>JADLZN010004648.1:232500-923773 GCA_018155175.1 Sinocyclocheilus anophthalmus
AATACAACAAAAACGTGACCACGTGATTACGTCATAACGTAAAATAATCATTTTTGAAGCGTTTTTGTTGTTGTAACAAACGGTTGGAAAGAACTGATTCGCGGAAAGTGTCGGACTTTCCAACACTTTGCTCATAAGTTAGTGAGTTCCCTAAATAGACAGCATTTTAGGGCGTCATAGGCACGTGGCAGCTTACTAGGGTTAGATACACAGCAACTGTCATCTCACCTGTTACTTTACTCCATGCCATACTACCCTACTACCTAAATACTACCCTGACCTGTTCAGATCTTGATTCAAATGCATGAGGGTTATACAAACAAAACCCCCATCTCCAAAGCTTAAAAGTGCAAAACTATGGGCATGCATTGAGCTCGTTTTGTTAGGGTGTGATTCGGGCTGCCTCAGACCATATTTTTTCTAGGATGGAATGACAAGGGGAGTTAAAGGAGACCAGCTGTTAATTATCTGTCATTCCAAACTAACCTCCCTCAACACAATTACATTAGAAATTCCAATGCATCACCCTCAGAGGCCAAGCTTGTAAAATTGAGTTGAATGTGTTATTTTTACTACACTGTCAGGGTGCATATAAGAGGATGTTTCTTTCACCTGTGCTGCCAGTTGAGCAGCACAGCGCTGATGACATCTTAAGGTCGTTGGCAGGTCATGTCCTCAAGTGTTCTCACTCACATCCCCCCTTGTGTATCATTCCTTTTTCCATATGTTGCAAAACCTAACGAATATGCGCCTGTCAAATGAAATGGATTACTTACAGTTGGAGATCTATTTTATTGTGCAACACTGCATGGATGGTGTAACTAGTATAATTGACAACAATTAGAAGCTAACAGTTGCTTAGGCTTCTATAAACAGATGAATAATGCTATTACAGTCATACTTAAGGTGTTTGTGCTGTGCATTTTCCAAGAACAGTGTTGTCATACAGTTCTTGGAAAACAACAGTGTGTTTTTAATTTAGAATGGTAGTTTTGCAATGGTAGACATCCCCACAAAACTGATTATATTATTAGTTCCTCCCCCCAAAAATTACTCCCTCAGGCCATCTAAGATGTAGATGAGTTTGCCTCTATCAGGACAGTTTTGGAGAAATTACATCTTAGCAGTACATCTCTTGCTTGCCAGTGGATCCTCTGCACTGAATGGGTGCCGTCAAAATGAGATCTGATATAGCATCACAATAACCCGCATGTGATATGCACAGATTAAGCACTGTTTACAAGCGAAAACAGTTCTAAGCAAATATGTTGGTGGATTTTGATGTGAGAAGACAACAGGCAATGAACCTTTTCCACTTGAGAAAGCATTTTTATGGATTATGGACTTTTGGACTTTTGTGGATTGCTTGTAGATTATTGTGATGTTTTTATCATCTGTTTGAATGCTCGTTCTGACGGCACCCATTAACTGCAAAGGATCCATTGGTGAGCAAATGATGTAATGCTAAATTTCTCCAAATCTGTTCTGAGTACATTTTAAGTTAATTTAAAATTTTTGGGTGAACTATTCCTTTAACTCAGGGGTATGCAGTGTTGACTGTGACAAAAGGGAAACAACTTTGGGATAGAGCATATTTTCAGAGCAGAGGGATTCTGGTTTTTGGTCAGAGGCTGGGAGACTTTGTACTTGAGCTATTTTCCAGCTGTCCCAAGACAATTAAGTTTCTATGTCTGTCAGCAGTAAGCAATATAAGTGTGCCATGTGTGTCCCACTTTTCCATCATGCAAGGAAACATTAGTCTGTTTCTTTATCTTCCAAATACTCTCCGTTCATCGTGTTTATGATGATGGTGAGATTGCGGAGGAATATTTGGTTTAGAGCGGGAGGGCTGGTGACATATGTAGCTGTGCAAACCCAGCCCTATCCTCATTGCTGGTCTGTCAACATGTCCCAGAGAGATCTCAAAGGGGATACACCTGTGTCTGAAACACTCAGAACAGGAAGTTCTCAGGGTTAACCAACCACATATACGAGTCTCTACACTGCATTAAACTGAAGTTAAGTTCTGCAACTTTTTGAGTATAAATTTGTTGTAGCAGACTATTCATATGAACTTAACCCTATTTACTTTGTAATGCATGTTGCTGGTGAACGATTCATTTTGTCATTTTGTAATCTTTCATCAAAATATTCAAGCTCTTCAAGTCCCACACTGCTTTTTGTTCTCATTGAATATCCTGTTTTAGAAATGCGCTACATTACTGGGTTGCGAACGTTCATGTTGGCTTTAAACGTTTAGTCTTTTGCTTATCATTGCAGCCTCTTTCTTCAGTAGATAAAAGCATTCATCGTGTAGCTGTGGTTTGAAATGTTTGCATAGAGAGGAACAGAGTATGAGTGGCAGTAGCCTTGATAGCTAATTTGTTTACAGTATGAACAGCCACGCAGGTTTTAATCTAGTTTTTAGTGTGAGAACTGATGGCGGTGGAGGGAAGTAACAGGGTAAGAAAGAGACTGTGCATTTGTTAAATGTCTTGATGCCCTGTGGTGAGTCATGAGCTTGTAGGATCTGCAGTTTTTCTTAATTTAGCTGTGGTTCTTCCACTTGAAATGTCCCATTGAGGGCCCTGCCCTTGGACTCCGCTTTGCTCCATATCAGGGAAAAACTGCAAAGGCCAGACCAAAGCCTTTTATCTACAGCTTTGCTGGATGGTTCATTTGAATGGTGTTTTAAAATTCTTATTTATAATGTTCATTAAAAAGTACTATGACTATGGCTCAGGTACTTTAATGTACAGTGGCCACAAAGTATTTAGACTCTTAAACATTTAGGGTCAGAAAGTTTTTTTTTTTTTTTAATTAATGCTTTTATTCAGCATTATTTGATAAAAAGTTTCAAATAAATGCTGTTATGTTGATGTTTTTATTCAATAAAGAATCCTGAAAAATATGTATAATGGTTTTCACAAATATTAAGCAGCACTTCCATTTTCAGCATTACACAATAATAATACAAAATGTTTCTTGAGCAGCAAATCAGCATGTGATTTCTGATGCGTTTTTAGCCTCACTTTTCTGATCCACTTTTAATATATATACATCTGTTCCATGTACATATATACATGTCTTAAAACCTAAACTTTATTCTGTGAAATGCATTGACTGAAAAGAGTGCATGTGCATTTTTTTTATTAATTGCACTTGTTTTTATATTTAGTTAAATAATATAAATTAATTATACATTAAAAGTGTCCAAATACTTTAAAAGTGGCCACTGTGTATCAAGATAATAAATGATTACCATATTCACGTACAGTCATACTTTAAAACCCTGAAGCATCATGGTACTTTTGAGGCTTAAATGGACGCCTGAACTATCAAGAAATATGAGGCATATTTGCTTAGCAGAGAGTCAGTCAAACATTTTCTCTTATTTTCATAAATTGAGTGGAATGACTGTCATTTGAGATTGCAGATGTGCTTATCCGCTCATATTACTCTTGTGCTGACTGTGTGGTTTGGCAGCTTAAAATACTCGCTTCGCTTAGTGACACATACACATACTACTGATTAACCTGATGGTGTGAAATATTCTGTAATCCATCTGGGATCCTTTCACTCAGGTTTACGGTCTGCCACGTTTGACAAGGGCAAACACTGTGGCTGGAGTTGAGGGATTATTATAACACATCATTACATTCCTTCTTACAGAGGTGCACTGTGAGATGAAATTACAGCGGTAATTGCATCTTTTCACCATACCCCCATGTTATTTTACATCGGGTTGTTCATGCCTGTTTGCATCCAGTGTGTTCCAGCATCAAGACGACCTGCTCTAGTTCTTTCCCAAACACGATGACCTTTGTGACCCTAACACAATCTAGGTAGAACCATGATGCCCTTGAAGCACGGGAACGAAAGCAATTCTGTGTTGTCTTGTTCATGGTACCATCCTTCACATGCATATGTCCTCATTCTGTTAACCGCTCAGAATAAATCAAGTCTTAGAGTTCAGTAATGGTCTTTATCAAAGACCTTTGAAGTGTAAACTTTATGAGCTGCCTTCCCTTCTCACGATAACATTGAGATCTGTAAGGGTTAACCTATAACCAGGCTCTCTCCTGCATGAAGATAAGTCATGCAATCCAGGCCAGGTGTGGCCTTGCACACAGACCACAGAAATATGCATATTGTGCCTGAGTGTTCCAGAGAAGAGTGCTCGCCACCTCCCGTCCTCTACTTCTTTCTCTTCGTCTGCCCTCGAGCCGGGTGTAAGCCCCCCCAGGACGTGATGAGGTAGACAGGTGACATTGGCCTCCTCTCATAGGGTGTCTGTAGGAGTGGAGCGGGAGTTGCAGGACTTCGCCATCCGTGACCAAATGAGCGGAAGGGGCGGAACGGCGCGCTGCGCCGCCGCTGATTGGATCCAAAACAATGTTTGTAAAGCAATCAATGGATTGTCCTGCATGCGCCGGACTCGCGCCGTCGAAGACACACGGCTCGTCGGCGGGCTCTGTGCTGTAGCTAGCGGACGAGTGAGGGGCCAGGCGTGGAGAGCCGAAACAGCACCGACCAAACTAGGGTGGGGATGGCCGTCAGCGACCCCGTGCATGGCCATCTGCCGAGCTTGACTGGTCAGGATGGAGACTGGACAACCGAAGCAGTGCGTCAGCCCGCGCGGGGAGGAGACTCGGGTAAGAGAGCAGATTGGACTGAAGGTCGACAGGTCCGCCGATGAGCCCGTCGCAGGCGGGGAAAAACGGCACCGCCAGCCGTGAACCCCATAGTCAGGGGGGAGGACGATAGTTTGACCGTGCAGGGAAGTGAGGAAAGACGCAAGCAGTGGGGCGAAGCTGGTGGGGGTGGGAACAGGGGTCAAGGGGAGGCAAGGGGCACAAAGCGTGGGGGAGTGCGGCACGCCCTCGGCAGCGTGACGCGCGACGCGCGCCGCAACGACTGCAGGGCCCACGATGCAAGTCTAAGGAAGGACCCGCCCTGTGTCGCGCAGCACTGTCCGTCAGCGGCGAGGCGTAGGCTGAAGCCTACCAGCACCTCCTGCTGCGTTTGCGCACGCGGGAAGGGGAGGCGTCCGTTTCGGCCGCCAGCAGCGCGAGCACTCCCGCCATGGGCCTTGAGAAAAAAAAATTGAGTTGGTATTTACAGTCAGTGTACACGCATGCTAGTTTTACTTAGGGAGTTAGAAGAGTCACAGTTCATAGGCTCTTGCACCCTATTATAGGGGAGCATGTTTAGGAATTTTATCGCATGTTGATGTTGAGTGTGTGAAACTCAGTCCTGGCATGTTTCAGAGCGTCCAGCATCAGCATGCCTACTACACCTCATTAAAGCACCTCATTTCCCAGACATTGTCAAAAAAAACAAATGATTTACTATGTAAGACATGCAGTTGTAAGCTGAAGGGTCTTATATATGTATATAGTTCCTTAATTGGAAAAGAATGGATGTGGGATGTCATTAGAATTTGATTTGTTGTCATAGATATTGAGCACATCAAATTGTTCAGCAGTTGTTCTTAGATACATTTAGAAATTGTTTTAGACACATTTAACCATGTTTTAACTTTTAAATTGATATACACTACCGTTCAAAAGTTTAGGGTCAGTAATATTCGTGAAATTAATACTTTTTTCAGCAAGGATCCATTAAATTAATCAAAAGTGACAGTAAAGACAGTACAGAATGTTTCAAATAAATGCTGTTCTTTTGAACTTTCTATTCATCAGAGAATCATGAAAAAAAGTTTACACAAAAATATTAAGGCAGCGCAACTGTTTTCAACATAAATAAAAAAACACGAATTGTTTCTTGAGCACCAAATCAGCATTAGAATTATTTCTGAAGGATCATGTGATACTGAAGACTGGAGAAATCAACTTTGCAATCACAGGGATGACATTTTAAATATATTCCAAATAGAAAACAGTTAAGTTTCTAATAATATTTCATAGTATTACTATTTTTGACCAAAGAAATGTAGAGACTTTCAAAAACAACTAAACACAAACAAGATGCTAAAAAGGGGTCAATTTGATGCCTGAGTACTTAGACTAAATGACTAAAATGCCCATCCCTATTATGAGTATGTCTGTATACACTCCCAATGGGTCAGCGTTAACACTGGCCTAAGGTTGTTTGTCCTTTTGGGAACTGCTGGTATTTCATAATTATGGCTGTAATGTGTGGAATGAATGGGAGTGGCGACAGTGCATGAAACTGTCATGTCTGGTCAGCAGTTGGCCGTCGTGCCAAATGGTCTGTGCCTGAATTGTGTATATGGTGGTCACAGATCCTTTTGGTGTTAACACCTCACCCCATGACTTGCATTTGAGCCGTGCAGGATAATGAAGTGCTGTTGTCATGCTCAGTAATAGCTGCGATGTTGTAATAGGATGTTGTAATAGGATGTTGTAATAGGCCGTCTTGTCCTTTCAGTATTTTCCTTAGGGAGCAAAAGATTTTCACAATGGGATTCCAAACTGTTTGCTTCATCCTATAGCTTGGGTTTCTCCTTGAAGGTTAGATTTTGATATAGTCTTTGCTCCATTACTAAATGCTCAAATGAATCCACTACATTACCATTCATTAAGTTTTTTTTATTTGTTTGCATGATTGATTGATTAAATGGGTCATATGATTTGCTAAAAAACATTATTTTTGTGTATTGGGTGTAAGAAATGGGTTTATGCGTTTAAGGTAAAAAAAAAAACACATTATTTTCCACTTACTGTACATTATTTTTTTCTCCTCTATGCCCCCCCTTTCTGAAACGCATCGATTTTTACAAAGCTCATCAGTTTGAAAAAGCAAGGTGTGCTGTGATTGACCAGCTATCCAATGCTTTGTGATTGGCCAAATTCCTCAAGCGTGTGACAGAAATGTTACGCCCTTACCATACTGTGATGCTGTGTCCGGCCGGAGCTACGAGACAAAACCATTAAAACCCATTGTAAACGTGGCATTTGTTGCATCCAGTTGGGACATATTTACGGATTATAACGACTTATACTGTCTTTTGTAACCATTGTGTTGCCTTGCACCGCATAAACATACAACCATGTCTGTCATTTTGTGATCGTAGAGAAATACAAACAAACAAGTGCTACGCTACACGGTAATCCTTTAAAATTGAAAACGTACTTACAGTCTTGTGAGTCAACAGCCTCATTGTAGCTACTCTCATGATCTGAAAATCTCCATAAAATGCGCTGCACACACTCAAATATTTGTTTTGTACTGTTCTGGAACAGTGTTGTAAATACACTTAACCACTGATTTCTAGTCGTGTCCGAAGCAACGAAACACACAGTGTTTCACAACATGTTGGCGGAAATCTGCAAGCACACGCATCAACAATAAATTTACTCCTCCTTTCTTAGCATAAACATTTGGGCAGTGTTATGCAAATCTTCCCACTCAGTGACGTAGACATGTGGGGGCGTGTTTAAATTAGGCATTTTAGGAGGGCGTGGACGAGTCTTAACTTTTATAAAGATTATCTCTTTGGGTTTTGAGACTTTAGTCTTTGCCACTTTAGGGATCTTATCTATTCACGAACAGCTTGTAACACTCCAAAGAGAAAGAAAAACTTGAAATCGCATCATATGACCCCTTTAAATTAAACTTTCTTGGATGCCTGCATTGTGACATTACATCCAGGGTTGTGCACCATTCAGAAATGAGCTTATACTGCCTTTTAAATTCAAATTTCTGAATTTGAATTGATGTAACAAACATTTGTATTGGAATTAAGTAAGCTGAATTAAAATTGTAAACAAATTTATACTCTAATTTCTAACTAGAAAAGCAACATTTGGCAAAATTGAAATGTTGCTTGATGAACTTTGGCTCCAGCGGTGTAAGCAGAGTCCTTGAGAGGGTCCTTAAAATGACTGATTGTTTAAAACGCGTTTCTTCGAGTGGGACAGTTTGAGGTGAGAGAAGTAACTGTAGGCCGTCGGACTCAACTGATCTACAACTGATCTTTGTGTTTTGCTAGAAACAGTCTGACTGTTGCCAATCATGGACCTCTGAAGAAGTGGAAAACAATGAAAACAGGAAGGCCTGTCATCTGTATTTTGGCAGCATCCTCAAGGATTGTTATGCAAGTCATTTCCAGTGGATGTGGTGTTGAAAAATAAATATCAGCATCTCTAATTGACCGCTCAACTGCCTTGACTTATCACAGGAAAAAATATATAGGAAAAAAATCTCAGATCATATCTTAGCACATACTCCGTGTTAGAGCACACTATATTAGGCATACACAATATTTTGGTACCAAATTGATTACAAGTTGATATTAGAGATTTTTGTTTTCATTTATCATATTGGATTGTGTTGGATATTTAATGCTCATTTATCTTAGGTTTACAATTGGATAATATTATAATCTAATACTTAAGTTTGCTTGATAATCTAATAATACATTTGCTGTTTATTTAGAATTTGTTTAGACAAAATACTATATAATTTTAATAACTTAACTCTTAACTCTTTTTGTATTTATGATTTTTTTTTATTGGACAGTACAGTTGCCCTGAAAACAGCTTGTTGGAGGCCAAAGAGAGAAAGAAATGGGGAGGAGGTGGCAGGGTCATCACTGTTCCATCCTCCATCCGCTCAGCATTGGATAGAGAGAGGAACCCTTGTGGGAACCCCCTGTCCCACGCTGAGAAGCATAACCTGCCCTTATAAGGCATTGTGGGTATTCTAAGATCTCGGAGGAGGAGACTTAAAGCCATTGCGTTGCCAACCCAGCTGCTGTATGTGAAAGCAATGGGAGATCCAGCTGGCCCTAAGCAGCGCCGCTGTGCTGTTCTTCCAGACCAGACCTGGAAAGAGCAGGGCCGCTTGGGGGTTGGGTACAGGGCTTCTGCATGTGTAGGATGATTGGAGTTCCTCTGACAAGTACAGTCTTGTCCACTTGTATCTCATTGCAACAACTCTGGTGAGAAATATTAAGGCTGGGATGAAGTAATGCTTGTCCTTTCCTCTCCTCCTCCCTCTTAACCTGTTGGCTGTGGAAGAAGTGGGCGTGTCTAGTGGTTCTGGTTCCCGCCTCCAAACATGTTGCTCCACCAAGTAGAGCTAGAAAGAGAGAGAAAAGTGTGATTGGTGTTGTTTTACTGGAGATTTCTTGCCTCATACATCTTTCACCTCTGTTGGAAAGCATTGATGGATTATTTTTTCATGAAAACCTAAGGGAATGACCGTTTTCGCCCACATATGCCAAAAATATTTTCAAATATATGATAAAAAGTATTTTGAATATATGTCATATACATATTATAAATAGTGTAAAATGTTTTTTGTATAGTGCTGTCAATCGGTTAAAAAAATTAACTAATTAATCACACATTTTTTTCTAAAATTGATTGTGATTAATCCCACCTAGCATTAAAGTTTTTAAATAGCCTATACTTTTATATTGTAATAATTTCACATTCAATCTTAAAATGAATGTAGAAACTACATAAAGACAGTATATTTTTAATATTTGTTTAATGGCATCTTTTTTATGACTGAAGGCAAGTATCACTGATACCAATACTACTGATGGTTCTAGGAAATGTTTTTACTGATGCTTCTACTGCTGTTTTTTTTCCCCCTAAAATATTTAACCATTGACTAGCCATTCAACATTACAGTATAATTGAGAGCTAACAATTTTAACATTTATTAGACTTTTAAAAAAATAACAACTTCTAATTTAAGTGAACTTAAAACAATCTTCACATAAACCCATTATAATAAATGTCATATTTAACTTCCTGTGCCCTTCAGCAAGTAGGAAATAAACAGAAATTGAATAAAGTTATCAAACAATAAATTCTAAATTAAATACAGATGAATCCTTAAAGCTACAAAAGTAATTTTTTTCCTCTTTTTTTTTTTCTTTTTTTTCTTTGATTAACAGACGTCACAGCAGCTGGTTATTAGGTTATTTTTGCTGCTTTAAGAGCTGGCCGTTGCTGAAGGCGCATGACAGGGTCCTTCCACGCATCGTATTTTTCCCCTTTTCTCACAACTCTTTATCTTTGCTGACCCACTTCAGGTCTTAAAGTCTCTACTAATGAGCTGATGAGTTGAATCTGGTGTGTTAGATGAGGGAGACAGTGCTGTGGTGCTCCAAGACAGTTTTGAAAACCACTGCATTTCAGAGACATATCCTTAAATGTATTTCATATAACAAATACATTCATGCACAGTTTTAAGGCAGCTTTAATCGCCTTTTTTTGGTAACTTCATGACTTAACTGACATACAGTGGGGGAAAAAAGTATTTAGTCAGCCACCAATTGTGCAAGTTCTCCCACTTAAAAAGAGATGAGAGAGGCTTTAATTTTCATCATAGGTATAGCTCAACTATGAGAGACAAAATGAGGAAAAAAAAATCCTGAAAATCACATTGTATGATTTTTAAAGAATTTCTTTGCAAATTGTGGAAAATAAGTATTTGGTCAATAACCAAATTTCATCTCAATACTTTTGTTATATACCCTTTGTTGGCAATGACAGAGGTCAAACGTTTTCTTCACAAGGTTTTCACACACTGTTGGTGGTATTTTGGCCCATTCCTCCATGCAGATCTCCTCTAGAGCATTAATGTTTTGGGGCTGTTGCTGGGCAACACGGATTTTCAACTCCCCTCCAAAGATTTTCTATGGGGTTGAGATCTGGAGACTGGCTGGGCCACTCCAGGACCTTGAAATGCTTCTTACGAAGCCATTCCTTCGTTGCCCGGGCGGTGTGTTTGGGATCATTGTCATGCTGAAAGACCCAGCCACTTTTCATCTTCAATGCCCTTGCTGATGGTAGGAGGTTTTCACTCAAAATCTCACGGTACATGGCTCCATTCATTCTTTCGTTTACACTGATCAGTCGTCCTGGTCCCTTTGCAGTAAAACAGCCCCAAAGCATGATGTTTCACAGTAGGTATGGTGTTCTTTGGTTGCAACTCAGCATTCTTTCTCCTCCACACACGACAAGTTGAGTTTTTACCAAAAAGTTCTATTTGGTTTCATCTGACCATATGACATACTCCCAATCCTCTTCTGGATCATCCAAAATGCTCTCTAGCAAACTTCAGACAGAGACTGGCCTGGACATGTACTGGCTTAAGCAGGGGGGACACGTCTGGCACTGCAGAATTTGAGTCCCTGGCGGCGCAGTGTGTTAATGATGGTAGCCTTTGTTACTTTGGTCACAGCTCACTGCAGGTCATTCACTAGGTCCCCCCGTGTGGTTCTGGGATTTTTGCTCACAGTTCTTGTGTTTTTTGACCCCACGGGGTGAGATCTTGCGGGGAGCCCCAGATCGAGGGAGATTATCAGTGGTCTTGTATGTCTTCCATTTTCTAATAATTGCTCCCACAGTTGATTTCTTCACACCAAGCTGCTTACCTATTGCAGATTCAGTCTTCCCAGCCTGGTGCAGGTCTACAATTTTGTTTCTGGTGTCCTTTTGACAGCTCTTTGGTCTTGGCCATGGTGGAGTTTGGAGTTTGACTGTTTGAGGTTGTGGACAGGTGTTTTTTTTATACTGATAACGAGTTCAAACAGTTGCCATTAATACAGGTAACGAGTGGATTACAGAGGAGCCTCTTAAAGAAGAAGTACAGGTCTGTGAGAGCCAGAAATCTAGCTTGTTTGTAGGTGACCAAATACTTATTTTACCGAGGAATTTACCAATTAATTCTTTAAAACTCCTACAATGTGATTTTCTGGATTTTCTTTTCTCGTTTTGTCTCTCATGGTTGAGGTATACCTATGATGAAATTACAGGCCTCTCTCATCTTTTTTAAGTGGAAGAACTTGCACAATTGGTAGCTGACTAAATACTTTTTTCCCCACTGTATATGACATTGCAATAATCTGTAATTTTCTTTTGCGCTTTGATATGAAATGATACCGGCTACAGTGCACGCCGCTACATTTGTGCGTGCAACTGAAGATCTGCGAATTCTACAAGCACTATATAATGGCTAACAGGACAGGAAAAATTGTTTGGCGTGACAACATTTCATCATTTCACTGTTGTTCTACTGAAGCTCCCTCGTCACATATACCTTTCCGCACTCGTTTGACTAGCGCCTGTCGCTGAGTTGAAGATGGAGTGCGCGTCTGAAAAGACTCCTGTTTGATGTGGTCGTAAATACATTCTGCGTCTAAATGAATGCTATTCTTGTCAAGAAAAAGAGACAGAAGCAGCAGTTGTGCAGCTCCGCCCCTGCATTAATTGCGTTAAATATTTTAACACCTTAAACTGAACAAATTAATCTAGTTAATCTAGTTTACGCTAGTTTTTTAAATTATGTTTTGGACAATACAAATATATTTAGAAAATATATAAAACATAACATAAAATAAATCAAAATCGGCCCAAAATTTATGAGTAAATACAAGTAACTAAAACTTATTGAAAACATGTTTCTTTTTGGTATTTTGAAATATAGGTAAAAAAAAATATCTGTGTACTTTTTGCCGTTTGGGTTTGAGTGGAAAAATATGCATCCATATAAAAAACACTGAATCCATGGGTTTTCCTAAGCATTTGAATGATTAATGTGCCATGGACTTGAGCCCGGTTTTGTGTTTTGGAAAGGAACCTTTTTTTCTTTTCCAGAAAACACATCATTTTAGAGCTCCAGGTTGTCTGGAAATGAGTAAGTCCTGTTCAGTGGAGCAAGCAGTCACTCACACCACCATGTGAGGTACTGTATGACTCAAAAAGCCCAGATGAAGAAGGGATGAGAGGAAATGAAAGAGATAAAGCAGTGAGCTTCACTCTGTCAACATACAACTTCCTTACTTGCACGTTGCCACAGTGACCTTGCTTAGTTATATCACAACATTGATTACTACATCGTAATGTGACAGTGATGGGTTTCCCCCGTCTTTACCTCTCGCTCTCTCTCTCTTGCTGTCCCCAGTCCTGTGCTGACTGTTTAACACCCACATTACATTCTTCTGTTCTGACATCACTCACTCTCAGCTTTCCCTCTGTTTTTTTCGCCTCCATCATACACCACCCTCTCTTATGTACTGCCTTTCAAATATCATGTCTCATGCGTGTCCCATAGGTCCCTTTCTTGGTTTATTTTCTCTGTTTATTTTCTCTGCTTCCCTCTGCAGGTCTTATAAATGTGAAATTGTTCCAGTTTATTCACAAACCGGCCCTCATCTCATTCCCATCTTCCGCATGATGCTTTGGGTCTTTTCCCAGTGTCAGGCTTTTCTCACCACTCCCATTGCTCAAGGCCCTGACACATTAGTAAACAAAGACGGACTTATTGTCGTTGTGTTCTATTTTCTCTGCGACCATATTCACAGGGACAGTCTTAAAGGGACAGTCTTTGTATCTTTTTGATGCTTGAAAGTTCCAGCCCCCCTTGATTGTTATTGCATGAAAAAGAGCAACCAGAACATTCTTCAGAATTTCTCTTCCTGTATTCCACTGAAGAAAGAAAATGTTGGCGATTTCTGGGTGAACTATCCCTTTAAGTCATGAACAAATACAAAAAGTGAAAGGAAGAACACAAAAAAGCAAACAACAGCCTTCTAGAGGTGAAAAGTTCATTTAGTTGTCAACTAGAACAGAGAGGAAGTATGTTTTAAATGCTAACTCTACTATTTAAACCCAACAAGAAGAGGGTTTTAAAGTTCATTCATTACACTCTCCTTTTCTTAACCTTAACACTGGCCAGTGGATTCATTTTGTTGAAGAATTACACACCAGTAAAAGTTCATAGCTTTGATCTTTGGTCCCTCTGAACCGTCCTCTGCCCAGCACAACAGTTTCTACAAATAGACCGATCCTGGTGTGAGAGTATAAATAGGCTTGTGACAGAGTAGGCGGAGAGAAGGAGGGAGGGGCAGAAAGAGAGAAGTGGAGGAGATGGGAATGGATTGACTAAGTATAATAACCAAACATTTTCATAAGTCTCATTACACATAATTTGAATTAAAATGCCTTTCGCCCACATCATTAAGTCCTTACCAGGATCCAATTTCAAATAAATGATGTGGACAGACGATTGTGGTCGAGAACAAAAGGGAATGAAAATGGATTTGTTTGTGTTCAGACTTCCCATGAAAATGTATACTTAAAAAATGTACATTATTAAATGTACAATTAGCACACTGTTTGCATACTATCCATCCTGCATCTGCAAGATTAGAATTTGTGCATCCTGGATAATAGTATCATCCTTAAATGGGTGGCAGGTGATCTACTATTTCAGATGGACTTTTGAAGTGTGCATCCATGCAAGCTTTAATTGCTTTATTGCCCCTTGTACAGCAGTTTTTAAGTTATTGTTAAGTAATAATGAATTTAGCTAGATACCAATGTTTACATAAAAATGCAAACCTTTTATGGTATTAGGACGCATTTTCCTGATGGGGTATGTCTAGCATTTTTTTAAAAGGAAATTAATACTTTTTCAGCAAAGATGCATTAAAATGTAATTCCATTTTAAAATGTTAAATCAGAAAAGTTTTTTTAAAATCATGAATAAACATAAAAGACATTCAAAAACATCCTCAAACTTCTGATGTATCTCCTTTCCCCTAACCAGCAAACAATATACTTTCAGTGCATATTGGACTGGAAAAATACAAATTGGGATGCTTCAAGTGAGAAAAATTCTGCATGTGAAGGAATTTATTCTGTAGATTGAGTAATAAAGAGAGAGGAAGTGAAGGCCAGGAGCTCTGAAAGTGGCTAATAGAAGTATAAATGGGGTGAGAGCACAACAGGCATGCAGGGAAAAAAGCCAGAGTTTCCATTACTGATTTCCCACGGATGTCATTTTGACCACTTTAAGGAATAGAACGCCCCACATAACAAACAAAACCTCAAGAGTGTTTGTTTCTTGGCCAGAAGGCCATGTGAGGATGTGCGGGTCCTGTTCTTCCAGTGACCTGAAGGGTGTGAGTCCACAGAGTCTGACTGTTGTAAACCTCTTTAACCTGTCTGTGTTTAACACAATGGATGATGCTTTGGAATAATTATAAGGAATAACTATTCATGTTTAAAACCTGTATGACTTTCTTTAATCTTAACACAAAAGAAGGTATTTTACAGAATGTCCAAGCAGCTGTTTCTCATATAAAAACATGTATTCAAGAGACTGAATAATTGAATGAATAAATAAATGAGGAAATGTGAGTGACAAAACAAATATACTGCACAAAATAAATAAGTGCATAAATAAATAAATGATCCAGTAGGAAAATTATATTTGTTAAGGACTCATACATGTATTTATTGATAAAAAATGTATTCATTGAAATTAATAATGATAAAAAATATAATATTTATTAATTCTTTAATTCAATATAATTTCTTTCAATTTCATTCATAATTATTCATTCATCCATTCATTATTGCAGTTTTGATCCTCCATATGCTTTTGTTGTATGGAAGAAACGGCATGAACATACTTCAGAATTCTCTTTTGTTTCACGTGGGAAGTAAAAACGTCTTTATTTTTCATTTAAAAAAATCAACTATTTCTTTAAGGTCTGTCTATCTCTAACAGGAGAGCTTTTTACTATCATAATTGGCTCAGTTCTAAGTACAGTAAGGTGGAGCACTAACAAATTGCCTTATTACCCGATGGCAGTAAGACAGCTTTTGAAAGATGGATCAAAGTGACCCTGATCAAACAATGGGATGATTTAGAAACCGCTGTTTATTTATCTGGTTTCTTAGACAACCATTGTGATCCATTGACTGTAGCCACTTGTCATAATTTCATAACGTTTTTACTAGTACACACATACTGATAGAAAGGTGTGCACAATGAGCAGAATGCAAGCAAAGTTATAATGGCCGGTGACATACGTGTGACTTTCCCTGCGCTTCTTACACCCAAAACCTGTGTTGTCAGTGTTCCCATAGAGAAAGAGGGAGCAGCTCACACCGTCTGGAAAATATCACTCCGATTCCAGCAGGCGGGGTCTCTGATTATGTTGGCATAAGTGGGAAAGGGAGGTAGCAAGAATGAGAGATTGATAGGACCGAAAGAACGGGAGAGGATTTATACGACTCACATGGTGTGAAGTGCTGCACGCCTATATTTTGCAACTTATATTAAATCCAGAACATTTCTCTAAGCTTCTCTGTGCACAATTACGTCATTTGGAGTGTCCAGTGGAGGGCGCTGCTCTGTTTATAGGCAGTAGTAGTGACCTTAGTTAAGGTTTTACCAGATCTATACAAGTGTGTGTGTGGACTGAACAGGTGGTGTGTTGTGCTCTTACTGGGTGGAGAGGAGAAAATGGGGTGTGTCTTCATACATTAACCCTTTGGCATGCACTCGAAAGACTCCGAAGTGCTGATGCACAACCATTTTTTCAGAGCCTCTTGGTGATTATTTGCAGAGAGCTTTCGTAAGACTTTCTCAGCTGTATAAATATTGCAGTTTTTTCTCAGTTTTATCATTCTTTCTATCGGTTCTATCTGTTTCTGTATCTGTTAATCAAACAGAAACTACAGTCATAAATCAACCATATTTTAAGGTGATACACCTGTGGCATCAGGTTATACCTCGAGTAACTGAGCCAAGTTTAAGCTCATCAATCTTACCTCCTTGACCGATCCCTATCTGAAATCTGCTTTAGCATGCACTGGGGCAGCGGGAAAAGAGGAGGAAAATTCACTTGGCGTAATCACTTGCTACATTTCATCCAAAATGCAAGTTACAGAACTTTCCAGAGTTGCCAATCCCAATTCACTGCTTCCTTGAGTCTGTTAGCACAAGACGGACTGTTCATATGCTTTTTCTTACGTTTTTTGTTTGTAATATTTTCTAAAAGAGGCACAGGCTGGTTTTTAAGGATGGGCACATGCAGGGCTACTACAGGGGGGCTGGAAAGTTTTAGCTTTCGCTGTAAATCCTATTGCAGGAGGACAGAGCAAACGAGTCGAGGGGGGCAGAGAGGGGGAGTGTGTCACTTTTCAGAAGGACTGACTCGTGCCTCCGCAGGCAGCGAGGGGGGAGAGAGGGAGTGAGAAAGAGAGTGAGACGCAGGAAAGGAGAGGAAAGTTAAAGCTGAAGAAATGGCAGCTGGGACGCTCCCACACATGGTGCAGAAGAAGTTGAAATAACAAACTCGGCACGCTTTCTTAAACAAGAGAGTGTTTTGGAAATACTTCTAATTCATATACTTACAGCAACAAGCTGGGAAGATTGGGAAGATGAAGTATCGAGGCATGGTAAGAACCACAGCATGCATCATACTAAACAAAAGCAGCTGGGAGATTTCTGCAATGTCAGTCAGGGTCTTCTGAAAGTGAAATATGTGGTTCTGGTCCAAAGTCGTCAATTTATTTTGTGTTTAGATTATGTAATGATTTGCTAGCACAACTGGAATGCAAGTATCACAGGGAGTGATAGAGCTGATATGGCAGGCATTCACAAAATGGATTTTATAATATATAATACAAATAACTAGAGAGTAGAGTGGTCATTATAATTATATTGTGCGTTTAGATAAATACATGTGGTATAGTAAATATAATAATTCATAATTCACTATATATAATCTGTGTGTGCGTTTGTGGGTGATATATATATAGATATAATCTATATATATATATATTTACTATACCATACATACAGTGTTGTGTGTGAAAAATATTTCATTATAGAATCTTATATTGATTGGTACATTATAACGCTATATATAATCTAAATATATTCTATAGCGTTTTACCATTATAAACTAAACTTTTTTTTTTAAATAAGGTAATTTAAAAAAATATTCTGTAAACATACATTAGGCATTATTGACTAGGTTGTTCATAAGGCATTCATAGGCATGAATATCAGCTGATCTCTAATCGCTCATTGGTGTACATGTACTTATTGAATTGAAATATTAATATAAATAGTGAAGATCACTTTTCCTCTGAAAAGAAGGATTTGGAGTTTGTCTGTCCTATCAGGCACTGATCCTATCTTGGGACCCTCTTTCATGCCGGACTATCAGTATCTGTGTTTATGCCACAGTGTCGTCTCACAGTGAAGCAATCTCTGGCTTTGAACCAGCAGCAGTCACTGTTGAATTTCAGGCTCGAAAGAGAGTGAGAGAGATAATGAAACTGGCGTCTGTCATCGGGTCATTCCACCCTGCTACATTTCTTCCTGTCTCAGTCATCTGCGATATTCCACCGAAAGCCAACAGAAATTTCAAGAACAAGCACTCAAGATAAAGACCATCATATGAGCTTTGGGTTTCTGAGGCCTTTCACCTTTCACCCGTTCAATGTCGTGATACACTACGAGTGCCGTTTGCAGAGCATCATTTCACATTCAAATAAACACCTTGTGGTCAGCAGTACTTTAGATGTGATCGAATTTTGGCACTTTTCATCATAGGCAAATAACTGTAGAAGTTTGATGAATGGCTGACAATAGATTTATGGTATCTGGTGCAGTTTCGCTCGAGATTCCACTGAATTGCTAAACAGCTGCACCACTCACAGGAAGAGCCAGATCTCAGGCAGAGGAAATGAAGTTTACATAGTGATATGCTGCTTGGAACGACTGAGAAGAGTGAGATACTCAGTTCTGAGATATTAAGGAAAGTCATAGCTGTACATTTATATGCGATTGGATGGGAGACACTGTAAGAATGAAACTGGCCAGGAATACTGTGGCGGTCCAGTAAGCAGTTTACACTTCTCCCGACTGCTCTTCAAATGCCCTCTGGACATGAATGCCTTGCATTGTCTGGCAGGCTGGAATAAAGAATAACTGGTCATTTTATATCTTCTCCAATTAAAAAAGTATGTGAGTTTGTGAGTTCAGCATGTAGAGGGGGTGCATATGATGTAAAACTCTTCACCTGTTTAGACCGAGCCAGTCACACCTGTCTGTCAACTTTCCCCCTGAAGTTTGACAGCCACCAGCTGACTTTCCAAACCAACACAGCCCCTTTAACACAAGGACAGCCATCGACTCAGCAAACCGGCGTGAATTAAAATGCCACCCATGGAATTTCTCGCCATCTGTGTGGTGGTAATTAAAGGAGCATTGCAAGACATCTTCTTTGAAGATTTATTGATGAATATGTCTTAATTAGAGGATTATATAATGTGCGCAGCAAGGCCTGTGCTGGGGTCTTGTGTTTTAAGCACTTACAAGTGTTTCATTGTCAGTTTCATGACTATGAACAATCTCATGCAAAATAGGGGCCAAAAAGTTGCATTACATTTGGAGAAGTGCTAAAAATGCTTTTCCCCTCGACCATCTGCATGGATCGAAGCTGCAGGAGTCTGATCTTTTTACATCTCTCTTAAACAAAACAAAACAAAAAAATCAAGATATCCCAAACTTCTACTCACACATGTCCACATGTCATTGTTGGTGATTAATGTTGTAGGAAGTCTTTTTAAATGAATGGGTGTTTTTTTTCAACTATGGGCATTATCAATTTTGTCTCTCTTTTTTTCAGATTTTCACTACAGTATAATTTCCTCAACATCACAAATTATGCATTGTATTTGACAGCAAGGGCATGGAAATTACATTTCAGTGTTTTTAAGAATTTATGCTTTTGTATTAAGGGCACAATTGTTGGTTGTGAAGTTGTGATTTGTGTAAAATAATTTTTACACAATAAATATTGACATGTTAGTCATTATTATCTTTTGTTGCATTATTAGTATTATTATTATTCATAAATATATAATAAATCCTTGTCTGTAAAAAATTATATGTATTATATATTTTTTAATTTCATATGTATATGAATATATTATTACTGGTGGAGGGGGCATAATAATTCTTATGTGATGGCTTTCATATTTAAAGATTAAAAACTTAGGACATGGGCGAACTGACAAAAGCTGTCAAAAATAAACAATATAAGGCAGTAAGTAGGAAAATAGTTCCCATGAATGTTTTAATCTATTCTTAATATTAAATAAAAAGCAAAAAAGTTGACTTTTTGTGCTTTGAGGGGGGCTTTCACACTAGCACTTTTGGTGCGCACCCGGGTTCGTTTGATGTCAGAGTTCAATTAGTTTGGAACGCTGTTTTCTGAACTCGGGTGCGCACCCGTGAACCGTACCTGGGTCCGTCTCAGAAGGATTGTCTGGGGTGCGGTTCATGCAAATTCTGGTACGGTTCGCTTCTGATGTGAACGCAGACGTCCTAAATCACAGAGTTGAACTGCTATTGTTCAATATGACTTATAAATTGGTCAAACTGTGTATTTATGCGTTTACTCACTCGCTTTCCTGATAAGTGTGATTGACGCACTGCAAGCAGAGAGAATTTATATCTAATTTCTGCTCACAAAAATTGACTCCGGGGTTCTTTTGAACCTTTGCATTACAGTCATGATAAATAGAGACTTGTGCCGTTTTGTGTTGGTGCTTTGGAAATGAAACAGAATTTTCAAAATCCGAAGTACAAAAATCAAGTGCGCAAGCATCCATTCATATTGCTGTCTTCTGCATTGTTGTTACCTAGCTGCCACTCTGATGACGCAAACGTACCATGGTTCGGAACCGAAAAACACCGTATGAACACAAACCAGCGTGGGGCAGTGGGAGGGAGGAGCAATCAAACTCAGGTTTGGACCAGGCAATCGAACCAAGTGTGAAAGCACCCTTATTTAATCTGTTGGGATAGTAATAGTGACCATACTTAAAGAAACAACTTTATGCATCCATCATCGTTTTTTTTTATTTAGCTGTGCCTCTCCACAACAGTCTGGGTGTCTCCACCCCTTGTTCTTTACTGAGAAAAGAAGAGAGGTAACAAGTGAGCCAGATGACTCAATCAGGATGGAAACTGGTAACCTCAAAAACTTAAAATCATAAGCAAGCAGACAAGATGTGCTTTTCTTCTTCACCATTCTCCACTCTTCCCGGTGAGAAGGGTAAGGAGCACATGACTTTGCTCTGGATATCTAGGAATGTGCCCTTTATCCACTGCCTTCATTAATTATGCAAAAATGCACAATACATTCTTCTCTTCTTCCACATCCTCCGGTTATATCAGGAGTTGTTAACTGGACAGAATCAGTGACTTGACCTTAGAGAAATGAAATACTGGAGTGTTTGATTTGCACATTCACTCTTTCAAATAATCAATCTTGGTAATCAAAGCTCTGGTCCCTATCCGTCTGTTTCCAAAGACTGCTAATGTCGTCTTGCAATGTGAGAAGTGCTGACGAAGGCAGCTTGACTCGGCAGATCTCCCTGAAACCGCTCTGCTCACAAGAACCAAGCGAATTAATAGGATGTTGGAAGGTCATGCAAAAGGCAATTATTGTTCACAAAGAAGAACAAACCGCTCCCTCTTTGATATTTATTTTTCAGAAGAGGTTAGAGTGAAATGGAGAGTGAATAATTTGACCACGGTCGTGTCTCGAGCTTTTCAATCCGTTGTTTTCAGAGCAGGATTTGGAAAAAGTGAGAACATGGGAAAGGCATGTAGCTTGCCTTATAGACCTGCATGCATGTGGAAGGGGACCAGAGGTGGGAAAGAAAGAACAGGAAAGCAAATCTATGAAGAACAATGCCGTAATGGAGCCTGTTTCTGGAGAAAGTAGCAAGGGTCTGCTTTCTGGTTGTGGCATATTTTTTGTTCTAAATGAATGGTTAAATTTGTTTATATTGGCTTTTGGCGGCTATAGGATTTTTACATCTAGGTGATGCACAGATAATATTTGCTAACGTGCACAAAGAACCCTCCAACAACTCTATATCCAAAGATCCTTGTATGACCTGGGTATCCAGTTAAATTCATTTCAGTATTTTATTACACAAGCTTTTTTTCTGTATTTTTACATTTAGATTACCTCTGCAGTAATCTAACGCTCACTTAAAGTTCATTTTTAAAAACACTAATAATTGAATAACACCGTTAAATGTAATCTTTAACATATTTCAAAATAAATATATCCATTTTTCAAGCTGTGTAGTTTAATGTGAAGTTTGAATTTCCTTGTAGCATTTAAAACGTTAGATTTTAGTTTTTAATTTAGTTTTGAGTTATTTATAAATAATAGTATAGAATTCTAACTGTTCTGTCAGTTGTCGGCTATAACATGAAAATAATTATTTCCTCAAATAGCAAGTATTTAATAAAAATAAAAGCTGTCTGAATTATACAAGTGTCGCAGATCTGTATCATACAACTGTCTTGGAGTAAGTACAGTAGCTGCAGTGGAAATGATCTGACGAAGGGCAGGACATATTATGCTTGAGCTGGCCAACAAATTATGTCATGGTCTGTCTAGCCAGCGTGTTTAGTTTTGATTATGACTCCACGACCGATTATTAACTGTCAGTTCTGTGTCACTGCAGAAGAATATGCATGCAAAATAAGAGAGACAAACATGTAGATGTGATTAAGAAAAGAGTGCAGTATGTTCTTAGGGCTGGGCGATGTAGCTAAAAAATGTATCAACGATATAATGTTTCATATCGTTCGGTATCGATAATTATTGACATTTTTTTATAACCTTTTTTAAAACAAAGAGCAATAGAATTTTTTTTTTTTTACATTTAACCACTCTATTTTTAAATTAACCCAATTTATTGAGACAAACAATAAATATTCTTTTGTTTTAACAGTCAAACACACAATAAAAATTAAACAAATATCTAATTTCTAATATTTTATACGCAGTTAAATATGTGTTAGGGAAACTTTTTGTCTTGTCTCCCGCAGGCCACAGGAGGGCGCAATGGAGAAATAATGCCAGTCACATTTACCTTGTCAATCCAAGGAAATAATGTCTATTAAAAAACGTGCTTACGTCTACAATAATCATATAAAATCAATATAATTTTGTAAACTTGCATGAACAGATTATGACCAACAGCTCGTGTATTTATGCATTAACTATTTATGCCGAAGCGCCCATCATGCAGATTGCATTTAAAAACATAAGAGACACAGTGAACTAGGAATAAACCTCCACAAATTTGCGACGTGTTTTCTAAAAGTTTAAACTGTTTTATTTGCATACTCATCAATTCACGATTGCAGCAGTCATATTTGTCCGTCTAAATATGCGTTGAATAAGCGCTCTGTGTGAATAGCTTGGTTTCGGTTTTAACCTAATCAAGATCTTCTCTGCATTGAGCTTCTATATTTCTGTAATGTTTTGAATGAATAACGCAGCAGTGGCGCATCTCGTGGTCTAGCCTAACAAAACATAATTTAAAATGCAACAACGTCACTTACAACATCATCATCACCACATCTCGCACTCCACTGATGACGCTCCCTGACGCACACCTAACATTTGATTGTACTATTTTTGCATTCAAATGCAAATGTTTATTTTAAATTCGACTAATATTAATTTTTTTTATTCACAATCTCCGCATCATAGGCAGGCACAGCACTCAATTCAGCATTGTGTTCGTGTTTGTGTGTGCAGTCTGCGTCACTCATAGCACGTGCCTATATCGTGCACTATATCGAAAATGTTTTTATATCGTGTGACGAGAGGGGCGGGGCCGAGAGCCGTGGGAACGGAGCGAGGCCGGTGGAGTAATTGTTAATGCGCGACACCTGCGCCACTCACTGTCTCGAGTCTCACGGAGGAGCTCCGTAAGGATACAAAGGAGGAGTGACGACAGGGAAGACGAGAGAGGACCAGGCCTGGACTTTATTTATGTTGTTTTGGTTCTGTTTGTGCGCTGCAGTCGTCCGTGAGGGGCTGTTGCGCTATTTTGTGTTTATTTTATTATTCAAGTTTTATTTAAATGTTCGCCGGTTCCCGCCACCTTCTTCCCGTGACTTACGAACTTTGTTACATATCGTTATCGAAGAAGGTGTACCGTCGATAAATATTGATACCGTTTTATCGTCCAGGCCTATGTTCACTTCACACTTCTGATTTGATTTTCAAATCTGAGTCTGGATCGGGTCTGAGTGTTCCACACTCTAATTTGTGTTGAATCGATCTATAACCTACCGTCAAAAGGGTCTGGTTAATATTAATATTTTTTTACATTTTTGGTTTTGAGAGAAGTCTCATTTCACTCCCATGCCTCATTTATTTGATCAAAAATACAGTGAAAACAGTAATATTGTTAATATTGCAATAATTTAAAATAACACTTGTGCCACTTATTTTTGTGGGAACCACTTTTTTTTCAAGATTCTTTGATGTATAAAAAAGTATGAAAGAACTTTTGTAATATTATAAAATCTTTACTGTCACTTTTAATTAATTAAATGCATGCTTTCTGAATGAAAACATTCCAATTCTTCTATTTCTTCAAAAAAAATCTTGCTGCCCCCAAACTTTTGTATGGTAGTGTATGTTCGTTTAACCTCTATAAATATTTTTTTGTTGATTTTCTCCTGGTAAGTGATAAAAGGGGTAGACTCTAGCATATCTAGTGACAAGAACATAATAAGACATTTTTTTTTACTTAAGCCAGTAATTAACCACTTAGCGACCACCCAGAACACCCTAGCAACCACATAGCTATGCACTATCCACTATGAACACCTTGGCACTGCTTCTTTTTTTTCTGTTTTTACTGTTTCATCCTAAATGACTAAAACAACCAAAACACTTGAATTTTGATCTTATGGAAACATAATACAGTGCATTTAAATGTGGTTTGTGAAAACCAGATTCCATGTGGGTGTCTGCAGATTAGACTAAACCAGATTTGAGCTGGAAATGCAAAACCGGCCTAATAGAGAACAAGAGAGAGCAACACCCGGCCATGTTAGACTTTTCAGAGTTGGTGCAGCTCTGTTGGTGCATTCAGCAGGCTGACGGATTGGCAATGAAGTCACTTCCTGGCACTACACTTGTCGACTATTCCCGCTTACCTGTTATGTTTTTCTTTCGGCTTGTTTTTTCCCACCGTTAGCCTGTTGTAGTTGGTGTGCATCAACTTAATTAAAGTGCTTGCTCAGGTGTGCTGTATCTGTCTCTCTCTGTCTCTCCCTCTAGGGGACGGCCGCTGCTGTGTCAATAGCAAAACAACAGCCCTGGCAGCTGGTGCATTCACACAATGTGACTGTGTGTATTTCGATGCATAATCACGCATTTGTTCATCTGAGTGTGTTTGTGTGTGTGAGTGGGTGTAAGTGTGCTTTTCTGTTTTAAGCTAGGAAGCATCACCCATAGCCCTCTTTGATCAGGATTACAGACGTCAGATGACAAGTGACCTACTAGAACTTAGTAAATTGTTGTGTCCTACTAGTTTATGCAGTGATAAAGAGCATATCTGGAGAAGGAGCGACAGCTAAGGTTGTTTCGACACCATGGATTTGTCAAACATTGGAAATCTAATGCGGAAAACTCAGGCCTCCATTGTGGAGAAGGGTTCTCTCTTTAAAAATACAGATCTGGTAATAGATGTGAGTATGTTTTGTCAGCACATTTGAGTTTGGGTGGAGCTTGCACTGATGTAGTTAGAGATGTGGTTTAAGTGTGAAAATTGATGGTTTAGAGCGTCTTGTTTATTTGTAAAGGAGATGTAATCAAGCTAATGATGTAAAACTGCATTGTACCTTTATAAATAGTACTGTGGTGGTGCCATGAAGCAATGATTCAATTCAATTTCAATTCCATTCAAATTTATTTGTATGGGATCAGATGGTAATTCTATGGTATTTGAATATGGCACTTAATGAGTATCGTATTCTTATACAACAGTGTTTATATAGTACCTTGTAGCTATTGTACCTTGTGCTATTTTGTTTAAATATAGCCTATTAAAAATAAAACACCAAAAACTTAAATCAGTTTATTTAAATGCAACAAGGTAATTTTAAATTATTTGAGTTATTACATATAAAATACAAATGAAGTAAATGGGCATGTACAATAAAATATCTAATATCAACCAATACATATCCTTTTATACATGCAATTAGTATTGATAAATTAAAAAATCTCTAAAAACCAATAAGTAACACTGTTTTTCAAAAGCTTTGGGACTGTAAGTATTTTTTTTTTTGTTTTGTTTAAAAAAAAAAAATCTTATTCTCGCCCAGGTTGCATTTATATTATAAAATAATAATTAAAAATATTAATATTGTGAAATAGTATTACAATTAAAAATAAATACTTTCTATTTGAATATATTTTAAATTGTAATTTATTTGTCACTTTTTTACTGTCGTTTTTGATGTATTTATTATGTCCTTGCTGAATAAAAGTATTGATTTCTTTCAAAAAATATTTTTTACTGATTTTTTAATTGTAGTGTATCTTGCTTTCCTAGTTTTAACAAGGTACGTGTCTAAAAAACATGGTATTATGGTGGTATCTTATCAAAAAGAAGTCAGGGTAGTACTTCCTGGTACTTTTAAAGTTTCAGAGTATTAACTTTGACAAATCCACTGTTTTAGATTGTTCACAATGGTATGTGTGGTTCATTGACCGATCTTTCATACAAATACTTTAAAATAAAAGCTTTCTTTAGCTGGGTTTCAAATGAGCTGAACTCTGTGCATGTTATGAAATGGGAGGGGTCATGATGGAGTTGTTGAGTTTATTCAAGGCTCTCAGAGGGCCTTGACATACTGTGTGTGTTACAGTGTTTATATATCACCTCGCGCTGCTCTGCGTCTGGAGGGTGTAAGTGTGATTCTCTATCTCACTTCTGCTCTTTCTCTGGCAGGCTGTGGGCAGTGACGGAATCCGAGTTATGATGGAGAACGCCCTGACAGCCAGGGACCGGGTGGGCGTGCAGGACTTTGTCCTGCTGGAGAACCACACCAGCGAGGTGGCGTTCATCGAGAACCTCCGCAAACGCTTCAAGGAGAACCTCATTTATGTAAGAGCTGTTCTACCGGTTCTATTCGCTCTTAAAGCTCAAATCCCAGAGTATTGATCTTATTCCTGTTTGTCTGTCTTCCTCCCTCAGACGTACATTGGCTCTGTGCTGGTGTCGATGAACCCCTACAAAGAGCTGGAGATCTACACTAAACAGCACATGGAGCGATACAGGGGCGTCAATTTCTATGAAGTCTCACCTCACATGTAAGCAATCAGGAACAAGTCATTATTACCCACAATTCTCTCTATTTGCACAGATTAGTCCAATGGGATGGCTAATGTTTTTGTTGTTGTTTTTAAGTAAGGACTACAGCAGTGGTCTGATTCGTCAAGCATGTAAACTCACATCCTTATGGTAGTTGTAGTCCTTCCTTATTTAGCAACCTATGTTTTAAAAAAAAAAAATAAAAAATAGAGCAGCTTCAGAATTCACATTTGATGTAGTGGTCGACTGACATATCATCCAAGACTGATATCGACCAATGTTTGGCATTTTTAATCATCAGCATTTTTTGTTTTGGCCTGATGTGTCAGAAGTGGGACTTTTATTTTAACAGTGCCAAGAACGCTAGAGTGAATTGGATGTAGACGGGAGAGTTCATCTGTCACTGCACACTGCATTCTCAACAAACTTTAAACCCTTGATTTCAAACTAAGCTGTGCTATATCTAGACTTATTTGAATTTTAGTTAATGAATATGTTAAAAATATTATAATATAATTACAGAAGTTTCCATCTAAAATAAATTAAATTTTTATCAAGTTCAAACATTTTTTTTCATGTTTATTCATTTTCAAATTATTTATTCCTAATTTTGTAAATATTATATTAAATAACATATAAATTTTCACAAAATGTGAATGTTATTTAATTATTAAAACACCAAAAAACATGAGAAATTCCAGAGGGAACCAGTTGCTCGAAAAAGCAAATTCTCTTCCACATTTTAGGACTACAAAATGTCAGTGAACATTTCTGTTGAATACTCATTAAATGCATATTGTATTAAATATTTAATTATTAGTATTAAATATGCAAAATGCTTAATCCACATTTTTATGCACTTGGTGGATCTTGTTTATCTTCCTTGTTGTCTTCTGTTAGTGAAGAGGAAATTCCCATAGAATATCTGTGGAATGTTGACTATAAACTGAAGTTCTGCTACAATCGTAACATTCATAGACTCTTATCTGTAAGGTTTGTGTGTGTGTGTGTGTGTGTGTGTGGGAGCTTTCAGTTGTCTGGAGGGATAAAGGGAAGTATAAAGTTATAGTTCACCAAAAGCAGACTGTACACCCGCTGTACCGCAGTGTTCATCTCACTCTGATAGCAGATGTGTAAAAGTGATGAAAGCATTATCTCAGCTCTAATACAGGCTGAAAAAACACAGACCGTCTCTGGTGTCACCCTGCTCTTTCCTTATGAAAATCATTGGCAACTCCATCCTCACTGGGCTTTTCCACTGTTTACACAACAACGTAACTGACACCTGAATGTCTTTTTAGGCTTTACCAAAAGAATGTGTTATTTTAATGCTACCAGAAAAGTAATTTGAATCAACATTGCACATACAATATAACACCAAGAGAGATTATTAGAAATATTAAGGGCTGAATTTTAATTAAATACATGTATTTTAATAGAAATAATAACTATAATGAAAAATAACTATAAGTTCTTAATAAAATAACTGTTTTAAGTACTATAAATGAAAATTGTAATTGTACATTTTTTATTATTGTATTTTAAATTTTACTTCTGTATTTATTTTTTTTATATAAACTTTTTAAAACCTATAATGATAATTATTTAATACATAATTTATTATTATTATTATTATTTGTGCCTTATTTGTGTGTATTATTATTTGTGTAAAATGTAAATGCAATCAGAAAAAATTCTAATCAAAAAACAATAATGTTACTTTTATTGCTTTTTTTAATTTTTTTTTATTTTGCTTATGTCATAATTGTATTTTTTGATTAAGTCAATTCCAGCTATTAATTATTAATTAAAATGCTGAAATGAAAACAAATCTGATTTCAAAATGTACTTTCAATCTATCTAATATTTTATTTTTAAATTTAGCTAACTTCATTTTATCTACTTAATTTAACATTTATTATTATTATTATTATTTACTTAATCTTACAGTGTTGATTAAAATAATTTTACTTTGTGAACTGTCGTTTGGTAAAATACATAACTAAGCATTTATGATCTTGACATATTCCCTATACAGTTATGCCGTGGCTGATAATGCATATCGTTCTATGCGGACTGAGAGACGGGACCAGTGCATCCTCATCTCAGGTGAGAGTGGTGCTGGCAAGACCGAAGCCTCCAAAAAGGTTCTACAGTACTACGCCGTCACCTGCCCAGCCAGTGAGCATGTGCAGACTGTCAAAGATCGCCTTCTACAGTCCAACCCTGTGCTGGAGGTAAACATGTACACAGCACATGTAACCCAACATGTTTCATGACATACAATTTTACTAATATCCAGATGCCAGCGTATAGTGGTGAGATCAGTACGGGGTGTAATTGTTGCCCTGGACTGCTGTCTTAGCGAAAGAATGACTCTCAACGATGCCAAGGAAAAGATGCTGAATTTATTCTGAGCAGTTTGTAGTCCTAGTAAACCTCTCCAGTAATTATGCGCCACTGTTATTATCTGTGCGATAAGACTGGCGCATACATGAAGGATGTCTAAAAATGGGAAGGCCAACGGAAGCAGAACAGATGGCCGTTCTGCCAGATGTTTTGCAGATGTGGTGCTTCCCTGTAAACTAGCAGTGTGTGTGCACATCTACTAGACTAGAGCGTGTGTATAATCGCATTTGTCTAAATTATATAACTTGTTTTATCTGTATGCCATCCTGAATTGTTATATTCATCAATTTTCCTTCCCATCGTTGTTCGTTTTTCTACTCTCAGGCATTTGGAAATGCGAAAACTTTACGAAATGACAATTCCAGTCGCTTTGGGAAATACATGGACATTCAGTTCGACTTCAAGGTGAGTTTGCTCATGTGTTTAACAATATTATTGTCATTAAATGATCTTCAAATGAAGCTCACATCTCAACTGCTGTGATCCACCTTCTGTCGATACACCTTTACCCTTACATTGCTCTCCTTGGTTTGGGGATTTGGCTGCATCCACCTTCGTGTTTATGTGTGTGTGTGACATTATGCATGCTTGCATGTGTGTCAGAAACCCGGTATTATCCCCTTTGCTTCTCCCTTTGGGTGTCCCCGTTGGCAGGGTGCTCCGGTAGGAGGTCACATCATTAACTACCTGTTGGAGAAATCACGTGTCGTGCACCAGAGCCACGGCGAGAGGAACTTTCACATCTTTTATCAGCTTATCGAGGCAGGAGAGGATGATCTGCTGAGGAGGCTGGGCCTGGAGAAGAACGCCCAGCAGTACCAGTATCTGGTGAAGGTGAGAGACAGACCTCACATTCTTTGTTATAATTACAGCAGATGTCTAAGGTCTGCAGAAAGCTGTATATTTAAGAAAAAGCTGGGCTTAGAAGTTAGCACACATGCTTCAGCCACACCGGGTCATGCTGGTCAAGTAGGCCCATCAGTTTCTGTCGTCTCCATTAATAATTAAAGCCTGTTTCCACCTTAGAGTAAAAAAATAAATAGGTAATTATAACTTTGTGTCTCCTACATGTGACTTTTTTCACACTTTAATCTTCTGTCTTACAATGTGAACTTACATCTCACAGTGTGGTTTTATATTGCTCAATTACGATCTCATTATTGCAACTTTATATCTTGCAGTGTGACTACATTACAGTGTTTTTTTGTTATTGCGACTTTACATTTCACAATGTGACTTTACACCTTGCATTGTGACAACATCTTAATTTCTTGTTATTATGAGTTTATATCTCAAAATTGCGAATTTAATTCTTTTACATTTTTTCTGTTTGTAATATTTCTTAGTTTGAAAAACTTAAAAACTTAATGATTTATGTCTGTCATTATTGGCACTATTTATCTCACAGTTTTGACTATTTACAACTTATTTCTCACTGTTTCCCGAAATTTTACTGTATTTCACATCATGACTTTCTCATTTTAAACTTTTTTTTTTTTTCACAATTACCTTTGTTATTTTTTACTTTGATGCAGAAATGGCATTAATAATCAATAAAAATGTCAAAAAGCCCATTAATATTTTCCAGCTCCTTTACCACATACATTTATGTTGGACTTTTGAATGAGTATTCATCATAAATGGCATCATAAATTTTCTCACAAGTATGCAGGAATGTCCCTCTGTTGTTTCCCCTCGCTCCCCTGGTGTTTAATAGAGGAAGTCAAGAGGAGCCCCTCCTCCCTTGGTTTCCGCTGTTGTGTTGATTGAGTGTGTGAGTTTTTTTTTTTTTTTTTTTTTTTTTTTTTTTAGGGACTGTCCAAAGTGACTCATAACTGCCGGCAATGACTGGAAGATAATGAGGAAAGCCCTGAGCATCATTGGCTTCACTGATGATGAAGTAGAGGTATGACAGACAAACCGACAAATCACAACACACACAGTGAAGAAACAGAAACTTCTCCCTCTTTGTCTGGGCAAACAATTCTTATTTTTGCAATCTGGTGTCAGAAATTACACACTTTACCTTTTAAATTGTGATTGTTCCTCTCATTCACACCCATCCCTTTCTCTCCACAGGAGCTTTTGAACATTATTGCCAGTGTACTACACTTGGGGAATGTTCAGTACGGAGGAGAGGACAGTGGCAGTGCCTACATCACTACAGAGACACAGATTAAATACTTAGCCAGGGTAATAGCACAGTTTATATATATCACTGTGTTTATTAGTCTAAGTGTTTGTGTTTAAACCTCTAACCATGTGTATTGAAATTACATGGCAGGGGTTTGACTGTTTGTGTGTGTATTTGTGATATTGCAGTTGTTAGGTGTGGACGGCACTGTTCTTAAGGAGGCTCTAACACATAAAAAGATCATTGCCAAAGGAGAAGAGGTATGTTTCCAATTTTTTCTAGAGTGAAATATTAGTAACATTTTCTTCCAAAATTAAAAAATATTTAATTATTAATAAAATATGAAGAATCTCAGTTTCAGCGTTGGTGTGTACAAAAGTTGTATGCGTGTACAATATGTAATAAAAATTACTATAAATGTTTCCATAATTCCACTGCCTGTGTTTGTGTTGTAGCTGATGAGTCCTTTAAATCAAGAGCAGGCTGCTTCAGCACGGGATGCCTTATCTAAAGCCATATACGGTCGTACTTTTACTTGGCTGGTCAACAAAATTAATGACTCTCTGGCCTTCAAGGTATGGACTCATTCTGTTGTTAAATACACTATTAGACTCAATGATATGTAGACTCCAAGATATACACTCCATGACTTAGCAAATCCTCCCTTAGAGGCTAGTATCTCAAAGTTAATATTTGGCGCCCCCACATGGAGAAAGCGTGGAAATGGCATGCCATCTGATTGTGTGTTATTGGAACACATTCTCGCCATATGATCTTACAGGCTGTGAATGGCATGCCACAGCTGTTGTTGAATATTTCTGTGCTTTTAATGTCTCACAGGATGATTCATTCAACAGTAAGAACGCCTCTGTCATTGGTCTACTGGACATCTATGGTTTTGAGGTCTTTCAGAACAACAGGTAGAGTAAATACATAAAATGTAATTACATTTTATATAATATTTATGTTACACAATGTAACAATATATGTATACTATATACTATATTTAATGTAATATTGCATCTACTGTTTATTTTATATATGACTATAAATATAACTATATAAATATATTGCTATAAATATTTAATTTAAGTAATATTTTAAATAATTACACCTAATTAAATAATTATATTGAATATTATTGGACATGTGTATATCATAAGTATTAATATTATTGTAATAATGTTTTACATTTAAATATTTTATTTTTGTTTATAATTTTAAAATTATAATTATTATCCTCCATTCTCCAAACCACCTTGTCCTCTGGTCAAGCTGCCGGAGACCAAAAGTATATATATATTTTTTAATTTTAATTAGTAAATCTTTAGCATGAATATTTAAAGGGGTCATATGATGCGATTTCAAGTTTTCCTTTCTCTTTGGAGTGTTGCAAGCGGTTCGTGAGTAGATAAGATCTCTAAAGTTGCAAAGACTAAAGTCTCAAAACAAAAGAGATAATCTTTATAAGAGTTAACCACGCCTACCTAAAATTCTCGTTCTAACACGCCCCCACATATTTACCTCACTGTGTGGAAATATTAGCATAATGCCGCCCAAATGTGCACGCAAAGAAAGAAGGCGTGGTTTCAGTAACCGCAGTTAGTGTTGAAGCCGCCATGTCAGGGAGACGCTGTATGTTTCTAGGCGAAAGCAAAAGCACTTTATTTGGCCTTCCGAAAGTAGATGCATTTAGGAATCTTTAAGATGACTTACAACAGAACAGCAATGCATTTTATGGACGACCGTTTCATGAAACTAGGAGAGGAGGTAATTCTGACTTTGCTATGACAATCTGGCGCTTCTGAATCAGCTACTGTTTGTTATTAGTTTAAGTATTTGCTAATGACTGTTCAAATGCGGAGTTTTGCACATCGTGTGTGTGTGTGTGTGCGCGAGCATGTGAGAGAGAGACATGGTCACATTATCACAGTGGCGTCAGCTGTCTTAACCATGGCTTGTGTACTGCAAACACATACCAGCTTCATCACTGTGTCTGTCCGGCGACTGTTCCCCTTTCAGGCTCTGAATGATGGTAAAACTAATGACATTATTTACTGTCTTTACATTTATTTGAAAGATGAAGCTCGCGATTATGGTAAAGGGCGTTACATTTCCGACGAGTGCTTCCGGTGTTCGGCCAATCACAATGCACTGGGTCAGCTGGCCAATCAGAGCAGAGCAGACTGTCGGAAGGGGGGACTTTGTAGAAAATGAAGCGTTTGAGAGAGGCGGGGCATAGAGGACCTACAATAATGTACAGTATTTGAAAAAGAATGTGTTTTTTTTTACATTAAAGCATGTCAACATATTCTGTTACAGAAACCTGTAATATGAATAAAAATATTTAACATGAGTATTTAAAGATTTTCAATATGTATATATATGAAATTATCTATAATGAATCATATAATCATATTAATAATTTTTTGATAATCAGTATATCATATTTCATACATTAAATAGAAAAATAAAGCCTTCCTTTTATTTTGGTTATCTTTGAATCTGGGTAACTTTCTTTCTTTCTTTATAAATTTATTTATTTATTTATTTATTACAAGAGTATAATCAGACTAATTTTCAGAGATAACTCACTCTGCCTCTCTTTCTCTGTCCGTTTAGTTTTGAGCAGTTTTGTATCAACTATTGTAATGAGAAGCTGCAGCAGCTCTTCATTGAACTGACTCTGAAGTCGGAGCAGGAGGAATATGAAGCTGAGGGAATTACGGTGAGAATTCCCAGAAACACATACGCATATGCGTACTGTACACATACACTGCTCAGCATATGTGAGTCGTGTGCGGGGTGCTGGAATGGGGTCTTACCCGCAGCTCAATGGGCACATTATGGGCAAACGTGCCGTGGGCTTTATTTTCATGCTGTATTAGTATGGTAATGCTGACCTCTCACACTGCCGATAAAACATTGTGAAGCATAGACTGTTAAAGAAAGCCTGTTTGTGGCCTTGATTCGTGGGTGGGCTGGGAATGCTCTTGATTTTGCATTCCTTGAATTTTATATCAAAAACAGCATCACAACTCTTGAATATTTTCCTCTTAGTTCAAATGCAGTGATGCTCATGTTTTTGTGTTTCTCCAGTGGGAGCCTGTGCAATATTTTAACAACAAGATCATTTGTGATCTAGTGGAGGAAAAGTTTAAAGGAATAATTTCCATCTTGGTGAGAATGCTCTCTGTGAACTTCCATCAACATATTAGATATTGTTTTAAGCTGCTTAAATCTAAAATTATTGACCTCTCTTTCTACAGGATGAAGAGTGTCTCCGGCCTGGAGATGCCAGTGACATCACCTTCCTGGAGAAGCTTGAGGACACTGTCGGTGGCCATGCACACTTCCTAACGTCAGTCGCGCCACCTTCCTTTTGTCCTTCTAATATCAGACCTAAAATCATATACTGAGCATTTGCAAACCAATATATATGATATTTATACATCTTTATCTGCACTACATTACAGTCACAAGCTGGCTGATGTAAAAACCCGTAAAGTGATGGGTCGTGAGGAGTTCAGACTGATCCACTACGCAGGAGAAGTCAACTACAATGTGAACGGTCAGTTACTGAACGGAGGACAGTGATTAAAAATGAAGAAACAGAAAGAGAGCGCATCGTTGAACATAAGCGGGCACTTATGCCCACAGATTTTTTCCCAGGCTGAGCGTTGACTGACGTCATTGTGTTTTTTTCCAAATTCTAGGCTTCCTGGACAAGAACAATGATCTCCTTTTCAGAAACCTGAAGGAGGTGAGGGCACAGGCCCAGAGGGGTGAAAAAAAAGGAAAAAAAAAAAAACTAGATATATCTATATAATATTGGGGTGTAACGGTACACAAATATGACGGTTCGGTACGTACCTTGGTTTTTGATGTCACGGTTCGGTATGATTTCGGTACAGCAGGGGGGAAAACTAAACTTTTTTTTTTTTTTATGGTTTACTGAACAAGTTGCTCTTTCTTTAAATACATTCAGTTATAGTTTAAATTTTCTTAGTGATAAAAATCTACCTCAGCTTATGCTTAAAACTATAGGGAGGCCTTTTACATTATAAGGTTACAATTAGGCATAACAACTTAACCCAAACTTAAATTTAATTGCTATTTATTTTTAAATAGATGGTCAACACTCAACTTAAAGAAAAAAAAAATTGTATGCAAACATGTAAATTGCACATAATGCAGTTTTTAAAGTCACTTATAAATAATACAATTTCTAAATTATTTGTTAAAATATATTCAATTACACAATGGCTGTCATAGCATGTTTCATAACAGATTAATTTAAACATACTGTACATTAAGTAATTAAGACTAACAGGTTTAGTAAAATATGAGTATATGGTGTAATATTTCGCAAAATGCTCCTCTCTAGACTTAATTTCTCTAGTGAACTAACGAGCTGTGTTTTATTTCCACGCTGTATTGTTGATGTCTTTCCGCGGTTGAAACACTGATTGAGCAATTACATGAGGCATGAGATGTTCAGTCATGTTTATTCGCGTTAAACCTAGTAGTAGTACAGAGGAAGGAATGATCGAGTTCATTCGCGCTCCGCTCTGCACAAATCTGCGGGGCGTCACGGCTCAGACACGGGAACCGGAGCTGATCGCGGCCGCTCTAGTCAGTGCTTGTGTTGGGATTATACCAGCACGTTTCTGAACCGTCCCAGAAGCGGCTCTCTCTCCGTACCATGCAGTGGAAAAGCGCCATAAGGCGTTTATACAGCGATCTGTCGTGCCACATGAAAGACGGTCAAATGTCATTTATTATTTGAATTTCCTGAGAAGAAGAAGAAGAAAAAAAAACAACTATCGTACGAACCGAAAGACCCGTACCTAAACGGTTCGGTACGAATACGTGTACCGTTACACCCATAGAATATATATATTACATACATATACACATCATACAACAATGTGTAGTGTGGTATATATATATATATATTAATATACTATCATATAATATATAGATATATATATATGATAGGAAAAAGTACAACCATATCTGGGCTAAAATGTAAATAAGAAAATGTGGCTGTATGTTTCAGGTAATGTGTATGTCCGAAAATAAAATCCTCACTCAGTGTTTTGACCGAGAAGAACTCACAGACAAGAAACGCCCAGAGACGGTATCTATCTATCTATCTATCTATACAAGCATATCTATCTATATGTCCGTATATCTGTCCGTATATTATTATCATCTATCGGTCCGGTCCTGTCTGTTGTCGTCTGTCTATCCATATGTTGTCTGTCTGTCTATCCGTACGTCTTTCTGTCTGTCCGTCCGTCCGTCCGTCTGTCTCTCTATCCGTCTGTCTCTATCCGTCTGTCTCTCTGTCCGTCCGTCTGTCATATGTCTGTCTATCAGTCTGTCTGTCTGTTCATCTGTCTTTCTGTCTGTATGTCTATCTCTCTATCCGTCTGTCTCTCTATCCGTCTGTCTGTCTATTTGTCTGTCCGTCCGTCCGTCCGTCCGTCTGTCTGTTCGTCAGTCTATCTGTCAGTCTATCTTCTGTATGTCCTGCTCGTCGTCTATCTATCTATCCGTCCATCTATCTATCCGTCCGTCTATCTATCCGTCTGTCTATCTATCCATCTGTCTGTCCGTCCGTCTGTCTGTTCGTCCGTCTATCTGTCAGTCTATCTGTCTTGTCTGTCTGTCCGTCCGTCTATCCGTCCGTCCGTCCATCCATCCATCCAATACTGCTATTTCTAGAAGGCTATATGTATATTGTGTCAAATGTTATTGTTTACCTTTAAGCAGGACCATAAACAACAAAAATTTGTTTGTGAATCAGTTCATAGTAGCATTTATACGTAAACCACAACAGCTTGGCCTCAGTCCATGAAATTGCAAATCTCTGCTTGCCACCCACGCTGTGAGGAATGCCCTGACACTGTGGTACCTCTTCACTTCATGTGACTGCGTACAGTCCTGATTCCCCCCCAATCTCAGTGCCCACTCTGCACAGCTCCATTGGCCGAGTGTGGGTGGGCTGCTGTTTAGTTGTTTGCTTGCATTGTTGACCACTGTCTTCTCCCACATTGTCACTGCCTGGCTGTACTTGCACACTGTGGCTTGTGTTCTTGCTTATTTCTCACTGCCCGTCTGTTTTTCTTGTTCTCTCATTCTGTTGGCTCGCTGGGACCAGGCAGCAACCCAGTTCAAGAACAGCCTGGCGAAGCTGATGGAAATTCTGATGTCTAAGGAACCGTCTTACGTGCGCTGCATCAAGCCTAATGATGCCAAGCAAGCAGGTTTGTGAACAATTTTTTGTACTTGAGTTTTAGTGCTGTTTATCACTTAGAAATGATTATTTTTCTCATTTGTGCTTATTCCTTTCAGCTGTTCCATTACCATGGGGACAGTATTATTATGCTTTTGTATGGCAGTATTATGGTAGTTTGATGCATTCCATGTTTCTGAATTATTGCAATATTCATGTAAGATTGTATTTATGTGGTACTCCAAGGTATGTAGAAAATATTGTATTATTATAGGACATGAGAATTATTAGTATTATAATTTATTGTAAAAGTTATCATGTATTGTTGCATTTATTGGTCATATTTTTGGTACATTCTATCTATCTATCTTATTCATATGTATTTATATGTATTATGAGTTTTTTTGTGCAGTTTTTTTCTTCTCCATGTGATGTAATGGATTCATTGTTCAAACTGCAGTCATTCGTTCCCTCACTGATTCTCTCTTACTTCATCAGCTCTTTTGTTTTGCCCTGGTCTTTTGTTGATATTTGTTAGCGTCTTTTTATTTGTTAATAAGCTCTTATCCTCATAAATAGTGGCAAATCTATAGTTTCATACATACAGTATATTACATTTTACGAAGCCTTGTTAAACTGAAGTTTATTTTTCTCTACAGGGCGTTTTGATGAAGTCCTCATCAGGCACCAAGTAAAATATATTGGTCTGATGGAAAACCTTCGGGTGAGGAGAGCTGGCTTTGCATATCGCCGTCGCTATGAGACCTTCCTGCAGAGGTTGGCATCTACTTGGCTGGAGAATATAAAAACTTGTTTTGATGCTGTTCTTATAATGGCACATCCTGGTTATTATTTCAAGTGTAACCCTGTTGGGTCACCAAACATACCTCATAACGGTAACCCGCAATATGTTTTTAACTCGTAGTTCATGTTAGCCTGAACCCAATTTAGCTGATTTAGGCTGTTTTTCAGCAAGGCTCTCACAAAAAGCTTTTATGTAACTCTTCACACTTTCTAATCCTCTTTTAAAAGCTCAGCACTTCCTGAGTGATAATTAAGGTCAAAGGGAACAAGGAGTGTGTTGAAAACAGTGATTCCTCTTTCTGCTTAAAATGTAGTTGAGTTTTGTGGGTAATGCTTGTGCTTTCCTGTTTTAGGTATAAATCCCTGTGTCCAGACACCTGGCCAAACTGGGATGGCCGTCTGGTCGATGGAGTGTCCACACTCGTCAAGCACCTCGGCTACAAACCTGAGGAGTACAAACTCGGCCGGTTGGTTACACAAATAAGTTTTTAAAAATGCTAATTTTTATTCTATTAGTATTAAAAAATCTTTCTGTGGTTCCAAAAAAGATGAAGGCCATTTTCTTTCTTTTAAAGAACCAAAATCTTCATCCGCTTCCCCAAAACCTTGTTTGCAACCGAAGATGCACTAGAAGTCAGAAAACACAGCCTTGGTATGAGCCATATTCAAATACATATCATGTAACTCTTCACTGGATGGTCTGCCTAACCTTAACCTCCACAAACTGTTCTTCATGCACAGCTACCAAACTGCAGTCATCCTGGAAAGGCTACAGTCAAAAAACCAAATACCGTAAAATGCGACAATCAGCTGTCAAGATCCAAGCCTGGTGGAGAGGTATTCTGGCCCGCAGAGAAGCAAAGCGTAGGAGAGAGGCTGCCAACACCATCCGCAGGTCTGTGTGCATGACATGACTAGTACAATAATCAGTATGGCATCACATGTGTCTCATGTGTTCTGCCCAGTGAGAGAGCTTATGCTCACTTTTGTTTTTATCGTCTATGGTCACTGTTACAGGTTCATCAAAGGCTTCATCTACCGCCACCAGCCACGTTGCCCAGAGAATGAATACTTCCTGGATTATGTTCGCTACTCATTCCTAATGAAGTTGCAAAGGAGCCTGCCCAAAACTGTTTTGGATAAGAGCTGGCCAACGCCACCTCCCGCCCTCGTTGAGGTGAGATATATCAGTCATGAATCAGTCACCAGTACAATCATGGACTCCTCTATGAGATGAGAGATTATGCCTTCCTTTCGTTCACAGGCTTCAGAGCAGCTCCGCAAACTCTGCATGCAGAACATGGTGTGGAAGTACTGCAAGAATATCAACTCGGAATGGAAACACCAGGTGTCCCATTATATTTTATTTTATTTCATTTTGCTTTTTGTTTTGTGTATTGTTGGGCTACTGTACTGAAAAGTACCTGTTGATACATTGTACATGGTTAAATATTTTATTTTTTATTATAAATAATTTTTCTTTATTATGAATTATAATTTATTATTAGTTCCTTTGTATTTTTTTTATATTAGATTATTTATTAGTTTATTTTGATGGCTAAGTTACTGGAAAACAAGCTTTATTATCTGTTATTGCAGTTGGAGCAGAAGATGGTTGCAAGTGAAATCTTTAAGGACAAGAAGGACAACTACCCACAAAGCGTCCCAAAACTTTTTGTGGGCACAAGGCTCAGTGAGTTTTCAGCCTCAGTTTGGAGACTTCAGGAGACCTCGGTTTGGATTTCCTGTGTTGTATATTGTAATGTTTTTTTTTTTTCTGTGTATGTCAAAAGGTGGCGAGGACATCAACCCTAAATTGCAACAGGCTGTGGGGAATGAGAAGATGAAGGTTGGTTAAATTCTGGGATGTTTGTTTGGGAAATCTCTCTTTATTGTGGTTGAGACTGTGGTTCACAACTCTTTTTGTGTACATCCTCTCATCAGTCTCTCCAAAAAAGCCAGAAATCTGTCATTTTACATGACTGAATGTGTGATCTCTTACACATTACTTCATTTCTCAGTGTTTTCTCAGACAGCATACAGTACTATACTATGTTTGGCCAGAGGAGAACAGGCCACCGACTGAGCCTGGTTTCTCCCAAGGTTTTTTTCTATAGCGTTTTGGTTCCTTGCCACTGTTGCCTTTGGCTTGCTTAGTTGGGGACACAATTTCTGGCAACATTGTTGACTTGACTGCACAGACACTATTTGAAGAGAACTGAACTGAGCTGGACGATGATATCACTGAATCAACAATGAACTGACTTTAACTGATAAACTGACAATTTTCTATTGTCCTCTCGCGTTATCAGCACACGTTTTTCTTGTTTAACACAGTAAAGCTGCTTTGACAATCTGTATTATACAGTATATAGCGCTATATAAATAAAGGTGACTTGACTTGACTACTATACATGACAGTGTGTGAAGCATCAATGATTATAGACGGTATGTGAAGAAGAAAAGTGATTCTGCTAATATAATCCATCCTTCCCCACAGTATGCTGTTCCAGTGACTAAATATGATAGAAAAGGATACAAAGCACGCAACCGACAACTCGTGCTCATGGCAGACAGTGCCATCATTGTGGAGGAGGCCAAGCTCAAACAGCGTATCGACTACAGCTCACTGAAAGGTGAGAAGAAGGACGGAGAATGACACAGCTTAAACTGTTTTTACGCTGAGTATGATTACGTTCATACCAGTTGTAAGGCGCACCATTCGCATGAAATGAACCAGAGACAGCGTTTTTAAGCAGATTTGAATGCTTTATTCAGAATTTTGTTCAAACCCAGTTGGAAAAGCCACTTTTTCCTCAAATTCAGACATTCATGCCAAAAGCTCTAGTGGGAAAACACCCATTGGAAAAAAAAAAAAAGTGAATCACAACAAAGTAAAAAGTGACACACTGACCACTTCTGTTTTATCTGTAGGGATTTCTGTCAGCTCTCTGAGTGACGGCATGTTTGTTCTCCATGTTGCTTGTGAAGACAATAAGCAGAAAGTAAGTCTGGAGATCAGTTATTTGCTTTTAATTTCCTTAAGCGCTAAACCAACTGCTTTCAGAGTGAATATATGAACTGTATTGGTGTCTCAGGGTGACGTGGTGCTTCAGAGTGAGCATGTCATTGAGACGTTAACCAAAGTGGCCATCTGCGCTGACAAGATGAACAGCATTAACATTAACCAAGGAAGGTCAGTGGTAGACATAAAATGATTCTTTTTTTTAAATAAAGCTTAAGTTTCAAGGCAAGACTTGTGTAAATCTCAGAATTTCGTTTATGAAATTATTATACTTTATTAATAAAAACTATTGCTTTCCCTTGCATGGACAGTATAAAGTTCAATGTGGCACAAGGAAAAGAAGGGATCATAGATTTTACATCTGGCTCAGAGTTGCTGATAGCCAAGGCTAAGAATGGACACCTTTCTGTGGTGAGCATTGATGATGAAATAAACTCGAATGGATGTTTATCAAGATTGTTGTTTTTTTTTTTTTTTCTCACTGAAATAACAAACCTATTTTTAATTTCTCAGACTGCCCCTCGCCTCAACTCAAGATGATGGACGAGTCATGACAAAGTACTTCCTGCATTCTCACAGGATCTTCCAGATACGCTCCTTATTTCATCAATCACATGACTAAAGGCGGAGCTTCTCTCTGCCAATCAGACGCCAGCCAGCTACACCAAAAGCCTCTGCTTTAAGTTGTGAAAATCCAGCAAACTTATTTATGTTTTGGGGGATTAATACTGTTATATGAATATTATGATTTTATGTCAAAGCCAAGAAATAACAATATATATGTGCATTTTCCTGCACTCTTGTCTTTATCTAGCTTATTTGGGAAATTTTAATTTGTTAGAGAAGGTGACCTCAGCCATGCTAATGAGGTAAATCAGGGTTCATAATGAGTAGTTATTAGCTTCGGTTCTATTTATGTTCACCCGTGGTTTACTTTTACTTTTCCATGGATTCTGCAATCCAAACCTACTCAGAACCAATACATTTTGCATTCATAGGAAAGATATTAATTATTTTTGCATAGAGAAGATGACTTTGAGATGTTCACTTGAACGGTTAAACCTGTTCTACAAACTATTTGTGCAACATAATTTTGCTCGCAAGTTATTAATATTAGCTGACGTGTTAAAAAGGAGGACAAACTTTTAGAGAGAGTACGCCAAGTGCATTGAGGGTGTGTGCCATGTATGAAAAGCTACCAAAAGAAATCTTAATGTTGATGGAAAGAATCTGCAAGCTATGTCTGGTGATAGCAACAATGCTTGAAAACCAGCCCCGTTTTTTTATATCATTCATTATTCTTTACCCACTTTAAGGGCTCAATCTGAGTTTGGAGATCAGTAAATATTTATTTTCTCAGTCCCAAATCTGTGCCTCAAAATGATAGGGTTAGAAAGTATCTTCGATGAGATAAGTGATCCTGCAAAAATGAGAAGAAATCCAGTGATGGACAAAAGAGAGATTTTTGAGAGTGGCCTTTCCTCCCACACTCCAGTGGTGAATCACTCTTGTATTAGGTGTATTAGGAGCTTTGTGCTCCTAATACACTGGACACAATAATCTGTCATATTAATGCCATTTCCCACGTTAGCACTGCTCTAAGCTCACTGTAAAGCGTGTGAGGTAAGTTAGCCATAAGAGTAGGGTAAGTTGTATGTTATCTACAAAAAAATATGTAACTTGGCTTGTTTATTTCTCTGAGGCAGGTTTATGTATATGTAGATAAAAGGTAACAAAGCACTACTAAATGTTGGCAAACCAATAAATGTTATTTTAGAAACTAAAAAGTGGAAATTTGGCATACCCTTTGCACTGTAGGATTTCGGGCACCTAAAACTCTTGATAGCACAATTGTTTGATATTGCCCTGATGTCGTGACCGTCAAAGGAGAATGATCAGAGAAACATTGAGCATGTGCCTATCGTAGCTGTTGTCATAGTTGAGGATGCTTAAAAGAAAACACTGAAAGGAAACACGTTAAATGGTGGTGTATGCACAAGTGCTGCATGTAATGCGTTTAGAACAAATATCTATTTTTGACATTTTATAAAAAATACCCCAATATTGTCCACACAAACTCTTGGCCCCCAAGTTAAGATAATTCAAACTTGTGATTTTGTTTTATATATTTGTGTAAAATACCTGGAAGAAATCTCTCATTTTGAAGCAAACTGACAATGTATTTGAGCATATTAAAGCTGATTTTAAAAAGCATTGCCTTGTCAGATCTGTATTTTTCATGGCATGTATGGGAATGGCTATTGTGCTCGCATTATTTAAGGTAAGTCACAACTTCCCTTATCTTTTTTCCTTATGATCTAGTGGAAATTTAATTTAGCATTTAATAGAAGCAGTAATGCTATTAGCAAATTATCAAGCTTTGGTACCATGATCCAGGAAAGAAAAGAAAGGGAATGTGAGAAAGAGAGACTGATGGTGCCAATATGATATCACTGGCAATTGATATTGTTCACTTTTGTTTTTTTGTTTTTTAAATCGAGCCTGTACGATAAACTGCTAGAGTTGAATTACTTAGAATTGAGTGATTTCATTCATTAGTGTACACAGTGAATCAGCCACATGCAATAAATAAGACTAATTCGGAGAAGTGCACGAGTGACTCTGACTTGGGCGGAGATCCTTCAACTTCTTCTATTCTGCTGTTACACAATATATCAAGTGACTTGATGAAAAAAAACATAGGCTACAGAATATTTCATATTTTAGACACCCAAAATGTTTTACTCTAGCGATGAATATATGTGTAATTTAGTAGTAGCCTACACATAATCCAGAGTTTCGGATTTGACGATATGAGTTGTTCATAATAAGCTTACTGTGTCGCACAGGATAGTTTCACTTTCAGCAGCTATTAAATCAATAGGATTCTACGGAAGTGTGGGAATAATGCGTGTGACCCTGTAAGTTCGTTTATATGAAATCATTTCGCTTTGTTTTTTCGCTGTGCTTATTCGGAACGTATGTACATGATGTATATAGTAATTTTAATGGGGGTAGACTTTTTAAAGGAGTCTCTGAACGTTTTCCGGGTGTGAAGTATTCGCGCGAATCTTCATGTTAACCAACTGTCATCTTAAGTACATTTTAAACAAATGTTTTGTGTTTATATTTGTGATTGAAGTTATATTCATATACATTTTATTCATATACATTTCAATTAATCAATCATGTTCGGTGTTGCCGATCTAAACAGAAAATGCTCCCTGAGCGCACTGTTGCCATAGTCACCTCCTCAAGCGCCACTTAGCCAAAGGCCCTTTAATTATTCTATAGTCTTTGACTTAGCCTATTTGGGAGCTTGTGACTTTTATGGTTTGTGAAAATAGAGAGTTTCTGAAATAGGCCTATTTATATGTAAAAAAGAATAAAGTTTTGACTTTTTACACATTTTGTTTTGACTTCCTTTGGGGGCAAGGTTAGGCTTTAATTAGGGGCCCCCCAACCCCCCCCCCCCCCCCCCAAATCGGGAAAACTTTAAAGTGATGGCTGTGGGACCCGGTGCACAGAGAGATTCAAACAGCGTCGCGTGAGCTGGTGGGAACTTTTACCCACCCCAAAGGCGGGAAAACGGACAGGCCTTCTGGACGTGCTGTTTAATGTGGGGGCAGTGACCGAGGAGGACCTCAGTCTTATTAGAGGTGCGGCTGTCCGAGGTGAGAGAGAATGTATGAGAGTTCTGCTGGATGTGCTACATGGGAGAGGAGAAGAATCATGCAGGGCTTTTCTTTACATACTACCAAGTGTTCAAGATGAGACCGCCAAACTAGGACAGGCCAACAGGCAAGAGCATCTCAAAAAACACAAGGACATATTGGCCAGACAGCATGGCCTGGCGGACTATCTCAGCATCAGAGGACAGACTTTGGGACAGGATGAGACCAGGTGCTGGACTGATATCTCCTTCTCAAGACAAGCTGGTTATGCATCGTCTTCTCAATGCCGACATGAGTCAACAGGAGTTGGGGACGCTTTCAGGACACGATCGGATGAGATCTGCATTTTCAAGGACGTGTTTGAGAATCTGCTGTGCAGCCCATCGAGTGGTGTGAACATGCTGTCAGGAGTTGCTGGAAGTGGGAAAACCACGGTTGTGAGACGCCTAGTGCGAGAGTGGGCTGCAGAAACCAACTTGACTAAGATTATCCTATCTCTGTCCTTTCGTGAGTTGAACCTCATAACTCAAGAGCAGAGCTTGCAGGACCTGCTCTCGGATCACTACATCCATCTGAAACCTTTCCTGCATGAGTTACTGAACTCAAACCCAACCCAGTTTTTACTCATCTTAGATGGTCTGGATGAGTTCTGCTACCCTCTTAATTTCGAACTCACTCCCAAGTGTTCAGATCCTGAGCGGGTGCAACCTATACAATCCATTGTGGTGAACTTAATCAAAGGAAATCTGCTTCCAGGAGTGTCCATTTTCCTAACTTCCAGACCTCACGCAGTCTCCAAAGTTCCTCCAGTTCTGGTCAGCCAGTTTTACAGTCTGCTCGGTTTCTCTGTAGCTCAGCAGAAGCAGTATTTTGAGCAGAACTGCAGTTCTCCTGAGGCTGCCGATGCAGTGTGGGCTTCGGTGTCGTCCCATAAGCCCCTTCTCCTCATGTGCCACATTCCCGCATTCTGTTGGATCGTGTCCACCGCCTTGCATGATGGCAGCTCCTGCCTTTGTCCTGATTCTGTAAGTGCCAAGCCAGGAGAAAAAAAAGGCCTTGGGGAAACCAACCAACCAAACTCTTCATTGGGATCTTCTGAGGAGAACTCAAAATCAGTCACAATCTCTGAAATCTACTGCTGCTTTGTTAAATCCGTCTTGCTATTCCATGTGCAAGGGCGTAGCGAGGGCTCCCATCACACCAGGCTTCAGCACGCCCCTCACGTCCTCGGTGAAATGCAGCCTATACTCAAAAGCCTGGGAGCTATGGCCTTCAAAGGCCTCCTGGAGAGACGGTTCATCTTTGAAAGCTCTGATTTAAACTCTTTTAGTCTGGACAGCACCAAACTCTCACAGGTGTTCCTCTCTGAGATACTTAAAGAGGATCGAGCGTCTCTCACCTTTGAAAAGGGCTTTCATTTTATCCACACCAGCGTGCAGGAGTTTCTTGCTGCCCTGTACTATGTTCTCCAGTCACTCTCAGGATCAGATCCATTTTCAGGCCTCAAACAGAGCACAGGCCGCTACCTTAAATCTGCATTTAAGCAAATGGCATCAGCTGTTAACAAATTCAGCAGACCGCGGCGTCTCTTCCGCAGACGTATTAAGAAGGCCCTTCGCTGTGGTGAACGACATCAGTCTGGACACATGGATCTTTTCTGCAGGTACCTTTTAAAACTGCTGTCATATTAAATGCATTTCATTTGCAGGTCAATGATATGACACTCATCTTTTGTTTGTCTTTTTATTCAAAAATACGTAAAAAATTTAATTCACACTTACAGAGTATTGAATGCAAATCTTCAATAGAAATATCATATAAATTGGAAAGGAAAGGTTAGTTCAGGTTGTAAAATTTGGATTTACAATTACTCCATTTCATAACTGACCAGTTATTTCTGCTTATCCAGGTTTGTATGTGGCCTGCTGGTTCCTAGAACACGTCTCATCCTAAATGGATTTTTCCGTGATGGGCCCAAGATGCATCTGCTCCGTTGCCAGCCCTCTCCAGACCCGACTCCACCTTTCCTCCTCCATCTGTTACACTCCCAACTCCAGAGCTCCACCCTCAGCCCTGAGAGGCAGGTCAATGTTTGTCACTGTCTGTATGAGGCCCAGGACCCTGGTTTGTCACAGCGGCTACAGAGTTGGATGAAAGTTCTTTCACAGCAGGCCTCAGACCAGTCCGATTCGGTAAACAGGGACTGGAGCGAGCTGGCTTTCCTGTTACAGCTCAGTCCAGATCTGCAGGTTTTAAATTTAGATGCTCAAGGACTCGATGCTCAAGGACTATACCAGCTCCTACCAGCCCTTCCTCTCTTCTCGACACTCAGGTAAATACTGTAACTGTAGGTATAAATGTTCAGAGGCAGATGTGAAACACAATGTAAATTTTTTATTTTTTTTTGTGCTCTGTGATATTCATTGTATGTTCTTTACATAAAGCCTGGGCCAGAATCCTCTTGGTTCAGAGGGAGCATCTGTGTTATCCCTTGTTCTGAGAAACCCAGATTGTCGCATTCAGAGGCTGTGGTAAGTGAAATAAATAAATACCATTTTTATTTAGATAAAGTCATTTAAAATATATAAAGTAAATAAAAATGTCAAATGAAAATATGTACAGTAAATAAAATCGACATCACAAATTCTATATAAAATAAATTATTTAATAAATACTTCAATGCATAAATAAATAAAAGAAAATAGTCATGCTGCAAGCGCAAATTTATTATGGCTGTGTATGTTCAATATAGGGTGGTTGCGACAGGGCTTGGCTGTGAAGGCCTGAAGTTCCTCGTAGAAGCACTGAAAGAAAATCGTACGGTGACTGATCTCAGGTGAACCGTGGGGAAAAAATATATTGTTTTGGCTACAAATACAGATATGTTGCACTTGTCTTATGTTTGCAGTATCATTCTTTCATTAGAATGGCCATTAATAAAATTGGAGATGTTGGAGCTGGTTATCTTGCGGAATTGTTGAGGACGAATCGCACACTGACGGATATCAGGTAAAAGAGACTCCGACATTTCAGTCTCTCAAATCATTTACTCATCTTTAAAGTTCAATGTGTTTAAACATTCTGCATCGTATAGACTTCGTGACAACCTAGTGACAGACAAAGGAGCAGAAGTCCTCATGGCTGCCCTGAAAGAGAACACTACATTAGAGTATCTGTGGTAAGAAAGATTTAGAGCTGATTTACTTCAGTTTATTTCCTCATGATTCTGTAACACAGATGCCACAAATATATTTTCTATTCATCGCAGGTTGTTTGACAACAAATTTACCAAAGATGGCGTCAAGAAACTGAAAGAATTTGCAAAGACCAGACCAAACCTTGACATTAAAGTTTGCATCTGACCCACAACCAACAAACCAGTGGAGTAGATCCCTAAAACATCATTTGCATTGCCGAACTGGTTCATGACAAACATTTTCATTCACACATTTTATTCATACATTATTTTACATATTTGGAACAATTGCTCTGATATAATACTTTTAATACATATTAGACTGTTAAATGAATAGCTCACCCAAAAATGAAAAATTGCTGAAAATGTACTAAACCCTCAGGCTATCCAAGATGCAGATGAGTTTGTTTCTTCATTGGAACACAGATTTTGAGAAATTCAGCATTAAATCACTTGCTCACCAATGGATCCTCTGCAGTGAATGGGTGCCATCAGGTTGAGAGCCCATCTTATAAAAATATCACAATAATCCACAAGTAATCCACTCGACTCCATCAATTAACATCTTTGTGAAACAAAAAGCAGCATGCTTGTAAAAAGCAAATCCATCATTAGGTGTGTTTTCACTAGAAACTACTATTCCTTTAACCACTCAGGCTACTACTGCCTTCTGCTGGATTTTTAAGGAGCTGTCATTTGTATGCTACATTTGTACATTAATCAGTATTTTCAGAACTGTCTTAGGATTCATAGACAGTTCTTTCTAAAGACATTGAATTGCATTTATTTATTTTGTGAAAGAACTGCTATCTTTTTATTATAGAGTCTTTACAGCTTTATCTTAAACCCACACAATCAGGTTTGACTGAAGCTGTATGCTACATTTTGGGGGCCCTAAAATGGCTTCTTAACACACATCTGTTCTTCTCCTACTTCTTTATAAATTATTGTCTTCTTTCTCTTTTCTGCTATATAGTGTCTCAGACCAGTTTGGCAATAATAAATGTGCCACAGTCACTGGTTTATTGCCCATTTTTGTGGGTGATTTTACATGCAGAGCTCAGGGCTGCTCTTAGAAGCTTCATAAACAGAAGTAAAAATGTAAGTGTAAAATACACAAAACCAGAGTATTCTTTGGTTAGTAAATGCATTTATTTTAAAGATACCATGTGAAACCATTGCTAAAATCACAGTAGTGTATATTAGAAGCATTTTAATCATACATACTGATTGATAGATATACAGATAGATGGATACAGATAGAGAGATAGGTAGATCTGTGTCAGACTATTTCTTTTTGAAGCATTACATACCTGTCTTTCTGAAAGTTGCATAATATAGGTTCATACATGGTTATATAATTGTCATAACATCATGAAATATGAATTGTTATAACAAGTAATATTGCTTAGCAGTGCTTACAATGCAAAGTACAAGTGTTATGCAATAATTAAAACAAGATGTACAAATAAGCATTATATGGATTCTCCAGATTTCAGTTTGCTTTGGTAATGGAGTCTGTGGATTGTCATCACTTCAAAGTTCAAACCGTAATGCGTCAGAAGTATTATTCTATATATTGATGCCTGCTGCCTTGAATGTAAAAGCTTAGCATTCATGTACATTCTCACGTCTGTTGTGATAAATCTCAAACATTGCCTAAGTTTTTTGAGAAAAAAAAAAGGTGCAAAAAGAAAAAGTTTCAACTGGTTCCGGAGGAATATTTAATATACTTAATCCCTCATAAAACAGCCATGTTTAAAGCTGCAGTGTAGTTGCTCATGTAAACCACCAGATGGCGACGTGATGTTTTGTGACATCCCTTGTTCAGTTTAGTGCTAAGAAAGTACAAGAAACAACAACGATAAAGAGCTTCGGTCATTTGTTCAGGTCCCCTGTATAATGACCTGTTATTTTATATGTTCTACTCAGTTTATTTATACAATGTGAAGGATCTTTGTTATACAGACCACTGATCAATGCGACTTCAGAAGTTTGAAAAGAGCTTTAAATCTGATCCCCAGAGAGCAAAGTGACAAGTTGTTCCTTTTTCTTGGGAAAACCATAATGCACATGAAGACATCTGGCGATTTCAATGACGATATTTTACAATATGCTTTAGTACATAACTCAGTCTTCCGGTGTTTTTGCAGTAATATAATTGGTGAATATCAGCTTGGCTACTATTATGAGAAATTATGAAGTATGAGGACGGCTTTGTTTTAGTTTTTTTTGTGTATTATAAATATTGAAAAGCCATCAAATGTAATCGAATACTGTAGAATGGTAGCAGGGCCCACAACAGCACGCAATCCGGTGTGACATGTGAGTGTTCTTTGCGCTGGAGCGAAATATAATGTGAAATTATGTATATATACATTATATATATATAATTATATATAATATATATATATTTTATTCGTCGAGCGGCGCTCTGATTGGCTGGCCTCATCTCTAGCTCAGGAGCCAGCCAATGGGGAAGTTGGCTTGTTTGTGTGAAGCAAGCGGTGCAAATATAAAATCGAGAATAAGAGATGTTGGAAAATAAATTGATGTACGAACATAACTCAAAGAGTGAAATCGGCACCAGAGGGTTGTTTATACCCTTTCTACTCTGAAGACAGCCGAAGCGAGGATTTGGTGAAGGAAATAGGTATACATTTTTATAAGGATGCTCTGTTGTAAGTTTACCTGTTAAGACTGTTGATATTGTATTAGTATTGTATTAGTTCGCATAATCGTTTATGAAGAAGTATTTTTGTTTTAAACCGATTAGATGTATTTTTTTTTTTAAATGATAGATTTTTTTCCACAATTCTGCCACATGACAACGATTATCAGATTTCCACCATTCTTCAATAATTGTATTTTATCATGTCAATGCATGTTTTTCTTTTGCGTTATGAACTCTAGCTGAACTGAGATGTGTTGTTTGATTTCTATAAAGCGGTGTATTAGTTTTATGCCGCAACTTTGTTCAGTGTCTACCGCAAACAGCTGTATTATATTCAACTTGCACTAAAAGCCTCGACAGTTGTTTATTTCTGAAAAATGCCTGATGATTGTCATGTACGTGGCGTTTTATTTGATTCTTGTTGTTATACGGGCTCTTACGTCTGCCGTCAGAAACCGTGTTTTGCAGTTTCATATGATGAATGGGAAATAGAACTGTTTGTACATCATATATGAGGTATATATTACAAAATGCCCGCATTTATACCGCGAGTATTTATTTAGCCTAGTGCAGAACAATAGTGAAGCGATAAGCGTCCGTTATTCAGTGTGCAGAGATGTATACACGGAACAGCTGAGCTCTGTGCATGATGAAGGAGGGGAGAGGGGTACACAACACAGGCGGAGGCACTGATGAGGGTGATGCCTGTCCAGTTCAGACCAGTTTTAGGGCTGCTTGTTTTCCGCAGGATACTGTTTATCACAAATGAGACTCCGCGCGCAAATAGATCCAACCAATGGAAACGACCAATTTCCAATGTTTATTATGAAGCTTAAATGAACATATAAAACAGTTTGAGCAAGATTTCTATTTGCATCCCACAAACCGCTTCGCTTATGCAAAGCAAACAGAATCGAATCGTATAATTACGACGTAATGTCACGTCCCGTGTGGTTAAATAGACTTTGCACAAAAATGTTAGTAACACAAAGCGATCAAATCGCGCCGCACTGGTTCGAACCGGCTGGATCTTGGTCTCACGTGGAGCTGCTCGCTGAATCTGTTTATCACATAGCCAATGAGTGGAGAAGCGAGCGTTCGAACAGCCAATCAGAGAATAGCAGGGCGGGACTAGAGGCGGGCAAGTAGGCAGGGTTTCAATCAACAACATTCTCTTTTAGAGCTCAGCTGTTATTTTGTTTATGAGCTGTTTTGTAGCTAGGCGAGACAAAGAAACGGGATATAAATGATGTTCGGAGGGAGTTGCGGTTATGACAAACTGGCAACAAATGAACATTTACTATATGCTGCGAAAAACAATGTTGTGAAATCGTTGGGAGAATAAAAAAAATATATAAGTGTGTCATTATACGTGTATTTAATATGTACATGTGCTCATAAATTTAATAATATTATTTAATATTTACCATTAAATATCTAATACCCAACTCTGTTGTCACTTTCACAGGATTTCCCTAAAGTTTAGGGGGTTCTCCTCTGTATTACCAGCACATACTCTATCATCTCCTTCAGTCATGGCTCCTTCACTGGCCATAGCCTTCTCTAGGCGATGGTGGATGGCGATTACTGCAGTGATCGAAAACCTGTTGTTCTCTGCAGTTCTGCTCGGATGGGGCTCTCTGCTCATTATGCTAAAATCAGAGGGCTTTTACTCCTACCTCTGCAGAGAACCAGGTAAGGAGGGGGAGAAGAGGGTGCACTCAGTGCTGTTTGTGTTACAGAAACAATCTGAAATTTATTGACACTCATAAAGACATTAAATACACTATTCACTATAGATGCCAGACTGAATGCCGCAAATAATTACGTGAGCATCAAAGGACAATCTTACATATATACAATATTAATGGATTTAATAGATTTGCTTTCACACTTTCCCCACTCAGATTTGAACAATAAATGTTTGACTGCTTGACCTAAAACATCTTTGGGATGCAGTTACCTTAAACACTCTAACAAAGATGTTGAGTTGACCTACACAATTTTTCTTATTTTGCAACGGAGGCTGTTCTCTAAAATTGCAACAGTTTATAGATTTTATAATGACTTCATTGCATGAGTGAATGTAATACAGCATAGTAAAAAAAAAAAAAAAATCTATGTTGTCTGGCGCCCATCGCAAGGCTCGTGGAGGAATCCAAACCTGAATATCAATCGATCACTGAGAGTCAGTGCACCTTATTTGGAAGCCCTCTTGCTTGTGTTGCCATTAGGAATTACAAACAGCATCTACAAGCTTGTTTGGCATTCAGAAGATTGACAAAGGGTGTCTAGATAATTTGAGCACCGTCACAGACTTGATTTCACGGTAAACAGACTAGAGGACATCAATCTGCTTAGCTTATATAATACAGTAGAGAATCTTTGATATGTTTAATATGTTAGAGATGAGTATTTGTGTATCCTGAACACACGTTCAGATGATACACGAATTGAGGATTTTCTGAATAGCTGAAGACCACTTAATAAAGATGGAGGCCAACCATCACATAAACTTATAATTATTCATATGTTGTTCTTTAAAAACACAGGCTTTAATATAAATGTGCACTGAAAAAATTTATTTTCTTAGTTAGGATTTTTGTCCTGTTTTCCAGTGTAAAATATATAAACTGTCTTAAATCAATATTTTTACTTATTTGAGGTGCAAAATGACTTACAAAATATCTTAACTCAAAAGGAACTCGAAAGGGAATTTTACCACATTTGGCAGATATTTTTTTCTTGTTTTAAGTATAAAGGTCTAATATGCCATTTTGCTTCTCAAGTAAATGTATGTTAATTTAAAAATGTGTGGATATTTGCCTGAAAAACAAGACAAAAATACTGAGTACACAATGGTTTTTGCTGCACAATTAATCCAGATGAATGTAGACTCTCTTACCCGGAAAAAGACTGTTCAGCTTTCAACTCTTTCTCTTGGCAATAATGTGTGTCTGGGTCATGATGTGTCTGGTACATCTATGAAGAACAGTGAGTTCCTACTGATGTCCGAGATTAACTTTCTTTATTAATACAACCTGTATCCATTTATTTACATAATCATGTACTGATGCCCTTAAACTCATATTGTTCCTTTGCTAATAGACTTCATGTAAAAGTCATTGTCACAGGGCAAAATGACACAGAGGTAAGAAAAAAACAGGAAGATATATATATATATAATTATCTATAATTATATATATAGCTTCATGGGGGATTTTTTCAGGGAACCTGAAGGTCAGGAGACTCAACCTTGCTGGCTCGAACGGCCCTGGTTTATTTTCCACTATGAAATCGGCCTCTTAAACGATTTAACACGCTTTGGTGAAAACAAATTTCCGTAATTCTGAAGAAACAGCCTTTGCTACTCTGATATCTTATGACCCATTAGCACAGTGGCTAAAAGTAAACACCATCGCCATGATCTAAAGGGCACGTCTGTCTGGCATTCTTCACTTATCTGGTGTTTGAGAGTTTGTGGTCCATGCTATGATGTGAAGTGTGAGGCTCAAATTCCAAACACAACAACTGACTTTTCTCCTCCTCAGATCTCCTTGCTGTTAGCTAACATTGAGTGATAGCTAGTACAACAACATTTTGACACTTATTGATGGGATAGTGAGAGAGGACACAGATTTCAGTGCATATTGCAATCCTGTACATTCACACTTCCCTTCTGTCTTTCATTTCAACTGTTGTCAGCATCTAGTTCAGAGATTCCAGACAGCAGGCATCACATGACTGATGACAAAGGGAAGTAAATGTGGCTCAAGCGTTTGCTCAATGTAAATATGAGATTATCTTGCCATTTCCTCACCTACTTTCCTTGGACTCAGCTTTCCACCGCACATTATCAGCTGGTTGGTTCTCTTTAATCAGCAAGCGTGAGGAAACACTGACCAGGAAAATGCTTGTCTGGCTAAATGCTTTGGCCCAGCACATCACAGAGTTCATGACGTTTTTTGTACTTCAGACTCGTGTTGAATTCTCTTTCTGTTCTTCTTTCACTTCTCCATTTCAAAGCAAATGGAAAATCAGCCCTGCCTGTCTCTGGTTTTTGCTGTTGCTGATTAGATCTAGTGGAACAGTGAGTTCTGAAACATCTGATATAGAGCTCTCCGCTCTGAACAGATCTGAACAGATCTAGAATGTGAATGACAAAACATTTCAATAACATCTGCAAGTCATATTACCCCCAAAAGCAAAGGAAAAATATTTTGCGTAAAGAAAATGGAGCCTGTTTTTGTTTTTTGGTTTCTTTGTAAAATATTTATACAATTTTATGATTTTTTAATCTGATATTTTATTTATGAAAAAGTATACACTACATTTAAAAAATTTGGGGTCGGTAAGTTTTTTTAAATGTTTGTGAAGGAAGTATATAATTGCCAATTTATAACATATAAACGTACAACTAATTCCTGTGATGGGCAAAGCTGAATTTCCAGAAAATCTTCAGAAATCATTATAAAATGCTGATTTGGTGCTCAAGAAACAAATAAATAATAAATGTTGAATTTAAAAAGAGTTGTGTTGTTTAATATCTTTGTTGAAAATGAGATTTTTCAGGATTCTTTGATGAATAGAAAGTTCAAAAGAACAGCATTGAAATAGAAATCTTTTGTAATATTATAAATGTCTTTACTGTCACATTTGATTAATTTGAAGCCAACCGTTGTTAAATAAAAGTACCAAAAAACAAATCTTGACCCCAATTTGAAAGGTAGGTAACAGTATAAAAATGAGTGGTAACACACAAAATAAAATTAGATTTATGCTTTCAAGTGTGAAAATCTTAACAGTATTAAAATTCTTCATGTTTTCATCCACTAAATTTTGTAAAATTTCATTTCCTTTTTTACCTTTTGGATTTGAGGTGAAATGTGGCTCAATGTTAGAGCTGATAGGAAAGCCTTATTTTTATTCATTCATTTCATAAAGAAGAGTAAAAACATATGCTACTTTTTGTGTCAGTCTGTAACTGCAGCAGTTATTGAAACTGTGGTAGAGACTTAAAAGCAGCTCCTTCCTCATTACTCAGGAAAACATCTAAAGCTCAGCGGAGATGTACATTGATGCACATGACAATCAGTGGTCTTAACCCAAATCTTCTCATCTTCAATTACTTGCTCAGGTCATCTCTGCTCCACAAACACAGCTCATTCGTTTGTTTATTTATTTATCACATTTAAACAAAAATCCCTCACACAAACGTCTCTGTTTCTCTGTCTCTTGGCCACCCTGTTATGTTCATAACAGCTTCCTCCATATGCTGCAAACAGCACCATCCCCCATCTGTCCAGCTCAGAACAAGCTATTCCAGAACATTTTCAAGGCTGTTTGCATTTCAAAAGAATGTGTGGATAAACAGTTTTCTTGAATCTTCAAGAACCGAGTAAGAGACTTGTTGCCCATTCAAAGCGTGATTATCCATAGTCAAAACAACCAGGGAAGCCTGGGTGAAAGAACAGGGTTAAATGTTAGTCAAGCTGCTCATGCCTTAGCAGTTGTAGGAATGTGTTGGTCTTAGGAGGCTGCAACTCCAATGGGGGTTCAAATGCACTCTCATGCTATTTCTGCTATTTGTTTACTGTGTATAGCAGCCTCTTTATTTGACCGTTTGCTCAGCATCCTGGCCCCTTTGGGAGGGGGGCGCGATGGTGGCCGCTATATCTCACAACAGTGTTTCCTGTTTTACTTCCCAGAGTGTTATAACTGGTTTCCTAGAAGTCAGAGTTCCAGTTAGTCCATAGAGCTGGTTAGTGCAAGTTTGGTGATTAGATGGCTCAGTTTGGCTTCATTCTGTCTTACCCTCTCCAATCCCCCAGGTAATTGTACAGGGCAGAACGTATCTGAGAATGAAAATGATACGACAGTAGTCCAGAGAGGTGAGGAGGAGGATAATCTTCAGATGAATGGCTGGTCCATCTGTAAAGAGCAAGATGAGATGCTGAACCTGGCCTTCACCATCGGCTCCTTCCTCCTCAGCGCCATCACTCTGCCCCTTGGCATCATCATGGACAAATATGGCCCACGCAAATTAAGGCTGCTCGGCAGGTACAAGAGGAAAACTGGCATCTAAAAACACTAAATAAAAATGCACTACATTTATATGGTGAAAAAGTATTAATCATTTTCTATTCTATTCTATTCTTTTCTATTATTACAATAATGTGAAATGATCTTTTCGTAGTGCCTCGTTTGCCCTCTCCTGCATCCTGATTGCATATGGGGCCAGTGACCCTAGAAGTATGTATGCAATCCACCCTAGTCCACTATTACTGTTAATACCTGTCTGTCCCCGCTGTCTTTGACCTCCTTTGTCTTTTTCTTTCACAGATCTTTCCATCCTGATCTTCTTTGCCCTGGCGCTGAATGGGTTTGGAGGAATGTGCATGACCTTCACCTCACTCACAGTAAGTGCTCATGTCATAATTGTGGGTCTCCATGGGTGTCCTCTCCAGTCTTTTGCACAAAGGCCATAGCGCAATCTCGTAAACTGGCCACATGCCACTGTTTCCTGCTCCTAAAAATGGCTGCATCATCGTTTATTCATCTTTAAAGAGATACTTTTCTTAGCTGGATTTCCAGCATCCTAACAATTGCCTGATATTAACATAGAATGTGATTTGAAATAGTTTTTTAGCAACTACCTAGAAATCACCTAGCAATGCCATAACATCCATGTAGAATACCCAAGCAACCACATAGCAATGCCATAGCTATGGACTAGCAACCACCTACAACACCACCAAAGCACCATAGCCTTCTGAATGAATCAGTGTTTTTGAACAAATGAGTGGAGTAAATGATTCAATGACTCACTCTTAAAGACAGTGGCTGAATTCAAAATAGCATACCATTCTAACTAACTATTTCTGCCATATAAAAATATGGGAGAAATAGTAAGAGTAGTATGTAGTATGATTTGTATCGAATTCAGACAGTCACTTCCTGAATGAATTGGTGCTTTGAAGGATTCAGTTGAATTAATGAATTGATAACTCACTCATGAAGAAAGTCACTTGCTGCTACCTGCTGATATAACAATGTGACCTCTGAAAAATGTCCACTGCTACTACGGCTGGACAATAATTCAATATCAATATGTATCGCGATATAATTTTTTTCAATAACGGTGATATGATTTTTAAACACATTTCCGATATTTCGATATACATTACCAGTGTTTCCCATACATTGATTTATTTGTGGCGTTTGACTTCGTTGAATAAACATGAGCACTGCACGTTTCACAATTATAACACGTCGCGGGTGTTTTATATGAATGTATCTCTGAAGGGAACCGACTGTCTTCAGAATAGTTTAGATAGCATTTTTATCTGATAAAGTAGCGTTCATGAGCGGAGCTGCTTTGTTTACAGCCATTACTGGAGAAACCGTTAGTTCCCCCGCTCTCACAGCGCCTCCTGCTGGCAGACAAGCAGTTTGCATTTTCAATAATAAACCAATTTCCAGCAACATGCTTTTGTTGTTGCTCTATTTTTTTGTTTTCTGAAGCAACTCGGAGCATGTTTCATACTTGTTATCCTGGTTAATGCACGTTTCAATCTATAAGAATAATCAGCCTACACTACCAGTCAAAGGTTTTTGAACAGTAAGATTTTAAATGTTTCTTAAAGAATTATCTTCTGCTCACCAAGCCTGCATTTATTTGATCCAAAATGCACCAAAAGCAGTAACATTTTGAAATATTTTTACTATTTAAAATAACTGCTTTCTATTTGAATATATTTTAAAATGTAATTTATTCCTGTGATCAAAGCTGAATTTTCAGCATCATTACTCCAGTCTTCAGTGTCACATGATCCTTCAGCAATCATTTTAATATGCTGATTTGCTGATTATCAATATTTAAGAACCGTTGAGATACATTTTTTCAGGATTCTTTGCATGATTGAATAGAAGATCAAAGATCAGCATTTATCTGAAATAAAAAGCTTTTGTAACATTATACACTATACCATTCAAAAGCTCTTTTTAAAATGTATATTATAGAAATTATTACTTTCATTTAGCAAGGATGTTTTAAATTGATCAAAAGTGATGATAAAGACATTTATAATGTTACAAAAGATTTCTATTTCAGATAAATGCTGTTCTTCTGAACTTTCTATTCATCAAAGAAACCTGAAAAAAATCTACTCCGCTGTTTTCAACATCATAATAATAAATGTTTTTTGAGCAGCAAATCAGAATATATCAGAATGATTTCTGAAGGACCACGTGACTGGAGTAATGCTGCTTAAAGCTCTGCTTGAAATCCACAGGAATAAATCATGATTTTCAAATAGAAAACAGTATTGTGAAATAGTAAAACAATATTCAAAATGTTTAGTTTTGCTGTATTGGATCAAATAAATGCAGGCTTGGTGAGCAGAAGAGATTTTTAAAATAAAATAAAAAAAATCTTACTGTTCAAAAACTTTTGACTGGTATGTTAGCCTATAGTTTGAAGTAAAAAATATTAATATTAATAAGGAGAGTCTGAGATTTATTTGACAGTGATTTCACATTTCTTGTTTGTATAAAGGCTAAATACCAATAAAAGGTGAACATTTATTTATTTGCGCCATTTTTTTTCCTAAAATATTATATAGTTTTATAGGAGTAGGTTTCATAGAAGTTGGCAAATTAATTTTTCATAAGTTTGTAGGTACAGACATCTGTTGTGGGCGTTCTTGGCCGTTTTTATGAGGCTTTTTTAATAGTGTTCATATCGATATCGGAATTATATCGTATCAACCGAAATTAAGAAATATATCGTGATATAAATTTTGGCCATATCGTCCAGCCCTAACTGCTACACAGATCAGTCTGTCTGGAATGCGCAAACAGAGTTAAGTTTTTACTTACAGAGCGTTTCAAATCAGTCACGTGTGAAGTTCTGTTTTGTATGCTGCCTTAGAATGATGACAGTAAGGCATCTCAGAGCTGTTGTTTCTCTCTATCTAGTCTCATGGTTAGTGTATCATCTGCAATGCATTGGGTTCATATTGGGGAACATCACCAGGAGATGTAAAGAGAGCAGACTGGGTTGAAGTAAGCAGGAAGTTGTGCTCATTGCCAGCTGAAGGGTGGTTGTCTCTGGTTTCTGCACGCTGCTCTGAGGTCATAGAAACCTTCATCGGGGTCTTGAGAGTTCATAACTGAAGGCACAACTATTCCCGCAACCAGTTTCTCTGTTTGTGTTGTTGATGTTCTGTCCCGGGTTCTTGTGCTACCTTTGTAGCATGCCTCAGCCTGTCCGGGGAACCCTCCATCTGTTACATACACACAGAGAGAAAACACACACACACACAGACAGAGAGAGAGAGAGAGAGACACACACTCACAGAGAGAGTTAACTGGCATGCATGAGTGCATAGTGGAACATCAAATGTATCTCAGGCTCGTTGTGTTCTTATAACCTTTTCCCAGCTGTTCTGTATAACTGTGTGTTTTACACTGCTGGTTGTTGTGGCGAGAGGTTAGAACCTGGGGTTCACAGAATAGGTCGTACTGTCTGACATCTGTTGTTTGGGTGCATCTCTCAATAGCTTCATTATTGTTACTGTTTTTAGATTTATTAAGGATCCTTGTTAAGGTATCGCTATTACATTTGCTCAAACTTTGGGTTACGCATTTAATCACATACAGTGTCTAAATTCAGCATCTAACTCGTCCTGCACCATTTTAGCTACTGACATGAATGATACCTCATCTTTTTGTGGAGATATGTGTTATTTTTTCTTAGCAGTTTTTCCTAGCAGTGCCCAGAACACCCAAAGAACCACCTAGCAATACCTTGACAATCACCCTCAATCCTTGAACAACCACTTAGCAACACCCTAGCAACCACCTAGAATGCCCTGTACATAGCAATGATCAATATGAACTGAGATTTTCAATTCATATCTCAATATGAATCGAGATATGAATGAATGAACCGGATTAAAACGATTTTTAAAATCTTCCAGGTCTATTGACATTTGTTATGACAACTTCAAACATTACATTGCAGATAATAACTTCTGTTAACTCTACAATAAGTAAATCCACTTCACCAGCAAATACTCTTCAACAGTGATGCTGTAGAGCAGCTGCAAAAAAGCATAGATATAAATATAGGTAGATGCCACATTCGACCAGAATGTTGACACGGTCGCCATTATTGCAACAGGTAGTGTGGCGCACTCACAATAAAAACCAGTGAGTTTCAAGATGCCACAACATTGCAGAACCTCTGTTTGTAAAAACGGAAATTGGATAAACTTTCATGTTATGTGTGTTAGTTTGTGTTTTTAATATGTATTAACTCAATATTACAGGTTTTTAAACTATAGTACATTTTAAATGTTGTGTTAGCTAAAGGCTTCGTCTTGTTGTATTGTGTTAGTTTAGCAAAATAATGATAAAGATATTCCTACATGCGTATAACTACGGTTGCAGACATACAGGCAACTTGCTCTCGAGTGTTCACAGACCAGCTTTGACCATTCCAATATGGCAGACAGCTTACGTATAGTGGCCCACAGAAACAGCCGCTAATAGGGCATCTACCTATACATATCTATGCAAAAAAGGAAGCTCAAAGACAAAATTCTAAAGATGGCTGCACACTTGTTTCTTTGACGCATAAGGTCTTGTAGACTTGCATTGAACTTAGGCTGAAATGCAGTTTCTGAACATTTTATTCATATCAATAGTGTCACATTCTTAAAACTAAGGAAGTTAGGTGAAGTTGGCCAGTTACCCGTCTTCCTCTCCTTGTGCTCACTTTTTGTCTCTCGTAATCGTCTGCTCTATGTATTGGTGCATATCAGCAGTGATAGTGTAGCAGACGAGTGCAGGAAAGCTTGTGGTTCTCCCAGCACACTATGAGGTTTTCCCAGTGCACTGACTCAGCTCTCTGTCTGAGGCTGGACTGTCTGCACCCCCCCCCCCCATTGCTCCTCTATAGCACCGGATTCATGTTGACCTCAATCCTTTATCCTGTTTTAGCTCTGTGTCTATCACTGTCTGCCGTCCCACTGGCTCTGTGACAAGCAATCTTATTAAGTCCTTCCCAACACAACCTCAGATGTTTGATTGTTTTGCTCTTTAAACCATTAAAACCTGTTTACCAATTTGTTAAAATAAATATAGATATATTATCTGAAACATCTTATTATCCTACACAATTTAACGTTTTAAGTAAATCTATCTCATTTTAGGAATGTTACAGCATTTTTACTAAAAAAACAAAACAAGCAATGATAAAGAAAATTTATTTTTTTTACAACCCAGAACACTCTAGCAACCAGTAAATTAGTATTAGTATTTAATCCATATTAATTTTATAGCTCTATACTCTTTGAGCCGTATGTCATAAATTATACTCTTCTGTTTGACATAAATTATCAATTTTTTAAGGAATCAAATATATAAACTAGCTACCTCTAAGCTATAAAATTAGGGATATCCTGTTCCTTTTTATCTCAGCTCTGTCTCTCACTCTCTCTCTCTCTGATGCACTAATGCTGTTTTTTTTGTGTGTGTGTGCCTTCAAGTAACCATTTTACAGCAACCCAGTCTTTAGGAGCCGAAAGTCTGTGAGGATGAGAATAGAAGAATGGCTTATAAATGGGGAATATAAGAGCATGTAGACTTCAGAAAACAATATTAAATTAAACAACACTCAAGCAGTCGTTATCAGAGACAAGCTATTCATGTCGTTCACACTGCCGTATGTCCAAACTCTCGAAACGAGGTGTGAACGTTTTATTTGTAGTTTGACGAAATCGATCATTCTAGGTAAATGTCGAAAGGCCAACCAGCAGCTAAGTGGAACACAAAGCATCAAGTGCATATTAAGTAACATGAATATTACTGACAGACAGACTATCTGTGACCCTCTGGCAGTTATATTTGGACTTTGCAATGTCAGGATATGGCCAGCCTGTACTAGCTTTCACTGGCTTGCCTTGAAGGGTATTTCTTTCACTTCTGTCCCTGTTTTCATTTCCTCTCTCTTAGTGTCATTCTCTCATGGTAGCAAGTATGATTTAGCCACTTCATCCCCCTCCCCCCGAACCATTTACAATGACTCACCATCCTTCCTCACACACACACACACAGAGAGAGAGAGAGCTGGAAAAAGGATTTGACAGCTTTCTGTGGCCATATGTTGAAAAAACGGGGAAGAGTAAGCCAAATTCATTACATGACGAGGGTGTGTTTCATTAAAACATTCATTGATTTGTTTTCCAACAAAACCCCAACATATCAATCAGTTTTTTTGACAGGTCTCTTTTAGAGTGGGACAACTCAACTCGGGCACTTCAGATTTTCCCTTGTATTTAAACAAATCAATCAAGTATTACACCTAGTGACTTCACATCAATCCCAAATTAAATCTGCTTCTGGGAAGCTCAAGGCTAAAAATAGCACTCAGTTTAAACAACTTATAATGCAAGTTCAGATAACCCTGTGCCTATAGTTGAAACACCCAGTGATTAAATTAACACAATATCACTGTTTTTTCTAATAAACTGTTCAAAAATTGGGGTAAGATTTTTGAATGTTTTTGAAAGAAGTCACTTATGTTCCGTAATATTGTGAAATATTATTACAATTGTGATGCAATGCAACATTTTCAGCAGTCATTATTCCAGTCTTTAGTGTCACTTGATCCTTCAGAAATCATACTAATAGGCTGATTGATGCTTAAGAAAGTTATTGGTTGATGTTATTATGTTATAGTAATGTTATAATCTATGTTGAAAACATTGAGAATTTCTTCTTATTATCAATGTTGAATAGAAAGTTCAAAAGAGCAGCATTTTTTAAAATAGATTTCTTGCAACATTATAAATGTCTTTAATGTTATTTTGATTAATTTAATGTGTCCTTACTGCACTCTAAAAAATGCTGGGTTGAAAAACAACCCAATTTGGGTTATTTGGCAACCCAGTGCTGGTTAAATATTAGACAGAACACATGCTGGGTTATTTTGACCCAGCTGGTTTGGTTAAATGTTTGACCCAATATGCTGGGTTGTTTTATTTAACTCAAATATTGTTTAAAAATTACTATATTGCTGACCTAAAATGGGTTGGAAAATAAATTAATTCAATATTATAACAATATAACAAGTGCCATTAGGAGACAAGATCACTCTTCTCCAGTTTTTTGTCATTTTGAGTCCGCTAAGCATTCTCTTTCGGATCTCAAGTTCCTGGTCATTGAGAGGATTCTGCCACATAGGAGAGGGGGTAAATGTGACAAAAAAACTATTACAAAGAGAGGCTTTTTGGATTTTTGAGCTGAAACGTTAACACCTACTGGACTGAATGAAGATGAAGAGATGGACCTTGCTTGGTTTTGTAATAATAATTATATATATATATATATATATATTATATATATATATATATATAGAAAAAAATATATATTTTTTCTTGTAATTACCTATTGATTGAGCTCAGCTGGTAACAATTTGTAATTGTGTTTAAAGTAGAGTGGTGTTGCTGTTTGTAACATGAGCACTGAAGAAAGCATGAGTTGAAACGTCTGCTCTTTGGTCTGTTTTTAAGACACTTTTCACTTTTTTGCACTTTTGTCACCCTATAGATGTTAAATTAAAGTAATTTTTGTGATAGACCCTTGCCTTGGTCTAATTGTGTCTTTCAGTGTGCAGACGTTTTTGTTTTTTGGCTGATCAAATTTTTCTTGATTTACGCACATGAGAATGGACTGGTTATCTTTTTGGAGCGCATACAATATCTTTTTTTGATGCATATTATAACAAATAATAATAATCATATCAGTAATCATAATAAAATCAGTTTATGTTATGCAAGCTGACTGACATCTTGTCCCAGTAAAGACTTTATAGATGAAATATACAAACCTTATTTTCACTGAAGAAAATAAGAACTTCTGAGAACTGCTCTCTCCTGAAGAGGATGCAAAAAGCCTGTGTTCCGACTGTAACTCAACAGCTGGGTTGAAGTAACCCCGTGCTGGGTTTTTTGTCTGAGGGAGGGTGAGAGGTGTATGGTTTCAGCTGTCAGTGAGAGTGACCCAGCCACTAACCCACAGTGGCTGGGTTACACAAAAACTACCCAAAACTAGAAAAAACAACCCAGTATTTTTTTGAGTGTGAATAAGTATTCATATCTGACTGAACCTAAACATTTCAATGTTAGTGTATCTAATGTACATGCCTCACAGGGGCCATCAGATTAGAAATTATGTAGTATTTATGTAAAATTTAGGGATATAATGATAACTTTTTTGTTGTGGCAGATAATTGTTATTGTAAGTCTGTACGGTTTCCATTGTTTTAAACTACAGTGACATTTGTGTTTTTTCTGTTCTAGTGGCAGTGACTTTGGGACTGTTTTGTCTCAGTGGATTCTTCTGGCCTTATTGATGTAATATAGAATGTATTGCTTTACTTGGAGTCTATCAGTGTTTGTCACCAGCTTTTAACGTTTTGTTTCCATCCCCAGTCAATTTCATTGCAGAACAAGCAAGTGAAGACAGAGTGGCGCTAGAGTTATAATACAAGATAAGTAGTGTCAGTAAAAGGGCCTTTTTTTCAAGGTCTCTTTGAGTCTGACATCACGTGACCGCCTGTGGCTGGTGACTGTCTGTGAAAGCAGGAGAACATAGTGTTGTTGAAACAGTCTCTGGGTACTTATGTTACTCAACTCCAAGAAAATAGCCATTACTCTCTGTCTGACAGGCCCATCATGTGGCGCTCTGTTCATCTTTGGTTCTGTTCAAAGTCCATTAGCCAAAAACCGTTCTTACACAGCCTCTCCAGCCACAGGCACAATGTGGCTGCTAGGGCCGCTGGGTGTGTGAGAGTTATTGTAAGTGTCATCTGGGATGTTTTGGCTCTGAGTTTACCTTTACTCCAATTAGAGGCAGTGAGTGACGTCTGGGTTGGGTTCCAACAGAGAGCTTTCCTTCACTCTTGTCTTTAACAAGCTTTTGGACTGTGAAGTAAGAGGGAAGTGGAAGATGTCCAGAGAGTTCTTAGAAAATCTGTGTTGATGTTGAACTGTGTGTTTTGGAGGAAATGCAACATACAGATGCTATCAGCTGTCAACAGGTGGGACATAGATGGAGGATTTGTATATACGGAGAAAATGGGAAATACCTAGAAAATAGTATACCCTGTGGCATACTATACCCAATCTGAAACTATTTTAAACAGCATTCTGCCAATTATTTTACATTATGCAGGCTGACCACAATAAGGGACTACATGGAACATTTTAATGCTTTAAAAATCCTTTTTTTGCACGTAATGACAAAAACATCCTTAAAAATGTAAAAATGTACAACAAAATAAAAAAATAATTCAATTAAATTAAAAATAAAATAAGTGAATAAAATTATTAAAACAATATTTAAAAAACACTCATGATATATTAATTATATAGAAATTAATATTGATTATTACATTATTTTATGAAAATATATTATTAGTGAATTGAACATGCCTTTTATTAAATCGCTATTTTATTTTCATAATCTGTGTCGGGGTTTTGGGTGTGTGGTGTCTGGAAGCTTCCCTCGCCAAACAACTTCTTTGTTTTCTTTAAGAATACAAACAAAGAATCTCATTCTGATTCTGATTCTAAATTAAATTAAATGTACTTTTTAAAATAAATTAATAAAAAAAGAAATAATAAAATTTATAATAAAAGACCTAAGAACTAATTAAATTAATAGTAATTAAATAAAATATTCAAGAGTACTGTACATTAATGATCTTTAAGAATATTCTCTTGAATACTATTGATCATTGAAAAATACACTGCATACTATTGATACTAATGAAGAATTTACTGTTGCTCTCTCTGCCTCATTTCCTTCTCAGATACCTTAGGCGTTCAGGCTCACTTCCTTCCTCTGTATTTTCTCAGTGGTGTCTGACAGTGCAGTTTAGAACAGCCAGTGCTGTACTCCTCCGCCCAGCTTAAAGGCAACAGCATTATGCAAGCTTCTCCAGTGTCCCTCACACTTTCTCACTCTGCTAAAAATATTCACACCATCCAGTTGCCTTTCAAACGATGTCCCCCCACCTACATGTTGCTCCCATCAAAGAATATCACTGTTACCCTGATATAATGTTTACTTTCATACCTTTTGCTATATTTGACATGTTTTGTCATTTACAGTGGATCCTGTTACAAGATTTCTGTGTTTGTTTTGCTCATGGCTTGTATATTATGTTCACAATATGTATAAATATATTTTGCCTTTCGTACTCATGATGGGCACTGGGCCCAAGTACAGTCTCTAAAAAAAGTTCAAACATTTTTTAACGCACATGAAGAATTTTTGATATCCCCTGTTTATCTCTTCCGTAGCTTCCCAACATGTTTGGTGATCTCCGCTCCACTTTCATCGCACTCATGATTGGCTCGTATGCCTCATCCGCTGTCACCTTCCCAGGAATAAAGGTAAATCTGAGTCCCAGGTTAGACTTAATTAATAAGCCGATCTTAATTCTGTAATAATGATGATGATTGTTGCTCTATAAGGTGATCTATGACCTTGGTGTTGCCTTCATCACCATCCTCCTGGTGTGGGCTGGCTGTGCCGGCCTGGTCTTCATCAACTGCTTCTTCAACTGGCCACTCGAGCCCTTCCCAGGACCCGAGGATATGGATTACACGTATGTGGTTCAGTGTGTCTGTGCATTGCTGGGAATTTGTACATTTATTGAGCTAGGGTGCATTAAATTGATCAAGAGTGACAGTAAAGACATTTATAATGTTACAAAAGATTTATGTTTGAAATAAATGCTGTTCTTTTGATCTTTCCATTCATAAGAATCCTGAAAAAAATGCATCACGGTTTCCACAAAAATATTAAGCATCACAACCATTTTCAACATTGATAATAAGAAGAAATGTTTCTTAAGCAGCAAATCAGAATATTAGAATGATTTCTGAAGGATCATGTGACACTGAAGACTGGAGTAATGACTGATGAAAATTCAGCTTTGCCATCACAGGAATAAATTACATTTTAAAAAATATTCAAATAAAGTTGTTAATTTACAATAATATTTCATGTTATTTCACAATACTGTATTTTTAATTAAATAAATGCAGCCTTAATGAGCATAATTAGACTTCTTTCAAAAACATAAAAAAAAGTCTTACAGACATCAAACTTTTGATCAATAGCGTGTCTTGGGTTAAGTAAAAACATTTTTGGAAAAACTTGATTTTGTTTGCTGTATCCATTTATTGAAGGTTCTGATGGAATGTAATTCACTGATTGTCTCACGCTCAACCTTGTCTCTTTAACAGTGTGAAGATCAAGTTCAGCTGGCTGGGCTTTGACCATAAGATCACAGGGAAACAGTTCTACAGGCAGGTGACCACTGTTGGTAGGAGATTGAGTGTTGGCAACTCAATGAAGAACAATCCACAACAGCTGGCCACCCAAGAGGGCAATAAACTCTGCCTGTCCACCGTTGATCTGGAGGTCCATTGCAAGTCTAAGGAGGAATGTAAGTATCGTTCATACTGACATGTTTTGTATTGACCAGACTTATTTCTGATGATCTGAACAATCTGAAACCTTGAAATAAAAGTTTAAGGATATTGATTTGTAAGTTTTAGGAAATTTTAAAACAAATAAAAGTTATGAAAATGAGTAAGAGATATTCAAAATTCAGTCAGATTGGTCAGGTCAGATGTCCTGAAGTGCACCAAAAACTTTTATTGAAAAAAATTCATGTTAATTTTTCAGTTTAATTAATTTCAAATCATTCATATTGATTTGCTGATAAAATATTTGTCAAAGATAAATAATAAAAACATAAAAAAAAATTTAATATCAAAATATTTTTAATCAAATAAAACTGTATGTGTCATTCAGGTTCCGTTTTAAAGGGGACATCGGATGCAAAAGTGAACATAAGAGTCTTAATTTGTTTCCCGAAATCAGAGGCACTGAGGACGCAGTGGATTAGTTTTGTTTTTGATATTAACGTGACACCGAATAAACCAGAGATTGTCTTACTATAGGGAGATGAGAGGGTTTGTATTACTATTGGAGAAAGCGCAACGGTCAACTTGGATCACGTGTGCCTTAATAACCAATCAGATTAGAGCCTTGACGTCATTGAATTTCGGTCAGCTGTGCGACACTCAATCGCCGTTTCCGGATACCATAGGAATGAATGAGAAATGCCGTAAGCTGAATCCCACCTGTCGCAAAAAGTCAGTGACTTCTCTTATAAAAAAGCATTTATTCGTGGTAAACTCTAAAAAATAGTTAAATCCAAAAGTATTGCTTAGTGTAAAACACGTTGGAGATTAGCTGATAGGCTGTCGAATCATTAAATTATAAGCTTTTTCCTCTAAAAAGCTGTTTATTCAGCGTAGAGAAGCCTCTCCTCCATTGACATCCATTAAAAAAAATGGCTTCTGGTCTCCTTTCCCACGTACTGGCAAACCGGAAGCGTTAGCATTAGCCATTTTGTTTTTTTGGCTAAAGGTTGCAGGCTTGCCTTCTAGTGGCTTTGTGAATAAACAAAAACCGGAAGAGAGGGGAGGGCGTAGGAGCCGTAGTCATTCCATTTAAAAGAGACATGCACCAAAACGGGTGGCTGTGAACAGAGCTTTTTTTGACAAGGTGAAAAGGGTGTTGTTTTACACGACCATTGAGGAATTTTAACCAAAGTATGTTGCAGAACTTTCATGAAGACCCTGAAGAATCATACCAATGAGCTGGTGACATGAGGGCCAGCTGCCAAGTAATTCAAAGTTATCTGTAATGCAATTTGATTGAAGGCAGAAAAGTGGTAATTGAATTACCAAATCTAATTTATTTCCATTGTTTTAATGTGTTGAACAAAGTCCTAGTTCATCAAATTGAAGTGACTTATGTAATCCGGAATTGATGCATATTTCAGAAAGAACTGGACAGCACACAGAGAGACTTGGCCCTCGCCACTGTACAGCATCTTCCCCCTCACTGCGCGCCCCTTGGCGTCCAGACATGCAGGGAATATTCGAGCAGACAGGGGGCGGTGTTAATGAACGGTCCTCAGTAAATCCCCTTTATTGTGCATGGGGATTCCTTCATTAGCTTTACACCCGGTTTCTGACATCTGGAGGTTGCCAAACCACTTGAGGCTGCAGGCACACGCTGCGTTTGCACTTTGCTTCTACTAACCCAAATCTGCGCCGTGCAATTATTCCAAATTCATCTCAAACTTGTCAGAATACTGCAAAAGTGCCCTCACTCCCTACCGGCACATTTTTTGGGGCTTTGCAACACTCGACGGGGCTCCGGGTTTGGCTCTTTTGTAGTAAACGGACCGTGCAATCAATTCAGACTGCGTTCTTGGAGGACCCATGGCACTGGCGTACGTCTGGGGCTAAAATTGGCAGGGGTGGAGAAGGCGACAAGGGAGAGGGCAGATAGCACCGAGGAGCTGTTTTAGAGACGCAGCTGGAGATGTTTGAGAAAGAGAGACTGATGCTGATCCCGTCTAACTGTCATCCATAGAGCGCTAATGCCTTCACCACCCTGTGTTTCCATTACCGCAGTCAATTACTGTCTGACTCACTGCAGCGGCTGGAAAGTGTGTGTGTGTTTGTGTATTAAGAGAAATAATGAGGTAGTTTGTTTGTGTGTGTGCATGTGTTCCAGAGCATATCAGGTGCGTTGAGGTCAGATTCCCAGTGTACCAGGTAACGAGCACCGTAAAGGCCTGTCTAGTGCTGGTCAGTGGGCGGCAGTGTGCATTTATGGCACTCGAATTAGTGGATTATTAACAAACCCAGACCCCCCGGCCTCTGTGTTACTGTGCCAGGCATTGAAGTGTTGCCTGGCCATCCAAACACCTGCAGAATTATTTTCCATGTGAACAGGACCCCGTTGACCCTACATGCTTTTGCAATTTTTAAAGGCATTGAAGCATCCTGCATAAATTGCAATGATCAAGCTCACAGTGGTTTTCCATGTAAAGATGCTTTTGGAAATGGTATGGCAGTAACAATATGTGCATAGTTAAAGGTGTTGGCATATATGGTCGTCCAATCACAGTGTACAATTCTGAAATATAACTAAGAAGCCAATTAAATTTGGCATAATGAAAATGATTGTTATTGATAATGGTTTTACTGAATGTGTTTTTCAGCCCAGTCCTTTATGCAGAGCATCTTTAGCCCCATATTCATGCTCAGCCTCATCACAATGTGTGTGACTCAGCTCCGTCTCATCTTCTACATGGGGGCCATGAACAATATTCTGGAGTCGCTTGCATATGGAGACCTAAGCAAAGGTATGTGTGTTTGACAAATACTCATATCATGCTGCCAAACAAGTTGTCTGATGCTTCAGGCTAATGCTAAATGTCACCTATGGAACAGTCTGCAACAGTTGGTTTTCGGAAGTAAAGGTCCCATTCATTTTCTCCATATAGATTTAGATTTTTATGATAACAGAATTAGTAATTTCATATATAATATACATTTATATATTATATATCTACTTATATTTGAAATGATCTGAATATTTTATATTTTGAAAATTTAAAATATTTATAATTTTAAATATGTATAAATTATATACATTATGCATATATATAATCACTTATAATTAAATAAATTAATATCTGAATGTTTTCAGAATTTTTGCAGTACATTAAAAATTTTCATGGCTTTGAGATGCCTATGGAGAAAATCATGGGAAATAAATTCCATTAAAAAGTTTTTAAAAAGCCAGTTGCAATCTATCTATTCATCGTTATAGCTTTCTTCTTAAATGCTCTCTGATGTCACATGCAGTGATTGGCTGCCTAACACTATTAATCATGTGTTTAATATGTAGTCGAATGGCCACAGCAGGTTCACATTGCTAATTCCTTGCTGTCTGTCTCTTGTCCTCTGTTTGCACTCTCTTCTGTCATGCTGCTTGGTGTGTTTTTTCAGTGGAGAGGATGGAAATGGGTAAGACTGCAGGCAAAATTAGATGCATTCTTGATTCACTCGTCTCAACCTACCCCCCACGAGTTCCTCCCTCCTTCACCTCCTTTTCCACCTTCATTTGACATTGATTCATGTTGTCATGTAAAAGCATGAACTCGGCCCTTGGTGGTTAGAGACTGACGGGATGCAGTGCACAGTTTAATGTCCATCCAATCATTGATCTGTCCACCTAACCTTCATAGGAACAAGTCATGGGTCATTCTATGAAATTTTTTCCATTTTTGAAGGCTGTACATTTCTGATATTTTACATTCTATGAGAAAAATAATGTTTAAGTGTTAATACATTTCATTGGTCCATCTCAAGACAATGATACATTTTAATTATTTGTAGTATTTTTTTATGTATAATTTATAATTTTATTATGTTTAATATATAAATGCATTAATATATTGTCAGTCTAATTTGACATTAGGTGCCTTACTAATTATTTACTTTTACAATTTTGTCCACGTTTTTACTTCTTAGTGATTTACCATTTTACTGACTTTAAACTTTTGAATGGTAGCATATGTTCAAAATATCTGTATTACAGTAGCACATCATAAAAGCTGGAATTATTATTTTTTTGCCAAAATGAACCACTTTTGATGTAATGACCCTTAAAACAATGTTAAAACTCAACTTTATTTCTCTCTTAGTGAGCACATACACATCTATCTTCGGGGTGCTACAGTTGCTGTGTCTCTTGACGGCCCCCGTGATCGGTTACATCATGGACTGGAGGCTCAAAGAGTGTGAGGACGAAAATGAGAAACAAGTTGCAAAGTGAGTGCAACGATGAGCATCCTGCTACCTAATGCATCATTTTGACACTTACCGCCAACCAGTCCAATCCGTAATTATTATTTGATTACAAGCTTAATGTGGCATTGCATCTGTGTAATGCACTTATGGCTTTTCCTTCAGGGATCCTACTCAGCCAAAAAAACGTGACAGGCAGATCCAGAAGATCAGCAATGCCACCTGCGCATTCACCTTCACTAATTTGCTGCTGGTCGGCTTTGGGTTGATCTGCCTGGTGCCCAATCTTCATCTACAGGTAACTGAGGGCAAAACATCAGTCTTGTTGCCCGCAGGATAATAAAAGTACCCAATGGGAGAGAAAGTGGTGCAGAGCCACTCACGTTACAGCAGCGGATAGATTGGGATGTAGTAGCGCAACAGCGCCCCTCAGTGACTTTGTTTAAAAGCTAGCTTGTCATTATTTATGCATTACAAAAAGTAGGGTTGTTTTTGCTTTGGGGAAGAACTGAGTAACCTTGGTTTTTTGTTTTCCTCCTAGATTTTGTCTTTTGTGTTGCACACCATTGTGAGAGGCTTCATCCACTCTGCCGTTGGCGGCTTGTATGCAGCTGTGTGAGTATGGCTTTGTGTTTTGGGTGTTGACTGATGTTGCTTTTAAACATGATTAAAGAACAATGTTTTTTATGGGCGCAGGTACCCATCTTCTCAGTTCGGCAGTCTGACGGGAATGCAGTCCCTCATTAGCGCACTTTTTGCATTGCTGCAACAGCCTCTCTTCATGGCCATGATGGGCCCACTGGATGGAGATCCACTCTGGGTGAGCAGACAGTCTGTTACTAATATTTAAAGAGATAGTTCATCCACAAATGAAAATTCTGTCCTAATTTATTTACCTTCATTTTCTTTAATCCATGTAATAAAGGTGGAGTAACACTAGCAACATTTTCAGAAGTGCAAAATATAAACCCAGCATTCTGACTTTTTTCTCTCTCACAATTCTCAGTTTTTATCTAGCAATTTTGACTTTTTTTCTCAGAATTCTGAATTCACATATTGCAATTCTGTGCGAAACAGAATTAAAATAAAGAATACAAAAAAAGAATGCGAATTTAAACTCACAATTCTCGCAATAGCAAGTTTACGCCTCTCAATTTGGACTTTTCTTCTCAGAATTACGAGTTTATATCTCATCTTGCAGTTCTGAATTTTTTTCCCCCTCAGAATTCTGAATTTAAATCTCGCTATTCTGAGTTTATATCTCACAGTTCTGAAAAAAGTCAGAATTGTGATATAATAATTTTTGTGTCTGTGGCGGAAATGGGCTTCCATAGCATATAGTGGCCAGGCTTCAAAAAGGCACCATAAACGTATAATAAATATAAGCACAGACATTCAGTGGGACAAATATTCAGATCAGTGGTCAATCACATATGATGTCTGATTGTTCAGATTTTACCAAAGGGTCACCCCTTATGTCGAATACTTCGTTATTTCCATGCTTCAAGTTGGCATAAAATGTAAATTTATGTAAATCTGTTGTTCACCCGTGTATATGCTTAAAATTTTTTTGAACCCATAGTTTAAATCAAAACATCTTAAAGGGTTAGTTCACCCACAAATTAAAAATCTGTCATTAATTACTCACCCTCAAGTCATCCTAGGTGTATATGACTTTCTTCTTTCAGATGAAACAAGTCGGAGTTATATAAAAAATTGTCTTAGATCTTTCAAGCTGTTTCATGGCACTCAGCGGGTGTTGCATGCTTCAGTCCAAAGCAAGTTAAATAAAAAGCACCCATCCATAAAAAAAGTGTCTCACACGGATCCGGGGGGTAAACAAAGGCCTTCTGTAGCGAATCGATGCGTTTTTGTAAGAAAAATATCCATATTCAAAACGTAATAATCACTTTAATGTAGCTTGTGCTCTGCATCAAGACATGGCGGCCAGCGCTACGCATGCGCCGCTCAGAAGTGACGAACACGGAAGCGCAAGGGAGAGATCAAAACAAAACAACAGTCACTAATTAGAAGTACAAAACAAGGATTTGTAAAGAAGAATGTCAGAGGATTTCGATATAAACCAAGAGGAGACTGGTTTTCCTTTGCTAAAGTAAGGAAAATTTGCTTCCTTTACTCCTGTTAACAAACGATAGTTTTCACGAGACTCACCGGCGCATGCGCAGCGCTGACCTCAGAGGTCATCCTCCCGGAGCTGCTTCCAGTGTACAACAGTGAGCACAAGCTACATTAAAGTGATTATTACGTTTTGAATATGGATATTTTTCTTACAAAAACGCATCAATTCGCTACAGAAGGCCTTTGTTCACCCCCCGGAGCCGTGTGAGACACTTTTTTTTATGGATGGGCAATTTTTATTTAACTTCTTTTGGACTGATGCATGCAACAACCGCTGAGTACCATGAAACAGCTTGAAAGATCAAAGACCATTTTTAATATACCTCCCGACTGGATTCGTCTGAAAGAAGAAAGTCATGTTCACCTCGGATGACTTGAGGGCGAGTAATTTATGGACTAATTTAAATTTTTGGGTGAACTAACCCTTTAACTCGATCTTCAGTGAACTGTCAGACTCCTCTCTGGTGACGTATTCCGGACTTTTGCAATCATTTAGTCTGCTTAAACTCTGCCCCTTTCTTACAGTCAACTACAAGCTTGCATCCAGATCTGCCTGCCACTTTTTTCTTTTTTGATAATCTGTTTTACTTCAAATTTGTGCTTGCTCATCTCTAAGCTTTAATGTTTTTCTGCTTAGGTTAACGTGGGGTTACTGGTCTTGAGCATGCTGGGATTCTGCCTGCCCAGTTATCTTCTGTGTTACGGCAGGCAGCTGCGCCGAGAGAAGCAGGAGCGCGAGGAAGACCCCAAGATCTACGTCCAGATCAACAACAGCACAACCCCCGAGGCCTTTGTCTAACTGCAACGCACAAATGACAGCAGCTAGCATAGAGAGCAGGAAGAAGGAGGTTGGGAAATAAAAGAAGAGAACTGAAGGTCACAAGAAGAGTGATAAACACCTCCCTGATTCCTCCTTCTGTCTGACACACACTCATATTTTCCCAACAGGCACATACCAACAAACAGGCACAAAATACAGCCAAAGCAACCAAGAGTCTCACAACATGCCACACAAAAACACACGTTTACACGCAATGGACTGATTGGACACTGTGAAAGGCAGGTCTAGAAAAAAAATGATGCCCTTGTCCTTGAAACAGACACGGACATCAAGACTTTATATACTGCCTGACAAGAAAGAAGAGCAAGCCCCTTTTTTCCTCACGATTTTCCCTTGATTTTTGAATTTCACAACACGACGATACAAAAGACAAAGCAGAATCAGTGAAATTCTCTCAGGTTTGAGGAAGCCTGATGACGCTTCCTGAACAGAGTATTACTTCGTCACTAGTGTTCATTTTGTTGCCAAGCTTCTTTCAAACATTTTCTGCGAACTGATTTTAAATCACTATGAACACTTTACGTTGCTCTCAGCTAATAAAGCTGCTGAAAAGCGAGATGAGGACCCTTCATTGTGGTTTGAATATGACAAACTGACAAACTACCTTCAAGCAGAATAATTCTGCTTGTTATCTGTCCAGTATGGGTTTTCATTTGAAGTGGGCAGATTTTAATCTCATACATCATATACAGTACCAGCATGCTTTGGACAGCATGAGCATGAAACTGCAGCTTTTTCTGAACTGGGCTGATTTTAAAGGACTTTCGGACATGGCACCTGAGGCTAATGTAACCTAAACACAATTTTAGTATGAGAATAGTGCTATTATTTGCTTTGGCATGCAGATTCAGTACATCTAAATGCGAGATGATGCATTTTGTGCATATCAGTCCATTCAGAAGGTTGTAGAAGCCATGTGGGTCTAAAAGGTTTTGATTAAGGTGGTATTTTGGGGATTAGCCTCACATTTCAATCAAGAGTGACTGATCTTCACCAGCAATACTATTCCACACCAATCGTACCGTACCCTATACCACTTACCCATGCAGTACTACTGGTTGAGCTTCACTTGTTAAGTGTTTTTTCATTGTATTGACTCTAACAATTATTCAGGGTGTTTCACTTAGAGTAATAATTCATATCAGATGTATTCACCTGCAATATGATCCCTTCTTGCTTTGCTTTGTGCGTTGAGGGGTATAAAATGAGACACAGTGTACTCTCGGTAAAGAGATTAGATGCCATTATTGTATATAAATCTTGCACTACAGATTTCATAATTACAGAGGTGCTCACGTTAGCCATTGCAAAGTATATGTGTTCTATTTCAACCTCATACATACATGAAAACCATGTTAGCCATACAAAATACAAGATGTTTGTGTATGTTCTCATGATTTCTGGTCTGGTTACCATTTAACTACGGTGCTTACTAGAATATAAAAGCAAAAAGGTTTCTGCGTTGGTCAAGATGAACGATACAGAAACCAATTACAGAATTTAGTTGGCTACTCAACCTTGTGGTGATAAGGACTTGAATTGAATTCATAGCGATTAAAAAAGGGAGACTTTTGAGACATGCTTGACGACAATCCCTTTGGAAGACCCTCATATTTGTAGCTTATAATGGGTTTCAGGCCAGTATTGTGCCCTATGAAAGACAAAATGTGGTAACTACATATAATTGAGCGAAATTGGGTCTTTTAGACTGACATGTTGCATGACAGATGGGTACTTTCAGAAAAGTGTGAAAAATTATGTAAAATCAATCAAATAACTTGTGAATCAAATAACATTTTTCTTGATTCCAGTGTTGATGTAGTTCATGTGTTTTTGTAGATCACTTATATTTCTCAGCAAAACATTGATTTGAAGATGTTAGGGTTAAGTCACAACCTCGCTTACTTTATCAGTATTTTCACTGTAAACTTATATGAAATTATTTGTTTTTCCATAACTGAGAGACAAATACAGATGTATGAGATCCTGGATGAGGATCTTCTCAACAGTGGCCATAAATGTGACCTTCCTTTATGACCCCCCTGAAGAGGAACATGTCAGATCCACCCAGCAACATCCACTTATCGTCTGTCACACTTTTTTGTGAATATTTTGTCAAAGCTGAGGCTAGAGGCGAGTCCTGGATGGACTGCATTTGCTGGCTTGAACATGCCTGGATATTGCAAGTGAATTCCAATCTAAAGCAGTACTGTACTAAGCATAATGAATGTGAGAGTGAACCCATTTGCTCTCAGAATGAGAGAAGTAGCACTTTTTCTCACTGCCGTACCTTAAATTTTCATTATTTTCTCAAGTCACAATCAAATTTTTTTTGGTTTTAAAAGTTGATTTATAATACCCCATTGAACGTGTATGAGTGTGGAAAATGCTCATACACCGTAAGAGCGAAGAAAAGTGGGAAAGATCAGCTTTAACACCAATGTTTTCTCTCTGTATTGTATTTTGTGTCTTTTTATGATTATCTTGTTGATTTTTTCTACTCTGTAGTTTGTGTTTTCAATTATGAGTGTACATAATGTTTCTCTATTTTCTTCTCTTTTTTTGTGAGTTTTGTGCATTTTACTGTATTTGGCTTTTGGTTTTCTTCATTCTATCACTATATAGCAACTTTTTTGAATACATGTCCCAACAAAATATCAGATATGTGAAAATAAATAAAAACAGATGAATTTGTTGAAATATTTTTTGCATTTTTTTCTGGTAATGCATAAACCAAAATAACAATCTGACATTATGAACTGCTTTTGATCTGCAGTTTCAGTAAGTCAGTCCGGAGACTTGCCAACCTTTTGAGCTGTTACCTTTTATTCAATATATCTATATATATATATATATATATAGATAAATATATCTTATTTCTATTTAAATAGGTATTTCTATAAAAAGGCCACAGACTGTCGGATTGAACAAACAGTATTAATTTAAGGGTATGTATATAATATTATAGATATATATATATATACTAATAATATATTAAATACACACCACTGTATATATAATATATATATATTATTAGATATATTATAATATATAATATATTTGTGTTTGTGTGTGTGTTTGTGTGTGTGTGTGTGTTCACTGGGGTAATTGTAGAATAGCCAAAAATACATTGTATGGGTCAAAATTATAGATTTTTCTTTTATGCCAAAAATCATTAGGATATTAAGTAAAGATCATGTTCCATGAAGATGTTTTGTAAATTTCCTACCGTAAATATATCAAAACTTAATTTTTGATTAGTAATATGCATTGCTAAGAACTTAATTTGGACAACTTTAAAGGCGATTTTCTCAATATTAGATTTTTTTTGCACCCTCAGATTTCAGTTTTTCAAATAGTTGTATCTCAGCTAAATATTTCCTATCCTAACAAACCATACATCAATGGAAGGCTTTCAGATTATGCATAAATCTCAATTTCCAAACATTGACCCTTATGACTGATTTTGTGGTCCAGGGTCACATATAATATCTTGTTGTAATAGGATGAAATATTTTAAGCTGAGAGCTAGAGAGAGAGAGAGAGAGAGAGAGAAACTAAAAATGAAGAAGCTCCCAGAAACTCTCAGAGACTCCCAGTTTTCATCTCAGTAACTGTATACTAAGATTTCCATGTTTATAAATTGCAAGTTTAATATTTGATCCACTATATTAAGACCAATACAGAAGATGAGTAGAACTACATTTCAAGACACACACGTGCTGAACATAAATTCACGTGGAATGACTAGTTATCTAACGATCGTCACACTGACTGGAAAGTCAAGTCTGGGACAGGACATGCAAAAACACCTTCACGCCCAAATCCCTCCTGTTGTAGTCTTACCCTGAGTGTAAAACCAGCGGAACAAGAACATCTACCTGACATCAATGTGGAATCGGAGTCACAGTTCTGTAAAGCTGTGTGGCGTTTGAGCGTGTTAAGTATCTGACCGGGTGTGGCGCAAGGTTCTATGTGCGGCTCTTGGCCAATCAGATTGGCTCCTGCTCCGGTTTTCCTGCTAGTGGGTGTGGTTGCCGTGACGACGCGGCGCTCCTGGCGACATCTTTCAGGAAATGAATTGAAAGAAATGAGAAATCCAGGAACTTGAACCGAAACGGGTGACAGTGGGGTGGACCGAAGAGTCGAAGAATCAACTCTCTTTAGGATAGCTTGAATGTGGGGCACGCGGAGCAGAAGGAGAGAACATGTTGATAAAGGAATTGTAAGTGTTTCATGAATTAACTGAGCTGAAGTTTTGATCTCGCGCTGAATTTAAACTTAAGGGCGATTGTTTGGTAACTTCCACCGGCTGCTGCCTAATGAAGTGGACTTATGTTGATTTTTGACTAATGAATTCTGGATGTTTTTTTCGGTGTTAATTAGGTTATGTAAAATAATCTATAGTCCTATTTCGGATTATATTATTTATATTCCTGTAATGAGTCCTCAGTTCATTTGCTTTAGGAAGTGAGAGGGGAAAAAAGCATACCTTTTTTGAAGTTACAAACTGCAGGTAACGTTAGTATAATGTGATTGTCACATGCTACCCTTCCGCCGGTCACGTGTCATACCCCTTGTTTTGTTTTCGATACCATACCGATATTTTTCAAGGCAGTATCGGTGATATCGATACCGATTCGATACTTCTGCACTAAACTTTTAAATTATGAAATGTATTAAATTAATAAAATACTAAGAGTAAAATGGGTAATGAAAACAACTTAACTTTGTTTAAAACGCATTTTAACGCGCTTAATCCCAAATTTTTCCCAGACTTGAAAATATCCAAATGATGTGTCATTAGTAACCCTTTGAAATAATCAATAATTATTATGATTTTTTTTTTTTAAGTGTGTGAAAAATTGTATTTTATGGTCAGTCACAATTGTAACCGGTGGGATAATGTGTGTACTGAATTAACATATTTCTGCAGTCATAAAAATTGTTATATATCTTAGCCCAGTTATTTTAAACGGTTTGATCACATTCTAGGGTTACTATTATGCATAAAAAACCCTTATACAACATTGATAGGAATACTGAGATCAAATACAAAAAAATACAACCATCAACGTATTTCAAAATTGTTACTTTATTGTAAAATATATCATCATTTTTTTATATTAGTGCTACCAGTATTACAGCATTAATATTCTAATTTATTTGTAACATTTGAACTTTTGATTTGGTGCAGTATTTTGTACTGCCATTGGGGACTGCCAGTGAATGGCTGCTGCATGCATAAAATGCAACCTTTTTATTCTGACAGTGTATGATTTCTATTAACATTACAGAATAGAACATGATCAATATTATCTTTCAACGTTCAATTTAAATAATTGTAATTGCACAAACTATGTAGGCTACAATTTCAATTTGTTTATTGTGAAATAACTCAAACATACATGTTTTTTCTCTTCTGTCCTCTGATAAGCATTGTTCAGGGCTGCCGTTCCCAAAAGCTTTAATTCTTTCTTATGATACTTTTGGGAAACGCATCCGTGTTTGAATGCACTTTTAGAAGTGAGTGAATGCTCTCTGTGATGGATTGGTTCTGTCCTGAAACATTTGCGTGTGTTCAGATGAGCAAGAAAATAGTTCTATCCTACACAATTACTCGCTAACAAAGGTTATTCGTCCAATTCAATGCATATTGTACGCATTATTATTATTTTTGTTAAATAAAATCACTGGTAAATAAAACGCACCTTAGTATCGATATTTTTTGTTTGAGTATCGATACTTTCGATACTCGCGTCAGTATCGATATATCGATACTTCGGATCGATACGCCCATCCCTATTGTGCACGTCATAGTGCACTTTTAGACTTAAATGTGCTGTAGTATATACATATTCAGCGTTTAAATAGTCCTCTAACCATATTATGACAGTAATATTCATATAACAAGCAAGCTGAATTCTGCCTGAGCTGCAGAATATTACATTAGATGTCACTGCGTTGACATTATGATGTCATTACTGCCATAATGGCTTTTATTAATACTTGATTTTAACTGAATATGGTGATAAAGAACTTTTGATTCGACAAGATTTCCAACGTCATGGAAAACCTGAGAATTATCCGGTCAGATTTGAAAATATCAGGGGGGTTTAAAATGTGAGAAATAATCCTGGTTTTAAAAGATTAGAATGCATTGTTCACCCGTTGATTTTTTTTATTTGTGGGGGGGGGGGGGGGGGGGGGGTGGGGGGGGGGGGGGTTGGGGGTGGGGGGGGGGGGGGAGGGGGGGGGGTGGGGGGGTGGTGGGGGGGAAGAAAAAAAAAAAAAAAAAAAAAGGGGGGGGGGGGGGGGGGGGGGGGGGGGGGGGGGGGGGGGGCGGGGGGGGGGGGGGGGGGGGGGGGGGGGGGGGGGGGGGTGGGGGGGGTGGGGGGGGGGGGGGGGGGGGGGGGGGGGGGGGTTTGGTTGTAAAAACATTTTCTGGAGGTTTAATTATTTTCAGTATGCAGGATCTACCTTCTTTGTTAACTTATTGTTTACTCCTATATATATATGTAGGAGTAAACAATAAGTTTAGATCACTCAATAAAGTGATCACTCAATAAAGTAAATTCAGAGATCACTCAATAAAGATCACTCAATAAAGTAAATTCATTATGAAACAATATTATCAGAACATTGCCGTTTCATGATTGCAAAGAGACAGGTCAGGTCAATGAATAAAGCAACTCCAGTTCTTAATAATTAAAGTGCTCTGTTGTTTATAAGATTAAGAGTATTAATGTCATTGTCTTCAGATGGTAAAATTAAGGCTTGTTGGCATTCCCAGAGAGTATACCAAGTTGTCAAGGAGGTAAATGTGATTGAATGAATGAAGAGTTCAAAGATCACCAAGGTTTTTTTTTTTTGCTGACTAAGTGGCTTTTCTCTTTTGTCTTTCAGTCGAATCGTCCTGCCTATTTCTGTCGAAGAGGTAAGTACTGTATTTTTCACTTGAGTTCTTACAGGTGCTTCTTTATGCTTTATATTTATGAAAAGATTCTATTTTAGTCTAGTCATAATTTGACAAGTCCGTCTTGAGGCTTATGGATGTTTTTTTGGCATAATTCTTCTGTTATTCCAGTTTTCCAGCCTCCGCCCAGTTTCTTCTGATGGGCCGGACAGTTTAGACGTTAAAATGATGAATTGAAACAAACAGTCTGAGGTTTGTGGGAAAGTGGCCTAGTTAACTGCAGGCCTGTATATAGTGGACAAGGACAGACTGTAACTAATTGTAACCCGAGACCGAGCTTATCAGACTTTATCAAGTGTACCATCTTTGCTCCAGCTTACTAAACAAAGGCTGAATTTGTTTTGTCCCTGTCATTTCTTGCCCTCCCTGTTGCAGTATTTGTTGATGTTGGCTGGTGTGTTTTTACCCTGAATATTTGAATATCTTTTTCTGTATCTGTTGTGTTTGAATAAGAAATCATTGTTAAAGTCAGTTGTTCTTGGATAAACAGCAGTAAAGGTTTGACATGTGTAGTTGCATTCCTTCCTGTTCACCTGTGCAAAAGACCATATAATAATATACATATATAATAATGTTATAATATACATTTGTAAGTCGCTTTGGATAAAAGTGTCTGCTAAATGAAATAATACAGACTGATGGAGAATTGAACTAGTACCCAACCAGCTGAAACAGGAAGCATGTTACATAGTGTAGATGCAGACAGAGGGCAGGGGCTGCTGGGAGCTGCATGACTCATTTCTGTATGGAAGTCAGTCATTTATACTGGTTTAATGAAAACAAGTGTAATTACGAAAAATTAAATGAAGCTTTTGACTGCACAGTATTTCAGTATCTTAATATCAGTTATCGGTCGATATTTGAGTTTCTTTTAATCAGTATAATCGATGTTGGATATTTAATTGTGCGTGCATATTTTGTCTATTTTTATATTTGACTTATTGCCGTCATCTACACAAATAGTGTACATTTTAATATCTACCATTTATCAATTATTAGTCAGACTCATTATGTAAAAAAGAATTATCGACTTAGAATTAGCCAGAACATACATAGCCAGCCCTTTTTCATACTGTACATTATAATTTCAATGTCTTCATAAATTCATATGTAGCATTTAAAATTGATTGTTTTTAGTGTTTTATATTTATGTAAAAATGGTATGGATTTTTAACATTTTATCGGTTTTATGTCATAACATTAAAATTATCGGTTGATTTTCGCAGCTAGAATTTGAATAAAATGTTTCGAATTTGTATCCGAAGTCTCAAAACTACTAAAATATTTTTCTACTCCTACTGTGTTGGGCAGAAGCTGGTCAGAGTTGGAGAACTAGAGATGCACATACATTTGCTACAAGCAGTTTCCCTCTTTTCTATCATCAGTTTATAGGGTTTGAACACTTCCTCTATAATTGTGTCCGTTTGTTTATGGCACACCAGCCTGTATATGGCTATTTGTCTATGCAGATGTTGAATCAGCTCTCAGCACCGTACGCAGCCATGATATGCAAATGCACAACTTGGCAGAATACACTCACTTTCAATGTGTTTTTGTTTGTCATTAAGACGTGTGTTATACTGTAATTTGCATATGATATGACCAAGTGAAGTTAACATTATTCTCTCATCTGCAGTACCAGGTGGGTCAGCTGTACTCCGTGGCAGAGGCCAGTAAGAATGAGACGGGCGGTGGAGAAGGGGTGGAGGTCCTGAAAAACGAGCCCTACGAGGAGGAGGATGGAGAGAAAGGACAGTACACACACAAGATCTACCACTTGCAGAGGTAATAATAATAATATTAACTATTAAGTACTGTGGTCTGTATCGTAGTACCATGGTATTAGCATTTTTTTGTAAGTGTCATCTCATGTTGTGTCGACAAGCTGAAAATTGGTCATAGTCTGTATTTCACAGTTTTTCTCTGTGATTCTCAAACTCTCTGTTTTATGCAGTAAAGTGCCAACTTTTGTACGGTTACTGGCCCCTTCATCTGCCCTGAGTATCCATGAGAAGGCCTGGAATGCTTATCCTTACTGTCGCACAGGTACCGGCCACAATAGCACAGCTTTACTGAATATACAACAACTGTACATTCATACATGACTGATCTATTAAACGCAGAACTCATAGGAATGACGAAATTCACAACTGTGTTTTTCCTATTTTTCATGTGTTCCCTACATCATCAATCATTCACTCCAGTTCTTACGGTGAGTGTATGAGACACCTGTGTGTAATTACATAAACCTTTTTATATTCATGTTACTATTAATAATAATATTAATAATCAACATTTTATTCTTATTTATCAGGCTGTATTCTTGTATATACAATGCCCTTTAAAAGTTTGGGGTCGGAAAGATTTTTAAAATGTTTTTGAAATTAGTCTTATTCTACCAAGGGCTGCATTATGGATCCAAGATAAAGTAATAAACGTATTATGGTAAAATACTTATTACAATTTAAAATAAATGTTTTCCATTTGGATATACTTTAAAATGTAATTTATTCCTGTGATGGCAAAGCTGAATTTTCAGTATCATTACTCCAGTCTTCAGTGTCACACGATCTTTCAGAAATCATTCTCATATGCTGATTTGGTGCTCAAGAAACATTTCTTCTTATCAGTGTTGGAAACATGTGTGCCGTTTATTCTTGTTCAAACATGATACTTTTTTTTTTGCAGTTTGAGAGAAAATTCCAAAAAATAGCATTAATTTAAAATAGAAATCCTTTGTAACATTACAAAGTTTTACTGTGACCTTTGACCAGTGTAATGAATCCCTGCTGAATAAAAGTAATGATTTCTTTGAAAAAAATCTTACAAACCCCAGATTTTTGAACAGTAGTGTGTCTGTGTATCAAATGTGTTGTGTGTGTTTTTATAGAATGAGTACATGAAGGACAATTTTCTAGTCATGATTGAGACGTGGCACAAGCCTGACCTCGGTGATCAGGACAATGTGAGTAGACAGCCGACATTATGCAGATAAATGCACATAATAATTTAATTACGCAGCACCACAATGTGAGAGAAACCGATATTGAATTGCAAGAAGCTGTGAGAATCTTATAAACTAACCGTGTCCTTTCTGTTTTGTTTTTTTAAGGTCCATAAGCTTGACCCCGAACAGTGGAAGAAGGTTGAGGTGGTGCACATCGACATTGCTGACAGGTCTCAGGTGGACACTAAGGTAAGGAAAACGGAGTTTTTACTTTAGATGCATGATCAAACTTTGAGACATGCTGACATTTTGATTTACTTCACAGGACTACAAACCAGACGAGGATCCAGCCACATTTAAATCACAGAAGACTGGTAGAGGGCCATTAGGACCTGACTGGAAGGTGTGTATGGTTTCATGAATTGTTTTTAGATAAATATCTCCAGCATTTTTGTAGAGGAGTTGATCGTGTTTGTTGCAGAAAGAACTTCCTCAGAAGACGGACTGCCCTCATATGTGTGCCTATAAACTAGTCACTGTCAAGTTCAAGTGGTTTGGCTTGCAGAATAAAGTGGAGAATTTCATTCACAAGGTATACAACTATAAATTACCTCATGCTGTGTTCAGTTTGACTCACTTTTTATGTCAACAGAATGTCCATTAAGATGTCATAGAGGTGTGGTTTAGAAAGATAAACAGTTTGTGTTTGTTCAGTTTATTAGAGGGCTTGGTGTTTGTGTGTTAGTCTGTTTTTAATGCAGTGACTTGTGAAGCATGAATGTTTGTTTGCTTTTACTTCAGCAAGAGAAGCGCCTGTTCACCAGCTTCCACAGGCAGCTCTTCTGCTGGTTAGACCGATGGATCAATCTGACCATGGAGGACATCCGCCGCATGGAGGAGACGACGCAGAAAGAACTTGATAACGTGAGTTCAACAACTGTTTTATTTTTTATAATCATTGAACAGAGTGAAGATGGTTTAAAGAAATGATTTATACTGGTCACTGGTTTTAGAATTAGAGCAGTACAGTGTTACCGTTAACTAAAACTATTAAATGAACTATTGTTCATTGAAATACAGCTTAAATAAAATTTTAATAATTAATGAAAAACATTATAAACATTTAAATGAAAATTAAAAATGTGGCCTTGGCAACCTACTGAAATAAAATAAGTTGAAGTATTAAAATTACTCAAATTAAAACCGAAATAAAAAATGTAAAAAAGAAATAAGAAAACTAAAATCTTAAAAACTACTAAAAAAAATAAAACTGATGCGTTAAAGATTATTTGTCAGTGGAGATATTTAATCTGTATTTAATAAGGATCCCCAATATTAAAGTTTGGCTGATTAAGTTTGACACTTTCGAAAGTGTCTCATAAATATGTTTACCCATCCTTTTATTTATTTATTTTTTTACATATTTGACGGACATAAGCTGATAATGAATTTAATGTTGTGACTAATTATTGATAAATAGTAGATATTAGGATTTTTACTGTTTGTGCCCAAATAATTAAAACACTTCACTAAAATCAGTCAATATGAGTGCCAAGTGCATTTAGGCAGTATTATAATGTACAGTATGAAAAATAATATTCAGTTGGAAGTTTGCTAAAGATTACATTTAACAGTTTTACGTTATTAATAGTAAAAGTAAAATGAGCATGTATAATTAAATATTCCAACAAGTCTGAAATTCTTTTTTCTACTGTAGATGCGAGTGAAGGATCCAGTGAAAGGGATGTCTGCCGCAGACGAATGAGACGCTGCAGCTGATTCTGTGAGTACAGCTGAACTGAGGACATGGGGACACTATACTCTATATATTTTACTGACCAGACTATATAAAATTTATTTTAATTTTAATTCATTTTTGTTTTTTTAGATGTTGCAGCTGTTCGGCTGTGTCCTAGCATTGGAAAGAGTCTCTGCAGTATGATGGGCTGCTCTCTCTCTTTGTTTCATTCCAGTAGATTTTCTCTTTTTTTCCACTCCTGCACCCAGGACATCCCATCCAGAGGTGTTTCTTACACTAATAAATAGCAGCATATTTTTTCAGTCCATGTTTCTGCCCTATGTCTATTAAATTTCGAAAGTGTCTCATAAATATGTTTACCCATCCTTTTATTTTATTTTTATTTTTTTTACATATTTGACGGACATCAGCACTCGTTTAAATAACCCGTCACTAACCCCCATCACCAGCATGTTAACACGTTTACATTTCTTTAACTGACGTTCCCACCCTTGATGTATTTGCAGCAGGTTGTGTTTTTTATTTGTACAACATCAAGCTGCCTCATGACAAATCACCATGAGTTTACGGTATTAGCAGTTTGCAGCTGACCCATTGTTACTCATAAGCCTCTTTTCTCAGGACTTTTTGTAGATCTGAAAGGACTGAATTCTAATAATGTGGTAATACCAGGTTTACAGTAATGACGTAACAAACTTAATTTAGTTCAATTGAATTTCCACACAGGGTCTAGGGCATTAAATATCATGTCATGTTGGGTTGGAGATGTATTAGCACTTGTTTTGAGCCTCTGTCATATGAGGCTTAATTATGAACTGTGTTCAGATGTTTAAATGGTATTCTGCTGTTCTGTTCCACTTTTTCCTTAAGACTCTTTGTGTTAATTGGGCTCGGATACAGTGTAATACTTGTTTCATAATTATGTCTCATGACCTGATAATGATATTAAAAAGAATTTATATTATTAATGTCTGTAGTATGTATTTATTCATTGGTCTTTGAGCTGTGCAGAGATACTGCGAACTCATTTAGCACATATAAAGTTTTTGTGGTATTTTTTCCCCCACATGGATAAGTTTTAGGTAAACAGATTTTGGGGTTATAATGTAGACCAACTGAAGTCCACCAGCGATGAGTACTTGGCAGTCTGCAAGTAATTTAAATGCAATTATGTAATGCTGTAAAAATGTAATCTAGACTAATAACCTAGCCAATACTGAGCATAGTTGGATAAGGAACGGTGAACTTTAGGATAATGAAAAACCTTTGCGAAAGTAGTTACGCAGGGTTGCCAGATCAAACTAGCCCAATGACAAAAAACCAAAACTCTACATTTTCCACTCCTATCCCTTATATATATATATATATGTCACTATGTATTACACAAAATATAAACTTAAAAATCACTGTAGTAATCATAAGCACAGTGATTCGTCTTTAAGACTGATTGGTGGTTAAAAAAAAGTGGTAACCCTTTACTTTTTGAACTATTTGAAAATGAACTAGGCTTCCTATCAGTAGTCTAGCACTGTTTTATAACTGGTAGAATGTGAAGTGGGTAGAGTACAATATTTAAACAAGCATTTCAGTCAAATATAATTTATGTGCGCACGGCAACACTTCAAAAGTTATTTTTCAGTTGGTCCACACTGACCTCTTCTTTTCGCATAACTCCCGTCTTTTGAATCTTGTTCTCTTTTGGTTTTTCTGCACAAACGTACACTCGAAACATGGAATATACCGCTAGAATTGCATCCGCATTTTTGTCACTTTGCGTAAGCATCTGCTAAATGAATAACTGCAACGTTACAATGCAATTATTTTGTTAGCATTTTTGATAAACGCGCTGTAAAATACCATACCCACGATTAAACTGCCAAAGAACTCACAGAAGACAATGAACTTTTTCTTTTATTTATTACAAATGTACAGCTTATGAGTCTTTATTACGATTTAAATGGTTTTGCTTAGTCTTTTATTTAATTTCTATATGTTACAGGTAGCCTCTGCTAAACAAATTTCTCCCATCAGTTAATCTCAAGTAAGAACCACGTGATAAAGAACAGTCATAACACAAGTATAGTGCAGCCAGTATGACTGATCACGGAAGTGTGTGTGCATTAATCTATTTAAAAATAATTTCACCGGTGCATCATGTGAGCAAAGTATGCATCTGCAGTAGGATGGCTGGGAAAATCTACAAACTACTCTGAAAGGAATCAGATTAAGCGTTGGAAATATAGTGTGTGTGCAATGACTTCCTTTCAGATATCTCTCTTAATTTAGTGCTTATTAAATAATGGCCCAAGCTCTTTCTCCCAAGTCATTAGCACAGCAAACCATCCTGATATATTGAGTGGAAAACCAACAATCTGGAGGGAAAGCATACACTGTTTTACTCACCATGTGCTTCTGGAAGAGCAAGTCACATTATTAAATTACTGATTAAAGTCAGTCTAGCACATGTGCAAAGGCAATGATCAGAGATTTTCAGACAATCTTTTTGACACGTTACCAGGGGACGCTAACATTATCCCATTCCCCAAGTTAAAGAAACAAAAGGCAAGAATGAAAAAAATGGCTTAACTTAAAAGGCTGGTGGGTAAAACCGATATGGAAAACAACAGGAAGTTTAAGGCTCGTAGCATGACGTCTAAAACGCAAAGTAACTGTACAACAAATACTTGGTGTGATCGTGCTCGCACACACAGATGTTCATCTACGTGTGCATACGTACTGGACGCTCCAGTTCAACTCCTCTCCCATGAACATCAACATAGAGAGGGAGTCATTTCCCACAATTTTCAAAAGTGAGCCCGATCGCCTCGACTGGTGCCACAGAATGTGACTTCACTGGTCCTGATGAGGCAGATGGACATCCTCACCGACGTGACGTGTTTTCCCTGTGACTGTATGTGAAATGTTAGTGTTGAGAACATTGATAGTGGTCATCTTCAACCATCAACATTCACATGCTTGTAGCTTATAGAACATAATTAAGGGTCTTCTTACATTAATAACCATTAACTACACATGCTTGATAAAAATAAAAAAAAAACGAATTATAAAGAAGAAAAAGAAATCAAATATTCTCAAAATGAAAACAAACTACCATCACACACACAAAAAGCCTGGTCCTGAAGTAAAAACTCCACTAAACTGACGAAAAAGGCCATTCGATTATGTGCAGAAAATAAACATGTAGTGCTAAAGTGATGGTTTTGTCCTAACCTAATAAGCTAAAGATAATGTGATGATTGTGCTAACACATTTGCATTGTTCTGATACCAAAACCCACTAACGTAGGGATTGAGATGAGATGAACCAGGGTGAGACCTAGCAAGACTTTTCTGTACATCAACTCCGACCGCCGTCTTTGTGCTCGAAGATGAAAAAAGAGGGATCCGCAACTGTAGGGTCATCACTCCCCTCTGCTCCTTTGGCTAGTATAGAGTAAACCACTGTGTGAGTGAACCAGTGATTCTACCACTGGAGGACGGGAGTGTTCGGATTAGTTTTCACAGGTTATTGTTCACCCCTGTTAATGTTCGCAAAGCTCTGTGTGATTTCCACCGAAACTAAATGAAACAAAAATCAACAGAAGACATCATTAAATTGTAACAATAATACGAAACATAAGTCATAATCTTTAAAATAACTCCAGTGTTGTTGTTTAAATTCAGCACATTTGTCCCAAGAGAAACCGGCCAATGGAGCGGCATTTAAAAACACAAAATCAATTGAAAGACACAGAAAGAGAGGAAAATAAACGATTTAGGAGGAATGTTTCTGGTTCTCTTGACGGTTAGGAGTGCTTGTGTGTTTCACAAAGAAAACCAAAAATAGCCGCCCATGCGCTAACAGACCATCAGCACTGAATTGTGGGTCTGCCTGTGTAGTGTTTAGATGTTTAGATGAAAGAAGATCCTCCTGATATACTGAAATAAGAGAAGAAAAGGAGTGTAAGGAAAAGCAGGCCACTCCATTCGGCTTCTCCCAAACATTCCACATCTCTGGCTGCAGCTGGATTCGACACCCTTTCTTTTCCCATCTTCATTCCCCATCTACCTGACCAACGATTCCCAGCCGTCAGTTTTACTTAGTGTCTTGCTCTTTTCTCCCGTTTCTCAGTCTTGAGGACCCCAGTGTGCTGGAGGGTCACTGTTTTTTCTCGCGGGTGGTGATGGTGACCAGCTGCTTGGCAGCTTTGGCGATGTCGTAGGCGCACTGGATGACCTGCTGGGTGAGGAGCTGGTAGTCCACCGTACTGGCCGACGAGTCGGAGGGCGCCGCTTTACGACACTCCACCTGCAGGCGGGACGCACTGGCGGCCAGGAGCTTCAAGGAAGAACGCACTGCATCTAGCGCTGGTCTCTTGAGAGCAGCAGACAGAACAGATAAGATTTAGTGCAGTTTGGATACCTTGAGGCAAAGTATCACAATAAGATGAATTTATTTACCTTGGGAAACAGCGAGGCCATTTCGGTCACAGCTAAGTGGATTTTCTCTGAGCATGGCACAAAACTGCAACCAAAGACAGATTTCTTTTAAAATTTTCTCCAGTAGATCTTTGTTAACTTTCCATAATGGTTTGTTTTTATTAACTGTAGCAAAATGACTTTGCATTCAGCTTGAGGGGTAACAGTCCGTCATACCTGTCATGTTTAAACTCCTGTGCAGCTCTCAGGAGCTCCTGGATGTTCTTGGTGACCTGCTCGGTTTTGAGGATGACGTCCTCTGTGCAGGGCAGCGTGGGGTCCGGCTCACCCTCTGTGTCTTCCACATCCCCCCTGCTGTCCTCCTCACTGCTGCGACCAACACTGCCACATAAAACAAACAAACAATCATGAACACACAATAAAAACACTCAAATTTACATGCTAAAGGAAAGAAATTTATTGTCAGTTGGTTTTTAAGGTCTAAGTTGTGATTCCAAATAATTTAAATATATATTAATTTTGAATAATGTAAGTAAAAAAAAAAATTGATTAATATTGATTATTAATAACTAACAGTTCATAATTAGTTAATAATAACATTATACTGCATATTATATAGTTGAATGATATTTTTAGAAGACAAATATATTACTATTGTAATATAAATATTGGAATATCCTGTACTGTATGTGGAATATTTTATTAAAATACCAAAAGTAGTTTTATTAAAATACAACAAAAAAAACCACTTCACAATGAAAGAATTTAAATCATTATAACAAAATAAATAAGGATTTTGGTAACTGTGAATTAATAACAAGTAAGTAATAAAAAAAAAAACTCTTCATTATTCGAATATCCAATTATTTTATAATTAGTTATAACTAAGATATATACTGCAAGAACTTATATGGATATTTATAGTATCTTATTTTTTCAAGACGGAACACTAATTACTCCGTGCAGTAAAAAAAATTTTTTCAACTTGAATAAAAAATATTCGTAATATAAAATTCATTATACAATAATATGTAAATTAATGTTAATAATTTAAACAATAGTAATTAATAAAAATAATGATATAAATATATTCACATATTAAAAATACAACAATAATACAATAGCAATACATTTGTTTTAATTTCTTAAGACAGTGCACAAGCTTATTTTTATTACTCTTCTCATTGCAAATGAAATGCTGTAAACCTCCCTCCACAAATTTCACATGAAACAAGGCAAACGTAAAAAGATGCTGAATCTGGTGTGCTTTGTTTTTAACGGTAGCACTCACTCAAGGGAGACGTCATATGTTTGAGAGTTGTCATAGTCACTATCAGTTCCGCTCCCATATTTCTCTCCTGCTTTTGGAGGCTGGACAAGACAAACATGAGCAGAAATCTGATACACATCCCAGCCTGTAACTCGCATGTCAGTGTAGATATGAATGGAAAGAGGCTCTCACATTATATCGCCCATCAGTGGAGGCTGACAGGTGTGCTCCTCCGTAGGGGGTGGGACCTGCAGGAGCGCACTTTCGCACCTGAACATGAGCAGAATGAGATTAACAGGAGGAGAAAAGCTGACAGTCAGCAGGCAGAGGATGGAAAGGAAAGAAGCAGCTTTTGATAGTCATTTCTGCACAGGACTGTTAGATGTAAGGCAATCTGCAGCAAAACTGTTATACTAAAGACTGTAATTCTGTTAGACACAAGAACCTTAGTGTAGAGGTTTTCAATATTGCAGAACAGCAAGATTCTACATTAAACTCAAAAGTAAAACTGAATTAACAGTGTAATAACATATCCTCTTCTCTGAACTAATGAAAACACTAAAAATAGACACTCACACATTAAAAAGTGCAGTTAATAAAACAGGCGCAAAGGTGAATCCCAAATACATTAACCACGACTAATAAAACAAAATAAGTCTACACCACACTGCCGGCAATGACCCAAAAATGGGATATTGCATAATCACAACATGGCATATTTGCATAATTGCAAAAGCAATTAAAGCAAATCAAAACAAGGCATTCAAAAGGCATTCAAATACATCCTACAGGTCTATGAATATCCACAAACAGAGGATGATTTCTCATTTCAGAGCTGTCAGGAGCAGCACAACAATTCACTGCACACTACAAGAAATCAGTTCATTAAGCATTTGATGTGTGTCATGCAGATCGACTTCTTTGAGGTTCACTAATCAGGTAACCAATCAATCAGTTTTCTACACATTCCAGATATGTCATATTGCACAAGACAAGCATATCTCTCCACGAGAGCCTCTCTTGGCATTTCAACTATTTCAAGAAGAATACAATGCAATTCATGCCACTTCTATCTTCCTATGCTAGATAGACAATATACAAGGCTTGTGTCTCAAAATGTATTGAGCTGCTTAGCCAAGCAACATTTTTGAGCATTATAGGCAAACCTGGTATTAACATGCATTCTGGGTGAGCCAGAGACAGACTGTGATCAGGTTTTGTTAGAGGGTCTATGATTTTGTGATAATATGAACCACATTAAATAAATGAATGTTGATAACGCTAAAGAATTCGCTTTTTAAAGAATTTTAAAAAGTAACATGAAAACCTACCACAAAATAACATTTCTGCATGTTAAGGTAATAAAAAGTAAATTAATAATTCTGCATGTCAATAAATGGATTTCAACGGGTGACACAAACAAAAAGAAAAAGGCGGAAATTTAAAACAATGGGCAAACAATTTTGGTCGATGTAGTTTTGTGATAATCGTTAAAGAAAACTTATAAAAAAGTAAAATAAAATTGTAAGAGTCCTTTTTTTAAACATCGTTCCAACAAATTAACAGTTTTTGGCGGCACGTTTACAATTACAAAATTACAGAAAATAAAATGAAAATCAAGCAAAAAAAATGCTAATAAATTTGGGAGTAGTTTGTGATGAAGCTAAAGCATTTAAAACAAAGTTAATAATAATAAAATTACATTTATGCATGCTGATAGCTAATAAAAATAAAATGAATAAAAACAAAGAAATAAATACATTTCTGCAACAACAAAAAAAAGAAAAGTAAAAAAGAGGCACAAATAAAAGTACAAATGCAAATACATTTTGGAGCAGTTTGTGATTTATGTAGGTGTACTTAAAATATTTACAATTAGCACAGTCCACTTATGATCAAATCATGTGAAAAAGCTGTTGATACCAAGGGCCGGTTGCACCAGCTGTACGCAAGTTACAACTTAGCCTAGTTTTGAGGAAAATTGACACTAAGTTACAACTTATGCACTACTAAAAAAAAATTAGTTGCACCATTACACTTAGTTAGAAGAAGAAATAGAAATAGTTTGAAGTGAAGTGAAGTGACGTGTGGCCAAGTATGGTGACCCATACTCGGAATTCGTGCCCTGCATTTAACCCATTCAAGTGCACAAACACAGAAGTGAACACACACAAACCAAGGAAACACACACACCCGGAGCAGTGGGCAGGCATTTATGCTGCGGCACCCGGGGAGCGGTTGGGGGTTCGGTGCCTTGCTCAAGGCACCTCAGTCGTGGTATTGAAGATTGGAGAGAGTGCTGTACATTCACTCCCCCCACCTACAATCCCTGCCGGTACGAGACTCGAACCCACAACCTTTGTGTTATGAGTCCGACTCTCTAACCATTAGGCCACGACTTCCCAATAAACGTACTTGGTTACTTTTTTAAGCGCTTTTTCAACACCCCATCTACAGCGTCCCTCTGTGTGCTTTGGTCTGTATTGCGCATGTCAAATGAAATCAGTAATAATAAATAAATGGCATTTCTCATGTTTTTTTTATTTTCTTTCAGTATTTATTGATCCTTATATTTCAATTACAGTTTCTGAATGTTATTTACAAAGCTAGCTTCCCTATATGCCATAATGTTTTTCATGATTAAGTATCATTTTTTTTTCCAATTTTTAATGGAAACTTGTTTTTACCGTTAGTTACGTGAGGCAAAATAAGTTAGAATGAAGGATAAATTGAAATTCACAGCATTTAAACAAGTTCTGCTTGCGTATTTGAAGTCTTCTATTGGATCATTTAGGGTAAACTTCATATTATCCGGTTACACATTACTTTACGGAGAGCTTACGAAGTACTAGCTAGCTGCCTTACGAAAAACTGGTGCAACCAAATAATGTATAGATTTAGTTACAAACTAGCTAGTAGTTACTAAGCAGTGATCTCGTTAGTGGGAAAAGACTTAAGAGCAGGTTGGGGAATTGAAAGGTAGGCAGCGCCGAGGAAGGGTGGTTGCAACCCTACCCAGGTGGATAAGAGACCTGAGCTTAAAAAACTGTGTTGATTTAGGCAGCACACTGAGTTTGGAGAGACAGCCAATATCTAGAAAAAGAAAGGTGTTATCAGGGCAGGAGAGTGGCGTCGCGGTTGGCACCATAAAGTTGGCCGGGTTACCAGGCCGTGAGTCCACCAGCCCAAGGCAGAAAGACACATCGACACAGTGTGGGCTCAGGTAAGCAGAGGGAGAAAGAGAGCCCGACAGGAAAAGGAAGTTTAAAAAAGAGAATCAGGAACCGGCGACTAAAGTGACTATCACACTCGGGGCTGATGAGGGAATGGTGCAGCGGTCCCGTCAAGGGTTGTCGAGGCTGGGTTAGTGCAGCTATTGGTGTTGTTTTTTTGTTGAGTTTTCAGCAACAGGGGGGACAAGTGAGCGTCAGTAACCAATAAAGAGGAGAACCGGACACGATGTCTTATCACGGCCGGCGGTGGGGGGCAGACGAGGGTGCATTTAGGCTGGAGTCTCCACCTACCACTCCACCACTGCCCGTACCCCTTACCCTACCAGGCCACAGCCCTGGGCCACCACCCCCGGTCAGAGCACCCCCGGCCCCAGCCTGGGCCCCCCGCAGCACGCTGTTCTCCGTCTGCATCCGCGTGATCTACAGGGATGGAGGGGCATCACCAGGAGTCACACAAACACATACACAAACACAAGTACCAAAGAAAACACAACAGTTGCCGTGTGGACTGTTTCGTCATGCTGGGGCTGATAAAAAGGGGTTGTTCTGATGGACAGGAAGTTTAAGGTTGTCTGAACAAGGAGGGGCTTCATTCTCAGTGGGAAGTACATGGTATAAGATATCTACATTTCTATTTAAAAGTTTGGGGTAGGGCTGTCGCGATAACCACAATATTGCAATACTGCACTATTGACGATTTCCACATTTTATTTTTGCGTTACACTTCGTGCATGTGTACTGAATATTAAACAAGTTAGTAATGATAACATGATGTGTACCATGCTGATTTGTACTGAGGCTCGGTAGATTTGCACTTAACAAGCCTAAACAGACCGTGAATGAGAGCGAGATCGACTGAGCACGTGCGATCACCTGCATCTGTCCTTCAGGCCGAGTCATATATATTTGTGAATATAGGTTGTCATGTCCAAGGAAAGCGAAACCTCTGTCTTAGCATCGACGCATTGGTGGTCAGCTGAGCCTTTTTTTTTTTCCTTTAAAAAGTGGCCCAAAGCTAAAAATGCAGGTCAACAGAGTGTTCATACATGTCTTTTTTTAATGTCAGAATCGAGGCTCAGAACTAAATGTTTTACATATGGGACCCTGGACTACAAAACCAGTCATAAGGGTCTATTTTTTTTTTATTATTGAGATTTATACATCAATGGAAAGCTTATTTATCCAGATTTCAGATGATCTATGTTGTAGGATAGGGAACACTATTTGGCAGAGGACAAACGATTTGAAAATCTGGAAATTGAGGGTTGCCAAAAAAAGAGAAATATTGAGAAAATCACCTTTAACCGTTGTCCAATTGAGTTCTAGCAATGAGATTAATAAATCCAAAAATTAAGTAATAACATTTTACATTTACCAGATATCTTCATGGAACATGATCTTTACCTTAATATCCTAATGATTTTGAATGAAGGAAAAATCAATAATTTTGACCCATAAAATATATTTTTGGCTATTGCTACAAATATACCCCAGCGACTTAAGACTGGTTTTGTGGTCCAGGCTCACATATAGGCTAACAATACATAACACACACACAGATTATATATATGGCGAAAATACTGCAGATCGCGCAACTGAGCCACTCAAAATTACCACAAGGGAAATTCCCTCACCGCGACAGCACTAGTTTGGAGGTTTAAAAGTAATTAGTACTTTATTTATTTATATTTTCAAATAAAACCTGATCGTTGGACCTTGATTTTCATCAGAGACCTGAACAAATGTATACAGCATAAATATAAGCAGCACAACTGTTTTCAACATTGATGGTGTTTAAATGTGTCTTGAGCAGCAAATAAGCATTTTAAAATTGTTTGAGGGATCATTTGACACTGAAGACTGGAGTAATGCTGCAGAAAATTTCCCTTTTGTCATTATAGAAAATAAATTACATTATTCAGAAGAAAAAAACAAAAAACAGTTATTTTAAATTGTAATAATATTTTACAATATTAATGTTTTTGCTTTATTTTTTGATCAAAATAAATGCAGCCTTGGTGAGCATAAGTTGCTTTTATTAAAAACATTGAAAAGTCTTTGTGACCCCAAACTTTTGAACAGCAATGTTTATTAATACTGTTCTGCTCTGTTTGATGGTTTGGTATCAGTCTGTGTAATGGTGAGCTGTAGTTTATGGCAGCATTTAATTTCTATCTGTGTGAAATTGTCATAATAAAATTTTTTTTTAAAAAAGGTTCATTGTTTTAATACAGTGGATGGGCGTACCTCCTTCTGAAGCCTCCGCAACTCCTCACTCAGGTTGTTGTTGACCTTCATGAGCTGCTGAACTTTGGCCTCTGAGGAGACCAATGCTTTCTTCACCTCCAGATATTCCTGTAGTGTGATGGGCCCATCTGACAGGTCCGACGAGTCCATGCTCTGATTGACAACACATATCACCAATCAAATCACAATATACTCTTAATTAACAATAAACAGCAGTAAAGGGAACAGATTTGAAGAAAGAGATTTCTGTCCCAAAAGATATACACAATTATGTATTTCATTAATTTATTGTAGTTTTTTCAGTACCATCAAGGTCGGGTACGTCAGTAAGATTTTTTTTTCTTTTTGAAAGAAATTAATACTTATATTCAGCAAAGATGCATTAAATAAAAAGTGGCAATAGAGAAATTTACAGTGTGTTTTGGGCCAGCAACAACAACAACAACAAAAATAAGCTTTGCCATTACAATAAATTACAGTAAAATAGACAACTTATTTAAATGTACCAGCTTTAACATTATACTGTATTTTTAGAAACTTTTTTATATTTAAGTTTTGACAGTAGTGTGAAAGTAAGTCAACGATCCACCCAAGTCTATTAGACATATGTTTACACAAAAACAGTATCAATCAGTTCAAATCTTTAGAAAACGAATAGAACGGTACATGATTTTAGGTATTACTGGGGTAATATGTACAGTGGGTACGGATAAGTATTCAGACCCTTAAAGTTCCCCTCGTGTTAGATTGCAGCCATTTGCTAAAATCACTTTAAGTTAATTTTACTATTTATGTACACACAGCACCCCATATTGACAGAAAAAAACACAGAATTGTTGACATTTATTGCAGGATTTATAAAAAAGACAAACGGAATGAAGAGGAACACAGGAGCCGAGGTCCTAACGGTAATCGAGAAGGGCTCAGTATTTAGTAGATCAGCACCATTTTGACTAATTACAGCATTGAGTCGTCTGGGGAAAGAATGCAAACAAGTTGTGCAACCCCTGGATTGGGGCATCCTCTGCATTTCCCCCTTGGCAGTCTCTATCATGTTCTGTTTTTTCCCCCAAGGTTGGATGGTAAACGTTGGTGGACAGCAATTTTTATGTCTCTCCAGAGATGCTCAGTTGGGTTTAAGTTAGGGCTCTGGCTGGGCCATTCAAGAAAAGTCACAGAGTTTTTGTGAAGCCACTCCTTCGTTATTTTAGTTATTTTTGTGTGCTTAGGGTCATTGTCTTGTTGTAAACCTTCGGCCCAGTCTGAGGTCGAGCACTCTGGAGAAGGTTTTCGTCCAGGATATCCTGTACTTGGCCTCATTCATCTTTCCCTCAATTGCAACCAATCGTCCTGTCCCTGCACCTGAAAAACACACCCACAGCATGATGCTGACACCACCATGCTTCACTGTTGGAACTATATTGGACAGGTGATGAGCAGTGCCTAATTTTCTCCACACATACCGCTTAGAATAAAGGCCAAAAAGTTCTATCTTGGCCTCAACCGACCAGAGAATCTTATTTCTCACCAACTTGGAGTCCTCCAGGTGTTTTTTAGCAAACTCCATGTGGGCTTTCATGTGTCTTGCACTGAGGAGAGGATTCCGTCGGACCACTCTGCCATAAAGCCCCAACTGGTAGAGGGCTGCAGTGATGGTTGACTTTCAACAACTTTCTCCCATCTCCCAACTGCAACTCTGGAGCCCAGCCACAGTGATCTTTGGGTTCTTCACCTCTCTCACCAAGGCTCTTCTCCCACGATAGCTCAGTTTGGCAAGACGGCCAGCTCTAGGAAGGGTTCTAGTCGTCCCAAACGTCTTCCATTTAAGGATTATAGAGGCCACTGTGCTCTTAGGAACCTAAAGTGCAGCAGAAATATTTTTGTAACATTGGCCAGATCTGTGCCTTGCCACAATTCTGTCTCTGCGCTCTTCAGGCAGTTCCTTTGACCTCAATGATTCTCATTTGCTCTGACATGCACTGTGAGCTGTAAGGTCTTAGATAGACAGGTGTGTGGCTTTCCTAATCAAGTCCATTCAGTATAATCAAACACAGCTGGACTCAAATGAAGGTGTAGAACCATCTCAAGGATGGATCAGAAGAAATGGACAGCACCTGAGTTAAATATACGAGTGTCACAGCAAAGGGTCTGAATTAGGACCATGTGATATTTCAGTTTTTCTTTTAATAAATCTGCAAAAATGTCAAAAAATTCTGTGTTTTTCTGTCAATAGGGGGTGCTGTGCGTACATTAATGAGGAAAAAAAATTAACTTAAATGATTAGCAAATGGCTGCAATATAACAAAAATTTGGAAAATTTAAGGGGGTCTGAATACTTTGCGTACCCACTGTATATATAAACCTAACATTGATATGAAGATTTTAATGAACATTATTATAAAGCATACTGAATAGGTAATGTAAAATTAAATTTTCATTAGAGATGCACTGATTGCAATTTTCTTGCGCTTCCAATTGTTTGCAGTGTGACCTGCAGGATGCCGATACTTGGACGATACATTTTCTTTTTTAAGAGAACGTAATTTGAACGCCATTTACAAACAAACATCTACTTTTTTTCAATGCAAAAAAACTATATATTTACATAATATAAAATAAATTAAGCCTTACAACTCCCCCATTATGGACTGAAGAGTTACAGATGTTCTCTCCACTAAAACAACTCTTCAAACTTAAAGTACTCTGAGCACTAGGTAGAAATAACAATTAATTGCAAACTGAGCTCTGCTTATATGACGAAAACAGAAATATCATACCAACTGTTATAATGTTCCATTTTTTTTTTTCCCAACCTTATTAAATGTGTTTCTGCTTCACATCAAATTCTTAATTGTTGAAACTAACTTCAGTTAGACATAACAAGAAAATTAGGAGAAATTGTACCAGATGTACGAAATGGAATCACACGGATCAACAACACTTCATCTTTCCAGACAGTGAGGAACAAACACAGAACCGGATCTGATAGTGGATTAGATGTATTTAAACCAGGACTGTTTGATGAGCTGAGAGGTGCCTTTTGAAGTTACCCCACAAAATTGCCAAATACTAATTTTTTCTAAGATTCATGTTTGAAATAATTTGCCCATACACTAACTACATGTTGGGGAATATGCAATGATACTTTTAAATATGAAAACAAACCACCAGTAGGTGGCGGCAAATGACGTTTAATGAGTGAGTCATTTAGCCATTATAATTCCTCAATTAACGTTCCTTGCAATCGGTTGCTTCATTGAATGAGGCACGGCAACAGCATAGGGAGAGAGGAAGAACCAAAGATATGTGACGATTACGTTTATGAGATGGGTTAAGGAAAATCATTGACTCCCACGCAGATTCGTTCATAAAACGTGGCATTCATTCGTAAAACACCGCGGTGTGTTGCTCGGAGACTCACAACAGTTCTGCTGTTCGGCTAATTCCGGTCCCTGGCCGGTCGATCAGTGCATCTCTAATTTTCACACAAAAAATTAAGGACACTGTAACAAATGGATGAACCAAGACAGCAGTGCTACAGGAGAAGGTTTTAAACCCCACATTCCTCAACCATAGAACACTCCGGGAAAGGAAAGAAATAAGCGGGTTACGTTTGTGCAAGGCCTGACAGTGCATGCTCAGACACAGCCCAAGTCCCCGCTGACCCGCCGTCTCAGATGAGAACATAGTTTCACGCTCCACAAGGGGTGATGGTGAAAAAGGGAATTGCAACCCACGTACGTATCCATTCTGCAAATATGAGGGAGGGCTGCTGTTGCTGCTCTTCCAGTGGTGCATGCTGGGACATGACAACACTGGCTTCTGTACTATTGAATATACTAATTTGCTGGTCTGGCAAAGCCAATATCAACATCTGCCAAGGCCTAACCTACAATACAATAAATTAAACATTTCTTAAGATTCAGTGAAATATCTGAACTTGTTTCTCCAAAGGTTTTAAAGATGTTCCTCAACTCAATCAAGTGGTTTCATTATTAAGAATGATGGAAGTCTGGATGGATGAACACAAATCTTCAACCTCAGACAACTCATAATTAGGATTAGGTGGAGTACATTTTCCTCAGGTAAACACCCAGTGAGCGAGTAAGAGTTTAGATGAGCTGACCTTGGCTCGGTTGTTGCGCTGAGTGTTGTTGTTATTCTGTGCGGTTAGCTCGCTGTCTGTGTCTTCATCAGACGCTACACTGTCATAATCGTGTTGGTCATCATCCGCCTGACTCAGATCCAGCGGGTCTGAAAAACAACCTCAAAAATGAAAGATAACATCATTAATATGGGGAGGCAATGAGAGTCTCAAAAACTGCACTGGCTTAGCTATATCTGTCTTTACTGAAGCTGTATTGTTGATATTCCACTAAAACCTGTAAGTTTGACAAATGCAATGTGGCCGTCTCACCTGTGGGGCTCGTAAGGCCTTTTCCATGCTGCCGTCGCTTGGCATCACTGAGAATGTCGATAATGAGGGTGGCGAATTCTCGTGCGTTAAAGCGAGCCAATTTCTGCCGCCCCTATCAATGACAAAAAAATATATACACAAATAAATACACATATATGCATATATTATTTATAGAAAAGGATGCATTAAATTGATCAAAAGTGACAGTAAAAAGTTGTTACAGAAAAGCGTTTAGAAAAAAAAAAGTAGCAGTTTCTACAAAAATTTTAAATAATTTTTAAACATTAATAAGTAGTAGTGCTTCTTGAACCCCAAATCAGCATGATAGAATGATTTCTGAAGGATCATGTGACAATAAAGACTGGATATATTAGTGCTGTCAAAATTGGTATGTTAACGCAGGCGATTAATTTTTTCAGTTTAACGTGTTCAAAATATTTAACGCAATCATCACAGGGACCAGCAACTGAAGGTGAGAACTATCCCTTTAATGGTTAATCGTTAAATTATGTAAAGAAAAACGATTTCATAGAGTACATAGGATTGGTATCAGTGATACTCGCCTTCGGTCATAAAAAAAGATGCCATTAAACAAATATAAAAAAATATACTGTCTTTTTGTTGTTTGTACATTAATTTGAAGATAGAATGTGAAATTATTGCAATATAAAAAAATATTTAAAAACTTTAATGTTGTGGGATTAATCGGCATATCATGATAACTCAGAAAAAATTAGATTAGGTAATTTTTTAATCCGTTGCCCACTAACTATAGATATTACAAAATATGAAAATATAGGAACTATTACACACTCATATATTAAAATACATGTTTTTATTTATAAATAAAATAGAAAACTAGCTATTTAGTAAATTCCATATCTACAATATTACTTTTTCCATTATTTTAATCAAAAGAAATTCAGCAGTTAACATTAGCTCAATGTGAGTATGGCATCAAAGTAAATAAAAAAAAAATAAGAGACTTTACATTAATACACAGTACTAAAATCCCCAAATTCATTATTGAACAATAGTGTAAATTCATTAATGTGTTTTTTAGAACTAAAATAATTGCACAATTATAACAGAACCTAAAACTAAGAAACACGCTAAAAAAGTGGTCAAACTAGGACTTGTTCTAGGACTCAAGAGTTACACTATACACTTTAAGGGCAAGAACACCCATATTTAAAATTAGCCTAATATTTAATAAACAAAAAATGTGGGGGGATGTGTAGACTTTTATGAATGATTCTATACAGGAAATCTTTTTACAGGATAGCTTTTCTGTGGAGCTCTGCAGGATTCTGTGCCTGATTGTTAGTCAAATTTACAAGTTATTCCTAAAGTTTTATTTAATCACTTAGTCACTCTGCAATACATATGCCATTACAGAACTGTCCATTCTGGTAGAGGGCGACTTGGACATGTTAAATACTGAAAAACACTACCACATCACCAGTTCAGTGTTCCAACTCTTGACCAGTGGATAAAGTCCGCAGGAAACGTACCCTTGAGTAAACTCACTTATTGGTCTCGCTGTATAAAATAACTATTTCAAGCAGTGGTACAGAGAGGGTCATGCAAGGATGCCAGTGGAAACGCTGAGGGGGAGGGAGCCGCTGTGCATCTGCAGCAGTTACGCAGTTGGAAAACATCCATTCGTTGGTCTGCCGCCCAAACCTGAGCCTCAGACATTTGCACAACCACAAAATGTCTATTTTTAGCCCCATGTCGTCTGTACCCCAGATATCATCTCTCCTTCGTGCCTCCATCAAAAATGGGCCTGCATGGAAGTGACGGGCCTTACACGGGCTCCTTACAGCAGGAACAGAGAACCTCCTCCCAAACATACTTCAAACACATCCTCTAAAATGCTGTGTGTTACCTGGTTGCGTGTCGCTGAGTATTCAGGGTTGACGGGTAAGAAGGGGACGGCGCTCCGTTCCGTCACAAGCGTACTGTGGTTCTGAGTTGTCAGCCACACTAAGAGAAACAGAATGGACATATATAAACAAGACAAATATAAATAAACAGACTCTGATGTCGAAGCCCTGAGGTTTCAGAGAGTTCGCATCTACCCCTCCCGTTCAGTTTGTGTGTTTATGTGTGCATTTGGCCCCCTGCCTCGCTCCCAGCCCTGCTTACCATCAGAATCCTAGTCTGCCACCCCAGCATGCTACCTCTTCTCCTCTACAACCAGGAACGGGAGTAGAGAGAGGAGGAGGAGGAGGAGAGAATTCCTGCAGCACTCCTTCGCTCTCGCTCCCTTTCACCCTCCTTTCCATTTGACGTCTCTCTCCCTCCCTTCTCTACAAGCTGACTGCACTGCTCAAGTCCTTCTATAGTCAGTGTTTATACAACACACCGATTCAACTGTCCCCTTGCCTCCGGACTGCTCCATAACTACATTACAGAAAGAGTGAGAAGCAGGGAAAGTTGGGACAGGAACAGATGGGGGTTTGTGTCTTACCTGCATCATTCTCTCTACGGTCCACTTCATCGTACACATCCATAGCCAGCTCCTCGAACAAACGGTTATTTAACTGCATCCACACCCACACACACACAACAGTATGTAGCATTAAAATTCAGACAGAGGGGAAAGAACACAAAATCACAACAAAAACTGAGCACACACACACAACAGGAGGACAAAACAAAGCAACATGCTCCAACAAGGCACTAAATAAAGATTAAATGCAAGCTAAGGGAATTTGAAGCATCTGCTAAATTTATCTACTGAATTTCTAAGCATTTGAAGAGTTTATTAAACATACTCGTCTCAAATCTCTCAAGAAAAGAGCCTAACCAGAATTCCTGTGACAAGTAATTCATATGGCCACACTGAAATAAAAAACGTTGTGTGATGCAATACAATCATAGTCAATAAGAACATTTTTTATTTAATATGTGGAACGAAATTTTGGACCAATGAGATTTTAGTGTCGGCATAGCTTCGCAGCGCAGTAATACAAAAACTATAAATAAAATGTCCAATAAAATGTCCTGTTTACTTGACAGAGCTGGTTAATGCAAAAACGTGGAATTAAATCGACCCTATTTCTTAGTGCATATTACTAGTCTTGTGGTAAACAATTAATCTGTCATTCATCCAGTATTCCATTTTACTCTGAAATATATCACAATACTGAAGTAAATAAATACAGTCACAACTTCTGTTTGACAGACTTTGGACTTTAAGCCCAAAGTATATTTGTTATGCTAAGGGTATGTGTATAGTTCATGTAATGTAATTTTCCTCATCAGCACAGGTGGGCAACACTGACAGGCCAGTAGTTTTACAGTTGTAAAAGAAACGAACCAAAAAACAAGACAGCCGTGTTGTGTCAGGTGGTTAGGAGATACACACCATTAAAATCAAACTGAAGTATACTTTGGGCTTTACATGGAAAAGCTTTTATCGCTTGTTGCTTTGTGTTGTGCCTGTCTAAAAACTCAAATTCCCATAATTCTCTGTAGCAGCTCATTAACCTGCATCACTCACCGCTTGAAGCTTCTTCTTGGCTGCCTTGGCCAGTTCAGAGAGGTCCAGGCTACGTAAAGACAAAGACACAGACACAAGAATAAAAGGATGCTGGCGGCATGCGGACAGAGAAAGATGAGGAGAGAGGAAAAAAGAGAGGTGGATGAATGGATGGATGAAGTGCGGCGTAAGGGACGGGACACGGGCAGCCAGAAAAGATGAGGAGGAACAGGAGTGGTTTTTACTTATTTGAATTCATTAGGAACTGATTGTATTGTGATCCATACTAGAATGTTATGACCTAAATGTGAGCTTACAACTATTTCCATTCTAATGTCCCGCTGTTGTGTGGCCTGTGTGGCCTAGAAGACATCAGCAGAAAGGACATTTGTTTCTGAGGTGGAACAATTAAAAATAACATGCACTGAATTGTACACAATATGACAGGGAATATATATTCAAGTAAAAAAGGTAAATCATGATTTTATATTGGACTTGATGGGATGGAAAATGATGGGATATTAAACAAAAATTGTTTTCAGACTCCTGTAGATGTGTTTTCTGCCTCATCCCTCTAGTCACCCACGCCCAGATGAAGGCCATGTGAGAAAGAAAGAGAGCAGGGTTTATGGAGAGGGGGATGAGAAGAGAGAGAAAGAGATACCTCTGCGTCGGGCACTTAGGGCGAGCTCTGCCTCCAAAAGCGCAGCAAGATGGAGAGAACAGAGAACGAGTGAGCCAGACCGAAAAGTGAGCAGAAGACAGACAGATAGAGAGAGAACGAAAAGGGATAGACCCCACATCAACACTTCGTCTGGACAGGTCAGTAAAGGTCATTCAGCTGTGGTGCATTTGAAGTAGTCAGCGCTACATAGGCTGAGGACACTCTCTGCCCTAATGCAAACTGATTGACCTTGTGGCACAACCTGCTGGCCAGCACTCACAAATACACCCGCTGCAAACTGATCTTAGTACACTGTATCTACCCTGTATGGGCAGCGATAAGGAAAAGACTTGAGGGAGGATATCATGACAGGAAATAAATAAAACTGCATTGATGAGCTTCAATATTTATACACAATATTTATTCTATTACGAATTGGACACATGCAAAAACACTGTCATACACAAACAATGTACCTGTCTGCCATCTGAGGGATGATATAATGGCCGTTCTTGTGATCTGCAAAAACACAGACACAAGAAAAATAATGTTGAAATGTTCATCCTCATTTGGGAGGACAGATTGGTCCATTTCACACCACACACACACACATCTAGGACATATTTATTTTGACGGCCAAATTATCAGGTTACAGTATTCACACTGCATTTGTAAGCCTCACAGGAGAAGCTTAGATGCAATAAGTGTTTCAGCGCTGAGTCTATTTTTGTGTGGAAAGCGCACTACACTCAGCAGAAAACGTTAGATATGCACTATAAACCTGTTTATCAACACTCTTTGCAATTTGGACATCTAAGAAGCAACACAATTTGAATTATGGCCATTTTTAAAGGGGTCATATGATGTTGCTAAAAAGATCATTATTTTGTGTATTTGGTGTAATGAAATGTGTTTATGCGGAGCGACGAGACAAAAACATAAAAACCCATTATAAACTAGGCATTTGTTGCATCCAGTGGGGACATAATTACTGATTATAATGACTTATACTGTCTTTTTACGCATTGCATTGCGCCGCGTAAACATAAAACCATGTCTGCACTTGTGATCGGAGAAATGACAAACAAGCACTACTCTACACTGCTCAAAACTCGCGTTTTTAATCGTCAGTGGCAAATTCTTTAAGTATAAAAAAAACGTACTTCCAGTCTGTGAGTCAGAACAGCCGCATTGTAGTCTACTCTACCAGGATCAGGAAACAGTCCTCCATAAAATGTGCTGCACACATCTGAATATTTGGTTTGAACTGTTCTGGAACAGTGTTGTAAATACAACTTAACCACTGATTTCTAGTAGGTCTAGTTGTTTCTTTTGGATGGCCAAAACAAAGTAGTTTCGCTTTCACAACGAAACACAGTGTCACACACGGCGGCCTAGAGTGAGCGGCGGGCGGCGGATTCGACGAAGGAGCGGCCGGTGGGCTTGCAGCAACCACATGTGACAACTCCGGGCTGGACTCCGTTTCGTCCACATTGAAAGCCGATACGGCGATCCACAGCGCGAAGTTGATGTATTTCCTCAGCGACACCACGGATCAGCTGTAGGCATGACGAAGCAGATATCGTCCTCATTTGGAAGGCCCCAAACAAAGTAGTTTTGCTTTCACAATGAATCACACAGCGCATTCATAACATGGCGGCAGCAACAATACTACAGCCAGAATAAAAGTTACGCCCTCTTTCTTTGCATGAACATTTGGGCAGCGTTATGCAAATTTTCCCACATAGTGACCTAGATATGTGTGGGCGTGTTAGACCGAGCCGTTTTAGGTAGGCGTGGTTGCCTCTTAACTTTTATAAAGAATATCTCTTTTGGATTGCGACTATGGCACCAAGAGCTTGTAACATCGCATCATATGACCCCTTTAAATGAAATAGTGTAAAACAAGTACTTCTGAAAAACTCACTCTGGGCGGACGTCACACAGATAGAAGGCCAGTCTGTCTGTGAGCTCATACTGTACACTTTTACTCAACGCGCTCGCAAGCTCCACTGTGACCTGCCTTGCTGCAAGAACAACGTCACATACAAACCAAAGCTCTAGATCCTTTCAAAAACTTAGCTAGACATAAAAATGAGGATAGAAAGGCAAGACAGACAGAGCGGGTAGAACGTCGACTGACAGAAACGATAAAACAACAGACAGACAGAGCAATAGGAGGACAGACAGACACAGACAGAGCGGTAGAACATAAGGCCAAAAGACAGAGCTATAACAACAAAACAGAGTGATAAAATGACAGACAGATAAATAGACAGACATAGCGATAGAACGACAAACAGAGAAATAGAAAGGCAGAAGGACAGAGCAAGAGAACTCAGACAGACAGACAGACCGACAGACAGACAGACAGAAAGACAGACAGAAAGACAGAAAGACAGACAGACAGATAGATGATAGATAGATAGATGATAGATAGATTTAGATTAATCGATACCGAGTGCCGCCGGATATAGTGACCTCTGTGTTTTATATTTACCGGGCATAGTCTATGGGTGTGCGGCCATTGATATCTGGAGCTCCTGGATCCGCTCCATACACCACCAGCAGTTCGGCCTGCAGAACCTGCCCCGCTTTGGCGGCCACATGTAGAGGGGTCGTGCCCTTTTCCTGTGGAGGGAACATCAGGCATGTGACAGGCGCGGTTCACTCTGCTGTTTTCAAATACAGTCTTTTGGACTGACTGTCTGACACCTGTTGTTCTCAGTATGGAAACCAGATCTTTTTTTTTTTTAAATCTATATTGTTTGCCCACGTAAATACATTAGAAAAAGAAAAAAAAAAAAAAACCCAAAAACTAGAAATATTTTGGTTGTAAAGTATTTATGCTTTGGATCAGATTTGTAAAAATCGGATGTCATAAACAGTCAGGACAACAAAGTTCATAGGTATACATAGAAACGTCCTTAGTTCCAACAATAAACAACAAAAAAATTATATCTAACAATATAGAAATCACAGTTTCTATTTTAGTTATGATGCAGAAAAAACTGACAGAACAAAGAGAACTGTGCGAGATGGCAGATCTTACCGGGTGAAAGAAGTTGGCTTGTGCCCCTAGTGACAGCAGCCGTAAACACGTCTCCAGACTTCCTGTCCTCACACTTGAGTGGAGTTGCTGCAAGCAAGAACAAGAGAATAAGCGAGTGCATGAGAGAGAAAAAGAGAGGGACCCAGCATAAAAGACACAGAAAGTGAGCAGACCTCCTGCACATCCTCTCATTAGGGCCATTCAATAGCACTGAGGAAGACACATTTATTCACTAGCGGGGTGTCGTTTTAAGGGCCCTCCTGCAAGGGCACAGACAGTGGGGAGCAGAGAGAGGCCGAGGAGGAAAGATGGAATGAGAGTGAGAGGGAAGAGACTGAGATAAAGAGTCATGAGAGGTGATGCTTTTGGGAGGTCTAACCTTGCTGAGGTCCTTCGTAGTGACCCCATCATCATCACGGCAGGGCAGCTTGTGGACGAAGGCTAACATCTGGTACTTGGCGCGAATGAACTCTGACTTAGTGGGGCTGTGGGGTGAAATATACAAACAAAAAACAAATGGAGATCAATTTCAAAATCAAGGAATCAATATAAAATGGAATGCTTGGTAAGTAGTCCTGTCTACATCAATAAAGTCACGACTGTTTATTTAAAACAATGGCTCCTGCTCTGATGTAATGGACAGGCTTGATTTAAATCAAACCAAATCATAATTTAAAGATCTGGAATAAATTATAAGTTCATCTTAGATGCCTAAAGTTTTAGTCTTTCTTCAAATAAATAGGGTCTGTAATTGTATTCATATTACATACATAGGAAAATGGAAAAAATAGTAGTGTTTGTCTGCTGTTTTTTTTTTTTAAAGAAAATATTTCAAAATACACTTTCAAAGACTTTAAAGGGATAGTTCACCCAAAAATTTTAATTACCCCATGATTTACTCACCCTCAAGCCATCCTAGGTGTATATATGACATTCTTCTTTCAGACGAATACAATCAGAGTTTATAATGGGAGTGGATGATAGCCCAAAATTTTAAATCCAAAAAATTGGACGCCACTCTCTCGTGAACGTGCATACGACAGTTAGCAGAAGCTAGAGATTAAGGTTTATAAAGTTGTAAAAATTTATATTTTTCTTACACAAACGCATCACGTCACTTCAGAAAGCCTTTATTAACCCCCCCAGAGCCATGTAGACTTCTTTTATAATGGATGGACACACTTTATTTTGCTTCAAAATCTTGAACCATCCACTTCCATTATAAAGCATGGATTAGCCTGGACATTATTTCATATAACTCAGATTGTATTCGTCTGAAAGAAGAATGTCATAGAAACCTAGGATGGCTTGAGGGTGAGTAAATCATGGGGTAATTTTCATTTGTGGATGGCTAGAGGGTGAGTAAATCATGGGGTAATTTTCATTTGTGGCTGAACTACCCCTTTAAGAGAAATTGTGGCAGGTGTGGTGTCTCTTAGGTGTCAGGTAACATTGTACAACTGCTTAGAGGAATATTAATAAGTAATTAGGCATTTGAATACATTTACTCATGGATATTTGCCTTTTTATTACAGGTGCAATGAAGACGGCACAGGAAATTCCTTAAACTTTCGTCACCTGCATGAGCTTATGATTTGTAAATGAGACTGGGCGAACCACTGCGCAACTGCTCTGGCAAATTACTTTTTAATTACTCTGTATTTTACTTTTAAAACCTCCTTTCATTTATTCTGAGTGAGCAGATTTGCTAGTCTCGTCTCAGAGGTCTGCTATTACATGGAGCTCCATGAGAACAATTATATACTGCACAGACCAATAAAACAAGAATTACACCCCCAGTCTTCTGTTTTTATGACATTCTGGTATATGCATGATGCATGAATGGTTTATGAGATGGCTTACTGGACTTTATCTTGTGGGTTCGGTTTCCTGCGCCCACTCTGAACTTGTGCTGGATCCAGCAGAGAGTGTTCCCAGATCGAGTTTGCTCCATTACTGGCCAGGGTCTGCACCATCTGAGATGCATACATGTATTTATAAGGCTATGATCCTGAGGAAAATGACAGAAATACGTGTGTGAGAGGCTCTTTAGTTACCTGCAGTAGGGAAGGAGGCCAGCCGCTGTGTCGCAGGTGTTTGACGATGGAAATGTGACGGCCCAGGCTCCTGTGCACAGAACAGCACTCATCGCAGATCAGAACCCCTCGGTTTATACTGCTCCACCCCGGGTCTGAAAATACATGATAATGTACAATTCTTTTTTTTTTTATCTTGTGGTGGAAACAAGTTTTTTGTTCCAACATCAATTGAGGGTTGATTTTTCTAACAAGCAAAAAAGACACATAAGGACAGGAAGTGGAAAGACTGACTGGATTGGTTTAGACTGATCACAAAAACTGTCTTTATGTGTTTATAGTCCTGGACTTACTCCTACATCTTATATAAACTGAATTCGGTTTTCGGTACTATATTGAACGACGAGACGAGGTTGTGGAAATTGTGAGAATGATTTGTCTTAGTGTTGGAAGCATCAGTAAGAATGGTTAAAAATTATAAGCAAACAACATTATTTGGCCAGCAAAAGTGCATTTATGAATTTATTGCAGTCATTTTTTAAACAATAGCTGTATAATTTCCAGCTATTATTGCAAATTAAAAACTTAAAAGTTGTGAAAACAATGTTTAATGGATTTACATAAATATTTCCTTCTGACATACATACGAACATGCTGCAAAAAAATGAAATGTCAACATCTTGCCCTGCACTGAATGAGCTCATCGGAGGAAAAGAGCTCTCCTCATATCAAGCAGGGTACAAGTGCATTCAGGAAGGTGACATTCAAGTAAACAGAAAACTGACTAAGTCACAATGTGACAGAAGTGTGCCTCTGGCTGCCACAGGCCCTCAGGATCTGGCTAAAATTAAACCAGCACCCACAATACTTCAAGCACATAATTTCATCCACAGAATCTCACTAAGCGGGGTTTTGATGCGATTAGAGCAAGAGGGAGATTATGCTGCACTGATGTAAACAGTGTCATAACATGATTATTGATTTCCCGTATGAATGCAAACACAATATGACACCTAAAATGGTTGATGCTTTATTTTTTTGTAATACTGATTATGTTTTATAACTAAAAACAACAATACTGTGAAACAATATTACAATTTAAAACATATGTTTTCTATGTTAATATATTTTAAAGAGTAATTTATTCCTGTGATGGCAAAGCTGAATTTTCATCAGCCATTACTCCAGTCCAGTATTTTCTTTTTATTAAAATAATAGAACAAGGAGGAATAATCCAGGTAAAAAAAAAAAAGCCAGAATTAATGTTAAGTAAAAGGCCTGCTTGTTTCCTTATTTTAGGCTTATTTTAATCCACCAAATGTTCAGATTCTAACCAACAATTGAATCTTGCATGTGATGAAGAACTTCAGAATTACTGGCTTAATTGTAAAAAAAAAACCCGCATTATATCTGTTTAAAGATGGCCAGACTTTCACAGAGATGGAGCTGAGCACCTGTGTGTGGGAAAATCAAAGATGATGCCATACTTCTTAACTAACATGCTCGTCCTTCCTATAAGTGCTTGAAACCATTAACATCTCAAATGAGTTTCTCTCTGCTCGTAATGAAATTTCACGTGTACACTCTCTAATGCTCACACACGGCGCCATTCAGCCCTCAGTGGCCATGCAATTGACGATCTTCCACACGTTCATTCATACCCATAATACATTTACTAGAATGCATCCGTCTGTCTGTTTCCCCGGCACCCCTCCTCCTCCTCTCTCTGTCATCAGTTCCTCACCTTCCGACACACTCACCATTACCTACATTCCTACAACATGTCAAACACGAAAATGACAAGCTCTATTAGCACCGCAGGACAGGCCAACACAAGGACACAGAGCGTGTGAGGATGCAAAAAAGTCACACAAGCCCTCAGATGTGGAGTCGTCGGCCAGGGGCATGGTGACAGCACTTGCGGCCGATCTTCGAGCATGGTAGCTGAGGAGGTGAAACAGAACTAAACTGTCAAAAACAAGACGCACTCCCACATACACGTTCATTCCTGTGGATGAGGGAAGAGCTGTCATGCCCCCCATACCACCCCCTTGGTCTCCCCCATGGGGGACGGTGAGGCAAAATGAGCAAGGCCAAGGATGGGCTTGAAGTGACGGCACAGCTGAGCGGCATCAGAAATATGTTTTGTAAACAACTGAAGGCTTTATTATGTCCTAACTTGCTGGTAAACGTATTGAACAATGCTTTTGGGACAAATGGCTAAGAAAAGCCAGACATATGAAGTTCTACTTTATTTAAAATATAAATGCAACACCAACTTCCATCTTTTTTCTCTGTAGAATTTAGGCAATTGTGCCCTGCCCAAGGGCATGTGTGACGGGACTAGAAATAGATAAGAACAACTCAAACCTATAATAAACTATGTAGAAATCTAGATCAATGGAAACCTGTACATACATCAGAAATAAATCAATATATCTTTTCCACCAGCTATGATTTTGGCATGTTGCTCATAATCATAGCAGAAATACTGTACTGATCATTTTATGAAGGCCATCTGTGATAAAAAAGAAAAAACAGCTCAGACCAGCATAAAGCTGGTTTTTAATCTGTGTCCCAGCCTGGTCATACTGGTCTGTTGGCTGGTTTTAGAGGGGTTTTGGGAACTTTTCAGCTGGCCATGCTGAGAGACCAGGTTGAAGATCAACTACACAACAGCTTGGCCAAACAGGGAGACCATCTTAAAACAGCTAAGACCAGTAAACCAGTTTAGGCTGGTTTAAGCATTTTTTTCCAGCAAGGAAATGTAATGCTTAATTTATGTAAGCACACTATGAGAATAATAAAGAATAATAACAAATGAATTCACTTGTAGCATTATGCAACAGCATACAGAAATATTCCTGTTGAAAAATATACATTATGTAAATATCTATTATACTTTGGAACAACATGCGGTACAAGAAATAAACAAAACACATTAATAAACAAATAAACATTCAGGAAATGTGTCACTAAACAATATCTACCAACAAAAAGGATATGAATAAGCAAAGCGGTGCACAAACACAAGTAAAGACTGACCCACGGCAGAGTTTGATGCGTCCTGTCAACCTGCTAACGTTAATGCTAGTTAGCTAACTCGTCTCAGCCCAAGTTTAGATTTACTACATTTGGAGAACTGTACTGGACAAACTGAACTAGCACTCTTAGTAGCCATAAAGCATTTACAGACTGTAAACACAAAAAAAGTGTTTTACTCGAATAACAGTTACTGGTGTGGTAAGGGAGTCAGACGAGAGTCCGCAGGCTACTTTTAGCAAACGAGTCTGTCTAGCTACTGTGAGTTAACATTGTTCTTTACAGAGCCCGTGTTGTGCTTAATATGCACTAAAAACTTACTTTTAATCAACATAATTTGCTATCACTACAAAATGCTTATATAAAAGGGTCTGCGTATAGTATAAATGTGTTGCTTTTAATTGACAGCACCTCGCAGGCTCGTCAAACTGGCTTAGGATGGGTGCTAACAAGAAGCATCGGATAAAACTTTAGCCACGGTTGCAAAGCTGCAATAAGCAGCTCAAATTCATAGTCACAGAAGTTTGGTAAAGGATTTATTTTATGGACAACCATTGTTCTGTTGTATTATAAACCGCAGATAGGTTCAGTATTAAATTTAGAGACGGTTTGAATTAGCTGGTTTGTTGGGCCGCGATATCGGCCTTAATTTTCGGCCATTTTCCTGATGGTCTTAACCGAGTATCCCTGCGCATACGCGGGCTTGGTGTTCACTCGCTAGCGGCCGCGCTCGACCGAGTCCCGGACAACGATAGCTCGCAACAACGCCTCAATCCATAAATCTCAGCCTTACCTGGTGCACTGCAGTCGGCGCACACCTCGCTTCTTTGGACTTTCCTGGACATCGCTGAAACAAAATCTATCACTTCCTGAGATTTTACTCCAATACTGAAGATTATTTAGCTTGCTTTCTCCCCAGGAGCGACGTCTGCGGTTTCAATGCCGCCCCAAATGTCCGGAAGCCGGCGACGAGCTCCCCAGCACTCCCGGTCCTCACCCTTCGCTCTCTCTCTCGTCTGCGTCTCATCAAGTCTCTCGATCCAAAATCTCTCTCTCCCCCATCTCTCTCACCTCTCTCCCTCTTCCCAGCTCAAGTTCTTCCACTCGCGTCTCTCATCAAAAAAATCTCTCGAGATTAAAAAAATGACGACATCAGACTCTCCAAATCTCTCAACTCTCATCCCAACCTCCAAAACACCATCTCTAACATCACTCCTCCTCGCACCTCCGCTCTCCTCTCTCTCTCTCTCTCTCTCCTCTCTCTTCGTCTCTCCGGCTCTCTCTACTCTCGGCTCTCTACGTCCTCTCTCGGGCTCTCTCTCTCTCTCTCTCTCCCCCCCTGCCGGTTTCTTGTCTTACCGCTTCAAGGACTTTACGATTACTTAAAATGAATCCGATTTTTTGCGGAAGGCCCTTACGTTATCAGATTATTTAACTTTGGGTGTCCCCAATGATATTTTCCCCACGAATCGTTATCCAAGCCCCGTCTCTGTCTCGGGTAAAAGGGGGTGGGAATAAGAAAAGTATGGATACACGGTTTATTTACATCCACTGCCCTATACACTTCTGTATGGCAGGCTGCATAGTCTCCCTCTCTCTGACGTCTGTCTCTCGCTCTCTCGTTTTTCTCTCTCTTGCCCCACCGTCGTTAGTGCACAGGCGGGGGCAGACAGAGCAGAGGGACCATGCAGTCATGCCCACCAGTGGAGATGAATTTTACATAAGATTATTTACATGCCTACAATCCCAAAATCAAGTGTAATAAAAAAGCATAATAAATAACTAAATTTTTTTTTTTCTAATTCAGTCAATTGAATGGTCTGTCTGTCTAATTAAAAACATTAGGCAAGGCAAGGCAAGTTTATTTGTATTTTATTATTTGTATTATGCTTTACATAAAATAAAATAAAAACAATAATCACAACAATAAAACAAGGAATTTAAAAACTTTGAAAATTATTTTTAAAAATTTTGATTTAAGAGGTTTAAAATGAATTCAAGAAAACGATTATACATATAGTGCAATCAGTTCGTACATCGCACAGTGCTCATTCAATAAATGCACAGCTAAACAGATGAGTTTTGAGTCTGCATTTAAATGTGACTAATGTTTTAGCACATCTGATCTCTTCTGGAAGCTGATTCCAACTGCGGGTGGCATAACTAAAAGCACATTCCCCTTGTTTTTTGTGAACCCTTGGTATTTCTAACTTACTTGATCCTAATGATCTGAGTGGTCTTCTAGGTTTCTATTCAGTGTGCATATTTTTAAGGTGCTTGGCCATTATGTGATTTATAAACAAGTTTTAATGATTTAAAATCAAATCTTAATGTAACTGGAAGCCAGTGTAAGGACCTGAGGACTGGTGTAATATGCTCAGATTTTCTGGTTCTAGTCAGAATCCTGGCAGCAGCGTTCTGGATGAGCTGCAGCTGTCTAATGGTCTTCTTGGGAAGGCCGGTGAGGAGACCATTACAATAGTCCACCCTGCTGGTGATAAAGGCATGAACAATTTTCTATTCTCCAGACAGTTTTCATTAGCACCTAATATATAAACTGTCCTCCACATTCTATTCTATTCTGTTCTGTTCTGTTCTGTTCTATTACTGAAAATGTAATCACCCTCATGCCATCCAAGATGAATGAGGTTGTTTCTTCATCAGCACAGATCTGGAGATATTTTGGTAGCATTGGTCACTTGTTTACCTATGGATCATCTGCAGTGAATGGGTGCCGTCAGAATCAGTGTCCAAACAGCTGATAAAATAATTACAATAATCCACAAGTAATATACATGACTCTAGTCCATCAATTAATGTGTCTTGAAAAGTGAAAAGCTGTGTGTTAGAATGAAACAAATCCATCAAGGCGTTTTAACATTAAACTGTTGTTTCTGACTCCATAATCCATAATACAGTAATGCTTCCTCCAGTGAAATTTAAATCGGATCATTTTTTCTTTCTTTCTTGATACACTATAATGAAATAAACTGTGTTTTTTTCTGTAAGTATGTGAAGAATGTGCTAAATGTGCTGAAGAAAAATGTAATGAAAATTTACACAGTAGCTCAATGTAACCCAGAAATCCGCAAACAATAAAGTATAAAATCGAATATTTTACTAACAAGCAATTGAGGACAAAAGGAAAGGTTAAACAAAAATAAATACATATTTTTTTTACTGTCAACATACGTGACTACTGACATGTTTACATGTATTGAGTTCATGTTTTATGCGAGACGGCAATATTATTAATGAAGTTGATGAATAAATATCTACTTGATCATATTGCAGTTGCGATATGGCTAATATGAACTAAGTCTTATTCCCTGGTTTAGATGGGTGGATGGGATGGATAAAGGAACACTTCTCACAATAGATATTAATAATATCAGCACAATAGAAAATAAAAAATTCATTTCTATTCTAAGTAAGATTTCATACTAACAAATGAATAAAACTCAATTTGATTCTATTGGAGTAATGGGATAATTTAGACATATGTTTCAGTTAAAATATGACAACATGGCAATTTTATTTCAGTTACGTTTTATATATGTTTCAAAGAGCAGAGGTTTAAGTTTTGAAATAACTGATTTGGACATGTTGTAATAGTATAAGGTTAATACTATATATACTATACTATAATGTAAGTATGGATAAAGCAACACATTGTTATTGATAAAATCAGCACATAATATATAAAGAACCTGTTCTGTTCTATTATCTGTTCCATTCCATTAATAGAATAGAATTATGAATATGCTCTGTTAAAAAAATATATTGAATCCATTAGATATTTATTAAGAAATATTAACACATGGCAGCATGAGATGCTCCCTCTATGTCCTCTTTCATGGCGCAGTGAGCCGCATCAGCATGACAGAATCACACACTGAAGTTCAATGGCTCATAGATGTGAGTCGCTTTCATCAGAGAAACGAGAGCCCTGCCTCAGCCTCCGCGAGCGAGCGAGCGTGCGTGCGTGCAGTGCGCGCGCGTCTGAGTGTGTGAGGAGAGACCAGGAGGAGTGGAGAACAGAACGGAGAGCTTTAAATTGCCTTTCAACACAGACACGCGGAACGCCAAGCTTCTATGCAAAAGGCGATGCTGGATACGAAAATGGAGAGAAATGCCCTTACCTGTCGTTTCAGCAATAATAATATAGCACGCGCCCTTTATAAAAGTAACTGATATCGCATAAAAACAGGGAAACGGAACGGGGGAGAGAGCAGCGGCGAACTATGCACTGAGGATGATTTCTGCCAGAAAAACTCCGGAGAAGAGTCGCTACCACCTGCATTATCTGGTGTGGCATAACAAACACCGGCAGCTGGAGAAAGAGCTCTCAGCGCGCGAGCAGGTAAGATGCTTTCGTTTCCGCGTGACAGTCTCGCGGCGGATGATGCTGTGAGGAGCGGGCCGTGCGTTTGATTGAGAAAACTGATACTTCATTTCGGCTTGTAATCTGCGATGAAAGGGCGAAAAGTGATTCTTCATCGTTTGCTGGTTCATTAATAACACGTCTATTCAGTTAAGTGCTTATTTACTTGCTGATATGTTTACTGCAAACAGAAATGCGTGTCAAAAAACCCTCACACCCTGGCTGTGTCTTCAAACCTATGAGTTGCCTACCTAGTCCGCATTTTTGGGCGTATAACGTTCGAACGCGTCTTGGTAGGTAGCTTACTAGGTTTCGACACACAGTCTCTTGTTCTCCAAACCTGCTCATGTTACACGTCTGTCATTTGATCTCAAATGCAGTTTTATTTCGATCTGAGATAGTGTAAAACACTGAGAGGCTGCAGAATAAAGTGGCATTGCCTACAAAGGCTGTGGGTGAATGATGCTTACAGATTAGCCTACGTTCACCACTCACAGTTCCTGAGGATAGATGGTGTGTCAGGAGAGGGTGTGTTTGTCTTTCTGATCAGCCTTCTTCAAAAGAATTATTAATGTAGTACATTATTCCACGAATCAGTGGGGAATTAGTCTGTAATTAATTCGAATTTGAGATTACTGTGCAGAACTATAAATAGGCCAAAGATATTGAATGGTTGATTTGAATGTATGGGAAGGAAATGAAAAAATAAATAAATAAATTGCAAATAGGCACACTAAGCAAACAGACAGATTACAACATGACTGGTTTAGTTATGTTTATTGAGTTTCACAAAGCAGAAGTTCAACTGATTTAAAAGGAAAATGTTGTACAGCCTATAAATGAAAGAACCTGTTCTGTTTTTTAATAGAATAGAATTCTATTCTAGAATTTATATTCTGTTAATAAACCAGTTTCAACATCTTATTTTATTATATTCTATGGGAGAAGTACAAACACTATCAGATGAATACAACTCCATTTGATTGCATCTGTGAGAAATTTATCAAGAAATATTAAGACACAGATGGCAGCATGAGATGCTCTCTCTCTCCCATGGCACAGTGAGCAGCATAAGCATGTACTGTGTTATAGAATCACTGATTACACACTGAAGTTCAATAGCTCATACAGGTTGATTTTGTCAGGGAAGAAGGCTGGTTCTTTATGATCAACCATCTTTGAAAGTATTATTAAAGGCTGGCACGCAATGGAAATTCAATCTATTTTCTAAATGCATGTTATTGATGTTATTGCGAATGATGCATCCATGCGTGTGTTGAATTATTATTATTTTTTTCCATAAATTACTTTGTATTACTTTTTTGTGAAAGTACTTTTTAATCAAGATCTCACTCAGTCATCCTGGTGAAACAGCAGACTTTTTTCCGATGATGTTTGCCCAAACTTCACCAATCGTTAAGTCAGCCTAAAACCGCCCTTTCTTACAAGCTTGCATTCAGATCTGCCTCCATCCAATCAACAACCGATGCACAGAACCAAGTTCCCGCCCTACATTTTTTCTTTATCGCTAATCCGTTACACTCTGATGTACATCACAGTATGGAAGAAAAGATCTGTCGCTACTTCCGTTACAGCACAACTTTAATGCAACATTAATTTACAGATTTGTAGAAATTGTCAAAATTTGTGTGACATCAGTCTATTCTTTCAAAAACTACAAATAGACAAACCAGTAGACACATAATGGTAAAATAGCATTAAAGGTGGAAAAACAGACTCATTAGAAAAATAAACTCATTAAAACATTGCTCTTTAATTCTATTCCAGTTTAATTAAAAATTTTTAAAGTGCCCCTATTATGCCATTTCGAATACTGCTTTTTATGCAGTGTGTAATGTAGCTGTATGTGAATGTAAACGATCAGCAAAGTTGTAAAGCCGAAAGTGCATGATAAATAAAGTTATTGTCTCCCAAAATAAAGAATCGACTCTCTACAGCCTAAACGAGTCGTTAGTAATTCGAATCCCACTTCCGTGACGGCTACACGTCATGGGGTAACACATTTGCATAATTCCTGCCTATGTTCTACGTTGGCCGGCAGCGAACAACTTGACCCCGCCCACATACACGGCATTTTACTGACGACTGCTTCTCTAATCTCAGGAAGTTAAAAAAAATCTCGGAGAGTTCAAGGCGGGATTCACTAAACGCTTGCTCTTGCAAGACGGCTCCTGTTTATTTGGACCAGCTGCTCCACTGAATCACAACCTGTAATTATGATAAATAATAGATGTTTATATTTTCTATCGAGCATTCAAAATACGGAACTATGGCAATGGGCGTATCGTTTCCGACATGCGCTGTACGCAGTAGACCAATCACAAGAGAATGGGCCATCTGACCAATCAGAGCAGAGTAGGCTCACGGAAAGGAGGGTTTTAGAGAGACTGAATCTTAGAACTGCTTTGAATGAATCGTTTACGAATCGTTTAGAAATAAGGTAAAATTAAATAAGTTTTTTGACTTTGCATGCATGTAATCCTATTGTAGGAGACTCCCAAAACAATATTAGGATCCTTAAAAATGGCATAATAGGGGCACTTTAATATTATACAATAGCTTCAATAAATAATACATAATTTGTCATTGACATAAGTCAGGTTACTCCTATTATAAAGTTAAAGAGTTGCAACAGTAGTGGAAGAGCCCAACATGAAAACCAGAATGCATTTTTTTGTAACAAGCAGAAGTGTGTGTAAGAAGACTAATTGAGATCGTAGAGCTGAATCAAACGTCCACTTCAGGAAACATCAAGGCCTGTATGCTCTACTTTCACTATTCTGATTTAACTCTCTGCTTTATGAGTAAATAATTTTAACTCATTTGAGTGAAGTCTTCCATCTCAGTCACAGCAACCATTCATGATTCCATCTTTCCAAACCCCAAACAAACTGCAACTCATTCCAATACCAGCCATCTTGGTCCTGTGCCGGTTTTTATGGCTCAGGTTGATGGTAATAATTCAGCCCCCAACCCTCTTGATAATCACTGCGATATAAAGCACTTCCAGTTCAGTTGATTTAAAGGCTGCTGACAGCATAATATAGCCACGTTTGGCACGGTAGGGTGTCGCTCGATGAGTCCAACCGGGTCCCTCCGGGGACGGCATGAGGCGCGAAGGGAGGTCAATGCTGTCTCGATCGTTCCTCTCCAGTGAATGAGGCACATAGCCACCCTGACAAGTGGAAAAGTTGCTGCACCAGCACACAGGATTATGGGATAGATGTTAGGTGTCAGTGAAAGAACAGAGGGGGGAAACTTAAGCTATTAGGACAGAGGAGAGCGAGGGACATGAATAGCAAATAGATCGGGTGGTGGTGGAGGAGGAGGAAGAGGAGGGGTAAAGAAGTTACCGAAGGGAAAAGAAGCTCAGTTTGCAGTTTGCCTTGACAGTGCCATAAAACAGTCACAGGCGAGGAATTGGACAGAGGACAGCTTGGAGGAGAGCAGCAGGAAATTGAGAAGAGAATGGATAGAGTGGGTGATTGAATGGAGAAAACCAGAGAGAAGAGCCATTGCCAGCTGATGCATCTACAGAACCAAGTCCAAAAATAAGACAAAATGTCGAGCAGCATGTAGATTTGTGTTTTTTTTTTTTAGTTAAGTCAGCAGTGCCTCAGCAAATACACAACAACACGGCGGCAATTTCTTTTCCCGCAGCCCTCCATCAGCACATTTGCTGTTGTCCACACATCTGTTCAGTTTTCCTGTTTGATATACTGCTTTTCTTCTTCAACACTCGGCCCTCCTGCTCTCCACCCGTAACCCAACACTAATTGCGACAGAGCGTTGTCACAGGGGACGAGCATTGGGCGGCTGGGAGGAGGCTGATGAGATTTAGTTAACTTATGGGAAGCTTTTAACAGACTGACAAGGACAGTGACAGACAGAGCTCGTACAAGGCCAGCGAATTGGGTTGTTGAATTGAAAATATGGAAATGAAAGGTGCAATTGCATCTAATTTGATTAGAGTTAATGATCTCAATTCCCAATACAATGATAAGTAGCAACACAATCAAACATGTTGCACACACATACAAATCTATCAATTGTACATGACCCAAATAGGCGAGCTGTGCTGCATTTGCCTACTAGAGAATACTACAAAGCTCTATTTCATAAGCACTACTCATCTCTATGATTTACATAGATGTTTGTTTTTCCAGTAAACATTCCCCTATTCTAATTTGGATAACCTCAAGCCATACTGTGCGAAAATCGTAGGAAGTATAACACCTAGTGCGTCAGTATTCTCCTTTTAAAGGGATAGTTCACTCAAATAAAGAATTCTGTCAGCATTTACGCACCCTCCATCGCATGTCTTTCCCAGAGTTATTGTAAACTAAAACTAAAACTATTAAAAATCATTTTTGATCATTTAAATGAAGCTGAAATAAAATAAAGTATAACACTAAGTATTAGATGGAAAACCTAAATAAAAAAAAAATGAAAATGAGAAATGAGAAGCTGAAATAAAATAAGTTCAAGTTGTTGTAGTAAAAGTACTAAAAATAAAAATAAAGCTAAATAGAAATATAAAAAAAACCAAAACTAATAAAAATGACAAAAGGACATAATTAAACTAGCCTACTAAAAAAAATTAACTGAAATTATAATGAAAAATGAAACTGTAAAAATGAAAGCTAATTCAAAATTAAAAGTATCTATAATAGTAACTAAAATAACACTGGTATCTCCAAACCTGTATGACTTTCTTTCTGCGTAACACAAAAGAAGAAATGTTGAAACAGTTTGTGTTTTTGGACCCCACTGACTTTCATGGACAAAAGCAGTTGAAATATTATTCCCTTATAGTATAAATATATATTAAAATAGTAAAAAATAATAAAATATTCTATAAACAAAATATAATATTTACAATACATAATTTTTTTGAGTGAACTATCCCTTTCAACATCGAAAGAGTTGCACTATGACTTCTCTCACTTCCTCTTCCTCTTATCTCAACCCACCAGCACTGTGGCATTTACCGGAGCAAAGCGAAGGACATGTCATCACTGGCACAGTCAGATTGCTTGGATTTCCAGAATGGACTCTAAACTGGCCATATCCGAAACAGTTTTGAATGTGAAATGGAGCTGAATGTCTTTTATATAGTCTTTGTTGTCCCATTGAGACATTCCGACTGTATAGTATATTTTTCCACTGACATTTAGTTAAAAAGTGATGGCTGTTCCATTATGTTTTGGTGAAGCTCTGTTTATTTCGGCCTCCTACACTATGAGGCAGTCGACTCAGCCCTTATAGCCGAGCTCTGGATGTCGATCTCAACAATATGAACCGCACCGTGGGTGTGTGTCAACCTCCTGTGACACAATAGCGCATAAAAAGTTGAACAAGGACCCATATTTCTCCCTCTCTCTTCCTTCCTTGCAATATGTCTGTCTGCCTAGACTTTAAATAACCTGCAAGTTCTTGTTCAACTCTCTCTTGGGTTGCATCCATGTCTATGCAATTCATTCTTCTGCCACATCACAGCCTTTAAGTGCTTCTGTGCGTTGATGTTGTTCTGTCTTGTCTTCAAATAAATGCTGGTTTAAGTGAATGCACTGAGGCACATGATTCCATTTATGTGTAAAACTAATTGTGCATGTGTATATCTATGCAAGGATGCACTATGTGCATTTTTATGCATGCGGCCACACAAGAGAGCCTTTGCAAAGGCTTCAGTGGAATCTATCGCATGCTGTGATATGCACCCCACACTCACACATATGATTTTCTTCTGCCTGCCTCCCACATGCACAATTTGGACTACCAATGAAAGATTGATGTTGGTTTAAGTAGCTGCCAGAAAACATTAGCCAAGGCAGAAAGAGTGCAAGAGCAGATGCACCAGCCAGAGATTACTATCAATAATGCAGTCTCCAGCAGGCTTACAACTGAGAGAGATGAAGAAGAGATGGGATGGACAGCTATGTGGAAGAGCATCCATGTGAAAATGTGAGGATGGACCCTAGATGATTGTCACTTTCAATGTGGTGGGGCGTGATTAGTAATTAAAATGAATTTGAGTTAGTGCACTTGTGTTTGATGTAGTGCATGCATGTCAGCAGGAAAGTGTGCTTGTTTGTTTCAGGGCTGTCAGTGAGATGCAGTGTAGGTGGGTTAGACGAGTTCCAGTCAGAGCAGGAGAACTGTAATGTGTAGGTGTTTCAGGTAGGATTTCTATTATTGTTATTATTCTGTATATATATATGCCGACCCTCACCGCTCAAGAAACCTTACAAAGATTTACCATGGTAATGTAGTTTCCACCAAAATACCACAGCTATGTCAAAACCTCAATGATTTTTTGGTTATATACAAAATTATAATTTTGAAGTACAGTTGACAGTTGTATGCATGTGTGCGTGTATGTATGTATATGTTCAAAAGTTTAGCATTTATTTGATAGAAATCTTTTGGAACATTATAAATATCTTCATTCATTTCATACATTTTTTTATGAGGCCAGTGAAAATATGGACTTGTCAGGTACAAAAGGTGAAAATTGTTTTCATTAATTGAAATAAAGCTGATATAAAGTACAATATCCAATAAAAAAACCTTAACAAAAATTAGAAAGTTGCTTTGGCAAAATTGATAAAAACAGATGAAAAAAAAATTATTCTTTTTTGGAATTTATGATTTCGTGTTAACATTAGTGTTACGGGGCTGACAAGACGTGAGATGTGCGGATCCATATGCAAGCTTTATTGGAATGAAGACAGAGACGTGGTCATGAAACAGGCTTGGGTCAGATAATGTCAGACAGGTATAGGGTGGGCAAAACACAAGAATAGTCCTAGGGTTAGCGCAGGTCGACGATCGGCAGACAGAATCGAAAGGGGCAAGACAAAAGGGGTGAATCCAGGGCACCAGGCGAAGATCAGAAACCGAGAAGGCTAGGGCTAATGACTAGGGCTAAGGCTAAGGCGAAGGCTAATGACTAGGGCTAAGGCAAACGACTAGGGCTAAGACTAAGGCAAACGACTAGGGCTAAGGACTAGGGCTAAGGCAAATGACTAGGGCTAAGGCTAAGGCTAAGGCAAATTACTAGGGCTAAGGCAAATGACTAGGGTTAAGGCAAATGACTAGGGCTAAGGCAAATGACAAGGGCTCCGTAAAGTAGCCATCTCTAGGGGAGTGATAAATGCTGAAAAAATACTCTGCAGAGGGAAGGGATCAGAGTGAGTGATAAATAATGAGGGAGTGATATGAAGCAGCTGGGTGCAATCAGTGCAACAGGTGTGTGCAATCGTGCTGATTGCATCAGTGCAATGCATTGGTAAATGTAGTCCGGGGTGATGTGTCAACAGTGTGTAGATGAGGAGTCAATGAATTGGAAAGTTTCATGGACCGGATTCGTGAACAGAGCCCCCCCCCCAAGGAGCGCTTCCGACCGCTCAAAACCCTTTCGTTCCGGAGGGCGTGAGTGGAGGCGGAAACGGGGGAGGGACGGAGGGCCCGGGTCCGACAGAAAGACTCAGGGACTGGGGCAGCCTGCGGAGCTGAGGACCACCACAGCAGGAGCAGACGGGGACCGAAGATCCCCACGGCGAGCAGAAGACCACCGGAGCGACATAACCACCAGGTGGGCAAGAACGCACCACGGCGGAAGCAGAGTACCACCAGAACAGGCAGTGAAACACCAACCAATACAGTAATAACCACACGGCGGAGCAGAAGACCACCATAGCCAGACAGTAGACCACCACGGCGGAGTAGAGGACCACCAGAGCCAGACAGTAGGCCACTACGGCGGAGCAGAGGACCACCAGAGCCAGACAATAGACCACCACGGTGGAGCAGAGGACCACCAGAACTAGACAGTAGACAACCACGGCGGGGCAGCGGACCACCACGGCGGAGCAGAATGAACAGGAAACCCCCCCGGTGAACCACGCTGATCATGAGACCATGGTGGAGACTGTAACAACGATAGAGCAGAGACAGACAACACAGACAGTACATTGGGGTTGATAGACAAGACTGATCTTTCAGGGGCAACCTCCCTGGCAGACATTAAGCACACAAAGAATTCACAAACGGCTTCCATAGCCAGGACAGGACAGGATGAGAATTCCCCGACAGCCTCCATAGCCGTGACAGGACAAGCAGGGAGCTCGCAACGGCCTCTATAGCTGTGACAGGACGAGCAGGTAGTTCGCAAACGGCCGCTATAGCTGTGACAGGACGAGCAGGGAGCTCGCAATCAGCCTCCATAGCTGTGACAGGACGAGCAGAGAGCTCGCAAACGGCCTCCATAGCCGTGACAAGACGAGCAGGGAGCTCGCAAACGGCCTCTATAGCTGTGACAGGACAGGCAGAGAGTTCATAGCCGGCTTCCTTGGCCGGAACGGGACAGGCAGGGAGTTCATAGCCGGCCTCCTTGGCCGTAACAGGACAGGCAGAGAGCTCAGGGACAGCCTCCTTGGCCGTGACAGGACAGACAGAGAGTTCATAGGCGGCCTCCCTGGCCGGAACAGGACAGGCAGAGAGTTCATAGAAGGCCTCCTTGGCCGGAACAGAACAGAAAGAGAGTTCATTGGCGGCCTCCTTGGCCAGAACAGGACAAACAGAGAGTTCATAGACGGCCTCCTTTGCCAGAACAGGACAGGCAGAGAGTTCACAGACGGCCTCCTTGGCCGGAACAGAATAGGCAGGGAGTTCATAGGCGGCCTCCTTGGCCGGAAAAGGACAGGCTGAAAGTGCGTTGCTGGGCGCAACCACCACGCAAGGAAATTGAGGCAAGTGTCGCCATCTCGGGAGGTTCTGCAGCCTGCGCCGCCACCTCTGAAGAGACTTCAGTGGACACCGTGGCCTCTGGGAGCACGGCAGTTGACACCGCTACCTCGGGAGGTTCTGCAGCGTAAGCCACCACCTCTGGAGATGTTGTACCCGGTGCCTCTTGCAAATCGGCGGTGGAGTACGCGGCCCAGATACACCATAAAGCAACCCCCCATTTGGGAAGTGCTGCAGACAGGGGAATGATTTCAGGAACAGGAGGGCTAAAGTGAGTGGGTTTGTGGATACCAGCTGTGCGTGCAGACACCAGCGGTGCATCCTTCACACTGGACACCAGACTGGGATACTGGCGGACCGACCCCGACAATCTGGATGCAACAGACAGGACGTGACATGACTCTGGATGATCAGCTGTGATGCGACGTGAATCTGGATGAATAGCTGAGACGTGACGTGACTCTGGATGAACAGCTGCGAACGTGACGATGTTCTGGGAACAGCTGAGACTTGACGAATGTTCTGATGGAACCTCTGATACGTGACTAGTCTCTGGATGAAAGCTGAGACGTGACATGGACGCTACTCTAGAAGGTCAGCTGTGAGCGGACGGTTGCTCTGGACGAACACTGAACGTTACGAGGCCTCGGGACGAACAGCTGAGACTGTAACGACTCATAAGATCCTGTGACTTGAACTTGACACAGGGAAGATCACGGGTGACTAGATTTGACTCATGATAATACGTTAACTTGTACATCGACTCAAACGATCAACTGGTGACTGACTAGACCTCTCAAAGGAACTGATGACCAATTTGACTTAGAACTCGTTGAATATCAGTGGTGACTTGGACTGAACTCATTAAACAACGCTTGTGACTAGACGGCCCTGGCTCCTGAATGAATTGTAACTTGACTTGACTCATGACGATCAACTGTGACTTGACTAGACTCCTAACTATCAACTGTGACTTGACTAGACTCATGAATATCAGCTGTGACTTGACTAGGCTCATGATCATAAACTGTGATTTGACTAGAATCATAACTATCAGCTGTGACTTGACTAGACTCATGACGATCAATTGTGACTTGACGGGGTGCTGTTGTGTCCGCCATCTTGTGAGTGTGCTCCTCTGTCGCCGCCATCTTGTGATCATGCTTTGATACAGCCATCACTTCAGTCACAGACATGGTGTCACTTCCCTCCTCTGCGACACCCACCGTGAACACTGAACCAGCAGTCAGCAAGGCATAATCTATAAAGTCCCTTAAGCTATGGTTGAATTTCCTTGGCATACCAGATTTTGTGGGTTCATCAAGTCCAAAACGGAAAAAGTCTTTAAATAAAATTTCATCATATAGGGGTACCTGGTAAGATAGTTCACAGAACCGGTGAACATACTCTTCAATAGAAAGACCTCCTTGCCGAAGATGTTGTAGCTCGGTGACTGGGTCCATACCAGGCCAGAGTCCACTGAGAAAGCTGCTGGATCCTTGTGGGGCCGAGTATTCTGTTACGGGGCTGACGAGACGTGAGACTTGCGGATCCATTCGCAGAGCTTTATTAGATAAAGACAGAGACGTGGTCATACAGCAGGCAGGGGTCAGATGATGGCAAACAGGTACAGTATATGGTGGGCAAAACACAAGAATAATCCTAGGACTAGCGTAGGTCAACGATCGGCAGACAGAATCAAAAGGGGCTAGACAAAGGGGGAATCCAGGGAACCAGGCAAGATCAGAAACCGTAAGGCTAAAGGCTAAGGCTAATGACTAGGGCTAAGGCTAATGACTAGGGCTAAGGCTAAGGCTAATGACTAGGGCTAAGGGCTAAGGCAAATGACTAGGGCTAAGGCTAAGGCTAATGATTAGGGCTAAGGCTAAGGCTAATGACTCGGGCTAAGGCTAAAGGAACTAGGGCTAGGCTAAGGCAAATGCTAGGGCTAAGGCCAACTGACAAGGGCTCCGTAAAGTAGATATCGCTATGAGAGTGATAAACGCTATACAATACTCGGCAGGGGGAAGGGATCAGAGTGAGTGTTAAATAGTGAGGGAGTGATTTGAAACAGCTGGGTGCAATCAGTGTAAGCAGGTGTGTGCAATTAGTGCTGAGTGCAATCAGTAATGCCTGATGGGAAATGTAGTCCGGGGTGATGTGCAACAGTGTGTAGTGCGAGAGTCAATGAATTGGAAAGTTCATGGGCCGGATTCGTTACCTTGGTAAAACTAAAACGAATAATAGCCTTGATATATTACATATATCAATATTACTAATACTAAAAGTGTGTTGTAAATTATATGTATTTACTGTCACGCAAAAACTTTATTTTTAATATTAATAGTATTTTTTATTTTTTTTTTTAATTAAGGAATACCAATTTTATTAACGGTTTTATAAATGAATACAAAAAGGATAAAATATATTATTAATTTACAGTGTTAACAAATAGGAAATAAGAAAATGTGAGTTTCCCCATGCAAACCTCACCTCCATCATGCTGAGGTGTTGTGGATGGTTACTGGAGTGTTGTTTATAAGAATTAAAAGTATTCTTAGGCGATTTGTAGTGTATTGCTACAGTATGTGGTTAGCAACAAGAAAGAACCTCCTATTGTCTATTCTGGTTCTTAGGTATGACTCTTGTCCCTCCTTCACCTAAAGTCTGCAGGTGTTCATGCCCGTTTTATTGTGCGTCCGTTCGCATGAAATTTGCTTGTTCGAAAAATAGATTGCTTACAAGTTAATAGCACAACTCAACCACATAGCAACACTTTTGCACTAGCCATTTGCTTACTGATGTAAAACTACAATAAATTAATGTTTCATTAATTTATTAATACTATTTTATAAATGTAATTAATAGTTAACATTTTAAAATTAATATAAATTAAAAAAAAAACAATATAAATGAATACTGTAGTAAATTAGTTCCAAAAAATGATCTGCATACTTTATGGTGTCATTTATATCTCTCAGCCCAGCTGATGTGGGACAAGTAATGAGACAAAATTTTGTAGTGTTAAATTTAATAGAGGTTTGTTTTGGTGGATGCCATGGTAAATCTTTGTAATACAAATGACAGGAGATGACAGTCAGCGTGATTGTCTGTATTTGTATGTGGCTGTGTGATCAGATGAGATAAGGGACTGTTTGTGTTATTGTGTGTGTGTGTGTGTGTGTGTGTGTGTGTGTGTTGTCTAGCATGTCTCAGATGGGTATATAGAGCAGCATTTCAGGTCACCAGAAGGTCAGTCTATAACAGCTGATGTTTCCCGAACTCTTCCCCTTTGTTCCGTCCTCCTCTCACAGCTGCTAATCTGTTTTACCGAGGTACACGTTTCTATCTGTCCCTCCCTGAAGTTTTCAGAACCAGTTATCAATCTCATTCAGTCCCTCACTCATACACTCTCTCACCGGCTCAAGCATGCACACCTCCTGACAGTTATCGCCTTCTCTCTTTCCCTCTCTGTCAGTCATCTGAGCCGTCTCTAGTGTCAGGGTTGATCGGAGATCCCCAGAGGACCGATGCGAGAGCCATCATTCACTTAAAACTGTAGTTTTCCCTCCTTCAGCCTGCATCTCCTGTACTCCTCATCCAGGGTTACCATAGCAACACCCACCCCCACCACTCATCCACACCCTTTTTCTCGTAGCACTCATCTCACTCCGGGGACCAGCCTGGTGTTTTTCTAGCTAGAGGCCATCAGGGGCCGCCGAGCCTCAGTTGTTACTGGTGAGTGCCGTCATGATGAAGCCTAAAAAATGTATTTAGATTTGTGAAAAATAATCTTTTATTTTTTTAAATAATGTTAATGTTACTAATTATATATATATATATAATAATATATAGATATATTATTAAGATTATATATATGTCTATAATATACTGCAAAAATATTTTTTTTACTTTTAAATTTACAATCAAAATTTTAATTCATTTTTTAATTTTTTATGTTAGCCACTGTCAATTTCAAATGGTGGTAAAAAAATGTTGAGCTTTTCTTAAGTGCGTAAATCTAAAATAAAGTAAAATATTAGATGTAAAACCTACCTAATTTAATGTTGAAATAAGTGGAAATACTAAAATTCCTGAAACTACACTGAAATAAAAATAATCAAACTATAGCTTTACTATTATCATTTAATAATAATTATATACACACACACACACAGATGAGTTCTGGAGAACTGTAATGTGTAGTTGTTTCAGGTAGGATTTCTATTATTGTTATTATTCTGTATATGCCGACACTCACCGCTCAAGAAACCTTACAAAGATTTACCATGGTAATGTAGTTTCCACCAAAATACCACAGCTATGTCAAAACCTCAATGATTTTTTGGTTATATACAAAATTATAATTTTGAAGTACAGTTGACAGTTGTATGCATGTGTGCGTGTATGTATGTATGTATGTATATATATACACTCTGTTAAAGTAGGCATTTATTTGATAGAAACTGTTGTAACATTCTAAATGTCTTGCACCAATTCATTTTCTTTTTTTTTTGTTGAGGCCAGTGAAAATATGGACTTTTTTTCCATAATAGTTTTTTTTCGTTAATTGAAATAAAGCTGAAATAAAACAAACTATTTAATCTATTCCTCTAACACACAGAATAATTAAACTACAATTAAATCCAATGAAAATTAAAAAATATTAAATATAGTTATATGAATAATAGAAGCTAATGCAAAATATTAATAACTATAACAGTATATAAATAATATTGAAATAACACTGATGTATAAATTATTTACATATGAATAACGGCTTTAAATATTCTGAAGAAATTGTGAGTGTAAAATTATGCCAAAGTGTTGCCATGTGGTTGCCATGGTACACTGGGTGGAATTTAGCATGTTGCTTGGCTGTTGCTAGGGTATTTTCTTACTAGTCCAAGTTAAAAGATCCCACCCTCAAATCTCTTTCAGTATCTAGATATGGTTCAGGACTCTACTTCTATACAATTTTATAGGATTTTAAAATATTTTATCACCCACCAGGGGAAAATTACAAATCTGAGCACTTTTAAAAGTTAGATGAGCTACGTGCTGAAGTTTAATACTTACAATTAGTTAGGAGTTTATTCATGAGCAACTGTAGTAGCCATACTAGCACCAACTATGAATAAATAATGCACTGTAGGCTCAGAAAAGAAAACACAAGAACACACACATGCACCTTGAGTGAGGTGTAATTAAGTGCACCAAGTTAATCAGCACAGTACAGTACTCCAAAGCAGCTCTTGCAGCACAAGTTAAGCTCTTGGGTAATAATATGTTTCCATTACCACACAGCCAATCCAAATGCTTCATTAAAAACAGCAAACATGGCTCACATACAAGTCTCTAAATAAAGCTGTCCTGACTCTCATTTCTGCTCCACATACACGATTCAACAGACATGCACTGTCTGTCATGACCTTGCTTTCGGAGGCTACGCTTATAAATATGGCCAACATGACCATAGCCAGCCAACTCATCAAATAATGATTAATGGGTCATCGTGCATCTATAAACATAAGCATATTTACTGAAATGTGTGGCGCGTGGAGGTGAAGGGGATGATTGTGTTTGCGTTCGGATGACAGTGAGCGATGATCTTATTATAAATGATCCTCCCATAAGGAGAATCATAAACTCGTTTGAAACTCTCAAGACTGTCAGTGACATAGTTGACAGGCTCGAAAGGGGCCGAGAGACTGAGAGAGATCACTCGGATAAGAAGCTGGAGGAACGGCATGGCACGGCACTGGTTTTCACAAGTGTGGAATCAGTGTGTTTAGCGCAGATCTCAGTTTGAGTGTGGAAGCATTTCTCACTGTGGCTGTCAGGTGTCATGTGAGCGCGCTCTGTGTCGTGTTCGGGTGTGGTGCCTTAATTATCGCCTGTCACTTTTCTTTTCTGTCACACTCTTTCACTTCTGCCTTCTCTTCCTTTTGCCATTGATTCTTTCCGCATAGCAGGTAGCCAGAATGATGCTTGTTTTTTCCTTCTTTCTGAAGGCTTTCTCAAGATTTGCATATACTGCAATATTATCATAAATACATTTTCATATTTTTAAATTGTCATCACTTTCATGTTTCTTCAAAATCTTCATGACTTTCTTTTTTCAGTGGAACACAAACTAGGATATTTTGAAAGAAAATGGGGTTCAAAACAGAATTCGATTCAATTGAATTGGTGTAGACAAAGACGCATATATATATTCTTCTAAATATATTATTTTATGTTAAAAAGATGAAAGTCATACAGGTTTAGAACAATAAGAATGTGAGAAAATAATGGCACAATTGTCATTTTCTTTTGTTGAAATATCCTTTAAAAAACTTATTTTTTATCTTATCTGCATGTATTTCCCTTTCCAGTTTTTTGGAATAGCATACTAGTCATTCATTTCATAATTGATGAACTGTTAAACTGAATTGAATCAACACTGACTTGAGCTGAATAACAATGCTATTGCTTTCTGTAGAGCTGATTATAGCGGAATTAAACTATTTTCATAATCTGATGAACAGTGCACTATTGTTGAAATGAACTGAATCAACACTGAACTGACTTTAGCTGAATTATGCACTATTATCTTAGAGCTGAATTTGCTAATGAACAATTCACACTGTTATTGAACTAAATTGAATCAACATTAAACTAAATTGAGCTGAGAAAGACACTATTGTCTGGGAATCCAGCATCCAGCAGTACTGAAATTACAACTTTGATGAGGCACAGTGATGTTTAAACCTCTAAACACTGATTAACAGAATGGCAGAAAGAAATAGTTTGAACTTATAAAGGGGGAATGTAATGGGACACAATTCAGGTGTTTTTCAAACCTGCATTTGACCACAAAAGTTCGCCATCTCTGGAGAACATGCATCAACTACTAGGCCACAGCTCTGACAGATTTCTGTTTAAGGGCAGAAACAGAGAATTGTGTTTTGTGAAATATTTTACTGCATGAAGTGGTCAATAAAACAAATCTCTCTCTGTCTTAAAGGTTGATTTAGAAGTATTGGACCCACGGGGCCGGACTCCTTTGCACCTGGCCGTCACACTAGGCCATTTCGAGTGCGCCCATCTGCTAGTCCAGCATGGAGCCGATGTCAGCAAAGAAAACAGAAATGGCTGGACAGGTAATACAGCAAAAAAGCCTTTGCATTTTGAGAGGGGATGCAGTAATTCTGCCCAATATGATAAGCTGGTCATTATTTACACTACCGTTCCAAAGATTGGGGTCAGTACAATTTTTTTAATGCAAAGTGCATTAAATTGATCAAAAGTGACAGTGAGGACATTTAAATGTCACAGTTTCTACAAAAACATTTAGCAACACAAGTGCTTTGAATATTGATAATAATAATTCTTAATAATAATAAAAATAAGAAGAAATGTTTCTTGAGCAGCAAATCAGCATATTAGAATGATTTCTGCAGGATCATGTAACACTGAAGACTGGAGTAATAACTGCTGAAAATTCAGCTTTGCCATCACAGAAATAAAATACATTTTAAAATATATTAACATATATTAAGAAAAAAAATGGTGTAGAAATAATTTTCACTCAGAAATTGCTAGTAAATTTCCCAAACATTTGGAGGTAAAGTATAGATTTAATTTTGAAGTAGAAAGACTGAAATTTTATTTTCTTGTAAAACATTCTCCAATTATCTTTTTTATTTACAACTTAGTTACAGTGTACAGGTAAATTTCGGCATCCCAACATTATAGTGCACTGTATGACAAATGGATGTTTATTTAATTTATTAGTATTTTTAAAGATGATCTTTAAGTGAGCATTAGATGACAACAAAGCTATTCTAAATGTAAATATATATGACACATCTCCTAATTTTGGTAACACTACTTTACCTTCTGTCTCAGTGTTGCAGGAGGCCATCAGCACACGTAACCCGGAGATGGTGCGGTTGGTGCTGCGTTACCGTGACTACCAGCGCAACACTAAGAGACTGGCAGGGATCCCGCACCTGTTAGAGAGACTCCGACAGGTCAGCCCCAGATGTGCCTTAATAAACCCTGAACCTGTTAATGACAAAACAACAAGCCACCAGCTTAACAACCACCTGCTGCCTACACACCTGAGCCCTTCATTCCAGTAGATTCATGCATACAGATACACAAACAAACAGGTTTATGGGAAACCGCTGGGTCTACATCATTGTTTGTTTACAAGACCTCTATTTTCCCTTTCCTTACCAGTTTTCTTAAACCCTGGGCGCCCCGTAGCTCTTTTCCTTTTGTTTATGATGTACTGTATGTGCAAGCGCTCTGGTTCTCCCCGCTCCTCATCTCTCTAGGAGTTTTATTATTCATGTCTTTCCCTGCAGAGCGATCCGTCTCTTGCTTTTGCCCTCCCACTGTATGCTCACATTCACTCTAACCTTCTCTTCCCCTCTTGCCTTTCAGGTGCAGGACTTTTACGTGGAGATGAAATGGGAGTTTACGAGTTGGGGTAGGTCATATGTGCCCTAAAAAAGTGTAAATGGCATGTTTGGACAGTGACTTCCTCTTTCCACATCCTCATGTCCTGCTATTGTTGAACTCTCCCTCTATTTCCAGTTCCTCTCGTGTCTCATATCTGTCCGAGTGACACATATCGGGTATGGAAGAGTGGTCAGTGTTTGCGGGTGGACACGACGCTCATGGGATTTGAGCAAATGACCTGGCAAAGAGGCAATCGCAGCTTCATATTCAGGGGTCAAGGTGTGTGCGATGGCTTTTTTCTTGCACTGAACGACCTTTCTTTTTCTCCACCCGTTACTTTTAAATCAGATTTGGGTTTGATCTCCGCTTTTGTTCTCGATGCCACTTCTCGCTCAGTGTTCTTTCAAACAAGCCATCATTGGCATGGAAACAACCTCAGTCTCACTTCGCCACAGTCTCTAATTGGCTTCCATCCGTTCAGTCTCTCTCTCTCTCCACCTGTCACTCAGACTCCAGCGCTATGGTAATGGAAGTGGATCATGACAGACAGCTGGTGTTTTGTGAGACACTGCCGTGCCTCTCTTCCTCTCCCACCTCACCCTCCACCAGGCCGTGCACAACTGCTTTGAGCCTTCTGGGGGCGCTGCAACCCAGCGACGAACAGGTGGCGGCCCGTCTATCCACTCCCGTGGTGGCCACACAGCTAGACACAAGGAACATCTCCTTTGAGAGGTGAGCACTTAATAACAATTGCCAAGTCATTGTTGGCAATTAAACTGTTCAAAAGCAAGGGCATCGTAACCCTTTACTGTGGCTTTTCTGTTAAGCCAAGAGTGTGAGCCAGCACTTTTGGACTAAGCTTCATCATAAAATGTGTGATATTGGACTCACCTCTGTCTGCATGGCACGTTGGCAACCTGGTAACATGCCTGAATGTCTCTGCAGGAATAAAACGGGCATTCTTGGCTGGCGTAGTGAGAAAACGGAGGTGGTGAATGGGTACGAAGCAAAGGTACAGCTTATATCATAATACAATATTCAGTGGGTACAAATGTCTGAGAACATATTGAAAATTTTGGTTCAAATCTTTTTGCTAAAAGTTGTAATAATATAATTTACAATGATATTAAATAAGAAACTTGCAAAACAGATACATTTTCAGACTTTTGGATGTCATTATATGGTCAAAAAATGTAATTTATATTTTCACCACCGATATATTAAAAGTTGTATATTAAATAGTACATTGTACTTTACCTGCACACATACAATACACTCACATAAGGTAATATATAATATATAGCAAATCTCAGCTGTGTGATTGTTTATATCGATGCAAAATGTAAGCTGTATTATCGCACAATTCTATACATAAAGCTGGATATATATTATATCCAACTTTGTCTGCATACACACAGTATACTCACGTAAAGTGATATGTAGCAAATATCAACTGCCAATTTTTTTGTCGCAAAATGTCAAATAATGTTATCACGCAGTTGGATATATAAGTATAATACAAATTTTAACTGCTTGATTGTTTTATATTGCAAAATGTAAACTATATTATCAACCAGCTCCAATCTGCTAAACGCGGCTATAAGGCATAGAGATATTAGGATATTATAGACATTAACATCATGATTTTCTGTAAAGCTGCTTTGAAACAATGTGTAATGTGAAGAGCGCAATACAAATAAATTTTATTTCACTTGTATATGTACGAACAGGCATGGAAACATTCAATTAAGAATCACTACAGAATTCAGAAACACAAAATGTACTGATGCATGTACAGGAAATTAAACACCTTAGCTGATAAACCTTTTTCAAGTTCAATATCTTTATTTATCTTGACAGTTATCCTTGGCTAATAGGAAGGCTGGTAAGGTGTGTGTTAATTAGACAAATGTGACTATGGGTGAAAGCTTGGCTCATGAATATTAGTTAAGGTACTTGACTGGACACTCCTGGAAGGTTACCAAGCAATGATTCTGTGACCCAATTAATATTTATGCACTTGTGCCTTGATTCTCATAGTGTTACACAGTTGCAAACTTTTTCATCTGTTGACCTGAATGGAATGGAACCAATTGCTGTGAAACAATTTTCAGTTATACCCGTTATATACTGGAAAAGAGTGCAGAGAGGCAATATGACAAAACTAGACCGCTCCCATTTCAACCGGCTAAAATGTCTACACTACAATCATGAAAAGTGATTTTTAGATGCAATATTATGGAATTACATTTGTGTCAATAAAAATGAACGTAACTTTATTAGGGGTGTCCCCGACTAAGGGTTTTCATAGTTGAATCGGAATTTTCGAATCTTGCCGATATTCGACTGATAGTCGAATCATATGTTTGGGGGTGGGGCAAAATACATTCAACAGTCATAATTACTGATGTTATATACGTCAGTATATACGTAATGAAGTATAGCAGGTGTTTAATCAATGGGATTTGACTCATTTATCTCATATAGAATACAATTCGTTATTTATACAACATAACGTTAATATTACAACTTATAGGCTATCTGCACAAAATGCCTCGAATACACAAGAACTGCGCGGCTCTGAATGAACTCCTTTTGTGGACACGTTCTTCACGCAACATCGTGCAAAAACACAGCAACTAAACTAAAAATTCACAGTATAGTGTTCTCATTATAATGTTATGTATATGATATTTCCCTCATAGTCATTATTATTCATTGTTGTTGGTCCTGCTTTGTACCCTACCTGATAGAAAAAAATCCAGTCTTTCACTCTACCTGTGTCAGTTTGAGTCTTGTTAAAATTTTAAATCCTCGCCGCACAAGTGGTCCGCGTCGGATCACCAGGATTAATGGAAAGGGAAACTTAACTTAAATCTATAGGGGTGGTTGGATTTATTCACGCACATTAAAATTATTTAAAGTTATTTAAAGCTTCTTTCTTTTCAGATTCTTATTTACAGCATTATCTTAATAGGCTGTATATTAACTTATTGGGAGAAACCTAGTAGTTCTATGTGAAATCAGACATTTGAGCACCCCTTTATAGCCAAAACAGCATGATCATAACACCTCAGCGAATATTCGACTGTGAGATTGGTAGTCGAATCAGGCTCCTCCTATCAAAGCATCGAATCTTCGACTATTCGGGGTCACCCCTAAACTTTATAAAACTGAACATAACTTTTCCAGAAACGATCAAAAATATGCCATTACGAAAGAAGAAAAACACTATGAAAATGAAAAAAAAGAACTCGGTCGCAAAAATGTTCTTCAAATATACTTAATTCTTTGTTAACAATTTTCAGATTTGTTTTCACGAATCGTGGATTTTGAATCCGTTGCCACAGATTTCGCTTACGCTTCGCAAATTTTCGTTCACTGTTTTGGCACAAACCTCTCGTGAGGGCGGGCTTAACAGCGGTCTACTCCGATTGGCTAGTGAGATTTTTGATGGACAGCTGCTCTCTGGCCTGGAAGTACAGACATCAGTAGTGCGAATATTGGAAAGCTGTCGTGCCGTGTTAAGTAACTTTTACAAACAAAACTAGTAAGTCTCATTCATATGAAATATATTTTGTGTGATCATGTGTTTTAACTAGGGCTGGGCAAATTAACGTGTTGTTATCGCGTTAACGCATTAATTGATTAACGCCGACAATTATTTTATCGCGCATTAACATTTTTTTTAAATTATGAAAGTCTGTTGCTCACTTGCTCTGAATACATATACAGACAAACCATGGGTCACAGGAGGGGTGGGATGTTGATTAGTACTGGCTTGGGATGGGTGTCACCATGCATCTCAACTAATGAGCTTTTTGGGGTGGGCCTAAGACTGCAGCAGCTCTCATGACTTCTTCATAAGTGGGAAATAGGACGTTTCTGATAGCGCGTGAAGTCAGCAGAGAAGTGCTCTCGCTCAGCACAGTGGAGTGCATCGTTTTGTGGTTTATTATTTTGAGTCGTTTCGGACGCGGTAACACACTGCCCTCTCACAATATATCACTTTACAGATCTATCACTTTTGCCACTCAAAAATGTTTACGCAATCATGCTGCACGTATCAGAAATTCCACGCTCCGAAACTACGTGCCTGAGCCCAACTGAACCGCGCTCTGGCCGCCATCCTTCCAACCGAGCCAGAAGACGGCTCAACGAAAACCGCGTCACGGAGCGATCGCCCTATAACACGAAACTGGCTTATGGGTGATCAAACGTGCTCGGGCACGGTTAAGATTGCCCCTAGTGTGGGTACACCCTTTATATTTAATTTGATTACATTAATGTTATAAGTGAGATTTCAAGAAATATTTTAACTGCATATGTAAAAGGAATACGGCTGTAAAAAAGCACCTTATTTTGTTTAAAGATTGTTTTGCAAACTAAATTTCTTGCACTTTTTTGTTGCTATAGCAGGACTTTTCAATGAAAAAGTGCACAAAACCTACTTTTGAATTCATTATTGAATGTTGTGCATAACAATGCGATTAATCGCAGAAAATCATGTGATTAATCGCGATTAAAAATTGTAATCGTTGCCCAGCACTAGTTTTAACCAATAAATATATATTGTCTTACATTTATATCCATTTATTTTAAACACACCTGCACCACATTTAAAAAAGAACTCACTTATATTTTTTCCTTCCCAAACAATGGCAATAATTGTGTAATACTTTTAATTAATGTTTGAAAATATTATTTATAATGCTATATACATCTTAAAAAACTAAACTACATTTTATTGCAAATTTGAAAACAATATTAAAATAAAACAAATAAAAAAAAAATGCTAAACTATAATAACCTTGCTTTACATACAGTATAAACTGTTTGTGGGTCATTTTGGAGGACACATGTGAAAATGTTTTTTAACATATGTATAACACTAAATTGAACAATACTCTCTTATATATGTTTTTTTATTCATTAAACGTTTTCTTTTAAATTAAGCATTTTACATTTTAGACAAGTGCAAGTTTGTTGCTTAAAGAAAAAATTGTCACATTTACAAAATCAGGTGACTGTGTTCATCCCTCTAGCAAATATAGTTTATGTGAGATCAAGGTTCGTATAGTTTTGCCCTTTTTTTAATTTTTTTTATTTTAATATCGTTTTCAAATTTGCAATAAAATATAGTTTCGTTTTTATTAGTTTCAATAATAATTTTGTTAGTTTTAGGCAAGTTTAGTTTTTATTTTGTGAACACATTTCTATTTCGTTTTTATATAGTTTAGTTTTAGTTTTAATAGAAGTTTAGCAGAATTAACAGATCACTTCCGGTGCGCAGACCAAAGAAAGACTTTAACCTTATTGACGCAAACGTCTAGCTTATTCGTGTGCATGCTCTCCAGTCTGAAGGCCGTCAAAGATTTCTATTTACAATTCGATTTGCAGCGTTGCGCATGATAGCCATTCGCGCAGCAGCTGAAGTCAATGACAGCTTAGGGTGCGCTCTTTGCTTGCTTTCTGTAGCCTATACAATTATATTTTATAAGTTTTATAAAGGACCAACGGTCACGTATAGGCCTACTGCAGAGTTTAAGGAGAGACAATCGCATTTAACAGTAAAGGCCTATTTAAATATGTTCTTTTAATTTATGAAGAATTATAAGTGTGTGGTTTATGCACATTTTTTCAAAATAGCCTGGCAGATTGTTCACAAGATGTAGGAAAAAGTTTTGTATTGTTTACAGAAAGGATACGCGTTCTCATCTTTTTTTCTGTTAATTATCATGTTGCGCTGCATGTATGTTTTTCTTCAAAGCACCGACTTAGAATGCCTAATGTTGGTTTGATTTCTTGTGTTACATGAGAAAATAAATAATTTTGCCTACCTGATTGATGTAGCAGATTTTTTGCGAGTGCCGTTCGTGTTGCAGTCTTTATGTCAAACAGGTCAGGTACATATGGGGGTAGAATTGTTGCATTATTCCAAATAAATATATTATGATCCACAAATAAATGTAAAGAGATTAACAAAAATTAAATGTATTGATAAATAAATAGAATGAAATAGAAATAAATCTTAGAGTTTCACAAACATTAAATTCACAAATAAAATAAATTGCGCATAAAACATTTCACAAATACATTTTTATTCATTTTTTCATTCATCGCCATTCATTTGTGAGTGTGCTGTACATTGTGTAGATCGCGGCGCTGTGCATTGTGATCGCCTCGCTGTGCATTTGTGGGTTCTTTGAAACATTTCTAGCATCAAGACGCTGAAAATCCACAAATGCGTGGACACCACCCACCATCTACTCCAGCCAATCAGATAACAGCCACGCTTCGCTGAACAATCGTAGCACGTTCTCGGTATATCTAATCACGTTTTGCTTTACAATCAGGGAGGTCTCTTCCTGAAAACTGTCATTCATAATATGCATTTGCTCAAATAGACATTTAAGGCCAAAAATTGATACAGTAAAAGATGTTTAAAATTGTATTTAGTTAGATCATAGTTTTAGTTTTAGTTTTTAGTTTTTCCAGTGAAGCATTGATGAGATGATATGGGTCTGATTTAGCTATGTGGATCTAACAATGTATATAGCATTATAAATAATATTTTCAAACCTTCATTAAAATTATTCACAATTATTGCCATTGTTTTGGGAAGCTTAAAACTATAAGTGAGTTCTTTTTACCATGTGGTGCCAGGTGTGTTGAAAATAAATGGATATAAATGTAAGACAAGAGATATTTATTGGTTAAAACACTCGCAAATCACGCAAAACATATTTCATATGAATCAGACTTACTAGTTTTGTTTGTAAAAGTTATTTAACACGGCATGACAGCTTTCCAATATTCGCACTACTGACGTCTGTACATCCAGGTCAGAGAGCAGCTGTCCATTAAAAATCTCACTAGCCAATCAGAGTAGACCGCTGTTAAACCCGCCCTCACGAGAGATTTGTGCCAAAACAGTAAATTAAAATTTGCGAAGCATTCAAAATCCACGATTTGTGAAAACGAATATTTGAATATTGTTAACAAAGAATTAAGTATATTGAGCATTTCACTGTAAATGCTCAGAAAATTCTAACTCCGCTTTAAAGTTCTTTATCATTTGAAATGTCAAGACCATGAACACATTTCATGTGTAGGATGATGAGTGAATGTTATATTTCTGTCATGGATATAATGTGGCAGATTAACAAACAAATTATAAAAACAGAGTGAACTAAACTCATGTTCTCATATGTCTTTGCTTCAGGTTTACTGTGCTTCTAATGTTGAGTTAATCACACGAACACGTACTGACCATCTCACCGACCAGCATAAAACAAAACCCAAAGGTATGTTTGACTGAAGGACTGACCAGTTTGTTTTTCAAATCAAAATTTGGTTATGTGCTCACATTGGCATTTTTGGCATATTTTCAGAAATTACAATAACACATCGAAAATAATCATTTTATTAAATCAATACTATACCGTGCAAAAGTTTTGGGTCAGTAAGAGTTTTAAAAAATAAATTACTACTTTTATTCAGCAAGAAAGCATTAAATTGATCAAAAGTGACAGTAAATTTAGTTTCAGCTTTCATTAAAGAATCCTGAAAAAAAGTGTATCATGGTTTCCACAAATGTATTTATCAGCACAACCGTTTTCAACACTGATAATAATAGGAAATGTTTCTTTAGCAGCAAATCAGCATATTAGAATGATTTCTGAAGGATCATGTGACACTGAAGAGTGGAGTAATAACTGCTGAAAATTCTTAAAATATATTAAAATAGAAAACAGTTATTTAAAATGTAATAATATCTCAAAATATCGCTGATTTTACTGTATTTTTAATTAAATAAATGCAGTCTTGCTGAGCATAAGGCAGAAAATACAGATAAAGAAATTTAGTTTTTGAAGCACATATGCTGTTTTTTCAACAAAACACAATGAGCATGTGTATTGGTGGGCATGCCATAGTGAATATGAATATTCATTATTTCTATGCCCACTCAAATTATTCCCAAACAAACAGCGTCTTTGTCTTGTCTACGGTTACTGTGATGTAATACAGATACTTGGGATTATGCACGTCTTCTGTAATGTGACCTGCTGTGTTTTTGTCTCAGGCGGCAAGACTCCTCTACAATCCTTCCTGGGTATCGCTGAACAGCACATAGGGCCTAACAACGGAGTGAGTGAACAGAGCCTGTCAAGAATTTGTTCATTTATCATCAAGACATCTAAAGTGCTTGTCTAGTATTATGTCACTTCAGTAGCCTCAAAATTAAGTGTGTGTGTGTATATGTGTGTTTTTCAGCACACTATGGTGACTCAGATATCATGCCCTGCAACGAACCCTTTGGCCGTGACGGCTGAGGAGTACTTTAGTCCCAACATGAGTCAGAGAGACATCGGCCAGCCCTGTCACCTCACCACCAAAACACAAAGGTAGTGCATCAATCCAACACTGCTTTCATTTTCATTTTGAGACACATTCTAAATAAAATGGTTCTTTCACATTGTTATGCAGTTTCTGTCGTGTGCTGAGTGGTTGCTTATTGTAAAAAGAGTTCACAATCCAGATTGTGGTCTTTTCCTGATCCCCTCTCCATTTGTTTCTTGTCTTTCCTCAAAGAGTCTTATCAACTGTAAACAATAGTAATAATGGTACTTACTCATACAAAACCATTACTAATGAGACGTGTTCCTCTTCAAATAGTTTCCTGATGGTGCTTTCAAGTGCACCTGGGAAGCTTTCAAGTTGGAAACAACACAGAAATAGCCTAAACAAAACAAAAGAATTGTATTGTGAATGATAAATCTGCATTAATATATCTAAATTTAAAATGATGAAAATTGTTCATTTTCATCACATTTATACATGGTATCAAAATTAATGTTTAATGCTTAAATAAGACTTTGCCTGGTCATTATTAATATTTGTAGAACTCATAATTATGATATTTCTGACTGTTGGTATTATTAACTAAAACAAAAACTGTTAAAGGGGTCATATGATGCTGCTAAAAAAAATATTATTTTGTGTATTTGGTGTAATGAAATGTGTTTATGCGGTTTAAGGTTCAAAAAACACATTATTTCCACATAATGTACATTATTGTTTCACCTCTATGCCCCGTCCTTCTGAAACGTGTCGTTTTTTACAAAGCTCATCGGTCTGAAAAGTGGGGTGTGCTCTGATTGGCCAGCTATCCAGTGCGTTGTGATTGGCCGAATTCCTCAAGCGTGTGACGGAAATGTTACGCCCCTTACCATATTGTGATGCCTGCGGCAACCACATGTGATGACCCCGGGCTGGACTCCGCTTCGTCCACGGTGAAAGCCGATCCGGCGATCCACAGCGCGAAGTTGAAGTATTTCCTCAGCGACCAGCACGGATCATCTCTAGGCATGACGAAGCGGATATCGTTCCCTTTTGGAAGGCCAAACAAAGTAGTTTCGCTTCCACAACGCAACACACAGCACCTTCACGCTTGGCGGCGCACATACTAAACAGCAAATAAAAGTTCGCCTTCTTTCTTTGCGTGAACATTTGGGCAGCGTTATGCAAATCTTCCCACATAGTGATGTAGATATGTGGGGGCGTGTTAGAACGAGCCGTTTTAGGTAGGTGTGGCTGACTCTTAACTTTTATAAAGAATATCTCTTTGGATTTGAGACTTTAGTCTTTGCAACTTTACAGATCTTCTTTATGCACCAAGAGCTTGTAACATTTCAAAGAGAAAGGAAAAATTTAAATCGAATCATATGACTCCTTTAAATTTGTTTTCAGTAATTGAAATGAACTATATTTTACTTGACAAAATAAAATATAAATATTAGATTACAAACTTAAAATCAAACTTGAATCAAACTTGAGAAATTGAAAGTTAAATGTGCTTTGGGCAACCAACTGATAGAAAAAAGTGAAGTACTAAAATTACTAAAACTAAAATAGAAATAAAGCTATATAGAAATATATATTAAATATAACACTAACTAAATAAATGACAAATCACATAACAAAGTAGTTAAAAATTAAAATGAAAACGAAAAATATAAAAATAAGAGCTAATTCAAAATATGAATGAATACTATAAAACTATGTAAATAATACTAAAAAAACACTGCTCCACTTGACGGGCATATGAGATTACGCTGCTTCGTTTCTGGACACCAACTAACATGTCAGACAAAACTGCCAAGACTGTATGAGGCCACGCAGGTGTCTTATATGTACAGTATGTTTTTCCCCCCAGGTTCAAAGCCAAGATGTGGTTGTGTGAATCACACCCTTTATCTCTGTCGGAGCAGGTAGCTCCTATCATCGACCTCATGGCCATCTCCAACACACTGTTCGCCAAGCTTAGGGACTTCATCACCTTACGCCTTCCTCCTGGCTTCCCTGTCAAGATAGGTAAGATAGAGAGGAAAAGAAAATACTGTGCAGGAACATACTACGTGCCTAAAAATTTTTTTTTTAATTGGCAGATTTAACTTAACATTTCTCAGCAAATTTGTCTCTAAAGTATGGCTAGGTAGCAATCACAAACACATTTAAATGAACAGTTCACCCAAAAATGAAACTTTACTCACCCTCAGTACATCCAAGATGTAGATGAATTTGTTTCTTCAACAGAACAGATTTAGAGAAATCTAGCATTACATCACTTGCTCACCAACGGATCGGATTGACTGTGCCGTCAGAATGGGAGCTCAATGGCTCATAAACATCAATAATCCACAAGTAATCCACACAACTCCATCAATTAACATCTTATGAAGTGAAACACTGCATGTTTGTAAGAAACAAATCCATCATTAAGAGGTTTTTATTTTCTTTTTATTAATTTCAAATCATTCCTTTCGGCTAAAATATGAGTCCTCTATGCATAATATTGCTTTCTCCAGTAAAAAAGTCGTCTTGTCTGAATCAGGAGAGAAATAGCATCATATCAAGCAACCGTTTCAAGCCAAACAGTTACTAAACAAGATGTTGTGGATGTTGATGAAAAGGATGTTATATGGACTTTCTCACTGTGTAATGTTAATGATAATGGGCTGGTATTTAGGCCATAAGTGATTTTAAAAGGCCTTAATAATGGATTTGTTTTGTATAAACCCACAGCTTTTCGCTTCACAAGACATTAATTGATGGACTGGCGTTGTGTGGATTACATGTGGATTATTGTGATTTTGACAGCTGTTTGAACTCTCATTCTGACGGCACCCATTCACTGCAGAGGATGCTATATTTTTCCAAATCTGTTCTGATGAAGAAACAAACCCATCTAGATCTTGGATGGCCTGAGGGTGAGTAATTTTTCAGTAAATGTTCATTTTTGGGTGAACTATTTCTTTAAACTATCAGGCTAATGCAACAATAACAACATCTCACCACAGAAATTCCCATCTACCACATCCTGAATGCTCGCATCACCTTTGGGAACCTGAATGGTTGCGAAGAGGGTGGTTTGCCCCAAGTGGATGCTGAAGGGGACGGACAGAAGGACAGTCCCAGGACGGAGACGCCTTCTCCAGGCAGCGACTCTTCCAGCGTGTCCAGCTCCAGCTCCACAAGTAAGAATAAACCTGCCTTTTACCTTCAGGGAAATGTAATTGTTAGAAACCATTTAAGATGATGACCAGATTGAAAAATATGGTGTTACAAAGTAATACAGTGTTCAGACAAAGCACTTGCCATTTTTAATGTCCAGAGAGGAATTGATTGGATAAATGTTTAATGATTGCATTCCTTATAGAGCTGCCTGTTGTACAGATGCAACTCAGATCAATACATTTGACTACAATAATCTGCAATGGGCTTCATGAATGTGTGTTTGTGAATCAATCAGACTCATGTCGTGGAGGAGAGATCCCACCTTGTGTGTTTGAGGCTCCGCGAGGCTACAGCATTTTAAGAGGGAACCAGCGGGAGAACATTAGAGAAGAGGAAGATGATCTGCTACAGTACGCCATCCAGCAGAGCCTGATAGAGGCTGGATCAGAATATGACCAGGTCTGACATGCAATCACACACTTGTATGTTAGCAGATGCTCATAGGTGTTGACGACAAACTACAGAAATATATCTTACACTGTGTCCTTACCAAGCATGAAACCGCATGGCATCAAATAATCTTTCTGACCTTACTGAATCCAAAAAAACTGCATGATGTGACAAAATAAGTCAGTCTGAGAATATTTGATTTTTAATATACAGCCATGTGGAGCCAGATTTTGTTGGGTATTCAAAGTCCCTATAAGGCAAATGAATTCACAAAAAATATCTTTATCTCAAGTAACTTTCGAATTTCAAATGTTTTTTTCATCACATATGAATGCAGCTTTTGAATTTTGAAGCCTAACTACAATCACCAGAAGCTAAAAGCTAGACGTAGGTTATAAACTAATTACACTACGGTTGTATGACATCACCACCATTTAAGCTTTTAACAACTCTTTCAGTCTTTTGCACAATTATAAACACAACAAGGCTGTGAAAGTGGGCTAGTGAGTTGATGAGTTTACCTGTTCCATCCCAACAAACTCTGTAGTCCCTTTTAGCCGCTTGTTAGCAACTGCCATTTCTTTGACCCTCAGGTTGTGTTCAAATCCTTTTAACACTTGTGGTGTTCACAAAAAAATGGCTTATAAATCTCTTATGCAATATTATCACCAAATATTGGTATAAATCTTTTTGTCAGCTTGTTTTCTTTCAAGTAGGACTGGTTTTGTGTTTATTTTTGGAACTGATTTATCATAGGCCTCATTAATCTGAGCTTACGTACATCAGTTTTTGAGTGAAAAAAAGCGTTATTTGTGGATAATTTTGTCAATATTAAATAAAATATGAAAAAATGTGCACTGTTTATCACACTAGCATGCTCTAATGTTTAACCAAGAAATTAGTTTTGAAAAGCTTTTATTTTGTAAACATTTTTTTAAAAATTGCAACAACAAAAAAACAACAACAAAAAAATCACGTGTGGGGTTCCCAGTTAAAAATGACCGGCATACAAAAATAGCTTCATTGCAATTTCTTGTTATGCTATATTATTATCTAATATTGGTATCACCACCCCCCTCTTTTTCCCTGTCAGCTTGTTTTCTTTCAATTAGGACTGATTTTGTGTTTATTTTTGAAACTGATTGATCGTAGGCCTCATTGAGCGGAGCTTACATACCTCAGTTTTTGAGTGAAAAAAACGTTATTTGTGGATAATTTTGTCAATATTAAATATGTTTAATCACACTAGTATGCTGTAATGTTTAATCAAAGAAATTGTTTGACATTTAGTTTTAGAGTTCTTTCACTGTTCTGTCATGCCTGCGGGCCGAGTTTACTTGTGGCTTGTAACCCAGGTCGTTGCACAGGTAGTCCAGCTCCCTCCCGGCTGGCATGTCCCTACCGTGCCTCCTGCGGCGGCCGTTTGTGGTGTCTCCCAGCCCGTTTCGATGCATGCAAGCGATACCGGAGGACATCGCCCCTTGTTTACATGAGGAGAGCTGGACAGGGACGTAGAAGGGCAACAACCCAGCAGCAGCACCGGTATCTGCTACTTTGTACGGGGAGGAATAGGATGAGCACTGCCAGAGCCCTACAGAATGACATTCAGCAGGCTATAGGTGTGCATGTTTCGGATCAAACTGTCTAGAATAAGGGCCCGATGTCCTGTAGTGGGACCTGTGCTCACAACTCAGCACAATGCAGCTCGATAGGCATTTGCTAGAGAACACCAGAATTGGTAGGATCGTCATTGGCATCCTGTTCTCTTCACTGATGAGAGCAGGTTCACACTGAGCATATGTGACAGATGTGAAAGAGTCTGGCGATGCCGTGGGGAACATTATGTTGCATGCAACATCATCCAGCATGACTGGTTTGGCAGTGGTCTGGGGAGGTATATCTGTGGAGGATTACACAGACCTCCACATGTTAGCCAATGGTTCCCTTACTGCTGTTAGGTACCGGGATGAAATCCTCAGAGCCGCTGTCAGACCTTACGCTGGTGCAGAGGGCCTTGGGTTCCTCCTGGTGCATGATAATGCCTGGCCTCAGTGGCTAAAGTGTGCAGTTTTTAGATGACACTGGCATTGATGCAATTGACTGGCCCTCACGTTCCCCAGACCTGAATCCAATTGAGAACCTCTGGGACGTTATGTATCGGAGCATCCGATGTGCTGTGCACTGCACTTCCACTGCTAGTTGGATCAGCCTGACTTTAGTTTTCTACATTGATTGTTGGTGGGATTTTGAATCCACCTTCGTTTACGTCCTGTGGTGATGATTTTGGTCTTCCATGGACGTTGTCACATCCAGATGATATAATGAAGGATTTTTAAAATGGAAATTAATCATGGACGGATCCAATGTGTGATTTTTAAAAGTGTTCCCTCTTTCCCCCTCGGCCTGCAACCTCGATCTCGGTAATTTTTGCCAGTGTAAATGTATAAAGATCATATAATCGAGAAGTCATTATTAATAAACAAAATTTCAGTTATCAAACTAAAATATAAATACAAAACCAGTCCTAATTGAAGGAAAACTTATTGACAAAAAAAACTGAATCCCATTTTTGGTGATAATATAAAACAAACAAGAGATTTATAAGCTATTTTTGGTAGGCTGGTCATTTTTGACCAAGAACACCACAAGTGTTCTTTTGTGCTATTTTTTTTTACAAGATATAAGCATTTCAAAACAATTTCTTAGTATTACTTAGCGCATGGCTAATGTGAATATAACAGTGTTTGCAATTTTTTTTTTTTCATATTTTATTTATATTGACAAAGATTACCACCCAGTAATATGCTTTTTTCACTCATAAAAACGGATTGTAAGCAGAGATAAATCACGTTCCAAAAAATAAATCACAAATCCAGTCCTAATTGAAAGAAAACAAGCTCACAAAAAGATTGATACCAATATTAGGTGATAATATTGCATAACACGAGATTTATAGGCTATTTTTTGTAGGCCGGTCATTTTTTACCGGGAATACCCCAAGTGTAACAAGGTTGAATAAAATAAAAAATGTTTAACGAAAATTAAAAATTTTTGCAGTGGAAGTAGTTGAACCCTGTGTAAACAAAGTCAGTAAATCTTTGTCCAAAAAGACCCAAACACAACCTGAGGGTTAAAGTAAAATCTTTAAAGAAATCATGAGTGTAGTATTACTGATGTATATACTGTATATATATATTTTTTTTTGTAGAATGAAATGTAAAAATGTTTTGAGTTTGTGTTAACCACGGACCTTTTTCAGGCATTTAACCTAATACACATTCAAAAAACGTATTGACTTCAGGACAGTGGAAAGCTTAAGTGCCTACAAAAATACCATCCCTGCAGTACCCTATAGCAGCCATACTGTACACTATTTCATGTTATGACCGCCCAGCTGCTCCTGGTTAAGATGAAAACCCAGATTTACATGAAAGAGATATAAGTAATATCATTTGTCGGTTTAATGTGTCTCAACTGGTTAGAACATGGTGTAAGACTTTTTTTACACATACCTTATCCCTCGGCTTCCCTCACAGGTGACAATCTGGGAGGCTTTGACCAACAGTAAACCAGGAGCACACCCTCTGTCCTGTGACCCCAGCCGGCACGAAAGGTCTGCAGTCAGTATTCCGCTTCTACTATCTCCTGTAGTCACATCTCACCCACAATAGGCAAGGACAGCGTCACACTCTCACATCACATTTACTGGAGCTATTGACACAGGCTTGACTGTCAATACATCCTCAGTGAAGCTCATAGAAATTCACTAGGGTGTTCATCTCTCTCTCCTCACCTTCGTTTGCTCTTTATGGAGTTTTAAAGCAGATTGAGATGCCCTGTCCGTGGCAGCCGACATGAATCCGAAACAGTCGCTTCACCTCATTATTCTTTTAGGTTTCACTTTTAGAACAGGACGCACAGATAATCTCTAGTTTTAAAGTCACACGCACATCGATTGAAAGTGACAAAAAAGACATTTATAATGATACAAAAAAAATTATATTTCAAATAAATGCTCTTCCTTTGAACTTTATATGCATCAAAGAATCCACAAGGTTGCACAACATATTAACACAGAAAACAATTGTTGTTACAAAATTGACTGAAATAAGAAAGGTTTCTTATAGCACGTGGACCCCAAGCCCGCTATTTATGGAATCATTTCTGAAGGTCATGATGACACAACCCCAAGAACTGGCAGTAGTCAGTTTTTTAGTAGCTGCCTGAAATTCATCTGGCCCTTTGCCATCAACAGAAAACCTAAATTGCAACTTACATTTTACAAACCAATAAAAAATTTAAATGAAAAACAATTTAAATTGTAATAATAAATCAACTCTTAAATTGCTGATTTTACTGTTGTCAAGAAGACAATGTTCTGTTAGTAGAAGTCTCAGTCACTGCTTTTCTTCTCCATAACCCAGAACCCCACAGCACAAACCCAGCTCCGTGGAGAGCCCTCGCAGCACACCGACCAATAAACCACCGCGCAGCTACGACGAGCAGCTGCGTCTAGCCATGGCGCTGTCCGCCTGTGAACAGGAAGAGGTGGAGCTACGTCAAAGACGAGAGGAAGAGGAACTGCAGCGTATCATACAGCTGTCACTCATGGAGAAGTGATAGGGCTAGTGGGAACCGAGGGGTGGGAGAGCATGTCTAGGGATCTGGAACTAACTATGATTGGCCGCTCCCAAATGCCCCACCCCCTTCTTCCAAAGAACTGGATAAAATGGGCCACTCTATGGTCCCATCTGAGTCGTTCAGAATCACAGAGAAACCTCTGTCTTCACTGCAAGTTTACAAACACAAAGTACCAAACTCATGGCAAGCCACTGACTGATCAGCCCCAGTCTGGTCTCCTAATGTGTGAATGTGCATTTATGACTGAGACAGTCCACGCTGCGTATCTTGGCGTCGTTTCAAAAAGCCATCATCTGAGCACTTGCCCAGAGTTCTCACAGACTCACCCATAGGTGTGAGTTCTGGGGGATTCTTGTCACTTTTTTCAGTTTTATGTTTTGTACTTAAAGAACTTTAATTTGATTGTTAATACACTTCAGATTTCCTGCACTTGTATTGAGGAGCCATGATGTCTCCTAATAGAAAGTGAGAGGGCGCTTACACACAAAAGTTCAAGCTGCAACTCCATCCGTCTTGATGGGAATGCTGCATTCAAAAAACATACAAAGATTTGCAAAAGTGACACTTCCATTATACAACCAAAGTTGTTTAATTACAACTTTTGGTTAATGTCATTGCGTTAATCGCTGTACTTTGAGGATCTCAGACAGGAGGGTCTTCAAAAAATTTATTTTGATGTATTCCCATTTGATTCCGAAACTAAAGACCTGTTCACACTAGCATGAATGTTCGGCATGAAAATTTGTCTGTTCAGACAAATGCAAAAAAAAAGATGCGTTAAATGAAAATGAAAGTAGGTGGTGATTATGGAAAAGCAGAAATAACCGGGTACAGGGGAGCAGTGATGTGTAATTTTGAATTTTCGACAACTGCCTGTCATGGAAGTTTTAGAGAAGGTGCTCGCTGCTTTGCGTCAAGCTCCACCACTCTGGGTGTAATGGGTGGGACTTTAAAGTCTAACCACACCCTAACCCTAACCATAACTAGGTCTAGCTCCACCCATTTGACCCTGCAGTGACCACCGCTTGGAGATTTGTGCAACAGCAGTGGCCCCAGGCACATTACCAAAAGCGTGAATCTTGGTTGGCCATAGTAGCATGATGGAAAAGAGATTAGAATATCTCTCTTTAAATATATATATATATATAGGATATTAACAGCCATTTGCTCACAGTCAAATTTCTTTCTAACCCTAAAAACGGATTTGGTGCAATCCTGTCCGTACACTTTTTCTAGTGTGCAAGCGCCCTAAATTGACCACCAAACTGCGTTATGACAGAAGGTTGGCAGCAACCCTCTGTGCACTGTTAACTGCATGATTTTTAATTATTAGCCAGATTGATCATTCAAACACTGGAGAAATTATTGTACGTTAATGGTTCACTTTTTTCAGGTAAATTGAAGTTTATGACTAAATGATTCCTTTGAATCTGAATCAAATGCTCATTGCAATATTCATTATTTGTGTCCTAAATGCACTTTTCACAAAAACAACACATTATTCGCATACAACAGTGTGTGTGCTCTACTTCAAATGGTGCTAAGTTGATCTTTCATATTGACTCGTGGGTATGTTAATCAGCGTAATTGTCACGACATGCATTCATCCGTCTGTTCAATCACTTGACAACGTTTCTTTCCTGGCCTCCATTTAGAGCTTCCTTCAACATTACCATCAGAGCTCATTGTCTCATGACTGGAACACCTGCGGTAGCTAATCAAAAATCGAATTGTGCTTTCATAAGGGGTGCCAGTTCTGGAATAAAACATGAAAGGAGGAATCACTCACAGAGATAATGCCCTGAGCGAAGACGAAGCGGAACGTTTTATTGGAGAATCTTAAAATAGATGTTTCTCCTTAGTCAGATTTATTCTGGGCCTGAGTGACGTCCCCTCAGGGTTTGATGTTATCAGGTGAATCTGAAAAACAAATTAGGAAACATGGCCATACTCAACATCTGAAAAGCTTCAACGTTAAAGCACAAGGGATTAAGCGTCAGTTTTCAAAGATCTGATGAAGGTGTCTGGAGACAAGAGCTCCTAAAAAACACGTAGGTTTGATCTTCTGATTGTGCGACTCATGAATGCTGGGTTCAGTCATTAAGAGATGCTTGATATGACAGGAAAACATTATATGAGCATTATTTATATTTAACCTTTTTTATTTTTTGACTTTGGTTGATGCTGTGATTTGTGTGGTGTGCTGCTGTTGTGTTTGTATGTGACTGAAATATATTGTTCACATTTGTAACTTAAAGGCATTCTGAATAAAGGATATCTAAATTAACATGAATTTCAAACGACGTGAATGAATGTCATTAACTTAAGTTTGTGGTTTTAAAAACGAAGGTCGTGTGCTTGATCAAACTGCAACAAGGTGCATGTACCATGGTATTTTTTGAAAGTAGGCTACCTTGGACTACCATGGCATTATCATGGTGCGGCCATAGTACTGTTTTGGTAATATACGCGCACAAAGTTTTATTTTAATTTTCAGTTTTTTATTTTACTTTTAGTTAGCTTTTATTTCCGTTCAATAGTCATCAGTGATTAGCATGCATCACTGAAAACAAGAGACTGCTAAATGACCGATAATTGTGTTGCATTCATATAGGCCTGCTAAATATATGTATCATTCCTTCTAAAAATTATAAGTAAAACTTTCCATAAGAAGGTTCAAACATAATTTAAAAAATGGCTTGGTGTCATTTGCAAAAGGCTTCAAACACCTTCATTCCCATGATTATTTTGGGACTATCGGGGGAGTGTTTTAAGCATGGCCGTGCCGTTTCCAGTATGAATCAGCAGTCTAGAGGAAGCTTTGGCTGTGATGAGTCAACCCCAGTGAATAATATTAATCAGTCAGTCGGTGCAGGTACTGTGATGAGAATATTCATACATAATAGTCACTGGTCTCAGATGGAGTTAAAAATGGATTCCTGTGAAACAGACTATGCTTAGTCTCTCATTACGGTTTCTCTAATATGCATCAAGGGTGTGCTAAGTAAACAGAAATGCAATATAATGGCCACAAAAAGATGTTACAAGTTAGTTTACAGGCCTTTGACTGTAGAATATTTCAGATTGCTTAATGCAGGATACCATTATTAGCATCCCCTTAACTTGGCTTGGTTAAACACTATAATCCTCTTTTTAAATCACTTCAATTACAAGAAATTGCCGAATATTACAATAATGCTTAAAGGCATGCATGTAGTGCAGAATGCAGTCCCCAAACAATCACAACAGAGCATTACATCATACTGCTTCTCACCACATTGTGGCGCTATCGTTCAAACAGCACATTTCACTGAAAGAGAGATTAAAGATTTCTCTCTAGCTCAGATGATGATAATAATAATAAACAAATTAATAATACAATATTAATAATAATTACCATCACCACTACTAAAATACCTTGTAAAATTTTCATCTTAAAAGGCACAATGTAAGATTTTTTTTTTATTAAAATATCCAAAAACCACTAGAACAGTGCTATATATTTTGCTAAATGTTTCGAAGAATGTTTAAATCCAAAGAAATAAGCAATTTTAACTAGTGACACGGACCGTGTCCATAGTGTCATTGTGTCGCCTGCCAATGACGTCATAACCCCTCGATTTCTGATTTTGTTTTGTAGAAAACATGGAAACACCAAAGACGCTTTCATATGTTGTGCGTTTTAATAGACCAGTAACGACCACACAGAGTACCATTATAACAGAACTTTCAACGTATCTAGTATGATAAAACAGCGCTGCTTTTTCCCCCCCCACATACGCACGACCGGAAGGAGCAGAAGCGGTCGACTGTGGCATAATAAAAGCACCGCTGCTTTCGAGTCGTGTGTCACGCTCATTCAGCGGCCTCGTTTTGCGTCGACGTCTTTCAGCCTCACCCTGCTTCATTCTTCAACTGCTTCACGTTAATAAATCATTAGCTCATCCATGAACATGATTTCTGCCCGAGTCCCGTCGGATTGCATCGGCTGTGGGGATGAAGACGACAACTCCCATGATTCCACACTTAGTCACGGCGTCATCAAACTACGCCTTTGTCTATTTGATTATTTTGAATATGCACCCGCTAGCAGCGAAAATTACATATTGTGCCTTTAATCTTAAAAACGTATAAAATCCTGAAAATGTATTGATTAGATACTTGATGTATTAACCTGTCTACAGAATGAATGACTTAATTAAAATAATTAAAATAGTGCAGTTTTATTTTATAATAGTCACAGCTAAAGCACAGGATAAAAAAAAAAGTTGATCAAGTTTACCTTGGTTTCAAACAGAATCATGACTCCACATGCTGTCAGACATACAGTCAACTCTACCGTTCAAGCCAGTGCAAAAATATTCAAATAAAATAAAAAAATCTAAAAAAACAATAAAAAAGAAAAACAAGAGAGTAAAGTGCATGTTTTATGAAACGGCCCCCTTGTTTGAATTGCTACCTGAAAACTGACATATATTCACTCACTCACACATGCCCTCATTCACACCTACAGTAGCATACAAATTTAGCTTAGACTTCACTGAATGAAACTTGAACTGGTTGTAGTCGAAGATTGTCCTTCATGCCGACAAAAATCAGCATGTGAAAGTTCATGGTCACATGGTGTTATACAAAACAGTGATTGTCTTTTTCTTGTCCAACGCTTTGCGGAAACGACGAACAGGGTGAGCCTTCACATGTTGTTGTTGTTGTCGCGTGGACACAGAAACTGTGGGCTGGACTGGGGTGTGTTCAGGGGGACTGGCTCCACCCACTTGAGTTTGCTGTGGGCATGAGCTTGAGAGGTGGGCTGAGCCTTCAGTCTTGCCCACCTCCATCAAATGAACGGCGGAATCAGGGGCAGAAGGGTTCTGAGGTAGAACACGCTGCTTTTTATGGGCATCATCATGGCTGTTGGTCAGTGGCAAGGAGTGAAAGGTGGATAAAGTGGAAGAGGTGGGTTGATTAAACCCTGTGGTAGCCGGGTGGAAGTCCCAGTTGCTCAAGTCATTAGTTGACAGCTCTAGCTGGTCCAGTTTAGCAAGTGAGGCAGAGCGTTTCATGAGCGAAGGAGGGGTGAGACCAGCCTGTCTAATGCGGGCCTCAATTTCCATGGCTCTCTGCCACATCGCAGGTGCTTTGGGCTGCGTGCGCTGCTCCCCATCTATCGAGTCCTGCTTGTCCTCATGTGACTGGTTCTCCTCAACTTGTCCAGTGCACAACCTTAATCCTCCAGCCTCGTATAAAAATGCCTGGAGCTCTCGAAGAGTCTCCTGGATCTTCTGCAAGTCTTCATTGCTATGTGCCAGTCGAACATGGGGCCTCAATGGGTCGTCTACATCAGTCTCCAGCTCGGTCACACCTTCTAGCCACAACAGAGAGGAAGAACCAGAGCTGTGCTCAAGAGTGGGGTTCAAAGTGATCTGGTCGGCCTCCACTGAAACCCTCTCTTCAAGATAGACCGAGAAGGAAGGATCAGGGATTATACCAGAGTCCTCATCATCAAGCACTTTGGTGTCATCTACGGTTCCATCTGTAGCCTTTTGGGACTCAATGCAGGTCAGAGCTGCAGTGCCCTCTGGCTTACTGGAGTAAGATCGTGGCTCTGAACAGTCCAAACATGGGGAAGGAAGAGGAGACCAAGAGCAAGGAACCTCTTGACCCTGACGTAGTATAAGCTCCAACTGCTCAGTGGCCCGGCGCACAGATCCTGAGGGCCTGTCGTTGGGAGAATGAGGAACTGAAGCCGTTTCCTCATCCACCTCCTCCAGTGTAGCAGTTTGAGGGGAGTTACGTGCCATTGGCGGACTGCAGGTGTGTGATATGGATTCCAGTTCAGTAACTATATGACGCACACACACACTGTTGTCGTTGTGAGGGAGGTGGGGCACTGCATCTCTATTGGTCTCTGAATGGGTGTGGCACTAGGAAGGAGAAATGCAGAAATATTGATTACAAGAGATAAACGGTGGCCTAGTGTTGCCATTTCATCTCAATAAAGGAGGCTTAACCAATAAAGGGGTCATATGATGCGATTTCAAGTTTGTCTTTCTCTTTGGAGTGTGACAAGCTGTTCGTGAATAGATAAGATCCCTAAAGTTGCAAAGACTAAAGTCACAAAAACAAAGATATATTCTTTATCAAAGTTAAGACTCACACCCCCCTAAAACGCCTCGTTCTAAAATGCCCCCATATGTCTACGTCACGTTTAGTGATCAAAATTGTGGGGAATATGTGCTAACGCTGTCATCCAAATGTTCATCACAAAGAAAGGAAGGGCTAAACGTTATTGTTGATTGCCACTGCCTGTTGTGAAAAACGCGGGGTTTCGTTGTGAAAGCGAAAAATACTTTGTTTGGCCTTCCAAAAGAGGATACGACAAGAAATCAGTGGTTAAGTTGCATTTACAACACTGTTCCAGAACAGTTCAACCCAAATATTCAAATGTGTCCAGCGTATTTTATGGAGGACTGTTTACTGATCCTGGTAGAGTAGACTACTATGCCGGTTGTTCTGACTCACAGACTTTAAGTATGTTTTCATATTTAAAGAATTGCCACTGATGATTAAAACGTGAATTTTGAGCAGTGTAGAAGCGAGTGGCTATGTGTTTGCAGTTCTCCGATCGGGTGAGCCACGAAATGCGTAAAAAACACAACCTCTAAATGTGCGGTAAATCACTTGCATATGGGACTAAACAACATTCATTGGATGGTGCTCACGTATTCTCGTCAATCATTGATTTACAGAAAATCGTTCGAGCGTAACGCCCTAACATGATTTAAATTCAGAATCCAGCAGTATTTTAGTAGAATTCGTATCATTATTATCCTATCAGTATTTTTCCCAATTTTTTTTTTTTACAGAAACACTGAATAACCAAAAAAGCACCACCACCAGTCCAGTTAAAAGGTTCAATAAAATGACTAATGGCGCTTTCATACGCGTGGCACGGCTCAAACGGCACGACACGGCCGGTTCGGACAGGAACGTGTTTGCGTTTCCACTGCAGTTCAGTCAGCTTTAGAGGGTGGGATATCACATGTCGTTATAGTTGCGCCGCTCCAATCCACGACAGCCTAAAAAAATAAACTGTTATCATTCGCAATGTAGCATCCCATCAAGCTCTCGCTGGATGCCTCCTTCTGCGAGACTACGAGAGGTAAGTATGTGTCTCCGCAAACAGCAACAATAACGTTTGGTTGTTTAAAAAAGAGGTTGCGCTCGTTTTCAAACCAGTTGCGGTTCGCTCCTTGCTGGGCTGTGTATATTAAATCTAGCCGGTTCTTTTGTGTTTGTGTCGCAAACTTAGAGACGAGGTAAGTGCGATTTCTTTCCGGCGCATGCACGTGATCAGCAGAGTTTACCGTCACATTGTGTTGGTAACAATGGTACGGTTCACTTGGTAAAAACCCAACCGAGGTAGGTACTAAAAAAAAAGTAACAGGGACGGTACCTAGTGGAAAAAAACCCCAAAAAGTGAAACCGATACCGAGCCATACCAGCAGTGAAAAAAAAAACAGCCCACACAATAATGCATTCATACATGGTTAGTTTTAATTCTAATTACTAAACTTCTATTAAATAATACTTGATCATCATATTATAATGCTAGACTGACTGATGTTAAGAGTGTACTTTAAGATATTTAAAAAGCTGTACCATTTTACAACCATTTCGATTATATACACACACACACACACAAGTATAGTATTTCAGTCTGGCGAGTAAACTAAAATATTTACTAGCCAATAGCGATTCAATTGCCAAGGTGTCTGTAGAGGGTTGTAAAAAGACAGTATAAGTTATTATAATCCGTAATTATGTCCCCACTGGATGCAACAAATGCCTCGTTTATAATGGGTTTTAATGTTTTTGTCTCGTCGCTCCGGGAGACGGCATCACAGTATGGTAAGGGGCGTAACATTTCCGTCACACGTTTGTGGAATTCGGCCAATCACAATGCACTGGATAGCTGGCCAATCAGAGCACACCTCGCTTTTCAGACCGATGAGCTTTGTAAAAATCGATGCGTGTCAGAAAGGCGGGGGAAAGAGGAGAAACAATAATGTACAGTATTGTGAATAATAATGGTTTTTAAACTTAACCAGCATAAAACACATTTCATTACACCAAATACACAAAATAATGATCTTTTTAGCAACATCAGATGACCCCTTTAAATGTAAATGTTGCCACATTAAAGGAATAGTTCACCCCAAAATGAAAATACTTTGCATTCATCAGGTCATTTAAACATCCTCACTTTGTCCTAAGTTCAACTTTTTTTCCCAACTCTTCCATGGTACACAAAGAGCAACTCCACAGAGCTCCATTTTTTTCAGAATGGGGGCTGCAGCTGTCAGAATATTATCATAAAGTCCAAAAGATCTGTTTCATATTACTAGTCTTCTGAAGCTACGGTAGAATTTTTCACCATACCATCTCTTTGTGTTCAATCCTCACAAAAAGTTTCAGAGAATTAAAATAGTTTTTTTTTGCTTTGTTTTGAAAAAATTGAAAGCCCAAATTTTGTTCTTTTGTGTTCACAGAAGTCAGTCAGTGTTTTTGTCAGGTTTTGAATGACATGAGGGTGAGTAAATGACAACAAAATTTCATTTTTGAACTGTCCCTTTAAGTGCAATTCTAGGTTAAACCAGCAGGAGGCAGTGTTGTACTGTGTCACTTGCCTATAGTTCTTGTATCATTTACTGATTAATAAATGAGTCAATCCCATTCATGTTTTATTATTTATCTTTCGACATGACAAATCAGGAAGTGCAATGATCTCTGAAGTGAGTGCCAACTCTTACCTCAACAGCTTCCTCACTGTAATCATCCAAGGGTGGGGTGCATCTGGATTGAGGTGACAAGACAGCGGCCGTTTCAGAAAATGAGCGAGGCTGACTATCCTGGGACAGGCAGAGGAATTTCTCTCTGGCGCTAAAGAAGTCAATGCTATCTGTGCTAAGGCAGGACATGCCAGCATCCACAAAGTCATCTGCTGTTCTCAGATCTGCAGTCCTGGGGTTGTTGTTATCATCACTGGAGTCCAGCCCGGGTACCGCAGAGGCTCCTGAGGGGCTGTCAGCCTCGGGCATGCTTGAAGGCGGCAGATTCCCTTCATCTTTACTGACAGCACTTTCCAGACATAGTTCTAAACTTTGTGACACTTGATAAGAGTCATTTTGATCAGGTGTGTTCGGGGACAACTCAACACAGTCTGTTTTTGGCTGAGGCACATGGTGAGATGACTGGGCGTTGAGGTCTGAAGTTGGATCACCCTCTCCCTTCTCTAGTGAAAGAGAAGGAGCAAGGATGTGTAGAACGGGAGGAGGATGGCGACGAGCAACAGGCTCGCTCACTGCGATGTTCAAGCGAGAGTTGTTCGCCATATTCTGCTCAGGCACCACTGTGGCCGCTCGTTGTCTGGGACGAGGCGGGAGGATGGGGTCTTCAAGTGCCAGCTTAGAGGGCAACTCATCCAATTTGGTATGACTGTTGCCTGTAGCAGGCTGTGGATTGGTAAGGGACTCAAGCACAGCAATGCCCAGTATCTGCTGAATGGTAGGAGGACCGTTGTTGTTGTGAGGGTCTGAGCGGTCCAGCGAGTGTGGTGCCTTGCATAGCGGCTCGTGACCCTCCGACAGATCGCTGTCTGAGTGGGAACGCCACAGCTTGTTATGCCTCTGTTTGCTGAAAGAATTAGCAAGCAAAAGATAAAGAAAGAGACCCAAGAGTGTCAGATGAGCATCATTCATTGATGTGATGGAAACATTAAAGGTCGGCTCAATCACTGTGGGTGGTGACCGATCTTTTAAACATACAAAATAGTTCAGGGTGTGTGAATGGGAATACAAACATGAAAGCAAGTATGACAGTAAAAGCTGCACAACAAAAGGAATGTGGAGAGACCTGCATAATATATATGCATAAGATCACAATGGCGACGAAACTCAACGCCATTGATTCAAAATACAAGAGAAATTACTCAATGGAAACTTCAACCTTGCTCTCTGTTGACCTTCTTTTTAGAGAAAAAGTACTGCATGTAAGCCTAAGGTCAATGTGTGTTAGTGCAGCTATTCTTTGGCTCAAAAGGTAAGGGTGTGTGGAATAAAGAGAAATTCAAATAAGCATTCTGACCTAAGGTTCTGTGTGCGTGGCCCATACCTGGCTAGTAGGATACCCTGGTATTCTTCAAGCTGCTTCATGAAGGATGGGTTTGGTTTGGTGACAGAGCGCCGTTCCTTCACATGGTCAAAGGCTCTCTCCAGGTCCCAGCCGTACTCCTTCATAGCATATGCGATCACGGTGGAGGCAGAACGACTCACTCCCATCTTACAGTGCACCAGACACTTCACCCCAGCTTTCCTGGATGACAAGAGATTCTTTAAAGCACACTTCCACAGAAAAGAGACGGCATGGATTGGAATGTCAAAAGCACCAGAACTTCAGAAGCAGTCTTTCTACTTACTTGGCTTTGGAAATGAACTTGTAGGTGTCATTCCAATACTCCAAGAGGTTTGTGGCCTCCTCGTCATACACTCGGATGTTGTGGTACTCGAAAAGCCCGGGGAAGAAATTATCAATCTCCCGCGTCACATTCAGGATGTAGCGAACTCTGAGGAAGTGGGGGTGGTAAAATTAACAATGACTGCATGCAGCCGAGCGGATGTATTTAAAAAAAAAAAGAGGCCTGGAATAACAGTCACCTACCCACTGTTTTGGAGCTCCTCAAAATTTGAGGCATTCCACTCTGAACCCTGGAAACACACACAACGCAGACTGGAATCGGGAATGTTATGGGGATATCGGAAGCAGGGGTATCCAAAATTGCTCCTGGGGGGCCAGTGTCGCAGTCGCGAGTTGTGAGACTTCAACAAGCGTTGCCCTCAAACACACCTGCCTAAAAGTTCCTAATATGCCTGAAGACCTTTATTATCTGGTTCAGCTATGTTTAATTGGGGTTATTAACAAATCTCTGCATGCTAGTGGCCCTTCAGGAGTAGGACTGAACAACCCTGTCCTAAAGTCCATAGTAGATTAGTTCTCATCTGTGAGGAGTATAGACAACAGGGTGGGAGACCAACCAGGTAGACGTGGTCAAAGATCTCTGTGGGGCTTTCCATTTGGCCCAGGATGACAATCATCTCATTATCGATGAATTCCTTGAACTCCCGCAGGTTGCAAACCATCTGTATCTCCAGCTCCGTCCGAATCTGGAGAAAAGTTATTATCCAATAGGTTACCAATTTTTGATGTGAACCTCAAGATTGACCGGTAATATTTAAGACATCAAGATTTTGTTTGATTCTGTTTGTCTTGACTTTGAGATTGCATACAATATGCACAATGGATGTTTGTACCTCTTTTGAAGTGACGTTCTCCAAGTCCTTCTGCATCATGATCTCTCTCAAACGGGTCTTAATGAGTCTCTCTGTGCGCTCTCTCTCAGTTGGCCTGTATACACGAAACCCAGAATCATAAATCACCCAATTTGGTCTCAATGTAAGGTGCGTCTCCCCTCGTATGATTCTTTGTATGCCTGTGTGGTATTGTTCGATTTAGGCTTCACAAAAACCAGAAACCTCAAAACAAAGCCTTTGTTTGATTTAAACAAACAATTTGAAATCAAATCCCAGTTCAGTTGCAGTACGTGCAAATGGTAAATGTGTGTCATCCCTAGGCCTCTGGTGTTGGGTTCACCACGGGACAAGCATCTCTTCATTGATAGCAACACAAGCACTGATTGGCTCCCAAGGGAATGCACTGTGTTCTTCATCCCTACCAGTAACCTTAAAATCACTGCTAATGTAGGTCAACACATTCAGCTGGTGGCTGTGTATATGAGGGCAACAGGTTTGACAATCCGAGGGATGAAAAGCCCCTATGTGGGAAAGTTAAACATGTTTACACATGCCAGTTTGATTGACCTTTCAAGAAAAGAGTGACTAAATCTCAAGTTATGAACTCATTACTTTAGCTGTGTCACTTAATCTAATTCAAATGCATTCAGTGGGCACCATTTCACAGGATGTCTAAAAAGAAAGAAAAAGATCTGCTTCAGTAAAGACCTCTCGAGGAAAACATTATCTCTATGGCTCAACATAGTTGTCCTTGTTTCAGGGTCACAAAGTATCTACTAGATCGACAATTTTCACTCCCCTTCTCAAGCCACCTGTTTCTATCTATCCGCCACTCTACCCATCTATCCGCCCATTTTTCCAACCATAAATAAATCTATCTCAGCGTGGAGCTATAAAAAGCAAGCGGCCACAGTCATGTATTTTAAAAACACATGCATGCGGAAATGCCTCCAACTGTGGGGAAATTCCCCCCTACAGTCCAGGCAACATCTTAGAAGGATTTCACCATCAGGCCACAGTGCATCTAAGCAGTTAGAGTTCATCTCTTCAATTTGGCAATAACATGTCGATCTATTCAGAGAACACCATGCCTCTTTATCTGGCTCCACTGCAAACTTGCCCTCTTGGCCTATACGATTGAACTTTGAGCTTGCATCAGACAGCCGCTTGACCGTATGTGCATGCACGTGTCTCACTTTTCCAAAAACAAGGATTGATTTACAACCCAAACACTGCAATTCACCACTATTGACTGTAGGAGAACTGAAGTTTTGTAAACATCAACTTGGCCCTAAATTTGGAAAGTAATAATAATAATAATAATACCCTTGCTTCATTAGGACATTGACCCATTCGCCACAATACCAAAGCAAAACAAAAAAGTGAGTACTACACAATCATTCAAAAGTTTGGGGTTGGTAAGTTTTTATGCTTTTGAACGAAGTCCATTACGATCACCAAGGCTGCATTTATTTGATCAAAAATGTAATAAAACATTAATATCTTGCTAAGCAAACTTACTGAACAGTAGTGTACATTCGACTGGCATAGGTGTATGTGTTACTCACACGTCGGTGAACAGCACGGGCGAGTCTGCACGGTGGGACTGCACATCTTGCATGGCGTTCCACTCATTGATGCAGTGCTGGTCGGAAGTCACACGGCTCTGATAGTAACTGACCCAGGTCAGGAATAGACTGCCAGGGTAGTAGTTATGACAACGGGCCACCTCGCAAACCTTATGCAGGGACTGCAAGGCTGACCTGTGAGTATGTGTGAGAGAGAAAATTCATTAACACTGTAAAAAAAAGAAAAAGTATGACAGTGAAAAAAAGCTGTCCTTATAGGCACTCACCACATGGCTTGCACTGAGACCGGTTTGAATACATGGACTCGGTTAATGGTGGACACACTGAAGCCACTAATGAGAGGGATACAACACATTCAGTCTGAATACTTTCTAAAAGTTGTGTTTAAAAATGCAGAACTTGATTTATGTGTGCACGTTATGCCTCACCCGTCTCCATCCAAGTGTATAAGCGTATCGCTCCACAAGGGTAAAACCAGCCCAACTGTGCAAGTGCTGCAGTAAACACATGATCACATGTTATGAGCGCCACCTTCTAGAGCTGCAAATGCAAAATGAATGTATTAAAGCGTCTAAATTATACTGACCTGTCTGAATTGCTAAAGTCCATTCCCAGAACCACACTTTCTTCAGTGTCCTGTCTACCGTTTGTGGAGACGATGACCATGTACCGTGTACGCAGGGCATAAGGACTCTCTAACCGGACAGCCTGTGATAGAGACACGATCAGCATTCTGATGACTGTGTTTTGATTAATTAGGTCTGAATGGTGGTAGTTACCAGGCGGATAGCGTCCTCTTGGCGCAGCAGGGTGAACATGGTCTGCAAATGCTGCTGAAGGTCACCTGCGAAGAAAACATCAACAACCTTAAACCTCCCAGATAATAATGATGTGACATTTGCAAACTACAGTTGAATTACTCAGAGGTCTATTTCACTTCCTCCCATACAAGACATATGCTTTGTCAGGCTGGAGTTTGATTAGCTCAAGTTTATAAATCATGAATAGAAATATTAAACCAATTGGAGAGTTAAAAACAAGAAAGGTTAATGAGAGTTGCATAGAGCGAGCTCAAATATTTTTTAACCTTATAATCAGCATGAAATGGAAACTGCAATCTTCTAAATTATGACACGTATCGAAATTGCAGTTTCTGAGCCATTTTGACATTTAAAAAAAAAAATACATACCACTTGATTTGATATTTTTGTTATCTAATGGAATATAATTTGTGTGGCAAAAGCACCAACATTTTTTTTGAGAACATTGTATATCATTATATATTTTTGTTTTTAAAAAAAGATTAAAGACTGAAGACTAGAAAAGATTAATAAAATATGTACTATTGCATACTGTATTTTATAATGACGGACAGTTCCTAGGGCCCATTCATAATGCATTCCTGTAAGCTAATGGGTTTCTTAATTAAATCAATGCTGTCTATCTGCAGGCACAGCAGTATGTCTATCAACATGAATGCAAATGCATGCAACAAAAAAATGTTCTTCAGTGTCCTTCATATCCAGGCCAGTCTTACACATTGCCATATGGTACAGCTCAAAGCAAAACTGAAAACAACAGAGACAGATTCCATAACAGATTCCATATAACCATTATATTGAGGTGCATCTGACAGCTGGAGAATCACACAATGAATGTGTCAAGAGAACCTTTCGTGCCGTTTCATACCTGTGTGTTTGTTCCGCCGCTGTGTGATGTGGGGTGCTGAAGAAGGGGAGGAGCCATTCCCCCGCGGGAGGAAGAGGGCGGCACCTTTGACGGTTAGGAAGTTCTCGCTGATACTGATGACAAAAACAGCGATAGAGAGAAAGAATATTTTATTATACATGTTATACTAAAATAGAAAATGTAGTTACATGGTCAACATTTAGATCTTAAATGGTACAGACATCTGGAAGCCACAGAGACACAAAAAATGCTCGCCAACTTGGTATAAAGGACCACCAAACATTCACATACGCGTTTGAGCACTTGCAGAGAACACCAAGAGGCTCAATCTCAGACCTCAAAGTGACATAAAATATGTGAAGGGGCTCACTCTGCATGCGAGAGAGATTGTTTCCAGAAATCACTATGGAGACGCTGTTGTTTATCAGCTTGACTGTGGCCTCTGCCCGGCAGAGGCTCGGTAATCAGAGCGGGGAGATGTTTGACCTGTAACAGCTGTCGTTACGAAGCACCTCCTTCAACTCAACACTTACAGTGACCTGAGGTCTCGCTCATAAACTGCTGCTCCTGTATCTCATGCCAAAGGCTTTGGACTTTCCACATCTGACTCGGAAAATACCCTCGAAGTAACTTCTGAGGAATCTGGGTAATTCTGTGGAAGGTCTCAGAATTTTGGGGGAGGAAGGATTGCAGAATTGAGGGAACGCGAAAAGCCCGGGGCAGTCACACCCCGAATAAAAACACAAAGAAAAAAAACCATCAGGCTCAACTGAGCTCATTTCCCACATCCCAGTCACCCCTGACCCAGCTGTTTCCTCAGTTTTTTGTCTCCTGTCTATCTCATGGCCTCTCTCTTTTACAGTCGGCCCCAGGGTCCAAAACTAACACTTGTTAAGCACAAAATGCAAACAATTAAAAAAAAAAAAAAAAAAACTTTATTAGGACTCAAAACATGTTTCTGCAATGATAAAAAAAGACAGTTCCACCACTGATGTAAGTGAGAAAATAAACGCATTTAATACATACAACCACCTAATTAAAAATATTTGGTCAAAAACAATTGTGGTTTCTGTTTTGGATATTAAAATCTTACTGACTCCTTATTTTGGGTAATCTTATTTAAAGAAAAAAAAACATTTATTGCAAGTGATGCATTCAACCGACATAAGCAACAGTTTGACACCAGTTATACTAAAAAAAATAATTTCAAATAAATGCTGTTCTTTTAAACTGTGTAATAAAATGTTAATTTGACCCTGGCTGCCACTAATTTGGCTAAGAGATGCTTTGTGGAATACTTTTATAGGAAGCTCTTGTAGATATGAAAAAACGAAATAAAAACCAAGTTCAAGACAGAGAGTGACAGTTTAGTGCAGTCTCTCTCTTCATGCTCTGCAACTTTGCACTTTCATGCTCTGAGCATCATCTATCAGCACATGAGGGGATATTAGCTGCAGGCTGATACAGGGTAGTGGCTAATTTTACAAACCTATAAATAAACGGCACAGTGAATGAATGCTGATGGACTTTTACAGTGTTGGTAGCTACTGTATACCATCTCATGTAGCCAAACATGATAGCTGAAAGAGCGTTTGGGATTAAACTTTGTAATTTTTTGCAAGATAGCAGAAAGCATGCAAACTGTTTGATTACAACATCAGGGTGTGATAAGGATTATTGACTGTCCGGTAGTTTGCATGTAAAGATTGTAAGTTAAAATATAAATACAAATGCTCAAGTCAATATTCTTTGTTTTCACCCTTTTTAATTCAATTTTGGTCCGGTGGTGTTCCAAATAAATTTTAAAAAGTACAAATATTCCATGTAATCTCTCAATTAATGCTTGTTCATAAAATCTTTGTGCTTAAAAAAAAAAAAAGTTAAAAGTTAAATGGATTGAGATGGAGAATTAACACAAATACTTCAGGTTAATTAGCAATATTCTGATTGAGATAAGTGCAAAATGCAGTCTACTAAACTCCAAAAGCTTTGACACAACACCATTTCAGTAACATGTAAAGAATATGACCCGGAACGTTGCGCTGGGCTGGTTTTCACAGAACAAGTAGCACAGTATCCGTGTGCAGGGAGCGGAGAGGGCACTGGGGCCACACGATGCAATTTCCACCCACTGGCATTTCACCAAGGCAGACATGTAAGGGCAAACACATTCACACACGGGAGGAAAAAGAAGAGAATCCAGATGGGTCAGACAGAGGAAACAGATGACCTGCCTCCGCTTGTCTACACACAGTTTAGGGAGAGCGAATGAGAAGAGGGTGGGAGGATCATCTTTTGGCATGAAGCGCTGGACAGTACTTGTTAGGGCACAGACACAATCATCACTATGTAAGGGACCGTTGAGAGCCATGCAACAAGCTGAAACAAACCTGACCCCCACCTGTCCCTGGCCATATTAGTCACTTTCCCACTAGGGAAGAAGTAAATATAGGCCCGGGCTGAAGGCCTTACGAGTTCAGGCCTGATAGAGATTCAGAGCGAGAACAGGAGATGGCATTCTGTCACCTTCTGAGATACAAATTAGGCCCCTTGCCACTAATACAGACACATACAGGTGTAAATAAACAAAAGGAGAGATGAAGATAGAGGCAGGTTTGGAAACCCCGAATGAGGACAATCAAACACTAGAGCAAAACTCTGACTACAGGTCTAGTTTATCAAATTAAATGAGACGGCGAGGCACTATTCTGGTTCACAGTCCTGCTTTCTGATTGGTCCACATGGGTGACCAATTGAAGTCATGACTATACTGCGGAAGAGAGCAGGGGGTTCTGGTGAAGGGCCAAAGCAGAGAAGAAATGTCTGTGAATGAGGCCAAAGAGGCCACTTTTTGAACTATGAAAATGTATATTTCAACATTTTCGTGTGTAAGATTGTATTTTCAGTTTAAGCAATGTTTAATTGAAAACGTGTTTCGCCACCCTCTACAAGAAGAGTACAAAATAAGATTAGGTTAGTAGAAATTAAGTCAATTTGGTGAAAGGAGTTGATTGTCAATGAGAAAGTGCTGTCTGTACACCTCAGATATTATGATTTCTAGCCATAAACAACAGATGTGTTTAAAACTAGCTATTTATGTTATGCCATTTTTTTAAATGTTAGAAAATTGTTTATATAGTCTAGTTCTCACTCTCAAAGAACATGGGATTTAGGCTTTTATTGCTTTAAAAAATATTTGGACATCTTTAGCATCCTCTTAGCTTTTTGATGTTTCAACACCATTTCTAAGAGTTAGGAGGAAGCAATTGTACAAAACCAATTACGCCCCATATTTCAACAAACTATATCAGATTTCCCCATGACAATGCCAATTAAGCCCATCAAGTGCATATTTAACTGTACTTGGAAGTTGTTCAACTTCTCTACGTCACTGGATGTTTGAAGTAAAGGCAAGTAAAGCAATTGTGTTTCTCACTGCAAGTTTCCACACACTACTCAACTTCCTTCCAATACATCACACCTGCAATTTTCCAGGTTAATCAATAAAACTCGCTGACAAACATAGACCTAACCTTAAGCTTTGTTTGCCTTGGCAGTGTATGAGGAGTAAAGGAGGTTTTTATATGCTTAAATATCAGCATGGGGATTCCCATCAGATATCATCTGCCCTATCTGACGGAACCACAGGAAAGCAAGAAAGAAAAGAGCTGTAACGCGAGTACCTCAGAAACAATCCAAGGTCCCTGAACATGGCCTAACATGTTCAATGAAGGCGAAAAAGTACGGAAAAAAATACACCCTCAGTATAATAGCCACTGATTAATGAGGAGCGGAAGGAAAGACAGATGCAAACATAGGGTGACCCTACGTGCCATTTTCCCAGGAGTGTCGGCCAGGATTCTATTGCCTAACATCGCTAGGTTGCTGTGTTTTGCGTGTGAGACCGATCATGTATGACTCAAACTTCCTACCGACGGGTTCCTTATGCTTTCCACAGTTCGAGGTACTAAAATCTGACTGTCACAGGCACGAGACGGTAGAACGAGACTGCACACGAAACCAAAGCAAAACTACGATATTTTAGCATATAGACGCGTTCCGGGGAAAATGGCAGTGCTGTACGAGTCACACCCTACCGTAACCCTCCTGATCAAATGTCAGGCGCCTGCTTAGGGAGCAGTCTAGAAAACCGCCACATCTTTGTCACTGACTTCAACATAAGAACACACAAACCGCCTGGAGTTTCGGCCTGACTCCTAAAGATCCACCAATCTGCTCAGTGTCGCCAACAGCAATCGTTCCTATGCGTTTCATTTTGCCTTGACTGTGTCACGTCTGCGGTCTTGCCGCTGTCTTAACGCTGGGTCTGGCTATTATAAATTAAAGAGGAGGAAGATCACCGAAACTAAATAATCAAAGACGGAGTCGCCTGCGCTCTACCCGCGTAAGCAGCAAACGACCACGTCGCGACGACCACAGAATCACCAACCGAACACGCTGGGAAAACAAAGATGAACGAGGAAAATCATAATTCGGAGCTGAAATTATTGAAGGACGCGTTAGAGGCCGGATCAGTTTAGACCAGTCTAGTTTTGGTGTGGACTCGCAAATCCTATGTCAAAATCCGTTGGTGTAATCGGCACAGACACAACTTCGAACAAAAGGGCCCACCATAGCAAGGTGCCGAACGTGACAAAGATAAATCGAGTGAACAACTCCCCACAGCAAAATACATGCGCACAAAATTTAACGACGTCCCTTTATAATGCTACTAATGCGGAAGCGAAATTTTGAGAAGTTGATGCAAGCTCATCAAGTGTCCCGCAAATAATTACCATATTCCTGAAATGCTTCTGCGCTATAGCTACACCTAGCTGTGAACGAGCAAGTGATGCCATTACACCTTGCCTTACGAACGAATACAAGTCACATCTTTGGCAATGTCTCAAACCAATTCCTGAATTGCGAATGCTATCCATTAGAACTTGAAAGCACCTTGGAGAACATTTACACCTTGGCATCAGAAGTTCAGTTTACCAAATCACAACAAAAAGATGTACTGAAAATATTTTGAGGACAATAAAACTGCTTTGTGTTCATAATTCTGCCAATCTGAGAATGACGACATGACATGAATATGTTTTATAAACATTAACTCTAATTAAAAATTTATACACTATTTTGTGAAAGGCAAGCACACACAGCGAAAGTAGTAATAAGATGATTTTAAAGATTGAATACGTCTTTTACCTTCAGCAAAGCATGCATTGAAAATGACAAAAGAGACAGAAAAGAAACTTATTTCAAATAAATGCAGTTTTTTTTTAATTTTCCATTCATCAAAGAATCCTGGAAAAACCGTTTCCACAAAAAATATAAAGCAGCACAACTATTTTCAACACTGATATTAATAAAAAAATGTCTCTGTAACACCAAATCAGCAAATTAGGATGATTTCTGAAGCATGTCAAGAACGATGAGAGCTGAAGGACTGAGGAACAAAAGGACTGCCTAAACAAGTTAAAGTTTAAAAAGCTGGCACGGTTATAGTAGGACTCCTCAGTTAAGCTCGTCCACAGATTGGTGAATCACATCTCTCTCCTGTCATCTTTCACAACACACAGTTACGTCACAAAGGCTTGGGAAACATCCACTTCTGCTTCCAGATGTGACGAGAAGTATTTCGATGTATTTCCCGTCACTAATTGCATTCGTGTGAAAAGTTCGAGACTTATCAGCGTCAGTGCAGTGATAAAAACAAATAACACTAATAAAGACTTCAGTGCGTAATGTATGACGACTATGCTCGTGAATAACAGCTTAGCTTTACTTACAGCTGGTTGATCTGGTTTTGAGAGGCGACCGCGTTGTCGGAGAAGTACGGCATAATTTTTGCCCCGCAGCAGGAGCAGAATCCCCGGGCAGAGGAGCTCTCCGTGATCGCCACACTCTCCAGGGTCATGACGGAGGACCAGAGAACCGGAAACCCTCAGACAGACCCCTCTACAGCCATCATACTGTCCCAACTAATAAAAAAAGTTACCCAAAATAAATAAATCAGATGACAATGCTTTGTCCAGTCTGCTAAAATAGTTTTAAAATGACCCGTCCATAAGGCCTTAAAAGGATACCAACGTGGCCATAAAATAGCGTAATCGTTAATAAAAACAAACAAACCAGTCTCAATAAGTTAACCGTTACTTTTAAACCCGGCCTCTAAACAGGCATAAAACAACAAAGGAAAAAGTATAAAGATAAAAAAAAAAAAAAAACAACCTTGCATGTGCATTTCTTTGGCATGAGCCGGCGAACCGCTTCACTTACACACACTCTGCATGTACTGCGGTGCGGGGCACTAATGCTTGAACAGAGGGAAGGAGGAGCTGCTGACATGTGCTTCAGGAAGGGTCCACTGCAGGACTCCACAGACTGCCGACACTTTAGACACTCGCGCAACGGTACCAGGCGACCAGGAGTCCGTACAGTATTGTAGGGCTGAACCATGAACAACAATCAGCTAGCACGAAAGCAAAAAGCCTGGAGTGCACTAAGTGAGATGAAGAGGCCCTAGGACCTGACGTAACGGGCGAGTCAGCAACCTACAGCAGAGGGATAATCGCTGGCACGCAAGCAATAGGGAAAACTGCATACTGCCGCTGCACATACTAGGCGCTTCAGATCAAAGCCTCAGCGGTCTAACAGCGCTAGTCAATGTCAAAATGACTGAGATGGCCAATCAAATAAAAGTAGGCGGGGTTTACTGTTCACAAACGCAGCAAGAGTGAGGAAAGGTCAGTTACCGTCAGAAGAAAGCAAGGTAAGATTTTTTTTACTTTTAATTGAGAAATATAATGTAGCGATTCAGTATCGATTAATAAAAGCGCGAAGTGGCCGTGCTGAGCAGATGTTTATGAGGCTTTCTGAATGTTACTTTTTGGCACAGCGTGTCTAAGATATGTATGCGAGGGTGTGTGTGTGCGATGCGGATCAATTAAAGCAGACATAATATAGAACGGTGATTAAAATGCAGGTTTAAGCATTGGCCTTGTCACACACACACACACACCACACACACACACACATTCAGTGGTGTCAGTATAGTCCACACTGTATATCTGTTACTCAAGAAACTTTTCAAAAGTTTAAAAAACAATTTATGAAAAAATCTTCAGAAACTATTTGCATGAAAATCAAATAGGCCTATTGTTTTTTTATCGTATCATTTAAAAAATTATGTACTGTATAAATACAGAATGCATTAAAGGGGTCCTATTATGTTTTTTCCCTTTTAACTTTTTAAATGTTGAGTTTAGTCTGTAATGTTGCTGTGCATGAGCATAAAAACAGAATCTGCCCCAACGTTACAATGCAGATGCACAGTCACTTCAAAAGGAGATATTTTAGTAACAGAAATACGTTTTCAAAACCACGCGAACGACGTTTGGACTATAGCGATGTTTTCCGGGATTTGTGATGTCACAAATAACGACGAATGGGACGAGACCTGGTTGAGCTGCACTAGAGAAGGCAACGAGTGTTATCACTATGTCGGAGACACACTAGCTTTCTCAAGGCAGACGAACTTAGAGTGGTTACAATCATCCGGGTAATATCGCGCTCATATTATTTGATTTGACAAGATATTTACACTGAAGTCGCCGGCGGCGTATATGGTAGCAAGTAAAAGGGCCACTGCTAGACAACCCTCCACCGACGCAGAGGCGGTGGTACCCGAGTGCGCCTCCAAATCACAACGACCGCACTAGACAGCTGACCAATCACAGACATTTCGTATTTCATAAGGTCGGGCCTTCATTGATAAAGGAACTATTCGAGCAGTTCATGACAGCTGGGGAGAGAGGTGTGTCTAATGTAAAATCTGTTTGAAAAACTAGATGATGAGCCTTGTTTAGTACACCCCAAAACAACAAGCAAGACTTTGTAAAAGAGGAAGAGGACCCTTTAAAAAAAGAGAGGGGGGTTGTTGGCACAGTGGTTAACCAGAAAAATTTTAAATGGCATGTCATGCCGAAAAGGTAGCTGACCCCTGGATTAGACAGTTGTTTTCCATGGGCAGTCAAGTGGCTCTATGAATAGCTGAAGTTTAAAAAGAATGTCGGAACAGGGCAAAATAAATACATTTACCAAGCCAGGTTTAAACAGCCAGGGAGGGTGTGTTTATGGGTGGTTGTTTATAGGTGATTCTGAAATTGAAATCATAAATACCATGATGCATATATACTTATAATTTACATGAAAAAACTTGGCCTTTTATTCGATTTTGAGAAAAGAAAAAGACCCAAGAATGTTTTTCTACAGGTTTGTGAAGTTTTTTTAAGACCCTCTTGAGAAATGTTGTAAGTGATAGACTGAGTGATATAGGAGAGAGACAATATAGCTTCACACAGGTGAAAGTATTCAGTCTCTAGTTTATTTAGGCCGTGGCCTGTCTTATATAAGTGAACACACAAACCAAACAATGCCTTTGTTGTCACATGAACATGAACAGCAGGCTTTAACGCAAAAATCGCATAAGGACTCAAACATTAGCAAACACTTTATGTTTGATTCTGAAGTCACAACAGATTAGGAGAGGTAACAAAGAATATCCTATGGCTAAAAAAATTAAATTTAAACATTAGTAATCCATCAATTCTTAAAATTCAATATTGATCATATTTTATAATATTAATATCAGGAAAGAGAACAGAGAACAAAAACAACCAAGGAGAGATTATTGGATTTATAATTGTGTGTGTGTGTGTTTAACTAGTGAATGTTTAATAATATGTTAGTCAGCTGTTAACTAATCATGTGACCTACTAAAGAAATTCTACTATTCTCACCTGTGGTAAGTCCTCAGGGAGAATAACTTCAGGACATGTAGCCATGAAATAATAAAGGCTTTTTAACTGAAAGAATGCCATGGCCATTCAATAATTTTGTTCAAAACATAGTTTTTGGAGAACCATAGACATTCACTGTTATGTAAATCAAAATGAGTGACTTGGCCTGCCACCAATATTTTCTGGCAGCAAGGAACTAAATACTTCAAATCACATCATTAATCACATTTAAAAAACAAACAAACACGTACTTCCCGATTCATTAGAAGGGAAAGATCATGGTTTACAAACCACATATTTGGCCCGTCACAAGATTCGGTCTATTTTTTCTGTGTATCCTTGTCAAAGGCAATGACCTGACCCAGACCTATGGGAAAATCTATCTTGTTTAAAAAGGCCCAACACGACAAACACTCTAAATCTCTCATCTAAATATCTGCATGAGTTGTTACGCACAACAAGTTAGTCATACTGTCATATTATTTCATTCAAGGATATTTTTCATCATCTTTGGAGACTTAAAACAAAGGTGCACTTTACTCTAAACACGCCACTGCAATTCCAATGTGTCTCAATAAAAGCCTTTAGTAGACAACTAAACTTTATTAAGACATTTACATGATGGCTTGAAAGAGGAACCTGGGTAGTTTGCCTCAGTGCAGTCCAGACAATATGTCTGAGTTTGACAAGCATCAGTCAGTACAGAGACCAACTGCAAATCAACAAAGTCGGACAGCTGGGAATCAATATTGGGATATTAGTCAACCTATTAAGACTGCTTGTTTAGAGCTCGCTATTCTACATGTCTAAGTGAATCTAAATCAAAGACAGATCTGCCACACGTGTGAATGCATGACGTAGGATCTCTGTGTTTAAAGCTGATGGCATCACAAGATGGTTTAAACACACCCATCTCCTTACGTTCCAATACATCACATTCTGAGTTCCACTGCATTTGCTCTCTTGACAGCACATAACATCTGAGGCCTTATCAAAAAACACCTCTGGCCTGTTAGCACACTCAGGGTTGTGTAAGCTTTGCGTTTGTATCAGTTTTCCTATTTGACTTTCTCGGCTGGTAATTTGAGATGTTGCTGTTGTCATGTTGTGTTTACAAAATTATAAGTCCCTGTTGTGCAACAGCTGCCGTCTTGCATGCAATGTCCTGGAAAAGGTCACTAATGCTTCCAAGATTAAGATCATGACCGCAGTGTTCTTAAGAGCCAGCTGTTTCCTATACTTGGAACTGGGAATGTGTCTGATACCAATTCCTACTCCATTAAAAAATGGTCAGCCACATGGGAAATCCTGTGGGCGGTACGACCAAAATCATATATTGCGGTATGAGTCATTTTATTACGGTAACAGTAAGTCTTTTTCACAACACAGTAGTTGTTGCTGGAATTTTAACCTAGTGAATTAAATACTTTACAGAAAAACTACCTTTTTTTGTTTTTTTTTAATATTTCATTACATTTAAGTAATAAACCATATAAAAATAGATACTTCATATTTGAATATAGAACAAAATTTTAAATCATACGAAAAAGGCTTCAATTTACAGAATAGTAATATATATGAAAAATAATCATGTTAAAATACACACACCCAGATATATAAAGTCTGTTTTGTCTTTCTATGTGATGTACACAACCTGCTGGCGCAAACCAAAAGATATGATTTCAATAATTATAAGTCCTTGTATCAGTTGCAAAACCTTCAAGCAGCTTGTAAAATATAAACCAATAAATGTAACACCTGTGACTAACCATCAAGATGAATCTAAATGCACAAAGTTTTAATGGTCCTTAGCAAACAAAGAAACCTACCAATCACAGTGGACATATGTGGTTGCCTCTCAATGCTCAAAACTACATTTTTACTATGTTTTTTAACAAAGCTAACACACTGAAACAGCTGTCGTCCTAATTATGGCAAGCAGAAAACACATTATAAACGGTAGATTGGGCCATATCTCACTGGTTGACAAATAATCTAGGGTGAAATAACATGAATCATGTGCATGGGCGTCACGTGATGGTGGGTTGCTGTTTGTCGCCAGTTTTGGGGGGCCGGGCTGTGGTGGAGAAAGCAGTCATTCAATACGCAAATCGTTGGGGTACCTGTGCATCACACATAGCATAGGGTGGGAGTAGGGTGTGAGCTGTGTGTGGGTCCCATAGCGATCCTGGTGGTGGGGCCCACTGCTGTATCTCGAAGCTTCGTCGCCGGCAGTCTTCCTGCAATGGTTGTCACTACTGGGGTGGTCGTTGTGTTAGGGTGGTGGTAATCTAGTTTGCGGATCGGGTGACTTTTTGGCCGAGTGTACCACTATAGTAGTGTTCCTTGCTCTATTAGTTCTCTCTAGACTCAACAGGTTTGGAACATAACCACAGCCGGCTTTCAACAACACAAAAGACTCATCGGACGTAATACTAACATGTATAAAATTTTGACAAACGCTTAATGTGCAACACACACATCCTTTGTATACCCACACACGTTCGTGTGCCTCCAGCAACTGACTCAATCCCATCCACTCTAAAAACACACCAACATCCACTCCACAATGCCTAGTTGCAAGTGGGGCCAGAACGGAACGTGCTCCGGAAAAAAGAAAGAACGACCAAAAACAAGCGAAAAAACCCACCTCAAAAACGCCGCTCACCCACACCATAACACAGACATCCAAACATGAAAAACAAGCAGGCGTGGAACCTCCAATCAGCAGAAACAACAGTTATCGTTATAGGCGTAACACACCCCCCCAACAGGGGATAAGAAGGGTCAACAAAACCCACACAGCCAAAAGACGAAAAAAACAACGAATACAAAAAAACAACGAGACAAGAAAGCACATCGGTCAGTGACAGAAACACCCCTACAAAGAGAGACACGCACTGATCGTCATACAAGACGAGTGTGGAACAGGGGGTGTGGACGGTCTAACACCTCGGAGGCTCACGAGTGTGTAGCGACAGAAGCGCATGACTACAAATGCCCCCAAAGTAGCCACATGGGTGCATGACAACGGAGACAGTGTAGAACAGGCGCAAGTAAGTATGTGATGATGTGGGGAACACACACACAATGCCAGGATGAAAAGGAAAACAGGAAAAAAAAGGGGGGAAAAACAAAGCAGGTTAAAAAAAAAGAGGCGAAAGTGAAAAGCAACAAGAGAATAGACATGAAAAGGGCAACAGAAGGGAAAAGTGAGTGGTACGTAGCAGCCACGGGAAACAAAACAAGACAAAAAACAAGGCTAGAAGAAGGAATAGCGAAAAAAAGTACATAGAGTCTAAGCTGGTACTGTGTCATGATCGCGGGTCAGCCAGGACATGGGCCCTGTTCGAATAGCTGGAAACCTGACGGGTGAGAAACCAAACACAAAAACACAAACAAAAAACACAAAAAAACAAGAAAAAAACAAAAAACAAAAAAAAAGAAAAAAACAAAATCAACAAAAAAAAAAAAGGAAAAAAGACCAAAAACAAAAAAAAAAAAAAAACAAAAAAAAAAAACCGCACCAGACCCCAGACGAATACTGAAAAATGGGCTGACAAAAAAAAACCCAACAAAACCGGGTAGTGGGTTGTGCAAGCACCAGTGAAAACAAAAGGTGTGGCCAAGTGGGAAAAAAAAAGGCCACAAAACGTGAAATCAAACAAAATTTGGATGGGTGCGTGCAAACAAAAAAAAAAGGCGAAAGTATAGTTAGAACTGAAAGTAAGGGTAAAGCAAACAAACAAACACAACACACAACAAAAAAAACAAAAAAACACAACATAAAAGAAAAAAAAGAAAAAAAGAGGGGAGTAAACAAAACCAAAGAATCTTGATAGACTAACATACAAGGGGAAAAACAAAACAAAAATAGATAAATAGAAACACCAGGGGACCAGACAAAAAAAAAAGCAGAATAACAAACTCACAAAAACCAGCCAAAGAAAAGAAAAAATACAAATTTAAAGGCATGACTTCGATGAAAATAGGACAACAACGGAAAAAAAAAAAAGGGAATCCGGCATCACATCACAACACTCTCTCCAAAAAATAAAAAGAAAAAGAAGAAATAAAAAAAAAAAACATACTACGGACTTACAGATAAGTTGAGGTGGGAGAGGTGTGGTGGGTGTGAGGGCATCACACTCCTCCCTTATATAATACACTGGATGGTTTACCAGAAGACGGCCCTGACAAACCTGTGTGAGCCCGACCATATCAGTCGCGAGCCCATCCAGGGGCCCAGTCTCCAACAGGGGAGAACACCCACACACACCAACACCGCCAATTTGAAAGGGGGGTGACGGAGGCAACTACTGTGCAAAAAAGTATTGGTCTCTCTGAAAGAATAAAAGACAGTAAAGATCAAACGTCAGCATCACAACTGTGGGTTGTTTGAACATAGGGCATAGCACCATCAGCATATTAAGGAGTTCTGAAGGCTCCACGCGAACACTGAAGAGCTAAAATATGGCTGCGGTACGGATATCAGACTTGCCATCACAGGAATAGATTACGCGTAAAATATATTCAGCATAGGAAGACAGTAGTTTTGTCAACTTGAAAAGATCTCACAAGAGTACAAATATGTATCATGAGTACTTGAGTTGGTTCCTGTTTAGTGATCAGATCAGCACCTTTGTTAAAGCTCGCTCGCAGTCCGTGTGGTGGCAAGGTGAGACATGGGGTGACGGGCATTAAGAGCTGCCAAGTTGTGGCGTAGTGGAGCTAGTGCCTGTAACTTGCCCTGAAGTTCTAGTTTTTTGTCTTGGAGACTACAACAAACCAAGCTATGTTCATGATAAACCCTCCCGACAGTCCAACTCGGTGGGGGAAGCCAACCGACTTGCATACCAAGGCGGCAAGATTAGCGTCCCCCAGGATTCTGTATGATTCCAAATTAAGCGGATCTGAACCTGTCCAGACCTCTACTGAAAGCCCTAAGCTGTCCACCCATCAGCAACCTTCACAAGCTTGGACGTCTGCAATTAGATCTATAATCACTATATGGGATATATAACAAAACATACAGATACATAACAAAACAAAACAAGTCTAAACATTAATTAATTACAAATATGACTGAATGAGCTATGTTCAAAGTCAAATATAAGCCGATAAATGCACAACTGTGACTAAAACTCAATTTTTTTCCCATTTCCTGCACTAATTTTGGGGGTAAATGGAGTTAAGTACAACAAAATGTAGAGATCAGAGTACTACAATTTTATTAGTTTTTATTAGAAAATTTGCCAAAATATTTCAATAAATGAACAAGCACAGTGTAGGAAATGCGTAGATTTTTGGATGCCATTTAAATTCTGGATAAATCAGATTTTGTCTGGGCTTATGTTCTCATTTGATGTCCGATTTAGCATAAACCACAATGGTGATAGCATGAAAGAATTGGTTAATCCAAAACAAGAAACAGATGCAAAACAAACAGGTCTGATGTCACTTACATACGTGTGTACTCTAAAATACACAAATATTACTGACCTCAGATACAGAAAACTGATATTCATGCAAATATTGTAGTGTACTGGTCACGTACACACTAGTCACAGGTCACCATCTTCCTGGTTTCACTTACATAATATCTAACTAATTTAAAAAAAAAACATTCTTAGTCTGAGATATTGATTGTGACATCATCTGAAATCCTAGCTCGATTTCCACTCTTACTTTAGTTTGATTTCTTCACTAAGCCTATATCTGGCCAAAACAGGCAGATCAAGCAATGCAGTTACGCATTCTGAACTTGAAACAAACATTAAAGCTCAAAAGGTGGCAGGGTTTGAATATTAAAGTCCTGTTCCGCTCATTAGTCATGTACTGTTCAGAACACTCCCCCTGGTTCAGAACACTCCCCCTGGTGGAGATACTGCATATCATAAATTGGATTAAAACTAAAATGAATGCTCTCCTCAAAAACAAAGACGACGGTTCAGAAGTGTGGTTATGAATAAGAGAGACATAAATGTGGATTTTAACAAGCTGATGGATGAACAGAAGAGGTTATATGCAGGCCTGTGGACGTACCTCCTGGGCTGAGAGCGCCGGTCATCTTCAGCACTGCCTGCCTCCTGCAAAAAGAGAAAGAGAGAGAAAAAAGAGATACAATGGTCAGACCTCAAGTGCATTCACATTCACATGGTGGTACAGCATGAAATTCAATCCACTCAACTTACTGTAACCACACTCCTGCCGGTATCTGCAACGTTAGGCTGATAAACTGATCATTTTTTTTCATTAAACGTTAGCATTAAACATCAGCAAACAACAGAAATGACACAAAAATGTATTCCCCACTGCTGGAAATGTATTGCCAGATTTTTAATGATTAAATGATAATTCATATTTTTCTAATTTAGCAAAAAACTGAACTGCCACATGAAACAGCAACACGCCTTTCTAACATGGCTAGAAAACCAGTTAACATAATTATTGTTCATCAAGTCACCTAACATAATCAGTATTCATCAATATTCAATTAGATTCATTTTTAAATCATATGCACACCTACAAATAAAAAAGTATAAGTCTAGATACACTACCATTCAAATTTATTTTGTTTTTAAAAGAAGTCTCTTATGCTCAAAGCGGTTTATTTGATCAAAAATACCGTAATACTGTGGGAAATGTTATTGTGACAATTATTACATTTTCATTGTATTCTAATTGTATACAGTTTAAAATGTAAGTTATGAGCAGTGCATTACCTTTCTTGGATGTCACATGGCTCCGTGAAAATCACATAGGCTTAAAATGTTTTTAAGAATTTAAAAAAAATAGAATAAAACATCATAAATGTTTGTTAAAGAAAAAATTGATAGAAAATTGATACTGATTTGTTGCTCAAGAAGATTTTATCAGCATTATCAATGTTAAAACAGCAGTGCAGCATTTATTTGAATTAGAAATAAATAAATAATAATAGCCCCAAACTTTTGAACGGTATGCTGAATAAAATCAGCATATAGTAGGTGAGGGCCATCATAAAGATGAGGACAGGCACTCCACAAACACCTCATTACCCAACAAAATAGAGGGGGATGTTTATTCAAAACAACTTCTCCATCTGCAGTCTCATTATAGAAGAGAATATTCTGTCTACTTACTAATGAAAAGTCAAGCCTTGCTTCTTATCGTGCAAGCAGCTTGCACATCCCCGTCTTCCAGTGACTTTTATCTTGCAAAACTAAACCTTCTCACTCATATTTCCAAGCTAAGCCAAACAGACATATACGCACACACAAAATTCACAAATAGATGTGTGATTACTGCAAAGCCTCAGGATTCCTCTGCTCACAAAGGCCCTGTGTTTAATCCATGCTGCCTGTCTCAGTAATTCCAATCCCAGTGTATGTTTTCTCAGGGATCAAACAGCCAACCCATGCTGCACATGGACATCACAACCCAGCACTTCATAACAACACTGCTTATGGTAAATAAGATGTAGTCAGGCACAAGTCAAACTACAATCCCCATATGCTATTGGCAAAAACATGCTGAGGCAGCAAACAACAGTGTGAGATAAGCTGCACTGCAGTGCCATGAACTCAAGGTGTCTGTGACAAACTATACTGCTTTAGTAATATGAAAATGTACAACAATGTAACTATTTCGATTTATTTGAGAAAGGTTAATTTGCTAACCAAATACCAGCTCACAGCATGTAAAGTTTGCATGCGGGCACACATCACAACTGGCATCAAGCTTGACATACTAATAAGGCCCGCTGGGATAGGTTCACTGAGGATAATGTCTGGAAAACCTTGAGGCATCTCACAAGATGACTCACATGGATGCCTCAATGGGGTCACATGACAGGCAGCTGGTAATGGGGGGAGCTCATTTCACTCACATAACCTAATTTTCCTATTTGGTTGTGTGGCCGTGTCAAGAAGTTGCGTAACCCAGAGAGAATAACGAACTTTTAGGTCAGCCTATCGAAGGTACGATTTAATTGAGGCAGTGTCGTCCATTTTAGTCCTCAAAGCAATAAACACTTAATGAATTATCACAACTTAAATGGCCTTTGAAAGTCTGAAGCACGACAGTATGTTTCAAACAGGCCAACACCAATGAGGGGAGTGAGAATGTTCCAATTGCATCAGTACATACTGTGCATATAGGCTTATCATGGGTTTGACAATAAACTGAGATTTGAGAAACTTGTTTTTAACTTACTAGTCAAAGGTGATTTCAAAAACCAATGCACTCTCAGTTTTTTTTATATGAATTCCGACCCAATAGGTCAACCATGACTCACAACCTCATCGGACGGCATTACTGATAAGACAGCCACAAATTTGAGACATTGGACCCATAAACTACTGCATCCGCTAATGGTGGTAACATAGATAAATAAAGGGAAAGAATCCACAACTGATAAGCTTATATCATTCCTGTAAATTATGCTAGACGGGTATAAAGACGAATTTATAACATTACACGTACACATCATAATTCATCTTACTTTTACTGCTGCGGTATATAAATACAACAACTTAACCAAACTACAGTTTTTTGCTCAGTTTGGCGCTCGGATAAACTGAGGTGGTTTGTTTTCTGCCAGTAGCTCTTATATTGCTCACAGAGGAACTGGACTCATAAAGGCTTGATGTATCAAATATGATACTTAGGGAAAAACACATATGCAAAGATTAGATTTTTTTCCTGAATATTATTTCATATACGACTTAATAAAAAGACAGAGTTAATAAAAAAAAAGAAGCTTTTATTTATAAGATGATAACCGGACGGTACTAACTGAAATATGCAATTTAATATTGTCAGTTAACAACAATGTAGACTAGAAAACTTATATATTTAGTGTTTAAAGATAATAGATAATAATAATAATTTAAAAAATTAAAACTTATGCCCATATCTAAATACTCATTCGAGTTGAAAAGGATGGTTTGGGGTATGGAACTGAGCTGCAGGGCTTAAATATCGTAATTTCAAGCCATGGAGAGAGTCTTACGGTCACAGAAAATTGCCCCTTGTATATCATAAAATGTAACAAAACATGATGTGGGGTTTACAGAACTAACCCACTTTTCATGCACCTTTACATCAGCAAACGTATTCAACTGAACAGTGTTGTCCATATCTCAAAATAGTGGCTATAAGACATATAGACTTTGTTTACAATAGCATACTACCATACTATTACTGTTTCTGCAGTACACAATGTGTATATAATATATACCAGCAGTTTTACAGCCACAATGTTTTTTTTTTTCAACACTTTATTGATAGGCATTTTTGCATGACACTCATCACACTGCGCTCTCTGAGAGTTGTCGAGAGGACAATCAAACGATAAACTGTCAATCACTTGTATCTCTGTGCAAAACAGGCAAACTTACAGGTGTCTGACCGTCCTTTTAACACAAACTCTTGTGAAGATAGTTTGACAGGAGTTTTGGAGAACAAACCTGAGGCATTTCAGAGAATTAGGAATTGGTATTAACCACTGGCTGGGCTACGTTATCAATTGCAACAGTTGTTTTGAGAAAATATAGAGTCTGCATTACTGATCATACACAACATCCACAAATGTACAAAAAGTACAAACATGAAAAAACACGTTTAACCTCACCGAGCGCGCGTCAGGGTGAAGTTATCACAGATTCCAACAGATATCTGTGAGGTTTAGGGAAAATCACATAATCTAAAAAAAAGAACTGAAAAAAAAAAAAAAAAAAAAAAAAGAAAAAAAAAAAAAGAAAGAAAGAAAAAAAAGCTAAAAAAAAGAAAAAGGATAGTAGTTTATGAGTGCTTTCGCATATTTCAGGTTTACTAAGGAAACTTCCACACCTTTAAAGTCGATCTAATTATGCAAATGCAACAGAATGACAGTGCAGTACAATAAAGTTTCTGAAGTCCAGATGTCACTGAATATGTACTGCAGATCAGCAGCTAGCAACTAGCTAACAAAACTATCTGACAAAACTACACAAAACACAACCGCCTTTCCTACCTAATAACTCGTCAACTTTAAAGGAACAACGTTTTAGTGATTTTAAAATAACGTTAAAAAATATCAAGCATTGAACTGCGAACGCTTAAACACAACAAAGCATGACCGGCTAGTTTCATATCTACCACTAAAGTAGTACCGTTTCTGCGCATGCGCAGACCTAGCTGCCGCTATAGCTCGGACATGAATAAAATCATTTAACAAGTAGAAACAAACAGTTGAAATAGATAAGAAACTCACCGACACGCATGGACTAGAGGTTGTACTAGGGGTTGGCGACCGCTGTACGGTGACCAGCGCCATTCAAGGTCCAGGAACACAAGATGTAAGAGAAGGTAGCGGCGAAACTCACATCATTTGGTGCCGTCGCACAGAAAGATGTGCTGCGTCTTCGAGGTCGCTCGCTTCTGTTCGCTCTGCGCATGCGCGATGCTTACCAGCTGTCAAACAGTAACTTAATAAAGGGCTGAGGCGTCATTCCTCTGCTGTTAGTTAGCTGATCTCTCTCTGAATTCTTTTAAATGACGCTAAATGATGCACTGCCATGGAAATAACGACATAGTTGAAAGTTTTGTCTGTGCCAGCTGAGTAAAGCAATTTGAAACAATTTTCTCTTCATTCTTTTATAATTACTGTAATGGGGAACAGGGAGTGTTGTTAAAATTGAATGAGTTGTAACATCATCAGCTATTAAAGCTTTACAAGACAAAGAAGAAGAAGAAGAAGAAGAAGAATACCTTTTTCAATTCATAAGCTGATTTGTTTACTTGAAAATTTGTTTATAATGTTTCAACTTTTTGAGGCAGAGTGCTTCCGTAATATGTTTAATCAAATGTTTAAAATGAAATAGGTGCTGTGGGGGACTGTAATATATATATATATGTTTTGTCTGTGTGTGTGTGTGTGCATTGAATGAAATATTATATAGGCTATAATTCATGCACAAAATGTGCAACAACACTGCTTTTATTGTTTCAACCCACCCCAGTGATGTATTTCTATACTATTAACTTTTTTTATTAACTTTTGTTTATTTCTGAGATTCTCTACATAGCAGATAAACATGTGAAATGTTACATCACAGTTTGAGACATGCAGCTTTTATTTTCTTAAATATATATTTTCCCTTATACAATAATGAACCTAAAATACTTAACCTGAAACTGTCATGTCCATATTATTGGTCAACTGATCTAAAACAGAATACCTTCATCTAATCTAATATCTAATCTCATTTGAACACTATTCACAGCTTCATTTAAACCCTTTGGACTCTAAGCGATACATGATTACCTCCTTCAAATCAACATTAAGAAAGCTGTGTTCAAGGTGACAGTAAACAATCCACACCTAGATGACTGATGCTAAGGTCATGTTTCAGTAGGAGCTGTAGTCAGTCCCTAACCACCCTCATTAAGAAAGGGAACCTGTTTTCCACAGTCCAGACAACTGATGACAACTACAAACACGACACAGTTGTCCTCAAATAATAGAAGGCTATAAGCTGCGTCCCTTCTCCTGGGTTCATTTACATTTATTCATTTGGCAGATGTTTTTTATCCAAAGTGACTTACAAATGAGGACCATAAAAGCAGTCAAAACTAACAAAAGAGCAACAATATGTAAGTGCTGTGACAAGTCTTGGTTAGCCTAACGCAGAACACGTAGCAAGGTGTGTATATATATAATATATATATTATATATATTATCACATCACACACAATCCACCACACACACACAAAAAAAACTGACTAGATAAAATAGGAAAAAATATTAGAATCTAGTGTTTAGGGTCTAGTGTCTGGTTCCAAGGCTACAGAAAGAACATGTCATTCACCATAAATAATTAAATAAAAAAATAAAATTAAACTGGCTGTTAATTAAAAATAAGTTTGACGTTCAAATTCAGACGTAAGGTGTTGATGAAGGACAGTTTAACTGACCTGATTTAATGAAAGTGATTTTATTCATTCATTCATTCTGCTGAAAGATTGTTCTCAAATGCAAAATACTAAACGAAAATACATAGAAATAACAAACAACAAAATAACACTAATTTTTGGTCAATTGCGCGGCACTGCACAATACACGAATGGGGATGATTACTAAGCATATGAAATCTATTATTTATTTTAAATGTATTTATCAAATGATCAAATATCTAAAATAATATACAAAATACATATAAAAATAATAAGATAACATAAATGCCACTATCCATTAATAATTCTTCTTCTTTTTTGTCAGTGTGCTGCACGAATAAAGGGGTAATTCATTAATTAATTAATCATTAAAAATGTATTCATTTAATTTATTTATTGCTGATGAAAAATGTTCAAATGTCTAAAACAATATACAAAATACAGATAAAAATAATACAACAACAACAACTAATTTACCAATCTGCTTTTTTGTCAGTGTGCTGCACATATCGATCTTTTCAAGAATACAAGAGCAAATAAAAAAGTGAGTGAGCAGCCAGACATAATAATACAATGCAGCACAGAAAATGCACAGACACACACTATCATATGAAAGCCTGGAAGTTTTAAACAGTGTGCTGAAAATGGTGGCACTCGTGAAACACCTGGCTGAAATGGGTAAAGAATTTCACAGCCAAACGGCAGCTGGTGGGAGAGCCCTGTCACCCATGTGTCATAGCAATGCATATGTACGGAGGAGGGTTTCATTTCCAGGGCCTAAATACAAGGGCTTGATCATCACTAGAGCTTTCTTTATCCTATTTAGAAATACTAGTCTAATGCAAACCAATTCAGCCGAGATTTTCCTCAGAATATTAGCATCTCTGATGTGGTGTATGTAGGAAAAAAATGATCAAATCCTTTAAAATATCTGGGTTACAGATTATTGAAAACCCCCATCCACTCTGAGCTCCATCCCCCATTTCATCCCAGCAGATGTACCATGCTGGTGTTTTAGAGAGCTTGTGGGGGAAAAACCACAGCCTCAATCAATGCAGACTCATTCTGTCAGAGAAAACAAACAATCAGCCGGGGATACAAAACATATAGATTAGTAATGAGACACTACAATAAGGTGGAAAGAGGGGTAAAAAATATATATTATTTTGCTGGGTGTGGGTGTTTTGACATTGATTAATGGATTCATCTCACAGCATTATTGCTTTCAGCGGTTGAATGTTTTATTGGTTATTTAACACATCATTATTCCTCCATACACTTAAAATCACATACCATGAGTTTTTTTTTTTTATCACAAAACAGCCACAATACATGAGTAAATGGAGATGCATTGTTTACTACTTCATGATATCTCCATGTAAAATATTGTTTTGCCACACTGACACGTCTCACATTTTGTCTGTTATCACAAGCATGACACTGTCTGCATCTGTCAGTGACCGTATCTCTGTCTCCCGGTGTGGATTAGCAGGGAGAGCAGGGAAAATAAGATTGAGATTAGGGGACACTGACTACTGATTTTAAGACAGACAGATGAACAGCAGTGTCTTTTAACTCAAGTTTGACTCGGATAGCTTCCCTCTGTGACAGTGAAAGGGGGGTTAAGGGTGGAGTAAGAAAAACTGCTCCTTGAGGGTTTGCAGAATTGTAATGCTCTCTTTCACACAACAGAAAAATATATATAACAGTAAAAAAGTGAAATCTAAATCAAACTGAACCACTTAAATGAGCGCTGCTACCAGAGTAGCACTGAACACTCACTTTATCATTTTCTGATATCAGTCCTAATAGAGTTAAATCCTGTTTAATCTCAGTTGAGAACTCTTGTATGTCAGAATGACCTAAGAAAAACACAATAATTGCAGTGCCCACCATATGAATACAAATAAAAGAGGTAACAGCAGCATTTATAGCTGCCTTCAAATGAAAAAAGAAATATGCTGTAGCACATAAACATATATGCAGAGACTCGCATCCTTTCCACAAGAGCACTAGTCCATCTAGTGGATGTCTACTGGAAATGCAGCCTTTGTAGTTCCTGTGATTAAAAGATAGTTATTGAGAGTAATAGATCTGTCCGGAAAACGCGATCAGTGGGAAAGTAGAATAACGGAAAGAGAGCGGGAGAAAAACGCATATGAATTTTTGACAGATCTACAGCGAGCTGTGATGGATAGAAGCACAGTTGCGTGCCTCGATTGTATTGTTGTTTACCATTGTTCAGCTAACTGAACGTCTTGGGTTTCTTCCATGGATTTGGTTCCCATAGTTTTTTCGTTCACATGATTTCCATGACTTTTCCCGTTATTCTGATAAGTATTTTTAACACATTTAACAGAGACTTCTGCGAGATTTACATTTGTATGACAGTAACACATTAAAGAATGCGGGCCCTACATCATGGGGTCAACCAAACTCGGTCCTGGAGTGCGCGAGCATCCTGCAGACAGTTGATAGCTCAAGTGCCTCAACCACACCTGCCTGTTTTCGAATTTTCCCGATATACCTAGTACAGGGTTGTCAAACTCTCTTCGCTTGAGGGCCGAAGCCCTGCAGATTAGAGATTCAACCCTATTTAAACAACTTCTACTGCTGTAATATTCCCTGCCCATCAAATGAATACCCTTCATCTGCTTGAGTTTAGATGCAGCATAGATTGTATCCTTCAACTCCTTTTGATATGCCCACAATCTTGCGTTTACAGCATTACCTGTGTCTGGCTAGCTGAATAAATAAAGATGGCATCTGAACGTTGTGTTTTTTGGTGGTTAGTTTGTGAGTAAATGTATATTTCTGGCTAACTTTTTGCACTTTGGATGTTAATTCTAGAAAGAAATCAGTATTATAGTAATTAAATATTCGTTACTCTGCCTCAGAAGCCTGTCTGGAATCAGTTTCATGAGGTGTCTTCGTGCAAAAACGCTGCCTGGAAAGTCATTGCCTGATAGGGCTGCGAGACAGCTGCCTAGGCTTTCAGATGCAGCGATATTGTTAGAACAAAACTCTGCAGGTTCTGGCCCTCCAGAATTGATTTGCACCCCTGACTAGTAAGACCTTGATTAGCTGGTTCAGGTGTTTTTTATTAGGGTTGGAGCTAAACCCTGCAGGACACTGGCCCTCCAGGACCGAGTTTGGTGACCCCTACATCATCATAGGCTACTTGTGTACAAAAATGGCCTTAGATTAGAATTCCTCTTAATGAAGGCCAACAAAATGCTTCCATGCAGAACACTGGAACGGAGACATTTACTTTAGAAATGTCAATGACTTTTAACAGTTTATGTCATTTCCATGACTTTGACAACAAACCACGGTGTCTGCTTTTGTTTACCTATATGTCGTTGTCCAATTACGGTCGCAAGCCGGTCCATGATTTTGCAGGACATTTTACCATCCAGGTCGATGGGTGAGGAAAACTCTTGTCTTGAAGAAGACAAGCAAAGTCCCTCCTGCTGGAAGTCTCCTGATTGTTAAAGTTAACAGATTCAAGAAACGAAATTATAAAACTAGATGTGTATTTTGTATTTATTTTTTATCTGTTTATTTTGTTACTTTTCTACACCTACTTGTCATTATTTCTGTAAAGTCACCAGGAGAAGTGAGAAGTGCAGGCATAGCCGATAGATGGCAGCACTGTGTGAATTCTGCAAAAGAGTTTGATTGACTGTTCATACATAGAGAAACTCACAAGATCGATTCATATTAAGCCAAATAATCTTTTTGGTATTCGTATCCAGTTGGAACTAGGAAGAGTGAAAATCGCTCTCTAAATGATCAACTATAAAATCTTTCTCTAAATTATCAACTAATTTCATTGCACATCAACTTCTGAAGGTTTAATTAACATGCATTAAATGAATTAACATGAAGGTAATGACCAGTGTGTTTGTTATCAAACTAACCTTGTACAAATGTCTCTGCAATTACCTTCCATCTTCCACCAGATGGCGACACTTCCTAGATGATGACAGTGCAACAGATGTGAAAAGCAAGTGATGGCAAAGGTTTATGTATTCCTCATATTATACAAGCTATTATCTTAATCCGTTTATGTTCCAATTTATCCAGATTGTACTTATAATTTAACTTTTGACATCTGAGATACCACAACCATCTTTTTGTGGCCGATGTCTTTACTCTCAGCACTTCAGGCTATAAACAAGGTGGGTGGAAGTTAAAGTTCTGAGCCTTATGAAAACAGTTATACTAAAAGTGTATTGAGAATCGGGGAACGGAGGAGATGGAAGGGTGTGCGTGTGTGTATTTGTTGAGATAAGAAGGCATTCTATGAGCACAAAATGAGTTCATTAGGCAGTGGGCTGCAATGAAGAAACCCAGTTGCTTTTGATAAAGGGGCTGCAACTGGGGAGGAATGAAAGGTTTCATTTCCTGTCTTCGCAAGGCAACATATCACCCAGATCAGCAAGTGGCAGGGCAAAGTAGGGAGGCTGGGTGACAGAGAGGAGAATAGAGAAAGAGGAGGAGAAAAATAGGCCTACTAGGATTCAAGGAGCTATTACAAACAGGTAGAGAAGAAAACAAATTATATGCAGAAAATGCATGATATGTTCACAGGTGGGTTTCCATAATAGAAAATACTGCACGTTTATAAATAAAGAAAACAATAATAAAACATAAAGTACGCAAAAAGTCAGAAATTATGAGTTACAATCATAAAACCACACGTTTGTTAAATGTTTGTTAAACTGCTGTGCACAGTTTTGAATTATATTCATTTTTATCCCACGGAATCTGATTTCTCTTATTAAACCTAGATGTTGCTCTGACATTCTCGGATCGTGTTTCTCATTTGCTGTTTTGCTCGTCACACCTTTATAACCTCTTTGGCACAGGTTATAACTGCCTGTGATGTTTATGATGCGATCTCTCCATTACATTTTCCAAAGCAACTTCAGCTTTCATATTCTGCCAGCTTTTGTAAGGATCACTAAAAGACTAAATAAAACAAGAATTTATCTTGTTTAGAATGCAACTATTAAAGGGGTCATATGATGCTGCTAAAAAGAACATTATTTTGTGTATTTGGTGTAATGAAATGTGTTTATGCGGTTTAAAGTAAAAAAAAACATTATTTTCCACATACTGTACATTATTGTTTCTCCTCTTTTCCCCACCTTTCTGAAACGCATCGATTTTTACAAAGCTCATCGGTCTGAAAAAGTGAGGTGTGCTCTGATTGGCCAGCTATCCAGTGATTGGCCGAATACCTCAAGCGTGTGACGGAAATGTTACGCCCCTCACCATACTGTTGATGCTGTGTCCTGGCCGGAGCTACGAGATAAAAACATTGAAACCCATTACAAACGAGGCATTTGTTGCGTCCAGTGGGACATAATTACTGATTATAATGACTTATACTGTCTTTTTACATGTTGCGTTGCACTGCATCGCGCCGCGCCGCGTAAACATAAAACCATGTCTGCATTTGTGATCGGAGAAATGACAAACAACAAGTGCTACTCTACACTGCTCAAAACTCGCGTTTGAATCATCAGTGGCAAATCCTTTAAATGAAAACATACTTACAAGCTGCGAGTCAGAACAGCCGGCATTGTAGTTACTCTACCAGGATCAGGAAACAGTCCTCCATAAAATGTGCTGCACACATCTGAATATTTGGGTTGAACTGTTCTGGAACAGTGTTGTAAATACAACTTAACCACTGATTTCTAGTCGTGTCCTCTTTTGGAAGACCAAACAAAGTAGTTTCGCTTTCACAACGAAGCACACAGCGTCTTCACGACATGGCTGCAGCGTCAACAATACTACAGCGAGAATAAAAGTTACGTCTTTTTTCTTTGCGTAAACATTTGGGTGGGGTTATGCAAATCTTCCCAGATTGTGACGTAGACATGTGGGGGTGTGTAGGAACGAGCCGTTTTAGGTAGGCGTGGCTGACTCTTAACTTTATAAAGAATATCTCGTGGATTTGAGACTTTAGTCTTTGCAACTTTAAAGATCTTTTATTGCACAAGAGTTTTAACACTCAAGGAAAAGGGAAAATTTAAATCGCATCATATGACCCCTTTAAAACCAAGCCCGTGATGCAGGGGCGTAGGCAGCGGACGGGCCTGATGGGCACAGGCCCGCCCGCTCTGATGAAAGGCCCCCCCAGTTTATTATACAAATATAATATTTGTTAAATAATTATTGTTTAATCTATTTTAACACAATTACAAAACTATTATAACATCTCAAATACTAAAATAAATAAAATGTGTTTTTGCATAACTCTTGATGAGTTTGATTGACAGCAGTGTTAGCCAAGTGTTATCCAGGCTTTTTAGCGGCATGTCGCGCATGTGTTCACCCATTCAGAACCGGTTCATTCTGTGAAGCCACGGGAAAACACTACTTGTCCACGGCCGATTATGAATGTCATTTGAGCTCAGTCAGTGTTTTCAGTCGGTGTTCAAAGTCATTTGGTATGCGGTGTCTAAAGAATTTAAGACCAGCTGTTGCCAGTCGTCCACACATAGATTTAGCCTATTTTTTTTTATTTTATTTTTTTTATTTAAAAATTACTTTTGTGGCCTAGTAATTAAAAATAACGAATTAACAAATATATAATAAAAAAAAACAAAGAACAGGAATTTTCTGAATAAAATTATTTTATAGCCTTTTATATAATATAAAATTTTGTTATATCTAATTTGGCATTTTCAATTAACATAGGCCTTATTAGCCTAGTAGTCCTATTATTATTGTGGGTTACAGCTGGCATAATTTAGTCTGGCTTTTATTCTGCATTACATCTATAGGCTACACCGAATTTTGAGGCACAGAGCAGCCTTAACTTAGCTGTGTAAAGAGACCTTTATTTCTGTATTATTCTGTCTGTAAATGTAAATATAAATGTACAAATAAGTACTAAATTTACTTGAAGGTAAAACTTTGTGTTTAATTTCACAGTTAAACACAGCTTAATTAAATAATAATGATAATAATAATAATTTTAAGAACCCCAACCTTTTCGTTTTGACTTCTTTTGGAGGTTCAAACCTTAATTATTGTTCCTTGCTTTTAAGTGACCTTTGTCAATTGTGTAGTCTAAGTGAGATGAACAATATACAACTGAGAAAACAAACTTTCTTGAGCTAATATCAGTGTGGAAGGTCAAAATGATAGGCTTACGAAATCACAACGCAAAAATATGAGCAGAGTAGGCATGTGAGAGCAGACGGGCAGATAAAGAGATGGTGTGATCGTTGCAGGGGAGAGAGGGAGATGTGACAGGGTGTTTAATATAGATCCTCCAGTCTGATAAAACTGACAGGAGGTTCCCATTCCCAGAAGAGCAGGGACTCAAAGGAAATTGCCAGAATGAAAAACAGAGAGAGAAAAAGAGAAAGGAGGATTACGTGACTGACACCCCTCATTACTCTGTATTTCTTCTCTTTCTCTTTTTTTAAATTCTCAAGAATTTGTTACTGAGCTTTAGAAGTATTCAGATATGGGTTTTGTCCACAAATAGGCATGGTATGGTTGTACAACTTGATTAGTGTTAACATTTTGAGTTAAAAGGACCTTGCATTGCAGTTCACATCGTGTGAAAGCTGTAACACTGTATGCATCTGAGTTCAGCTTGTGTGTGAGTGCAGAGGAGTGTTTGTTCAGTCTCTGGGTTCAGAGGCCCAGCGTTTACATGCAATTGTACTCTATAGATTAGTCCCTGATGACAGAAACTCAACATTACTGCTTGTTACATGGCTTTTGTTGCACCACCAGAATTTGAGATGCATGTGACTCTCAATGTACCGAAAACAGAAATTTGAATCAGTATATGCCCAGTATCATTCAAGATTGTCAATGCAATTTAAATCACCATGAATTATATAATAGATATCATCATTGTATACTCATTTACAAAATTGAAAGAGAATGCTTTCATTGTCAAATGTCTGAACTTACATATGAGAATGTAATTCTCATATCTCACAATCATTCATAAAAACGAAATAAAATGGCTTATGGGGTCTAGGAAAACTTTGTATTTTGAAATACTGTGTAAATTGACAATAAAATATTGGCTCAATATATGACTTCCAAATAATTATCCCACATAAAAAGATACATCGTCATAGCTTAAGGTCTTTTGTTAAAAATTCTAAATATATTATTAATAATACATATTTAATTGTGAAACAATAAAATAGCTGATGGTTTGTAATATTTTAATATTTTTTCTATTTTAATATATTTTAAAAAGTCATTTATTTCTGTGATGGCAAATCTGAACTTTCAGCAGAATAGAAATCTTTGTAACATTATAAAAGTCTTTACTGCCATGTGGCCCTTGACGAATTTAAAAGGTTGTTTTCTTTTTTAAAACATGTTCCGGAAGATTTATATGTATATTTATTCTTTATATTTAAAATTAAACAAAGTTATTTTAACAAAAAAAATTATGATGATAATGATGATGATAATGATGATTATTATTGTTATTATTATGAAAGAAAGCAATCCAAATGGACCCTATTAACTTTGTTAATTTAGCAAGACATTTAGTCCATTAAGAATATTATAACCATTTACAACACACCAAAGGGAAAGTAATTTCAGCACAAAGCATATTTGAACCCAGATATGAGAATGAAATATTTCATAATGCATAATGCAGCTGGATTATTTCCAGTGGTTTGATAATGTATCTGTAAAACCAGAAAATCCTCTTGTAGTTCACTGTGTGGAAAGCCTCTCTAGGGAAACACCACACAAAACCCACACCAAACCTACCATCAAATACAAACAGAAAAAAGGACGAGGAGGAACATGACTGACAGCTCATGTTAATACAATGAGGAGAAGCTCTGACTCCTCTGTGACTCATGGTGGAGAGCACCAGTGTGTGTATATGTGAGCAATCTGCTCCTTAGAACATCTGTGAGCAAGACCTCATTTATCCAAGCCCAAACCCACCTGATAACAGCCTCTCAGGGAGGAGTGTGTGATAAATGGGTTTTCTAAAGATGGAAGAGAGGGAATACACATGAATTATCCTAAGGGAGAGCTAGACGTGAGTCAACTGTAATCAAATTCATTCCAAAAATTTCAGCGAGTTAATATTTTTGTAATATTATGTTTTGTCATAATTATCATACACACTGCTGTTCAAATGTGTGGGGTCGGTAATATTTATTAATGATTAAATTTATTAAATATTAATGAGTTTGAAAGGTCTCTTATACTCACCAAGACTGCATATATTTGTGACCCTGGACCACAAAAAAAGTCATAAGTAGCATTTGTAGCAATTGCCAACAATGCATTGTATGGGTCAAAATTATAAATTCTTTTATGCCAAAAATCATTAGGAAATTAAGTAAAGACCATGTTCCATGAAGATATTTAGTAAATTTCCTACTGTAAATATATCAAAACTTAATTTTTGATTAGTGATACGCATTGCTAAGAACTTCATTTGGACAAATTTAAAGGCAATTTTCTCAGTATTTAGATATTTTTTTTGCACCCTCAGATTCCAGATTTTCAGATAGTTGTATCTCGACCAAATATTGGCCTATATACAAACCAGACATCAAGGAAAGCTTATTTATTCCGCCTTCAGGGAATGTATAAAGCACAATTTTGAAAAATTCGTTAATTAGAACTAAGACTGGTTTTGTGGTCCAGGGTCACATTTGATTGAAACAAAAAAAGTAAAAACTGTAATATTGTGAAATATTATATTACATATATTACATCCATTATTTCTGTCTTCAGTGTCACATGATCCTTCAGAAATCATTTTAATATGCTGATTTGAATATTTTGTAAAAGGTTTTTTTCAGATCTTTGCTGAAACAAAGTCAGAAGAACAATTTTATTTGAAATAGATTTTTTTAACATTATGAATGTCTGTACTGTCACTTTGATCAATTTAATGCTTCCTTGCTAAATAAAAGTATTAATTAAAAAATCCGAAAGAAACAATTTCTGAATAGTGTATATTTATGATTTATTGAACTTAAACATTTAATTTAATTACTTTGAAAGTTAAAATAAACCACTGAAATCATCCAGGAATGTCAGTCAGACAGATCCCTATTTTGTAGCATAAACACAATAAAGACACACATCCATTATTAATACATATACATATTTTATCTCTAATAATTCATATATGTCTTTGTCCTATACATATTTTCTCTTAACAGTCTTGGAGACATACATCAGCACTGGACTGAAGCGCACACACATACACACACACACACACACACACAGATGCACAATATAGACTCATGTCTACGGCATGCACACACACACACTGACGGAACTGACCATGGCTTATTACTTCTCTACCTTGGTGTACAGCTCACACATGTCAGTTCGACAGAGAAATCCACGTCCTCACATTTGCCCACTCTACGAATTCAACGAGTCAGCACAAAACGCCGGATTGCACAGACAGCAAGACTCACAAAGTACACAAGCACATATTTAGATGTCCAGTCACACCTTTTTTTTCATGAAAAAAGTCTTGAGGATCAAGGCTGAAGCATTTGTAACAAGCACATTAATATTTGGTTTCTGCAACTTTGTGTAACTCACATAAAGAAATATGTAAAAAAGAAATGCCAAAGCCACCTGCTGACATTGAGGAACATTCTTAGACTTTTACATTAGTCCCCCTCCCCTTTACATTTTTCCCCCAGTCCTGAATATTTGTTCCCATTCTTGTAAATGCTACATGTAAATGGTAACTGGGTAGGCAGACAAAGAGTTCCAGTTGTAAATAAACAAATATAATAAACAAAATAAGCATTATGTGAATGAAATGCCACAAATGTCCCACAAATAAATACACATATGCCTAACAATTGGTACATATCCTCAAAAAAGTAGGCTAAACACTTAATAACTGTTACATATAATGGGAATGGTGGTCAAAGACGCACACATACACACATATTCACTCACACACACACACCTGTGCAAAAAACCAAACACATCTGGACAACATTAAAAAAAAAATTATGATTTGGGCCCTTGCTTCTCTCATAAAAAATTATTCTCTCTATCTGTCGTTACATTCCTACTTTTGCCCTTTCAACATCTGAAATGTAAAATAAAATTTTTTTGAAAAAATATTTAACAAAAAAGAAATAAAATAAGCAAATATATCCACAATTAGTGATGGATTCAGTCGCTAAACCACATACAGCTTCTTTGAAGTCATAATTACTAATTTCTGTAATAACAATAAAGAAACAAAATAATTTTTGGCCTTATATAAATGTGTGTACATGTAAAATATACCTGAAATTGGTCACAAAACCATAATATAACAATCTTTTATGTATTTAGTTACTATTTAAGGAAAAAGAAATATTGTATAAAAGCAATCTATATAGATTTTAGATTTTCATAAAGTACTGAACTGAACCATTTGTGCGTCCATTCCTGTTCTTATCCCAAACTTCACTAAACAAATATTGAAAAGTTTGGGGTTGGTAAGATTTTGAATGTCAAACATGATCCCAGTCTTAATTGATGATGATTTGTACATTTCTTATTATCTATGTTGAAAACTGTTGTGTAAACAGTGACTTTTTTCAGAATTCCTTGATGAATAGAAGTGTAAAGAACGCATTATATGAAATGAATCTGTGTTTTTTTTTTTTTTTTTTTTTGTAACAATGTAAAAATCTTTACTGTCACCTTTGACTAAAAGTAGTAATTTCTTTCAAAAAATAAAAAATAAAATTCTTACCGACCCACATACTTACATTAGTATACACAGAGTCATGAGCCATATATTTATATAAATTGGTTATAGAGTTCTAAAATTAACAAACGGAAGGACAAAACACAAGCTCAAGAACTTGCCATGGGAGTCAGTCACTCATATGAGCATTGACAGTGGTCACACATGGACGACTAGAATAAAAATAAAACAATGGCTGTATTCAGAGGCCTGGCCTCACCGTCACACAATACACCTGTAGCAGACTCCTCTGGGGTGAGGTGTGAAGGGAGGTCAGCCGAGGCCCTTACAGGAGGCACGGGTCCCCTGCGTTTGTGCTACATGTCCAGCAGAAGAGGAAATGTGTCACACGGCGTTGGTGATGACAATTGTGTCTCTCTGAGGGCCGCTGGACCCTGAAGCCTCAGGGGTAATGCTCTTTAGCAGACGCTACAGGGGTAAGCAGTGAGATTTTTGGTGCAGAGTGGCACAAAGGTGAAAACTGTGAAAACATTTAAGCTACAGGAGGGTTTTACAGTAAGTCGAACAGCTCAACTACAAAGAAATATCTTAGAGATTGCCTATAAATTAATCAACAGATTTCAAAATGCACTAAGTGATATGTTGCAACTTTTTTCAGTAAAATACTGAACAGCTGTGGGCTAAATCTCTCCTCTACGAGACACATAATTACTCACCCAAAACCTGACCTGCTAAAGGCACTGGTAGTTACATCACAGAATCAACAAAGGTTAACCTTGTGACATTTTTCATCATCTGCCAAACACACATCCTGTGACTAAAGCACAACCATCAGTGTCCCTGTATGGATGTACAGAGTGACCGACAGCCACGTGCCTTGACACCTTTTGATGTCTATCTTCACGTCTCAAACTGAGAAAATTTGCAATGTGATCAAGCTGATGCGTTGCAGCATAATTATGTTTGTGCTGCTGTAATGAGTTTAAGTGTCATTATTATGTCTGTCTCACTTATTAGACCTGACAAGATACATTAAAGTATGTGTTTTGAAGTTTTTGTCTGTCTAGGCTCACCTGTTTGAAGGTCCCTTTGGTGGTGACTAGATGGTAGACCATGTAAGAAGGCACACAGATGAATGAGGAGACTCCAATACAGTAGCCGAGAACTGTGGTCCAGAAAGGGTACAGGTAGTCAAACAGCCTCACCTCGGGAGGGAATGCCAGGAAACTCCCAATAATGAACTACAGACAATGAGAAAAAATTCACAAAACTGTAGTTGCATATCTGACAAGCTGAGATCTGTCAACAGGTGACAAATGTATGTATGATGTTTGTCTGAGACTTTAAAGGGATAGTTCAGCCCCAAATTAAAAAGCTGTCATCATTTACTCAACCTCACATTGTTCCAAACCTGGTCTTTTGTGTTACTCAGAAGAAAGTCATACATGAGAAAATTATGACAGAATTTTAATTTTTGGGCCAACTATCCCTTTCAGTGTATTTGCATGTAAATGCACTTTGTGGACTGGGTTTCTGTAACTCAGACAGCATACATATCAAAATCATGGGTATGAATCCCAGTAAATGCATGAAATGTATACCTTGAATGCAATATAAGTTGTTTTGGTAAGTCACCAAATGCATAAATGTAATGTAATGGACTGACCAATAGGAAGCAGGGACAGATGGCTACCCAGCAGACCTCCAAAACACACCAGGAGCAAAGCCAAGCATCAGTTGCACGTCGTTGCAGAAACGTGTTGTCCCTGCACGTATTTTACAAACAGATTTGGTGCACATTGCCTGAAGCAGCATATCGGATTATGAAACTATTGAAGCACGTGATAAAAATCTTGGGACTTATAGACGGTAGTTGAATAAGAAAGAACAGATGGACAACAGTATAAAGTGACAGAAGCAGAAACAGTTTTATAGTTGGACATTATGACTTCTCTCCCTGTAGTAGTGAATAAAAATGAGATTTTCATAGACTCGCAGGAATTAGGCTAAAGGGTGCACAGTCCAAAATAAAGAAATATAAATGCTAGGAAGTTCACCAGTGATGTTAGGGAGTTGAGGAACTCTTATACAAATATTGACATATCAACATTGACACATCACATTTTCTGGCTCCACCCCAAAAGCCTCTAAAGGACCATCTTGTCTAGACAATTCATTAAGAAACTACATAGGCGTTTGTTTGCTTCGTCAAACCAACATGGATACTGACCAGCAGCACAATCAAAACTAATTAAAGTTATATTTTGAATGATTAAGCTGGAATCCAATACGTACCATAGAACCAGGAAACAGCAATGACCTCGAGGAAGACTACGGTGATAACAGCAGGGCCTGTGGCATACTCCTCAAATAGTTTAACAACAAATGCACCTCCCTACAAACACATTGCCTCCATATTAAAAGGAATAATTAATGTGCACACTTTGGAAAATGGCATGTTATTTTGGTAAACTTCCAAATTTGGTCTCTGGACAGTGTTTAAAGGTTGTTGTTAGAACTGAAGGAAAATCCCCCAAAGCAAAACAAAATATTTGTTAGTGGTGCTATTAGACTTACGTAGGTAAGAGTGGAGAGAGCACCCAAATAACAGACGCACACTAGGCCGAGCACAAACCATTCTCTCCTCCTGGCCAACAGGTGGGGGAACTCATCCAACATGGCTGTAATTACCCCTTCCAGACCTGCAAACTTTAGTGTGCAAACACACACAAGAGAGGCAGGGGATGACAGAAAAGTAGGTCAAGGACCCATTGAACCTGTACGGGCATTAATAATGCTCCTTACGGTAAATATAGCAGCACTAACTTGGTGACTTTTGACAGGGATAAAAATTATAATGTAACTGAAATAGATTGCATATGGAGTTTTGTCATTAGCAGACTGTATTAAGCCATGCCTAACATGACTTGATTGTGTGTGTGGTCAGCATAGGGACAGGAATGGGTTAACTATGCACGCTGAAGACCTAATGTAATGAAACACTGTTGACAATACATTTTACTAAATTCAAAAACAATAAGCTGAGTAAACAGAGGGAAAAATCAAATTCATTAAGAGAGAATTCATTGGCTAGTGTTTCAAGAAAGCAAGAAAGACTGACCGTGCTATCCAACCCCAGCATAATTATCATGAGAAAGAATATGATGGAGAAGAACGTAGCAGCCGGCATATTGGCAATAGCCTCAGCATAGATGATGAAGAGCAGACTGGGACCTTAGAACACATCCATTCAATTAGAACAGGTCAATCAAATGTCATTTTAGTGTAAACAGCCATATCACATTGTAGTTTCAATGCAATGATTTGCAATTGATTCATTTGATATCAAGGTTTAAATAATCATTCAAAATTCTCTAATTGGTACTTAATTCAATGGAAATGGCAACCGTAAATCAAAAAAGAAATGAGGTAGAAATGAAATGCGGTTCTTACCAGCATCTTTAGCTACAGTCTCCACACCTTGTTGGCGCATCTCTGCCATGTAGCCCAGCACAGTGAAGATCACAAAGCCTGACAGGAAACTAGTCAAACAGTTCACTGAGCTTGTGACCAATGCATCTCTGCAAATCAAAGAGAGATGTAAAGATTTGAGCTAAAAGAAAAAGGATAAGAAGATAAACAGCTTAAATGGGGAACGACAGAGAAAAGGGGTAATAGGACATACAACTAGATTTGTATAAAAGTGGTGATTGCTATGCAGTTGCTGGGGTGTTTGATGTGGTTGCTAAGAACTTTCTATAGTGTTCTCAGTGGTTGCTAGGGCATTACTATGGTGTTCAGTAAAGGTTGCTAGGTGGTTTCTGACAGCACCAAGTCAACAGAGTCCACCTCCAAGTCTCTATGATATTCTGATTCTCACATAAGTCTAGATATTTTTTTCACACTTGTTTTATCGTAAATAAGGTTGCTTAGAGAAGTAATAGCACTCCTTTCCTCAACAAATCTTATGATTCATGGTATCATTTTGGCTATAGCCTGAACAATGCTGGAAGAGTTATGTGCCAAAGTGTAATACTTTGGGTTAGGCCAACTTCAAACCTGCACAGAAACACATGCAAAACGATGCAGGGAATAAAGTGTGAATAAAGTTAAAATTTTAAGCTTAAGTTTGTGATAATAGAACCTTAGTGCAGATCATAGAAAATGACAGCAGTATAAATGTGAGCCAGGTGTACTTGTAGCAGTTGTTATGAAAGGGATTGTAGCTGGCAAAGGCCAGGAGAACACCAAAGCCTGGACCCAAAGAGAAGAAGATCTGCGCAGCTGCATCAAGCCAAACCTGAAAAAACACAGATGGAGTGATTTGTCTGTAAAGATCTTCATTCATCCATATCATACCAGACAGATGGCAGAAAATATGTGTTATAGGGGAAAAAGGGACACAGCAACCAACACGGATTGTGCAATATCTTAGTATTCAGAATGGTTGATTTAGTTTCCACTCACTGAAGTGGTTAAAAGTTTTCTCCAATCAGGTTTCAGGTAGAAGACCACTCCTCTCCATGCTCCCGGCAGGGTGGCCCCTCTTATCAACAGGATCAGCAACACCAGGTACGGAAAAGTAGCCGTCACCCACACTACCTGCCAGAGAGAGTTATGAAGAAGCTGCTAAAATAGAGTCTAACTGTGCGACTTCTTAACAACAGTTTAAACTTAAAGTTGCTAGTTATTTCTCTTTGATGTTTCCTGTATATCTTACCTTGCCGGAGGTCTTGACCCCCTTCCAGATGCTGAAGTAGACAACAGTGAAGATGAACAACAGACAGAGGGCTAGCTGCCAACTCACCCAGCCCAGCTGATGAAGACCAGGGGACAGATGAACCTGCAAGACCTGCCGTCTAAGGACATGAGAGAAGTTGGTTGACAGTTCACAAAGGCAGACATAAAGGCCTGTAGAAGCTACTATTGGAAGATAAAGGTGTCATACAATAGTAAAATATAAGCCTTGAATCTTAGTGAATAGAAAAGGACTGATAAGTGCAGGACAGTTAGATAAGAACAAGGAGCAACATTTATATGGAAAACAGGAAATCCCGGCGGCACATATAAAAACTCGGAGCACAATTAACTAAATAAGATCCCTAAATCTCTCCTAACGTAGCGGATAAACAGATTCAATCCCCCCCTGCATCTTTCGAGAGAGAGTAACACATTCTCTTTAAATCACAAGAGTCTCTCAATGGTTCAAGAAGCCTAGTGAAGGCAAAGTCCTTAGTTTCAACCTGGACTTGCACTTACACGCACTTACATATAGAACTCTTCAGCGGGAGAGATGGAGTTGTCAGTCCAGGAGACATTCAAGTCGGTGGACAGGTAGTGGGTGCAGTTGGGAGTGTTCCACTTGTTGTTGCAGGTGGTCCAGGGCAGCGTGGCACGAAAGGAGGACAGGAGGTAGTAGAGTGCCCAGGCCATTATGGTATTGTAGTAGAAGGCAATGTAGAGTGCAATGATGCAGATGGCAAAGCCTATACCTGCAAAAGAATATGAAACACTTGTTATGCAAATATCTTACTCCATTTCCAGCACCTTCCACTTTGGGAGAGTGGGTGACATTTAGGACAAAGTTCCATTTACATAAAATCAAGTTTCTTAAGCAGCTGGCATTTTACCAGGTAAATGTGACAATTTGCATAACAGAGTCCTGGTTATCAACAAAGAGAGAGCGGAATCGGTAAGAAGTTTAGAAGAAGGTCAAGGGAGAGTGTACTATTAGCCCAGCACATGTCAGTCTGCCGTTATCTGTCTGACCCTTAACCTGGGTACTTGGTCTCAGAAGTCTGAGCCTTGTGAAGCAGACCAGGCTTACCCTTGAAGATGGGGCAGATGTGTTTCCAGATGGAGATACACCCGCTGCGGTGAAACTGGCCCAAAGCCAGTTCCATGTAGAACAGCGGCACGCCACCAAACACAGCCATCAGCAGGTACGGCAGAAGAAAGGCACCTAAACACAAGGATTTAGACAGGAATTGCATCTTGAACTTCACGGTTCCCTTGCAGTGGTCTTAACACATCCTGAATGCACTATTATACTTACAAAAACAGCATAAAAGACACTAACATACACAAAAAGCTCCCGGGTTCTTGATTAAAGCTTTATCCAAGAGATTTTGACGTAAATGCTAGATAGCTGTTGACTGAGCAGTAGCAAGCCAGATTATTAAACAATATGAGCAAGTCCCACCCATGAGAGCCACAATTAATGGTGTTGGTTGCAGTGAGTATCTCCCTGCACACTCTATCTCTCATGCACTCCCTTTGCATGGTGAAACAGGAAATTACAAAGATTTTATTACTTGAAATTCAGTGAAAGGAGACTAAAGCCTGTTTGAACTGACGAGGCGAGCTCGATCGTACAAAGAGAGGAGACAATAGCAGAATTCCCCATTATCTATTTGTTCTTAAGCAAACATCACCTAGTTGATCTTGTCTCAAAGACTGAAATCTTTCTTTCAATGGGATGCAACACAATATTTGCTTAACTCCTTTAAAGTGCATCACACTTATCTGTCTCAGAGTTGCCTGCAGCTCTAGTATCACTATTGCCTTGTATGTTCTGACCTCCTCACGTTTGACCTTACCCCCTCCGTTTTGGTAGCAGACGTAGGGAAAGCGCCACACATTGCCGAGGTCCACTGCATACCCGATCACAGACAGCAAGAAGTCCATCTTTTTGCTCCAGGTCTCCCTAGGTGGATCCAAGCTGGTCTGCTGGACCACCAGAGTCCTGAATGCCCCAGGGGTGCTGCCCCTGTCCGTCCCAGCACCTGCACCTTCCCTGGGGCTTTGTGGGGATGTGCTGGGATAACCGTTGGAGACCAGCCCAGGCCCAGAGCAGGATTTCTGACCCTTCTCCGCAACGCTGTCCGCAACCAGCCTTCCATTTTCTTTTGACTCCTGTTCTTTCTCCTGCTCTCCCCCATCCTCTCGGTTCATCATCATTGGTTGTTTCATCTCCATGGTGAGGACTGCTGTTAGGGTTGAGACGGTGGTCCTCTTGCACTGGCTGATATCGTGCCCATGAGGGGATAGAGAGCTTGGAGAAGAGAGGTCGGGTTTGGAACGAAGCGGGCTGGGATGGAGGGAGCAAGGAGAGTGTGACTGGTCCTTAGCCTGTACGTTTTAACAAGCTCTGGTGGGAAAACAAGGAAACACCGCTCAGGCCCAGCTGCAGAACAAAGAGAGGGGAATTTCAGAAGGCGCTGGAGGGATTTACCCCTGTCATTCTCATACAAAGTGTTCTTGAGAAGTGACAGACCATATGTTGTTTTGAAAGATATCTGTAGATTTTGATTAAATGTGCCCTTACAACATGGGGTTAAAGCTGTAAATTGCTGAAAGAACTCTGTACATGCCACAGCAACATTAAGCCTTAGGGAGCTGCCAAGACACTTATTTATTCTCGTTTTCCCAAAGACTGTACCCGATGTTACACACAGAAGCATTAGATAAAAAAACATACACTTAACTCAGCCTTTACACTAATTTAAGATGATCTTATACACATTTATGGTACATTTACATTTAACAGTGAGAGTTAAGTAATACTAAACATTAAAAGACATGTTAAACAAACACATGCAAGGAATGAAAGACTATGTACAACTTTTATTTCAGGACAGAAATAAAGGATCAAACAAGTTTAACACTTGTTGATCAATACACCATTAAACATTACCAATAAATTACACTGTGTTTTAAAAAAGTCTACTTCAGCATCCAAAATTAGCTGGAGGGTAAGTTACTTCCAGTTACAGCCTTACTTTCCACCTAGCATTCTGAGAAAGCTGTGTAATACTAATTACTAGTTGAAGTTGAGGGGCAGTGATGCAGGTGGGTGCAGCAACCAGAGTGAGAAGATATTAAGCAACTAATATTCATCACAACAAAAAGATCATAATAATGTCAGGAATAATTGAGAGGGGAATACCATTTTTTTCCCCTGCTTGCCTTTTCCTCATACTATTTCATAATTCTAAACAGCTAAGGCATTTCATTTAATTTCCATTAGGGGATATTTTTACTGCCAAAAATGTTTATTATTTATTCAAAGTGAATCATTTTTTCCTTTAAAACACATTTATAAAATGTAAAATACTATTAATGATTTTAAGATGGCTGAGGAGAAGGTGACATGCGAAAATGTCAATGATAAAAGTGAAATGTTAAAATGTTTGCACATATCCAGCGTGGCAACTTATCAATACAATTCATTTGTAAGTAAAAGCAGATTTGTCAAACATGAGTCCACATATAGGAAGATTATGCACAAGCACTTTTTATGTGGAATTATTGAAAGAGTTAATAAAAGAAATAAGGAGAAGCAAAAGTTAAATAATCATGCCATATTATCAATCATTTGTAAAAGTGAACACAAAATGTTTTACCACCACATACCCTTCTCATCGCGTCACAAGAAGACAAGATAAAAGACTTACACATTTTTATTTGATTTTTTTTATTTTTAATACTTACAAAAGAATTACAAGTTTTATCTAGGATGTTTTTCTGGATAAAGATGATCTGATTGGCAAACTGCCTGATTTTTATTATTTACAGCTCTATCTCTTTCTACTTTCTGTCTGTTTTTCCTTGCAAACACTAAATCAACCCACAAATCTGCTCTCTATTATACACACTAAATCAACCCCCTTAATACTGAGAATCTTGGACACCTCTGCTAAATTTTTGTCCATAACCACAGATAATAGCAAGGTCAAGATCAGTGCAGCTGTGTTATGGTAAGAGTTTGTTCAGTTACCAGGGTCACAAGATTACTGGGATATCACGCTAAATGTGTTTAAAATAACTTATTACTCCACTATCTTCATTATTACACATCTGATACACATAAATGCCAGATGAAATAAAATTAATACGAATAGTTTTATAACCAATAGATATTGAGATAAACCACTTCCAGTCCCATTATAGCATCATTAGACCCATTAAAATGAGCTGCCAGAGTTCTTCAGGGTTCTCAAAATCCTCCACTACAGCAGAACTAGACTTCCATATTTTATTGAACTGAAAATATCTGTTAAAGTACAACTTTAACAACATAAAACTGTTGACAACGAATCTATGGCATACACAGAAACATCAAAATGCCTCCTGTTACACATGCAGGCGCGTACAGACACACACAAGCAAAGACTTGCAACCCAAACTCGCTTCATTAACACACACGGAGCCACAAACACCATGCACAGTGCAACCCTACCGTGCTGCGGTTGATCAGTTCTGTGGGGGTCTGTGTTAGGGTGGTGACCAACACCATCCCTGGGAGCCTGGCGCTCAAGACACACCCCCTTCACCCCTGCTTGCTCTCTTTCTCTCTCTCACTCAGTCTTCCTCTACTTTTTCTTTTACCATAGTCTTTCAACTTGCTTTGTGGAAGTTACCCTAAGGCACCTTACATGTAGTCACACAGAATTAAGCTCAATGATATAATTATGACCCCTGCTACCAAACATCTGTCCATGGAAAACACAAGAGGCATGAATGGAGAGTGCAAGCCCTCGTCACATGCGCATCCACATACTATTTATTTGTGTCAAAGGAGGCCTGACCTACATTCTCAAAATCCCACTAAGATATTTGACTTACCCATAGGATCTCAAATAATCGGCAGGTTTAAGAGAGACTGCCTATTAGTTTAAAAGAATCGCTGATACCCTTATAGACATGCCAGTCAAAATTTTGGACACACCTACTGACTCTAAAGTCATCAAAATTATGAAAACCCCCCCACAAAATTCTAAACAAATCAGATGTATTTAATGGTATTGAATGTGTTTCTGTCTTAAGCACTTGGTGCCTGTTTATCCCTAATTATCCAGTCCAACTCACACACACATAAACAAACAAATAAATAAATAAAAATAGCAAATAAATGTATTTCTATCTATCTACACACACACACACACACACACATATGTATATATAGGTCACCCTATATATAATATCTATAGATATAATATATATTTTTTAAACCATATAATATTGACTTCCCTTGTCGTATTTTTTATATCTATAGATAAAGATCTATATATATATATACTTTATATATATATGTTTTGGTGTGGGTGATAAATATTTAAACAACTAATAACTAGTCACAAAAATAATTTAAAGCATTTAAGCATGACTTTAGATCATGGCTGGGCAACTTTGGTCCTGGAGGGCCACTATACTGCAGAGTTTAGTTCCAACCGTAATCAAACACACCTGCATGTAGTTTTCTAGAGAGATTGTCTTTTTATTGGGAGATGCAAGGGTCTGTTGTACTTACCATTGGAAAAAGTGTAACGGCTAACTTGGATCATGTGAGGCACCTCAGCCAATCATACAATGGCAGTGACGTCAGTGCCCGGCTTTTACAGATCTACAACAGTCATTTACAGTTTATGTTGCACAGTAAAAAAAAGAGTGCGAATTGCTGGTCACTTAACTGGTCACTGCGATTTAAGATTAGATTTTATTCTGTTCATTAAAAAAACATCATGATTGGGCATACATAACACTGATCCTAGTCATAAAATTTGTATTTATTTTTGAAACTTGGAACCCATAGAAATAACATTTTATTTTCATTAAACAACATACAATATAACATAATAATATAAATAATGCATGTAAAATGGGTTATTTCAACATAAGGCATATGGTCAAATAATAGTCATTACAATTCAAGTCTAATTTCAGGTAAAACCTGAAAACCAAAGAAAGAAAACATCTATATTTTTAGACAATATACAATAATACATATCTTTTATTAAATAGTAATGCGACACACATTTGCTGGTAATAATGCCATAAATGAGTCCTACCTGTCGCAACATTCCTTACTCTGCCTTCTCCTAAAAGAATAAAATTTTCATCAAGGTAAAATCTGCATATATATCCCAGCGAAAGTATTGTTTAGTGTTGAAGATTAGCAAACAGGTTGTCTATTCATTAAATAAACCTCACAAAAGTGGTTTATTCAGCATAGTGAAGCCTCTCCTCCATTGACATCCATTCAAAAAAAAAAAACCCACCTCTGGTCTCCTCCCCTACGTTAGCATTAGCCTTTACGCTTTTTTTGGCTGAAGGTTGCAGGCTTGCCTTCCAGTGGCTTTGTTTCTAGTGATCTTGAAGGCATTAATTAGCTTGATCAGCTAGAGTTGGAGCTAAACTCTGCAGGACAGTGGCCCTCCAGGACTGAAGTTGCCCAGCCCGGATTTAGATCAAAATGCTTTTAAGATGATAAGAAATCATGAAAATCTAGTAACGCGAGTCCAGACTTTTGACTGGTAATGTGTAATTCTCAATTAAGTGCAAACGATGTTGTTTGGGAAGCTTGCTGTACAAATAGACTAAAACAGTTAAAATATAGGCCTTGTTTGTCAATTCATCTTCTAAGTGCCATGGCGAATAAGTGAATTATGCACACAGTTGAGTCTCTAATTGTAAACAAGATTTTAGAGATAAATATGAACACACAATGTAGTTTCCACATGTACTTTTAAGCTGTATGTAATGTAACAACTACATTTTAGACGTAAACAATAAGGGTTAAATCGACAGGAAAAGAATACATTACCCTTCGGTTCTTCTGAATGATCTGCAATCCCGAAATAACACAGCTAGGATTAATGATGGACATAAAACCTATTAACTTTTGAATGAAATGCCATACACTACAATACAACAGACACTCGATGGCTTTGAACTATTCAAACACTGCAAGTTGTCAATTTCTTAACATGGCATTAGAGATTATTAAAATGTATTTGTTCACTTGGATGAAAGCCATAACCTCAGGTCAAACATACAAACAAACCACACACACACACACATAAAACAAATAATGTAAGATTTGCATTTTGGAACAGAGAAAGTAGGTCATGGAAAGTTCGATTCAGTCCTATAGTGCAATACTGTACAGTGTGCACACTATACAACTTTTAGTCGTCAGCTTTTTTGATAATTTGTAATTAATTCATGTATTTATTAATTGTTATTATTATTATTAAAGGAATTTTAACCATTTGCTGCATTATTAAATCAAATAAAGGTGATTTCCGAGGTGTCAAGATTTCCTTGTTCCATGCAAATTGTAATTTGTTAAATAAAAAAGTTATTTTAATATGAAAATTTATAAGAAAGTGAAATTTGCACTTTGGTTATTTAAGGTCATACAGGTGTCCTAGTGGTAAAAAGTGTACTTTTTCCCATTAACTATGAACTTGTTCCATTAATGTTTAACAACCAAAATTGTCCAAATACTTTTGTCTTAAAGAATAACATCCCTGCCCACAGAGCTCATCACAGACAGACTGTGACATATCAGAACAGCTCCAAGACTCAGCATCCAAGGACGACTTTCTGGGAAACAGCCAGGGAAGTCAGGACAACATATCATAGCCACCGGAAACACCAGAGACGCAGCCCATCTCACCAGACACATTATCCCTCTCTCCAGCATCTCCACTTCTAAGCTTCTCACAGAAAATGGAGGAACTGGTTTATGCTGGGACCAGACTCTCCCACTCTTTTGCTGCAAGCCCCCAGATATCAACTAAAAAACGGCGGGCCCCACAACCACCAAAGCCTGTGGGCCCAGCTCGTCTTCCTCCTCCTGTGAGAGCTCTCCGGCCGCTGCCACAACGCCAGGGCCCAAACCCTCCTCCATCTGCTCTAGGTGAACCAAAAACAACTGATAACAGCTCTCAGTGATATGTGTCGGGTCCCCGCTATAATAGCAGCAACATTCACAAATGTTTACAGAACAAGCGGGAACCCAGTGTGCCTGTAGTTTTCTCTATTTCTGTTTTATCACATGATAGAAAGTCTAAGGCCTTCTCAAGCCGTACGGCTGACTCATCTAATCTGCGGCCTGTTATGCATCAAACAAATATTGCTGTTGAGACAAAATGCAATGCCATCAAGTTAGCATTTTTAAACATTCGTTCACTAAAAAATAAATCATTTCTAATCAATGACTTAATAACCACAAACAACCTGGATTTTATGTTTCTAAATGAAACATGGCTAGAAGACAGCTGCAGTGCAACGGTCCTCAATGAAACAGCCCCTCCTAACTTCACTTTCATGAGTGTTTGCAGGACTGTTAGGAGAGGTGGAGGTGTAGCTGCTTTATTTAAAGATGTCTATCAATGCAAGCAAGTGTCATTTGGTCAGTACTTGTCTTTTGAATATCTAGGGATTGTGTTGAAAGGTGCTCCACGCATTCTGTTTATCATTATTTACAGGCCTCCAAAATACTCTCCAGCCTTTGTTGAAGAGTTCACAGAAATACTATCAATGATTTCCTCAGAGTTTGACTGTTTTGCTATTGCAGGGGATTTTAATATTCACATAGATAATGCAGAAAACAAAACTACAAAAGAAATTATAACTGTTCTAAATACTTTTGACCTGATTCAGCATGTGCATGAACCCACACACAATCGGGGACATACTCTAGATTTACTCATCAGTAGAGGTCTAAACATTTCATCCATTGTTATTAAGGACGTAGCACTATCTGATCACTTCTGTATTTTCTTTGATATATTGATCTCTGCTACCTCTGAATCTAGATCTGTCTCTGTCAGAAGGAGATGCATTAACGAAAACACTAGTGTGCTATTTATGGAGGCTATATCTTTAACACCAAGCATTTCTGCAGACTCTGTTGAACTTCTCCTTGATTCCTTTAACTCAAAAGTTAAGAATGTTATTAATGACATTGCTCCTTTGAAAGTCAGCAGGAAGACTGGCAGACAGAAATCAGCTTGGAGAAAATCAACAGCAGTTCAGAGTATGAAAAAGCAATGCAGAAAAGCTGAGGTGTGGGGGGGAGATGTGGCGGAAGACGAAACTTGAAATTCACTATAGCATATATAAAGACAGCCTTCGTACTTTCAATGTGGAACTAGGCAAAGCTAGACAGTCATTCTTCTCAAACCTTATAAACAGTAACTTAAACAACACTCGCACTCTTTTTGCTACTGTTGAGAGACTGACAAACCCCCCAAGTCAGATTGCCAGTGAAATGCTCTCCGACAGCAAATGCAATGAGTTTGCTTCCTTCTTTTCTGAGAAGATCAATAATATCAGGAAGGCGATTAGCACATCCCCAAGTTATGCAGAGGTTAGACATATTCGACCACAATATCAAAAAGAAGATACTATGTCTGCTTTTGAAGAAATTGATAGCAAAATTTTGGAAGAAATCGTACAGCACCTTAAATCGTCAACCTGCTGTCTTGACACACTTCCCACATATTTTTTCAAAAGGGTGCTTAACTGTTTGGAAGCAGATCTCTTAGAAGTGGTGAACGCCTCACTTCTTTCTGGGACTTTTCCAAACTCCCTGAAAACTGCAGTTGTTAAACCCCTTCTGAAAAAGAGAAATCTTGATAACACCATATTGAGCAACTATAGACCAATATCAAATCTTCCTTTTATAGGAAAGATTATTGAAAAGGTAGTCTTTAATCAGCTGAACAAAAACTTAAAATCAAATGGATACCTGGACAATTTTCAATCTGGTTTCCGCCCGCAGTTTTCACAAAAAAAGCACAGAGACAGCACTCGTTAAGATAATAAATGATATTCGCTTAATTTTTGATTCTGGCAAAATATCAATGCTGGTACTACTAGATCTCAGTGCTGCGTTTGATATTGTCGATCATAACATACTATTAGAGAGACTGGAAAACTTGGTTGGGCTTTCTGGCATGGTAATTAAATGGTTCAGGTCATACTTAGAAGGGAGAGGTTATTATGTGAGTATAGGAGAGCATAAGTCGTCCATGAAATGTGGAGTCCCACAAGGATCAATTCTTGCACCGTTCTTGTTTAGCCTGTATATGTTCCCACTAAGTCAAATAATGAGAAAGACCGAATTGCCTATCACAGCTATGCAGATGATACCCAGATTTACCTAGCCTTATCTCCAAATGACTACAGCCCCATTGACTCCCTCTGCCAATGCATTGATGAAATTAACAGTTGGATGTGCCAGAACTTTCTTCAGTTAAACAAAGAAAAAACCGAAGTCATTGCATTTGGAAACACAGATGAAGTTCTCAAGGTGAATGCATACCGTGACTCTAGGGTTCTAACAACTAAAAATCAAGTCAGGAATCTTGTTGTGATTCTGGAGACAGACCTTAGTTGCAGTAGTCATGTCAAAGCTGTAACTAAGTCAGCATACTATCATCTCAAAAACATTTCAAGAATTAGATTTTTTGTTTCCAGTCAAGACTTGGAGAAACGTTTTCATGCCTTTATCACCAGCAGGTTGGACTATTGTAATGGTCTTCTCACCGGCCTTCCCAAGAAGACCATTAGACAGCTGCAGCTCATCCAGAACGCTGCTGCCAGAATTCTGACTAGAACCAGAAATCTGAGCATATTACACCAGTCCTCAGTTCCTTACACTGGCTTCCAGTTATATTTCGGATTGCTTTTAAAGTACTTTTACTCGTTTATAAATCACTCACTGGCCTAGGACCTAAATATATAGCAGAAATGCTCACTGAATATAAACCTAACAGACCACTCAGATCATTAGTATCGAGTCAGTTAGAAATACCAAGGGTTACACAAAACAAGGGGAATGTGCTTTTTTTGTTATCATGCCACCCGCAGTTGGAATCAGCTTCCAGAAGAGATCAGATGTGCTAAAACATTAGTCACATTTAAATGCAGACTCAAAACTCCTCTGTTTAGCTGTGCATTTATTGAATTATCCCTGTGCTTGTCCGAACTGATTGCACTGTATTTTGTATAATCGTTTTCTTAAATTAATTTTAAATCTCTTAAATCAATTTTTTTTTTTTATAATTTTCAAAGTTTTTAAATTCCTTGTTTTATTTTTTGGATTGTTTTTTCTTTTCTTTATGTAAGCCCTTTGAATTACCCCCCATAAATTTGTGTATGAAATGTGCTATACAAATAAACTCGCCTTGCCTTGCCTTGCCTAAAGTGGTCATATGATGCGATTTCAATTTTTTCCTTTCTCTTTGGAGTGTTACAGCTCTTGGTGCATAAAGAAGATCTGTAAAGTTGCAAAGACTAAATTCTCAAAACCAAAGAGATATTCTTTATAAAAGTTAAGAGTCAGCCACGCCTACCTAAAACGGCTCGTTCTAACACGCCTCCACATGTCTATGTCACAATGTGGGAATATTTGCATAACGCCGCTCAAATGTTCAAAGAAAGAAGGTGTAACTTTTATTTTTTGCTGTAGTATTGTTGCTGCCGCCATGGCGTGAAGGCGCTGTGTGTTTCTTGTGAAAGCGAAAATACTTTGTTTGACCTTCCAAAAGAGAACGATATCCGCTTCGTCATGACTGGAGCTGATCCGTGCTGGTCGCTGAGGGCATACATCAACTTAGTGCTGTGGATCGCTGGATCGGCTTTCACCGTGGACGAAGCAGAGTCCAGCCCTGGGTCGTCACATGTGGTTGCCGCAAGCCACTCCCCCGCCCCCCCCCCCCTCCTTCGTCGAATCCGCCGGCCGTGCCGTTCTCAAGCCCGCCGCCTCTGCTCACTCTAGCCCTCCGGCCGTTCCTCACGCTAGCCTCTGCTCTGAGATTTGCTCTGCTCTAGCCTCTGCTCACTCTAGGCCGCCGCCGCTCACTCTAGGCCACCGTGTGTGACGCTGTGTTTCATAGTGAAAGCGAAACTACTTTGTTTGGCCTTCCTAAAATGGACACGATTAGAAATCAGTGTTTAAGTTGTATTTACAATACTGTTCCAGAACACTTCACCCCAAATATTCAGATTTGCAGCACATTTTATGGACTGTTTACTGATCCTGGTAGAGTAGACTACAATGCCGGTTGTTCTGACTCACAAACTGTTTGTAAGTACGTTTTTTATATTTAAATTGTTTTTTTTATATTTTATATATTTAAAGCGATTTTTTTTGGGCAGTGTAGAGTAGCACTTGTTGTTTGTCATTTCTCCGATCACAAATGCAGACATGGTTTTATGTTTACGCGGCGCGATGCAAAGCGTAAAAAGACAGTATAAGTCATTATAATCCATAATTATATCCCCACTGGATGCAACGAATGCCTCGTTTATAATGGGTTTTTATGTTTTTGAATCATCGCTCCGGCCTGACAGGGCATCATCGCAATATGGTAAGGGCCGTAACATTTCCGTTACATGCTTGAGGTATTCGGTCAGTCATAACGCACTGGATAGCTGGCCAATCACAGTACACCTCGCTTTTTCAGAACGATGAGTTTTTGTAAAAATCGACACGTTTCAGAAGGCGGGGCATAGAGAAACAATAATGTACATTATGTGGAAAAGAATGGTTTTTTTTAACCTTTAACCGCATAAACACATTTCATTACACCAAATACACAAAATAATGTTCTTTTTAGCAACATCATATGACCCCTTTAAATTTTGCCAGCATATACATGAACCTTTTTTATGAAATGTTTTGATTGAAAAGCATGTCTTAAGTAAGAATATATTTTTCTTAAAAGTATGTAGAGGGAGACCAGGGATGGTTGTAACATTTTTGACATTTCTGTCTTTATCTTGGAGTTCTTGTAAGTGAGCGTGTTCAAAATGTGATTCAAACTAGTTACAAGTGTCTGATATTAAATGGCATAGCTGTTATCTTGGCAGCATAAACAGAAAATGCATAGTTTAGTTTCAAACACAAGGAATGAAAATTGAACAATTCACCCCATAGTTCGGATTAGTTGTAACATACCCTGGAGTACGATGTAACATTATGCAATAAGGATTATGACAAAAAATAGATTTTGAAATCTTTTGAACAAATGTGCACTAGCTTCAACAATTGAACAGTGTTTGTGTGTGTGTGTTTAATCATGTTTGTTAATGTCAGTCATAGTAATTGGCCATAATAAAATTGAACTTGAGCACTTCAAAGAAAACACATAAATAAAACTAAAAATTGCTTGGGGTAGGTTATAACCATAGACTGTATAAAAAGGTTATAACATGTTTCATTGATGTTACAACTAACCCTGAGTCTTGTAGCCATGAACTAGCTCACCTTACAGCTAACAGCCAAACATTAGCACTAACAAAATATCTACACAGACACACAATAAACATAATTTAACTTTGATGAGTTTAACCACAAAGCAGGGACTGCCATCACAAAATTAAATGAAGTATAAAAAGTTACTCTCTTACCTCAAAATTAGTTTTTCTCCTCTAAAATCTGCTGTCTGCCACAGGGCTCTACTTCCTCACATGTGGAATAAAGACTACATTGAGAATGTGTGAAATGAATTAGCTGATTTGTAACTTGTTTCTTAATTTGAGAAATTGAAAGTGTTACATCTGACCCGTGTTACAACCATCCCGTCTCCCTAATCATAATAGGCTATTCTTCTAAGCGAAATGAAATGAGGAACGGATGTTGCTATCACGCGCATATCTAAATAATTCAATGTCATAATCTGAGCAGAAAACGAGAGGGTTGGCGCCTTTGCTAATCGTTGACATGTTGTTGTGAGTGTTCTAGTCTCTGTTTAGACAGTTAGGGGATAGAAGACGAGACAGAGGGATCAGGACAGGACGAGCGCTGACAACGTGATGAAGGCGCAAATGGACCGAAAGAGAAGGGACGTTTAATCTCTCTAATGACCCTAAACAGAGTACACGAAGGACCGCCTCAGGAGAACAACATCACAGATCTCACATCTTATTATTTTACTTCTTTAAACATTTTTTTTTCAGCCATTTTCTAATTTATTCCACACATCCTTATTCATTAGCTGTCAAATCTGTGCTCTTTTTCTATTTTTATCGCAGAGTTCCTATCTTTTTATTGAGAAGGATGTTCTCTGGACATGTTTTAGGGAGAAACAGCGCCCTCTACACAGCAGCGAGGAACTGCAAACATATTATTCAAGCCGCTTTTACAAGTACAAATAACACCTTCACGTATGAAAAGCAGATATAATGTATTAGTCAGTAACCTTAAAAATACTAAAAAAAAACCATAACTAATTAAACAGTTTTTAAATATTTCCTTATAGTGTACCTAAAGAGAAAGTGTTACCTACCTTACAGATGTCAAACTGAGTTCTGCATTTCATGCTAATTTGAGATTTTTGCAGCATCCATCAGAGGACAATACAAACCATTTCCCCCACTTACGCTAATATAGTGCTAGCTTGAAACATATACAACTAATGTAAATCACCAAGAACATTTACGGAGGATCCATTACATCCAGTTCTGCTTGCCCATCTGAAATGTCTTGCCAAATATTGTCCCAAATGTCAACAAGAGCCTGACTTAGTTTTAAAGCTAGATGTAATAGATGCTACAACCCTGTTTTAAATCCACAAAGAGAAACAAATATAAGATCCCGCACACATTCACTTAATCGCTCTTCTCAAAGAACCACAATTCTATGTCATACAATTACACTTACAGTTTGGAGAACAGCAAGTCTTTCCAATCTGTCTGAGCTAGTAGGTTAATCCGCAACAAGTCCAATGAACTGAAAGGCAGGAGGGAAACAGAGGGATTGGGCAAAGGTATCTCAACTAGGCGAAACAGATTTTAAAGGAGGGAAATAAGAAGCTTAGATTGTGTCTGTGACAAATGCACTCCCCCTTTAACTTTCTTGCTAACCAGTGGCAGATCAGGATATGAATTAAGGGCACAAACATTCAGTCAAGAGTCCCATTTCAGCACTCTAACTAGAGAGTTCTTGGAATCACTCTCTGTTGGGATGAGGACTCGGAGGAATTATTGTTTCATGGAACGGCCAACAAAAAGGTACCATTCCTCGGAGGTCTTTAAAACCCCTTCCACGTGTTTTAATCTATCGTGGGGTCCTGGTATTTCTTTCGACCACAGTTTTTGCAAAGTTCAAAAAGGTACTGTCTCGTTAAATCCATGCAGTAGTCTGATAATATCATTTTATGTTGTTGGAACGTACTCTGTTTGTCTTAAAGGGACAGTTTGCCATATGGAAGCATTTACTGAAAAATCTTGGTCGCAAGGAGGACTAACTGATTTGGCAAAAAGAAAAATAATACATTTGAAAAATAAATTTAAATGATCAAATTTCCTGTTCAGTCAGTCATCTGCTGTGTGAACCGCCAAATCTGGTAAACAGCCAAAAAAATCTGCAGGTCTTTAGTTTCCTCAACAGACCTTTTCCATATTGTGTAGTAAATAAGATTAAATAAGTTTTAATATATCTGAAAGGCCTATATTAAGGAGCTTCTAAGAGAAAATTGTGAACATACAACAGTGTTATTTCTAAAAAAACAAAAACAAACAGAAACTAAATGAAAACACATTTGCCATTGTTAACTAAAATAAAAAATAAACACTTAAACAACTGGGAAAATTTTAACGACTCTAAAACGAAAACTAAAATATCAGAAATATGAAATATGAAGTAATTTTAGTTTTTGATAATCTGTGCATTATAAAATTTTAAACCCTAATTATTAACATTAAACATCAAAATGCTACTAGTGATAACACCGGCCAGCCTTGAGAAAACTGATCCTGTAAAATATATTTAAATGATCAGTTAATGCGTTATCTTTTTGGCAGTGCCCTAAAATACAGCTATATAGTAAATATCTTTAATATATTAACATAATAGTCACTAAATAATACGATATTGATTCGATTACATATTATAGTTATATATATATATATCTATATCAATATTTTTTTTATATTTTAAATTGCTATCACAAACTGAACTAAAAAATAACCTAGAATCTGGAGATGCCAAAACTAAAAACTAAACAAGACACTAATTTCTAAAGGAAAAAGACATTTAAAATATCAAGATTCGTAAATTAAACAAAATACAAAGAAAAAAGTGTTTGCCACACACACCCTCTAACCTGGGTATTGTATCATACAACCCTGCTGTGTGGGTGTAATTAAGGGGAATTAACTCCTCTTAATTAGATTTAACACAGATCAAGCTGACTCAACTCAATTTGTTCACTTTTATGCCCCTTAAAACTGGCTGATCTTAGACTCAGACTTCAATAAAGATCAGCAGAGATGAGATGGCCTTAAAACGAAGTTCTTAAGGAGTGCATACGTAACATTAGGCACGTTCTGATGTGAACTCCAACAGATAACGTCATAGATCTCAAGCCATGATTTAACATATGCTGTGCTGAGAGTCTTCCAATGGGATCTGAAATAATCCTGTTGGTGGAGACCGTTGCACTTAGGATTGCTGTTGTAATGAAATTCTAGTACATGACCCAATAATTGTTGGTTTATGTACTACAAAACATAAATAAAGGACCTTTCTTATATGACGGCCATTCAAAAATATCTACACTACTGTTTAACCGTTTGGGGTAAGGAAAAAAAAAAAGAAAAAGTTTTTTAAAGTAAGTCTCTTATGCTCGTCAAGGCTGCAATTATTTGATCAAAATTACAGTAAAAACATAACATTGGAAATATAATTACAATGCACATCACTTGTGGGGGGGGGGGGTCTATTATAATATATTTTAAAATAAAATTTTATTCATGCAAGCTGAATTTTCTGCAGTCATTACTCCAGTTTTCAGTGTCTCATGATCCTACAGAAATCATTCTAATGTTCATTTGGTGCTCAAGAAACCTTTTCTATTATTATCAATGTTGAAAACAGTTGTGCTGCTTTCTGTAGAAACTATGATACATTTCTTCCAGAATTTTTTGATGAGTAGAAAGTTCAAAAGATTCTATTTATTAAAATTTACTTTTTTGCACTATGCAGTTTAAACTTGATCATTTATGCACCTTGCTGAATACAATAGCCTTGACTCCAAAAAAAGAACTGACCCCAAACTTTTCTGAATGTCAGTGGTTTATATCGCAAAGATGCCAACTTCCAAATCAGTAACGTCGTATTCCCTCAGATTCGTCAGCACACTCCATACCTGTTGCTACTAAGCCATATGGGCATTGCACATGATTCTGACTCCTCGAGATACTCCACATTCTGTTTGCTCGTAGCTCTAGCACATAACAGGATCACTTAAAAAAATATAATACGCTTATTATTATTTTTTTTTTTAGTTGTTAGTGGCGACCTTAATAGTAGGCTTTTGTTAAAGATGGTATGGAGGGAATCACCCATTTGTGCCAGGCATAGCTTCCGTCTACGGATGGTGGTGTGTCTGAGGAGCGCTTGTGTCCGACATCACAACAAAAGAGGGTGAGGGGGGGAGGGGTGTCAGATGCTCCATGGTTATGTCAGGGCTCCCATGGGGTCCCAGGCTGGGAGGACGATGGGGTCCTGCTGCATGACGTCCAGCACTTCAGGAGGGAGGAAATTCTTATCCACCACCACTTCGTACACATACTCAGAAAACCACTCGTCTGTCATGATCAGATATCCTGCAGGAAGAGGCAGACATGAGGCACGGACAACAGACAGAGATAAACGGGTAAAATGAGAGATGAGCAAAAGAAAGATAGCGGGACAGAGGAGTGGAACACCATTTAATTTGCTGCAGCAGAAGCTCTTATGAGAAACTTCAGATTAGCTCACTAGGTTTGAACAGAGCACAATCCACTAATTAAATGTGTAATTAAGCAACATATGACGCTATATACCGTCCAGGCCTGAGAGATGTCCGATTTAACACCCGCCTCGTGAGACGGGATTTTTCGTCACACGCTGAAATCCGATTAGGCTTGAGAGTAAAACTTTAACAGCAAACGGTGTTTAACGCTGCCAAATCTGATGTCAAATGAAATGCTGATCCCATTAGCGCCGCACTTTCTCCATTGTTCGCATGGGAGGGAACGAGCCACACCTTGTCTAGATCACCTGTCTAGCTTCTCAAAACTGAAAAAGTTTGATTTTAAAACGAGCAAACATACACATTTGAACAATATTTTTCATTCAGGGTGTGTCAGGATCCAATCGTGTCCAACAGTGGCTCCCGATAAAGCCTGTTCTCTCTTAATCACTTAAAGAACGTACAAAATTTTTTTTTGCCCTGTTAAAAGCAGGAAGTAAATGATGATAAGGTTTATTTCACACAGTGTTCACTCCTAGGCCATGACCGGTTGACTAAGACGAATCAAACCGGGCCATCGAACAGAAGAAAAATGCCAAGTGAAACAGAGCAGAACATCCTGAGAACAAATGGAGCAGTAGAGCTTGGATTTCCATGTTGGAATTTTGTGCATCAGTACCTCAGCGCAATGCTTGGGGTATCAAAATGTGATTTTTCAAAATAGTCTGAGTGTGTACAAATGGGGCATCACTCTTGGATGAGAACAGACTTTTAATGAGACAGAGAAGCTTCAGAGACAAACGGTTCTGAATCTGAAAAACAAACTGATTTTTGCTACAAAACATCACGTTTATTTGGGCAGCTGGCAGTCTTTGATTGTGTTTGTAAAAAAAAAATCGTCCATTCCTGGGGGGCACAAAGCATCTGAGAGAATATTTATCCCTCTATTCATCACTTCACTTCTACAGCCATAAAATCTACCAGCTTCAGGGCCTCCAGTGAGCCATTGACCGCATTATAAATATTCTGTCAAAATCAGTTACACAATTACCCCTCATCAACTTCTTGTTTGTGCCACAATATGCAAAAATAGGCCAGAAAGAGGCAGAAATAATCAATCTTACAAGCCTGAAGCCTGTTTTCCTCCAGAACGTTTATCCGGCTCCCCTGAGTATATCACATTACTGTCTAATCTTCAGGGGAAACAACTGTTATGAACAATTTGAGAGCCCTTAACCCCTTCGACCTCAACAACACATTTTTCTAATTCCTCTCCTCATCTAGCTGCCAAACAATGTTGCTGGAAAACCACAAAAAGTCCTGATTTATGTGCAGCTGTGATGTTTTGAATTTATAAATAGCCGTGATTAGATGTGATCCATCATTTATTAATTCACTGTGCGCTGTAAGGCTGATATTTTTACAACATTGGCAGATGTTTCTACTAAAATCAGTGTTAAAGGTGAAGCATCTAACTACTGCACTATTAGTGTGATGCTGGAGTTGGCACTGCTGGAGTGTTCTGGTCATTGCTAAGGTGTTTTTAGTGGTTGCTAGGGCATTTCTAGGGCAGTTGCTTACTGCGTCAAATATTACAATTATATACTATTTTGTCAAAATAAAAAAACTCAGTAGTTTTAAATGCTACAAGTGAATTTCAGCATCACAACATTATAATGTACATGTATGAAAAGTCATTTTCATTTTGAGATTTGCTGTTAATTATGCAAAATTTACTGACGTTAGTATATGTGCAACAGAAATAGCAATGCTTGCCTTAGAAACACCACAGAACCACAGCATTTACACATTTTGAGGAAACTGACCTATGAATCCCTTCGCATCTCATTAAACCAACAAAAGAAAGTATTTTAACATGGAAAAAATGACACACTTCACCTTTAAGGCAAACTTTGAACTTTTTAAATGCACAGATGAAGCAATCTGCAAGGAATCATTTTCTATGAAAAACGAGCAGGCCAAAATACCTCTATAATCTTCTGAGGAATTCAGGTCTGTGGAAGCAGAAAGAAAACGACAATGTGTGCGTGTGCGCATACTCTTTCTTTCTCCAGGCAACAAAAAATCAAAAAAAAAAAAAAAAAAAAAAAAAAAAAAAAAAAAAAAAAAAAAAAAAAAAAAAAAAAAAAAAAAAAAAAAAGGAAAAAAAAAAAAAAAAAAAACAAAAAAAAAAAAAAAAAAAAAAAAAAAAAAAAAAAAAAAAATATTACACAGCCCCTCATGTCCGCTGTTTTAAAATATACCAGTGGTATGGACATGAGGTCCAGCTGTGAGCGGGTCTACAGATGTGCCAGGCCTGAATAACACACCCACCACACTCTAAACCTCTAAATCCAGAGAGGCCCAACAGAGACCCCATGCTAAATCAAATATCTGACTCCTGGTGTTCTCAGACATGAGTTAAATTAAGTTATTGAAGAGTGGACTAAGGAGCCACAAGAGGTAATCCTGCTGCAAATTGAATTATTCAATGTCAAAAGTCAAATATCTGTAAATTAGGAAGCATATATAAGCAGCAGACAGAAGGTAACCCCTCACCTTTATTCCCACGGTCGTCTCCCCACGAGTTTTCCACACGCCACTTCTCATAGCATCCCTCCTTTGCATTCTGTGGACGAGAGACAGAGGTGATGAAACAGAGAGTGAAAGTCTGTCCCATACACATGCCAATCATAGTGTAGTGGATAGAGATGTGGACTCATAACCGAAAGGGTTTAGGTTCACAAAGGTTGATATGTGAACTATTACCACTGTACACTAATTTTCAAATGTTTGGGGTCGGTAAGATTTTATGTTTTTGAAAGAAGCCTCCTATGCTTGCCAAGCTGCATTTATTTGATCGAAAATACAGTAAAAATAGTCAAATATTACAATTTAAAATAACTTTTCTATTTTAATATATTTAAAGGGGTCATATGATGCTTTTTTTATAGATCATTATTTTGTGTATTTGGTGTAACTGAATATGTTGACATGCTTTAATGTTTTTCAAAAAACCATTATTTTTTCGTTTTTTTTTTTTGCAATACCCGGTCAAGATATTAATACACTTTTGTGTGGGGTGCCCACATACATCTCTGGGGCTCCTCCTTATCTTAAAAATTTATTAAATGGGGGCCACCTCTCTTAAACACGTTGTTTTCAACAAAGCCCCCTCTTTTGATAAGCGCAGTTTGCTCTGATTGGCCAGCTGACCAAGTGCATTGTTATTGCCCGAACACTCCCCAGATCACTCGTCGGAAATGCACAAACAACGCCCCTTACCTAATTCGAGCTTCACTTTCAAAATAAATGTATCATAAATACGTCATTATTTTTTAACCATTCAATTTTATTCACCGCCCGGGGAAAGTGGAAACCTACAAGTCCGCAAGTTACAGACACATGTGATGAAGCTGGTATGGTTTAGTAATCCGTTGTGTTCGTGCCTCTCTTCTGGGCTCTCCCCTTCTCCTCTCTTCCCTCTCTCTCCTCACACGACGACCATCGGCGCCCGCGCAACATCCTCCAGTGCGGCACACGATTCTCAAAACCCGCTTTGAACGTCAATACAAATACTTAAACAACTAAATACCAAAACATAGCTGATTCAGAAACCCCAGATTGTCGCATTATAGGCCTAAATAGCCGAAGGTCACTCAAAAAAAAACAATTACCTCCTCTCCTAGGTTCATGAAACTGTCGTCCATAAAATGCATTGCTGTTCTGTGTAAGTAATCTTAAAGAATTCCTAAATGCATCTACTTTTGGAAGGCCAAATAAAGTGCTTTGCTTTCGCCTAGACACACACAGCGTCTCCCTGACATGGCTGCTTCAACAACACGATAAGACCATAACTAACTGCGGTTACTGAAACCACGCCTTCTTTCTTTCTTTGCGTGCACATTTGGGCTGCATTATCCTAATATTTCCACATAGTGAGGTAGAAATGTGGGGGCGTGTTAGAACGACACACGCCGTTTTTAAAAAAAGAGGGGGGGCGTGGCAAAGTCTTAACTTTTATAAAGAATATCTCCTTGGTTTTTGATACTTTAGTCTTTGCAACTTCAGGGATCTTATCTATGCACAATCAGCTTGTAACACTCCAAAGAGAAAGAAAAACTTGAAATCGCATCATATGACCCCTTTAAATACATTTAGAATGTGATTTATTCCTATGATGGCAAAGCTGAATTTTCAGCAGGCCCTACTCCAGTCGTTAGTATCACATGATCCTTCATAAATCATTCGAATATGCTGATTTGCTGCTCAAGAAACATCTCTTTTTATTATCAATGTTGAAAACAGTTGTGCTGCTTATTATTTTTGTGGAAACTGTGATACATTTTTTCTGAATTCTTTGATGACTAGAAAGTTCAAAAGAAAGGTGTAGATTTGAAATAGAAGTTTAAAGCATTTAGAACATTATAAACGTATTTACTGTCACTTTTGATCAATTTAATGCATCCTTGCTGAACAGAAGTATTCATTTATTATATTAAGTATTACTTTTCTGTATTTCCCATGTAATGTCTAGCTGCTTTTTAAACCTAAGCTATGTTTGACTGATTAATAAAACAGGGCAAAGAAGCCCTTTGCTTTACAGCACATTGGTTCTGCCCACCGGGTACCAGAGAAGAGAATAATGAACTCTGGACATGCATATGATGACTTGTGAGGGAAAGTAGACAGTAATCTAAAAAAACTGCTAGTAATTAAACAGGCCGGATGTCTGCAGAGGGAGGAAAAATCTCGAGGTCACACTGACTGTAAGAGCTGTTAATGAGCATTCAGGGTCATGACCTGTGCGATATAGTGCTCTTTAAATAACTAGCTCAACTTGTACCAGCCAACCAAGCATATCTGACAATGTTTTTGAGCGTGCTGTTCTCTCAATACCTTGTCAGTAACACCAGTCAGAATCATGGCATGGGTCATCATGGAATCTCCATAGATCAACCTTTCCGCCTTAGACAAGTTTTTCACTGAGATGCCGAACACCAGGTCATGGTTAAACCTACAAAAATACAGAGAATCCTTAGTGTCAAAAACACATTGAGAAAAGTCTTACCTTTTAACTGGCAGAAGAAACAATACTCACACATGCATGTCATTGATGCCCAGTTTGCTGTGGAAATGTTTGCCTACGTCACAGCCGAACCACACCGCCTGATGCCAGAAAGACAACGATTAATCCACTTTCTGTGGGTCGGTTATAACAACCACCATTTTTGTACAACCGTTTTACACAACATGTAAAACAAGACTTTAAAATTCCAGACAGAATGCAATGTACCGAAATTGCCACAACAAAAAAAAAAAAAAAAAAAGAAGAAAATTTTGCATGCCAAATCAATACACACAGGCATGTAAACCTCAGAGAGTGACACAAATAAGTGAATAGTTTATAATTGTATCATTTAGTGGTGTAAACAGGGTCATTAAGTCTCATACTAGATGAGAGACAAAACGATCAAGCTGTCCACCAACAGGCTGTTGAGTTAGTGTTTATCTAGATTTTTTTTAGCTCAAATATGTTTCAGTGGTAGTACTTTAAAGATAAATGTAGAAGTGTAAATTATGAGAAACAACAGCTTCTCTCATTTCATTTCCACTACAGCCATCAAAATGCTGCATTTTGTAACAGATTCACCACCTTCAACAATCACTATCAAACCTCATAGGCCTCTTTTGTCATGTGGGAATAATTGTGCTATCTGTTTATTCCTGGGCCATGACTAGCATCCATATACACTACCGCTCAAAATGTTTTATGCAGACATCTTATGCTTAAAGCTGCATTTGATCAAAAATTCAGTAGAAAAGTAATATTTTGAAATATTATTACTAGTTTAAAATAACTCTTTTCTATTTTAACATGTTTCCAATTCCAATTTATTCCTGTGATGGAAATTTTTAATTTTCAGCAGCCATTGCTCCAGTCTTCAGTGTCACATGATACTTCAGAAATGTTTATAATTCTTTAACCAATAGCATTTATTTGAAATAGAAATTATTTTGTAATATTATGTATTTTCTGTCACTTTTGATCAATTTAAAGCATACTAAATTAAAGTATTCAGAAAAGTATTCCCAAAATAAAATACCTCAGTATCCCTAAACTTTTGCAAAGATAATCACATGACCCTAAACCAGCCTAATTATAATGGAAACCCTTCAAACCCAATTGATTTTACCTCTCCACTCTTGATGGAATCTGCAGCAGCTTTCTTGAGCAGCTCGATGGACTGGTTGTTGTAAAGTGTTCTGCGGCCACCCACCATGTTTCCCAGAAACTCCACACTGTACAGCTTTCCATAGGGGTTTTGGGGCCGAGGGTCATTAACGAGGCAAATCTGCATAGAGATTGCACAACCTGTGAGTGAGGACTACAACAGGCTGAAGGCATATAATGTTGAAGCTGACATAGCCTATGCTGGCTCCTACCTTGTCCTGGAGATTATAGAGGGGCTTGACGTGCTTTGTGTAAAACTCCAGAGGAGTTAAAGGGCCCATGCGGTGGAAGTTCTTGTCCTTGTCCCGGTATTCCCAACAGATGGTGTCTGGAGGACTGCCCAGACAAACACTGGCCACTCGAAACACCTGAAGACATAAAATGAAATAAAAAAGATACATGAAATCATATTGACACCAACCTTTTGAACAGTAGTGTACATAGCGGAAACTTTTTATGTTTTATGGCTCCTAATAAGCATTCAAAATTCAAAAATGGTTGATTGAAGGCTGGCGTTATGTTTGAACTCTGAAGATGGATGACATATGAATGTGATATCTTAAATAAGACCTGGGAAATCAAAACAAAGCACATTAGAGAAAGCTCTGGCTTTGACAGGATGTAGCTGAGATGAGCACTAAGAACACAAACAATGTGTGTGAGGCGTCCAATGTTTGACTCTGGTACACTTTATTCTGAACTCAAACTGTTTTTAGTTCTCAGAACTTAGCCTTTGTTACTCCAAACCGAAGCATTTCCTGCCCTCTCCTGACCGCGGCCTGAGCTTTATATATTGGAACGCGGATTTCTTGTAGCCAAGATTAACTTGACTTAGATAATATTCACTTATTGGTCAATCGCATAGGCACAGGCAGGAAGGCAAGAAACTGGACAGATAAGATGTGCCTGTCTTTTTTCTTTTGGCATATACAAGTAGGTGGATCAACAAAGACATGCGCCACACAAACTGAATTTTAAAGAGAATTCTGGTGGACTTTATTCACACTATATGAGCTTTCATTTGTTTGGACTTCACAGAGAAGTCAACAGAAAATAAAAACGCATATATTTATACTCAAATACTAAATTCAAAACACCCAAGACATTTGAGCTCATGAGATGTGAAAAAACAATGACACCTGCCATGCAAGTTTGTTTTAATAGAAAAATGTGAGAATAATGACTTAAATTTCTGAGATGGTATAGGGAAACATTTTAATTCATTCTTTTTTTTCACTTAATTATCCCTAAAATTAACAGCAACAAAGGGCAGAAAACCAACATAAAAACAAAAAGTAAAAAAAACAAAAAAACAAATTTTGGTCTGTTCATCACACAAAAAAACTTATAAAAAATAGACAAATAAATACAATGGATAATGCCCTTTCAGAACTTAAAGTGGTCATATGATGCGATTTCAAGTTTTTCTTTCTCTTTGGAGTGTTACAAGCTGACTGTGCATAGATAAGATCCCTGAAGTTGCAAAGACTAAAGTCTCAAAACCAAAGAGATATTCTTTATCAAAGTTAAGACTCTGCCATGCCTACCTAAAATGGCTCGTTCTAACACCCCCACATATCTACCTCACTATGTGGAAATATTATCATAATGCCGCCCAATGTGCACGCAAAGAAAGAAGGCTTGTTTCAGTAACCTCATTTAGTGTTGAAGCAGCCATGTCAGGGAGACGCTGTGTGTTTCTAGGCAAAAGCAAAAGCACTTTATTTGGCCTTCCGAAAGTAGATGCATTTAGGAATCTTTAAGATTACTTACAACAGAACAGCAATGCATTTTATGGACGACCGTTTCGTGAACCTAGGAAAGGATTTAATTCTGACTTTGCTATGACAATCTGTTGCTTCTGAATCAGCTACTGTTTTGTTTTTAGTTTAATAATTTGCTATTGACTGTTTAAATGCGGAGTTTTGCGCATTGTGTGTGTGTGTGTGTGAGAGAGAGACAGGGTCACATCACAGTAGAGTCAGCTGTCTTAACCATGGCTTGTGTACTGCAAACACATACCAGCTTCATCACTGTGTCTGTCACGCGACTCTGTTCCCCTTTCGTGCTTGAACTGATGGTAAATCTAATGACATTTATTAACTGTTTTGATATTTACTTTGAAAGCTTGAAGCTGGCGATTATGGTAAGGGGCGGTACATTTCCGACGAGTGCTTGCGGTGTTCGGCCAGTCACAATGCACTGGGTCAGCTGGCCAATCAGAGCAAACTGCGCTTGTCGGAAGGAGGGACTTTGTAGAAAACGAAGCGTTTGCGTTAGGCGGGGCATAGAGGACCTACAATACTGTACAGTATTGAAAAATAATGTGTTTTTTTACCATTAAAGCATGTCAACATATTCTGTTACACCAAATACACAAAATATGATCTTTAAAAAAGCATAATTTGACCCCCTTTAAAAAAAAAATTCAAAAGCAGAAAAACAAAACTTTTGACAGATTTGACAATTTAATGTACTTTAGATGAGAGATTTCAGAAGAGAGTTTTTTTCCAAGTAACCAACCTTCTCTCTCACCCTATTCCAGCCCTATCCCAAAAAGAAAACCATTTAGCATTAAAGTTTGTTTTCTCTATCCAGTCCCAATACCAGCGGCGCCCGGCCCTTTTTCCTCCGTTGACCCGGTGCTGGACCCAGATGCTCCAACCGCACAAACAGCCTCTGCGTCGCACGCTCTCACATCCTCTTTCCTCCTTGGCAGGTTAGATAAACTCGCTGGACCGTCCAAACAACATGGGCGCCTGTTTTCCCTTTTTTTGGGCCTGTTGAAAAGTCCCGCTCGCACGAAACAATAGCCGAAGCTCACTGACGTCAGTACGGAGTCAGCGAGTCAATATTGAAACACCTGTCTGAGGCTGTGTGGCCACAGGGCAGCAGGAAGAGCTGAGAGGCACAACCAGGGATGAGCAGCTGGCTCAAAGGCCAGGAACATCAGCATGCCACAGCACAATGCAAATCTTTTGCTTAAGAAAAACACAATGTCTCGTCCAAAAGCACTAAATCTCATCTCCTCTGGCCATTCCGTCATGCCTTGACTTTGGATAATGCAGGATCTGTGAGTCAGAGCAACTTAACAAGAGCAAGGTGTATGGATGCAATGAAAATCAAACTTGTATGTATGGGATAAACAATGGGCATTTGATCTGAAAGGTGCATGAAAACCTAATATATCCTATAACCTAATATATAAGTATATTGCTAAGAGCATTTGTGACATGTTACAGGAAAACATTTTAGTTTATTCCAAAGGGTCAGAGCTATGGCCTGGTGGTAGTCTGCATGCTAAGACACACTGAGCCATGGTGCTCACACAGGCATTATGAGATCAAACGTGGCTTATGATAAATCTGTCATTGTCCCTATAAATAGCAACAGTATAAATGCAAAACAAAAAACAAAACCAAAACAGATAAACAAAAAAAATGAATGAAACAAAAACCAATAAAACAAAATGAAATATAAACCTTGAAAAACATAAAAATTTATTATAAAACTAAAAATTCAAAACAAAAAAAACTAATTAAAAAACAATACATGAAAAACCCCCACAGAACTAAAAGCAATTTACAAAAATAAGACAAAACAAAAACAATACACTAAAATAAAGAAAATAAAAAACTAAAATGAAAACCCCCACACAACTAAATAAAATTACAAAGAATAAAAAAAATTACAAAAACAAACTACAAAAAATAAAATAAAATTAATCACAATAAAAAAGCAAAACAAAATAAAAAAATAAAAAACAAAGCAGAAACTATAAACTAAATAAAAAAACAACTAAACAAAGTGAAATAAAACCTCACAAAACAAAAGCAATACACCAAAATAAACAAAATAAAAAACTAAAATGAAAACCCAACAGAACTAATAAAATTCAAAGAATAAAAAAATGACAAAAAACAACTACAAAAAATAAAATAAACCACAATAAAAGCAAACTTTCAAAAATACAATAAAATAAAAAACTAAGCAGATAAACTATAAACTACAATTTAAACATCACAAAACTAAAAGATAAAAGAAAATTAAACAAACAAACGTAAACCAAAAAACAAAATAAAAACAAATGAAAACCCTCACATAACTAAATAAAAACTAATTACAAAGAACAGATACAAAATAATGACAATAACTAGAACACAAAATGAAACACCCCCAACCCCCAAAGAAAAATTACCACACACTTAAAATATAAATAAAAAATAATAAAATAAATAACAATATTTAAACTAACAAAACAAAACAAAATAAGTTTAAGGAGTGGAGAAAGGTTCAGGTCACTCATGGTCAGACGTATCCAATGCCACATGCATCACCTCTCGTTCTAGTGGGTTGAGATACTGGCTTATCTGGGATCACAAGCACCTGCTCCAGTGTGTGGGCACAAGGTGCTCCAGGTATGAATATGGCAAATAGGGGTTTGTTGACAAGGAAAGCAACACTCTGGCTAGCTGTCTCACGTCAAAGTAATCCATGTGCAAGCAATCAGCCATGCAAATGGCTGGATGTATGAAGATGCAACATGGCATGATTTCAGCTGCCTGTGGGAAGGTAAAAGATCTTCATCGTAAACATCACTTTTCTATACGGCTGCCAGACTCTGGTACTGAGACCACAGCGCTGATCTTATCATTTTTGTTTGCATCTGCTTCTCAAGCACAGCTTTGCAAGGAAGTAAACAGAATGAAGTTCAGCAAAGGGTTGCGTGTCAATAATTGGCCTTTTTGTTTTCGTTGCATGGCAAAAATGACAACGCAAGTCAAAATATAATTTAGAGCATGATCAGATTACCCATTAAAAGGCTGTGAAGAGATGACAAATATATTTGATTGATTAACTTGGAACTTTTTGTGTAAACATGAAACACATTTGGCCCTTTCAGGCAAACAAAGTTCAACAAGGGAATTTAAGTATGTCTTTGCAGAGAATTATCAACAACCACAACACAGTGACTAAACAGACCTCAACCCAAAAAAAATTAAAATCTGCACATTCCTTGATCATACATACACACTGTTTTCTAGCATGTGCAAACAAACACTAAGATATGACAGATGAACAGAATGTTTATATAACACAATCATGATGAGTTGATTCTGTGATTAAAGCAGTTATATCAAAATATTTCCTTTGATCTTTTGATGTACTATAAAAACAAATGTTTTTTGATCTCTGAATTTCAAGTACTTTATTCAGCAAGGATGCATTCAATTCATCAAATGTGACAGAAAAGACATTTATAATCTTACAAAAAAATATTTCAAATAAATACTGAACTTATATTCATCAAGATTCTTTAAAAAAGATGCATCTCGGTATTCACAAAAATATTGTGTTTACTGTTTTCAGCATTGATAATAAGAAATGTTTATCAATCACCAAATTAGCATATTACAATTATTTCTGAAGAACCATGTGACACTTAAGACTGAAGTAATCACGGTTGAAAATTCAGCTTTGCAATCACAGGAATAAATTCTGTTTTAAAATATATTAAAATAGAAAACAATTATTTTAAATGTAAATAATATTTCATAATATTACTGTTTTTATTGTATTTCTGATCAAATAAATTCAGCCTATATATATATTTTAAAGGAAGCATTTTAAGTTGTCAGGCTGGAAATCTATGATTGCACTAAGCTATAAAACTAAAGGCAAGATAAACTGAAATTATACACATGGCAGGGAAGTGTTCTATAAACAAAAAAATATTTTAAAATTGATAAATTCTGAAGACTTTGTAAAGTGATCGCTCAACATGAAGACGTGGTTTGTTTGAGCCACTTTAAGGCATGTTCTGCAGCACAAAGGTCTGTCAGATACAGTCCTGAGATTGTAAAGTGTGACACTGTCCAGTCCAGCAGTGCCAACACATCAATAACTCCAGTTAAACAAGGTCACTAGTGTGATTATGAATGGAAACGGAAAATTTTTTGACCCTCATACAAGTTCTGACTTGACTTGTTTTGTCTAAACTGGACTAGTATCCAGTCTCAATTATGCAAATAATATGACTTTCCCGCATTTGATTTAATCCACCAAATAAACAAACTCACTTCCCAACAACTCCTCAGCTAGTGAAGTGCTACAGAAAACAAACCACCACCAGGTGGACAAACAAACATCATGTCAAAAACAGGAAAAGGCCCAAGCGGGTGAGAGGAGAATGTGTATCACAACCAGATAAACAAATCATACTCGGGCATACGTTTATCCTGGGAGAGAAACGCAGAGCACAAGCTTAGAGATGTTAACTTAGACGTGTACGCTGTGCGTCGTCCCTTCGCAAATGGTGGAGGTATAGTAGTAATGCCAGTGAGATTGCCTTTTCCACTCAACGACAGGCACCGGGCGATAACAATCATGTTTGTGGAACATTCTGTCATTAAGTCCTGCAGGCGCTCACACTTTCTCTCTGTCTAGCTCATCCTTTCTCTTTCCTCCGCTCACACGCATAAAAATGCATGCAAACATATAAAAGATACGTTAAAATACACATACGCAGGTATTCACAAAACCAGGACACGCTTTGTACGTGTTCATTTTGGTTCATAGATGGTTGACAATGTTATTGCTCAGTTTAAATGGAGTTTAATTATTGATGTCTATGTTTTGTCAGATCAAGCATTTATGATATTTACAATATGTCAGTACTTACATCGTTACATCACTTACAGTATGACATACAAAAGGGTCCTGAGACTATTTAACATTTAATAGGGTATTGTTTATTCTTTACATTACAACTTATAATAGCAGTATAATAATTTTTTTATCATTTTAAAATTTCTAATTCCTTAAACAGATTTTTGGACCCCATTGAATGTGTGTTTTAAGAAGCAAGGTTTCTTTTTTACTTTTAGTTTGTATATTTCATTATATACATATTAAATAATGTAAAATATTACACTATGCTGATCTTTATGAAAAAAATTACCTTTACCTTTTTATGGACTGAATTATGAAACTGATCATGCTGCCCTTCTGTTTGTCGAGTATGCAAATGTGTCTAAAAAAGCTTTTAAGTTTCTGAAAGCTGATATGTCAGGGAGGTTTTCAGAGCTGGCAACTGCTGATAAGGAAAAAACAGTTGCAAATCCCATAATTATAAAAAGTGAGCTTGACAGTCCTCATCCTCAATTTTACAGTTCTCACTGCTTATACAAAATATGCAAGTTCTCAGCCAAGTCTGTGAAAGATAACCTTGCAATATATTGTCTGGCAACCTCTAGTGGTGGTTTGATAAGCAGTCAAACAGCGACTTCAACAGGCCTATGAGAATAGCACCATTCGGTTACCATTCTGGGGTGCGTTTCCCAAAAGCAAGTATGTAATTCAAGTTCCATTCAATGGAACTTTCGACCATAGTTAGCTAATGATGCTTTTGGGAAACGCACCCCTTTATCCAAAGATTGTAATTATCATTTTTTACTCATCTTCATGTCATTCCAAATTCATATGGTGTTATCCTTTATGTAGAATAATAAAAAAAGGATCCAATTTCTAATATGAAAGAATTATTATTGAAAATCAAATCAATATGTTGCCAATATCTTTAATTATGTAATTGACGTGCATATGCTTATACAGGTTTGTAATGATGTGAGGGTGAGTAAATTATTATTATTATTTTAATAATAATTTTTTTCAGGCTGAACTATGCCATTGTGATAAAACAGAGGGCAGGTTAGCTCCAAAAAACAAACTCACCTCCTCAATCATGGTATCTACAGTGTCAGACAGCTCAGTTTTAGGGACTTCACTGGCCACCATGTTCCTCAGCCTTAGACAATACTCCCTCAACTGCAACACAAAAAACAAATGCAAATTACAAGTCACAATACTAATTAAATAAAAAAAATAGATAATGCTAAATAATGTGTCTAATTATAGAATATCTTAGATATAACACATCTTATAAACCACTGTATCTAGCTTTCTCACAATATTTGAGTAACCCCAGAGTAAACAGTGCTTTAAAAGACAATGTAAGTGTAACATCATGAGTATGCTAATTTTAGAAGCTTATTCCATGACTCTGACCTCAGCCATGTTTAAAAAAAATAATAAAAAAAAGGCTACTGATAACTAAAAACAAACTAAAATGACTAATTGTTTTGGGTCACTGAAATTAAGGAGAAAAAAAATAACAGAAATATTACATTGAAAACATTTTGTTAATGTTACCTTGGCAAATAACTGAATTTAAATATAACTGAAATAAGCTGACATAATCTGGCACATTATCTCATATCTGTTTTAGCTCTTCATTAAATGTCATGTGGCCGAAATTGCCATCTTCCTCATTTATCTAAAAGCCAAGGAAAGTGACCTTAGTGACTTTATCCTCTGCTCATCCGATGACTCAAATGGCGCTTTTCCACTGTGTGGTACGACTCGGCTCGGCACGGCTCAGTACGGCACGGCACGGTTCGGCTCGGCTTGCGTTTCCACTGCAGTTCAGTACCGCGTTAGAGTTGGCGGGATTATTCACATGTCGTTAGTTGTGCCGCCTATACTGCTGTGACTCCTGAAAAACTTTTTCATTCCGTGTCGCCCCATCAAGCTCTCGCTGGATCCACTCCTCTGCTATCTACGAGAGGAATGTCTGATCTTCCGCAACAGACAAACAACAAAACTTTTTGGTTGTTAAAAAAAGGTGCGCTCGTTCAAAACAGTTGCGTTCGATCTTTCGCTGGCTGTGCTGATTTAAATCTAGCGGTTCTTTTGTGTTTGTGTCGCAAGTTCAGTGACGCAGGTAGTGACGATTCTCTCCGGCCAATCCGTGATCAGCTGAGTTTACACGTCACGTTTTGGTAACAGTAGGGTTCACTTGGAACCCCAACTGAGGTGGTAATAAAAAAAGTACCAGGTACTGTACCTAGTGGAAAAACCCCAAAAAGTGAACCGTACTGTGCCGTACCATGCAGTGGAAAAGCGCCAAAAGAGCATTTCTGTGATGGAGCCACCAGCTCATACACAGCCACTAAATCCTCGTTCAGTAAATGTCAACATGAAAGCTTGAGGGGATACATGGGGCTGCAGACTGAGAGTTGCATTTTGAGCGTAACTCTGACTGACCTTGTGATTGAGGATATCATTCATTCTACGGGATGCCTCAGAGCTGTGAGACTCGGGGAAGCACTTCTTAGGGACAACGCCGTATTTTTCTGAAAAACACACAGGAGTTTAAATGAAACTTTAATGTAAAGAAGTACAAGTTGGGTTTCATTTTAATTCATATATTTACTTTTTATTCTAAAGTGAACAGATGTAAATTCACTTTTTAATTGAAAAATAAATACTTCCCCTGCCCTGAACAAATGTGAGTTTTATTCAATGCAACAGAGCTAAACTGACCAATAAGATTAACCAGCATATCCCACTGTCCGCCGTCATTGGTAGGATTTGATAGCAGGAACTGAACCAATCTGCCATCTACTGACTCCTTCCGCTGGGCCGTCTCCACACAGGCACGCAGAAAGTAATAGCATCTCTCCACCTGAGCCAAAAACAGAAATACAGATAAACAGGGGGTGTGTACCAACAAGGTGAAGGGGCAAAGAGTGGACACAGTGAGCCACAAACATCCAAGCAACACAATACATCTCACACAAAAAGAGGATTTACTGCACTTTTACCATTAACACAATAAGAGCAAACGATAGACAGCAAAAAAAATACAGCAGAATTACAACCTCAGAGTCTGGTGCAAATAAATACAGTTGATTCTCAGATTAAACAGTCAAGAGTCTGTTGTTTTTGAAAATGCAAACCAGGAGGAGTGGTAATGCTGACTTACCTTGTCCCAGAAAAAAAGATAAGACTGACTGAATTCAAATTCTTCAACGTTAAACTTCTTCATAAATGGAAGACGCATGACATTGAGGCATGAAAAGATCCAACATCTCCCTGATGGGAAAAAAACAAGCACAGATAGTGAGGTCAGGTCAAACCTGACAAGGACGTACTTAACTGTAGGGAGGTGCATATTATATATATATATATTATATAATTGTATTATATATAGTAAAGATAATATATATCTATATATGCAGAAAAAAAGATACACTACCATTCAAAGTTGAAGTTAAAATGTTTTTGAAACAATATTCACCACGTCTCTTATACTCAAAGGTTGCATTGATTTGATCAAAAATACTGTAAAAACAGTAATATTGTGAAATATTATTACAATGTACAATTACTGTTTTGTATTTTATTATTATTATTATAAAGTAATTTCTTCCTAAGATGACAACGCTGAGTTTTTAGCAGGCATAACTCCAGTCTTCAGTATCACATGATCCTTCAGAAATCATTCTAATGCTGATTTGCTGCTCAAAAAAAACATTTCTTATAATTATTCATGTTTAAACAGTTCTGTCACTAAATATTTTTGTAGAATCCATGATTTCCAGGATTCTTTGATGAATAGAAAGTTAGTGAACCTAACCTGTAGTGTGATATACATAATAAAAATATCTGTCAGATGCATTATTTATGTGCAAAACTTTACATATCAGTTTCCTCACAGTGTAGGTACCTGAGTTTTTCTGGTTGGTGACTGGTTTGCCCTCTGTGGGAATGCTGTGCTGGAAGACGTGTACTGTATCTTGGACCGTCTGCCGGTGCAGACACACCTCTAACGGATCAATGCAAGTCGAGACGTTCTGGGCGAGCAGATATCGTGGCTCTGAGCGGAATCGCTTGACAAAAGCGGATGCTTTCTCCTGACTCAGGCCTGGGCAAACAACAATGGCAAACAAACACAAAACAAGAGCTCTTCATTTACAGACCAGGATGGACAGAGACAGAGTGTGAAACTGTGCATTTAAACTTTCACTGATACATAGCTGCATAATCATGAATATTGAGAAACACTGACAAGTATGACTTTCTTTTTGTCCATGGGACACACAAAAGTTGAAGACAGAATGACACTGTCAGATTCTGCCTGAAATGATTGACAGCCAACTCTCTGACTTCACTTGGACTCTATTCGTCGTTTCTGTAGTTCGGCTTATCTTTCACACAACATACCTTTCCATTTCAAATAACTTACGCACTCATTTGATCCCATTCAAAGCGTCACTCGAGTCACTTAACTCGAGCATAAGCTTTCAAGAGTTAAAAGTCGACCTCACAGCGTTGCTTAGTCACTTTCAGCTGTAACGTTAGTAGTAGTTAAACAGCTCGGGCTAGTTAGCCACACAATGCTACTCCATTCACATCAACATTTGTGAAGCTCTGAGCCCTCAGCCCGCGCCAACGAGCTGCGAGAGACAATATTTACACATACGCACCAGTGTCCATGTTTGCAGGTGAGGAGAGGAGGTGTTGGAGTCTGATTTGTAAGTCTTTGTTTATTTCATTCGCCGACAGCCAGTCAGCCCGTGCGGAATTCCGGAAACAGGAAATCCAGTGAAATCGCTGGTCTTTCTGTCGAGGTTGCCATATCTCGGGACAACCCTCCTTTCTGGAGCTTCAGTGGGGCTACTGGGGATATGTGGTAGTGGTATTTTGATAAATACCACGGTATTTACATGTTACTCCAGGTTACTTTTCACGAATAGGCTACAAAGCATGAACTGAATGAAGCACTTAAACGATTAAGTACAATTTATTTTCCTTTTTAACAATTGTTTTTTTCTTCTTCAAATAACGAACAGATATTAGTATAGTATTAATGCCCATAACAAATCCAAGCAGCAACATTAAAAGAGAAAAGTCCAAAATAAAATTATTATGTACAAATAAGAAAACTTACCTAGCTATAATCAAAATGTCTCCTTCATGTTGAAATTGTATTACACAAACAATCAGCATTAAGGTTAATAAGATGTTGATTGTCAACTTTAGCTTGTCAAACTGAATTTAATATGATCTTTTTTATTTTCTGTTCATCTTTCATAGGTTTAGCTATTTTTGCAACCTTGATTTTGCAGTTTTCTAGCAAGAGACATTTAATTTAAAAGGAAAACAACTCTAGAGTGGATATAACAGTGTAGGAAATTTAGTCTTAATTAATTTGGTCACTCAGCAGGGATTAGCTAGTTTGGGACCAAATTTCAGTTTGCAGTATTTGATAAACTTGATAAAGAAAAAAAAAAACGTTTCATTACTTTCTCTCACAATAATATGGGTAACAGACTTGATCAAAATGGTTGAAATGAAATGTCTATGTGGTTTATTGGTTGTTGTTTTATTGTATGAACCTTTGTTTTGTAGTATGTTGTACTTCCTGTTCTGTTCCCCATTTCTGTTTCCTGATTGTTCCCCATGTTTTGCACATTTATTCATTTGAGACACTTTATCCAGAGCTGTTTACAAATGTTTCATGGTAAATGCTTTTTTTTTTTACAGTGTGTTCCCTGCATGGGAGTCAAACATCATTGTTAATTAGTCTTGTTAATGTGTTAGGCCTTGTTATTCTTTGACTTTCATTTCTTTTATATTTTGTTGTCACATTTTCTGGATTTTTTTCTTGCCTTGTTTAATAAAATAAGCTTTAACAAAATCCCTAATCTTTCCTCTCTTGGCACTCTCATTTGTGATATTATGGTCATTATGTTGTGTTATGCTGCCATGGTAGGCTACTTATTGTTTGTGCCATATTAGTATGTTGCTGTCATGACTACAGTCCTAGTTTATTTGGTGATGGTTTTTCCCAATAACATTTCAGACTGTTCTCTGAAAGTATAACTTATTTTAACTTTGGACATTGTGTGGGAACTGTAATATGGGTGTGTGCCACTTAAGTCTGAAGTCTCAATCTTATTTCAGTAAACCAAAGGAAACAAGGTTGAAGTCCATTCCGATGTAACATTAACAACAGGATATCTGCAGCAGATTCTTAAATCATTAAACCAAGCTGTTTATAGGACTGCCTTTCAGATGAACCACACACAGCAATAGTAGTTTATAGAAAGATATGAAAGATAAGAAAAGAAAAGTTCTCTCACATTCAGCTGTGTTTATTTCCAACATAAATATGTTTTCACATAAAAAAGTCAACAGTGACAATCTTAAACACTATTTTTTTTTTTGGTTTTTTTTTTTTGTATAATAAATTAGACCGCACTCAACGAGAACAATCTTCATTCAGGTGTGCATAATTATAAAGCAGATTTTCTTTTACAGATAAAATGAGCCAAAAAAAGAGATTTAACTCAGACTGAAAGTAAAAATTATTAAATGCCCATGAGAAATATTCAAAACTAATACAATACTAGAAATTGCAACGTTAATGCATAACCATTTGACAGCAAAATGCTCAGTGGGTCAGCAGGGTCAGTCAAAAACATGTGGAGAAGAAAAGATGCATGTTAACTGCAAAAGAATTAGGAATTAAGGTGAAGAATTAGGTGTGAAACCATTAGGAACCATTTAGTCTCCAGCGCCACAATTTTCCAGAACTGCACCCTGGAGTCTCCAGAAGTACAAGGTGCAGTTCTCGGACTTAGGTATGAAGTATAGAATCCTAAAAATGAACCTACTTACTAAGATCACAACATACTGAAGTGTAGTAAAATACTTTGAGACTGATTTAACAACATATATATATATAGCTTTTATAGCCGAGATATAAGAGTGACTCTTGAAGGACCACATCCTCTTGTACCACTGTTTGAAGAATTTATCTTCCAGAATATGGCAGTAAATTTTGGGAGTTCATTTTTACTCCATCTCGAGATTTTATCTGTAGAAAATAACCTGCATAATAATTATGCACACATAAGGCGTTTTTCACTTCCAGCCTTCATGAACAATAATATATAGGTTATAAGTGATTAAATACAAGATTAATAGTAGTTATTAAGATTGATGTTGTTTGGAATTGGTAAAATGTGCTTGGAAAAAAATATAATCAGAATATCAACTTGCATAATAATTATGCATGCGCTGTATTTGTCCCCTTCTGCTGTCGAGGTAATGCAAGAAACGTTGTGAGTGGTTGTCAAGGAAGCCAATCAGAATTTAGCAACCTAGTCTCTGATTGGCTGGAATTATGGCATATTGTAATGCTGGGTTGTGTTGAGCAAGCTAGCCGTTGGCATTTAGAGACTAGAGAGCACCGAGGGCGGGCATCAAGGGAGCAAGCTCATTAAATGCTTTTTGCATGGCAAAAGAGAAGGTCAGCACACATCCAACAAAACGTATTTTAAATGCAAAATTGATTTTCATGCGCTCGAAATACTTTTTTCTTTGCGAAACGAATATTTTCTCTACAGAACTCAGATCGCGCGCGTGCAAAATGCACTTTCGTGCGCTCAAAATATGATCTTTCACGGGCAGAATTGTGGCAGAGATCTAAGCCTATAGAATGACAGCCCTGTGCCTTTAAATAGAAACGATGTCTCGATTGTACCGTACCAATTCGAGCCGGAGTCTGATGATGAAGCGTTGAACTGACTGATCTTCTCGACATGATATTATAACCACACGGAAATTTTACTGTTTGTGGGCGGGCAAGTTGGCGACATAGAACGTGGGCAGACATTATGCAAATGTGTTACTTCGTGACGTAGAGCCGTAACAGAATACATGATGAGTCGTTTAGGCGATTGCGAGCCGACTCTCTTTTTTGAATAACTTTATTTATCGTGCACTGTCGGCTTCAAAACTTTGCAGATAGTTTAAGTTCACATACAGCTACATGACACACTCTATGTCTGAATAACTGAAAATGAAAGCGTTATAATTCGTAACTTACAATGTTTTATTAAATTATGATCACGTTAAATGAAAAATATTTTGACATGACACCCATATCTGGTAATTCCCTCCAAAAACGTGTTTATGATGTGTGTATAGTGAATAGATTAGGCCAGTGGTTCCCAAACTTTTTGAAAGCATGGCACCCCTTTGTTTTTTTCCCCCAAGACACCCCAACCCAGTTAAACTAAACGTACATGTGTACATACATGAAATTAAATCCAGATGAGCAAACAACAAATGAAGCATAAACAGCAGCATGAATTTATGAATGCAACACAACAGACATTTTGTGGGGTGAAACAACCCATTCAAATGAACTATCTGTCTTGGATGACACACGTCAACAGACTGATTTGAACCATGTGGGAATCATTGGAACAATGCACATTTAAAGGGGTCATGTGATGCGATTTAAATTTTTATTTTCTCTTTGGTTTTACGCTCTTGGTGCATAAAAAAGATCTGTACAGTTGCAAAGACTAAAGTCTCAAACCAAAGAGATATTCTTTATAAAAGTTAAGAGTCAACCACGCCTACCTAAAACGGCTTCCATCGTCGAATCCGCCGGCTGCCGCTTACTCTAACTTGGCCTCCGCTCACTCTAGCCGCCGGCCGCTGCTCACTCAAGCCCTGCCGTGTGTGCCGCTTGTGTTTCCTTTGTGACAGCGAAACTACTTGTTTGGCCTTCCAAAAGAGGACACGACTAGAAATCAGTTCAACTCACACATATTCAGATGTGTGCAGCACATTTTATGGAGGACTGTTTACTGATCCTGGTAGAATAGACTATAATGCCGGCTGTTCTGACTCACAGACTGTAAGTACGTTTTTTTATATTTAAAGAATTTGCCACTGACGATTCAAACGTGAGTTTTAAGCAGTGTAGAAAAGCACTTGTTGTTTGTAATTTCTCTGATCACAAACGCAGACATGGTTTTTTTACGCGGCGCAGTGCAACGCGTAAAAAGACAGTATAAGTCTTTATAATCCGTAATTATGTCCCCACTGGATGCAACAAATGCCTCGTTTATAATGGGTTTTAATGTTTTTGAATCGTAGCTCCGGGACATGGCCTGACAGTATGGTAAGGGGCGTAACATTTCCATCACACGCTTGAGGTATTCGGCCAATCACAACGCACTGGATAGCTGGCCAATCAGACCACACCTCGCTTTTCAGACCGATGAGCTTTGTAAAAATCGACGTGTTTCAGAAAGGTGGGGCATAGAGTAGAAACAATAATGTCCAGTATGTGGAAAATAATGTTTTTTTTTAAAACCTTAAAACCGCATAAACACATTTCATTACACCAAATATACAAAGTAATGTTATTTTTAGCAACATCATATGACCCCTTTAAATATTGAAACTTAACTCTTTAAATAATAATAAACAACTCAAATTCTATTTTTTTCTTTAGTTTTGTTCAAACCTGACCTTATAACTTAAAAAATTAAACTAAAATATATGTGCATGGAAAGACGTTGAAAATGGCAACAGCACATTGATGGTGCATTCTGAGATAGATGGGTATAATTTAGGGTTGTGACGGTGAGGAAAAGAGGGGGTAGTTTTTCCTCTTTTCCTTGCTTTCCTTCCGTTTTAAATAGCTTGTAAAAGCACCCTGTGCATTTTACTTTCACTTTCAAAATAGTGCCAATTCGCCATCAAGCAGTTGTTTGTTTTTAGTTCGTTTGAGTTTTTCTGCTTTTCCTTAAGCTTCCCTTCGCTTTTAAATAGCTTAAAAGCACCATGCGCATTTTACTTTCACTTTCAAATTAGCAGCAATTCAGCATCAATTGCTTTAATTCAATTCAAGCAACAACAAAATACCATGTAGAACATATAACTTTTATTAACAAAACTAATAAAATGCTCCTTGCTCTATGCCTAATCTAAAATAACAAATAGCTTAGACAAAGTTCAGGTAGCCTATACAAAACTGAAGATCAGTAAACACTGTGGAACCAAATAAATAAGAAATGTACGTTTATTAGCAAAACGAATAAGAAAGATTGGAGACACGGCATACTTGATGTAAAACAAAAGTGAATACACAGTTTAAATAAATTTAAATCCGCAAACAGGATGGAACCAAATAAATAAGAAACAAATGTTTAAAAAAAACTTACAAAATCACGTTAGATAAATGGCAGAAGTCAACAGGCTTCCAAAATATTTTTAAAACAGGCACTTTTGCATGTCGTTTTGAATCTCTTCTGCCATCGTCTTGTCTGTCTCACCTCTCTCTTCTTGTCAGCTTCTCCTCCGCAGATAATAGATCTGATCTGTGATGCGACTGTCGTTCGGCACGCTGCATTGAGCAGCCGCGTTCAGTTTTATTGTAGTGAACTAAATTATTTGTATAACGATTGTAAGGATAAAAGAAACTCAGATACTTTGGTCTCCTGACTAACGACATCAAACTTACACTGGCATCTTCAAGACACCCCACAGAGGGTGGTGCAGGAACGGCGGGGCCTCTTCACATATGCATCAGTGCCTTTTCGTCTCCTCCACTTGATTCACTCAGAATGGTCAATAGTATAATGTTCTATGTAAATGAAAATAAGATTTACAGTCACGTTTGGTATCATTTGAATAGTCTCAGGTGGTGGTACAATGGCCGTAATCTTACCAAAGCAGACTACTCCCAGTTCTTTTCACACAATTACTTCTGTTCCCTTGAGGTGTAAACAGCCACCCATATTCCAATTGTTAGTACATGCCTCCATTTGGGGGGTGTTTTATCTTGGTTTTGGATTTAAAGGATTGCAGCAAACGGGTCGGCGCGATTCTGTAGTCAGAGAGCCCGTAGTATGGAGTGTCTCCACACACGCTGTACTATGTATTTTGCTGAAGTCAGGTATGCCTCATTTGCACTTAGATTTATCTTTGAGAATTTGATGTCTTGTAATGATTTGATAATTGATTAGATAATTGGCATAATACATATTTACCTGACTGATTATAAATTGTTATATTTGATTTATTCTGACTCACTCTGAGGTTATTTTCTCAAGTAGATTAAGTGAAGACGTATGTTTCCGCAAATCTGCGTCCAGGGTTAAGTGCATACTAGATCTCAGATTAGATGAAGCATGGGGCGCATCAGGTGAGATTCTGGATTTCTGACTAACCGCTTGACCTTAGTTTACTAACGTACTCAGTTACGTTAACATGTATATTGTTTCAGCTTTGATTAAGTTGTACGTAGTTATATTAACTATCGGGGGCTAGACAAAGGGTCTAGCAGAACCGCTGATTAATGTTTTGGGCGTTATTTAAGTTGTACGTAGTTATATTAACTATCGGGGGCTAGAAAAAGGGTCTATCAGAACCGCTGATTAATGTTTTGGGCATTACATGGGTAACTGTAGGGGGCTAAACAGACCTACTATTTAAAGCATATTAAATAGTATTAGCCACAAACCTCTGGCTAAGGATCAGACTGGCGCGTTTGTGATCGTGGAGCCCACGCATAGCGGCCGCCTTGTCATCCTCCTGCCCGAGTTTCACACTGCACGATTTTAGCCCGATTTGAAACTCGCGCCGACCAATGCCAGCCCGAAATCGGAGGTAAATCGGTGCTTGTTCACGCGAGTGACAATCACGCAGTGTTAATTATCAAAGACGCGATCTGAGGGAATTGCCGACACCTGCAAAATATTTGGCATGCTGAATATCTGTAGCTGTCGGCGATTCACAATCACGCTTTGTGCAATGATTTCTGACTGAAAACACATCGGCGATGACCTACAGCAAATGAGAGACCAAGATACAGGGCAGAAGGAAGTTCGGGGAGGAGTTATAGACCATAATCAGAATCAGATCAGAAGAGCTTTATTGCCAAGTATGTTTACACACACAAGTAATTTGACTTGATGACAGGAGCTTCCAGTGTAGAGGAAAGTACAAACATAGTGCAGACATATATGATAGTGTAGACATACATAGGAATAACACAGTAGGGATGTAATATAAAACTAATATAAAAAAAAAAAAAAAAAAAAATTGAATAATGTACTATATACAGAAATAGAAGTATAGGAAAAATGTAATTGTTTAGATAAATGTAAATATATGTTATTAGTGTGCAGATATGTTATTTACAAAGTGTGCAGTTTAATATAAATATACTATGTTAGTTGTGATGGATGATGTATAATTATGAAAGCTTAATTGTTAAGACTGATTATAGCCTGTGGGAAAAAACTGTTCTTGTGCCTTGCTGTTCTGGTGGTCAGTGCTCTGTAGCGCCGGTCAGAAGGCAACAGTTTGAAGAGAGAGTGTGCTGGGTGTGAGGGGTCCAAGGTGATTTTTTTAGCCCTTTTCCTCATTCTGGAGATGTAAAGATCTTGGAGGCTGGGCAGAGGGGCACCAATAATCCTCTCAGCAGTCCTGACTGTCCGTTGTAGTCTCTTGATGTCTGATTTGGTAGCTGAACCAAACCAGACAGTTAGTTATGGATGAACACAGGACAGACTCAATGATGGCAGAGTAGAACTGTTTAAGCAGCTCTTGTGGCAGGTTGAATTTCCTCAGCTGGCGAAGGAAGTACAACCTCTGCTGGGCCTTTTTAAACAATTGAGTCTATGTGAGTGTCCCACTTCAGGTCCTGAGAGATTGTGGTGCCCAGGAACCTGAATGACTCCACTGCAGTCACAGTGCTGTCCATGATGGTGAGTGGGGGGAGTGCAGGGGGTTTTCTCCTGAAGTCCACGGTCATCTCCAGTTTTGAGCGTGTTAAGCTCCAGGTTGTTGATACTGCACCAGACAGCCAGCTCTTTAAACCTCCTGTCTGTAAGCAGACTCGTCACCGTCCTTAATGAGGCCGATGAGTGTGGTGTCGTTTGCAAACTTCAGGAGCTTGACAGAGGGTCTTTAGAGGTGCAGTAATTTCGTGTAGAGAGAGAAGAGCAGTGGGGAGAGAACACCCCCCTGGGGGGCGCCAGTGCTGACGGTGAGAGTCCTGGATGTGAGTTTGCCCAGCCTCACTAGCTGCTGCCTGTCTGTCAGAAAGTTGGTGATCCATTGACGGATAGAGCTAGGGACAGAGAGCTGGGTTTGTTTGGTCTGGAGGAGTGTTGGGATGATGGTTTTGAAGGCCGAACTGAAGTCCACAAATAGGATAATTGCGTAATTCCCAGGTCTGTCGAGGTGGTGCAGGATGTAATGCAGTCCCATGTTTACTGCATCGTACACAGACCTGTTTGCTCTGTAGGCATATTGAAGAGGATCCAGCAAGGGTCCAGTTATGTCCTTCAGGTGGGCCAGCACCAGTCTCTCAAGTGACTTCATGACCACAGATGTGAGAGAGCGACAGGTCTGTAGTCGTTGAGTCCAGTGATTTTGTGCTTTTTGGGGACCGGAATGATGGTGAAACATTTAAAGCAGCAGGGAACTTCACACAACTCCAATGATCTGTTGAAGATCTGTGAGAAGATGGGGGCCAGCTGGTCAGCAGATATAGACCAGAATATCAGTATTTTAATAGATATGAACAATTATATCATACAGAAATAAGCACAGACATTTGCTTGACAAGCCACAACATCAGCATAACAGTTACGTTACTGCAAATTTATTTACCTTCAACTCTCTTTGCAGAACACACAATCCCTGTTCCCTGCATCTCCCTCCGGCATAATCTGTTTTTCTTTTTCTCCTTGTAGCTGGAAATCAGCTCACAAACAATTTGCGGGCTATATATTTTAAAATAATTACAGTCTTGCTCGGGAGAACTCTGGTCTGACGCACGCGGGTTCTCGCGTTATTTCCTTATCACTTCTCGCGTGTTTTGTTGTGAAACGTAGTTTGCGGACCAGACAGAGCTGTCGGCGATTCTTCCTATTGTAAAGTCATGCAATGTGAAACCCCCTGTCGCCGATCCATCGTGCAATGTGAACACAGCAGCAACTGATTGCTACCTCAGATAGTCATGCAGTGTGAAAACAACGGAGATCCAGTGAGTTTGAAAATCGTGCAGTGTGAACTCGGCATAAGCGACATAGATTCCTAATGAACGAGTAAATATAAAGTAAAGAGTTAACTAGAATAACCAAATGTCAGAATAATAGCAATAATTAAAGACAGACAAACAACCAATTTGCCTTTCAACCTAAATTCGAGGTCATACTAAAATGGAGTCAGATTAGATAATAAAATGGAGTCAGATTTGAGTTAAACCTAAATTGAATAACTCGGTGCACTGAAATGAACGAACACGCAAGAAACCTTCATCCAATACTGGATACCTTCATTGGGCCAAGTGCGTGGACCTTACACTATAAAAAAATCTAAACGACGGTGGGGGCAGTGCCGCGGTGGGCAATGACATAACCGGTGTTGCGGAAACTTGCGGCTTCACATTGGTAAAACCGTCAACACCGTCTATCGCAGCAACACAAATTTCGTGTCCTGTCAATCACTGCGTGAAATATAAAATTGAGCGTGCACCAGTACAAAGGCGGAGCTGAGCGGACTGGGCGATTCTCTACTGAGAACAGTCCAATTGGTAAATACATATTTAAACTTTAAATAGCCTAAGTATGAAATATATCAGCGTTTTTTTGCTTATTTATTTTCGTTTGGACATACTCGTATGTTGGTGTTTTGATATAGGCTATTTTTAAAATATATACTGTAAAAGATTATTATATGGTAGGCTACGATAGTTATTTTAGGTTGTTTAAATTGGAAGATTCTGTGGCACCCCTAGCCAGTTGTCACGACACCCACTTTGGGAACCACTGGATTAAGCTACACTAACAATAGGCTATTTTTAGCCTTACCCTGGAGTTGGTTCACCCTCCTCCAATGGATGTTTCCCCACTGTTCCACCAAGACGTTTGCAAGTTCTTGAACACATCTGGGGATGGTTTACAGGTGGTTTACCACTGCAAGGATGATCAGCTGTCCTTCCCGTCTACCTGTAGAACTGTTATGGACATTACGGACATTGCAGTTAACTGTGACCTTAATTGCCTACCGCCTGTAATCCATAAGTGTCTTAAGGACGGTTCTACTGGTGCGTGTGCAATAACTGTTTATAGTTCATTGAACAAGTGTAAAATGATTGTTTAAGCCCTTTCCAATAAATCTGATCTGTAAAGCATATGGATTTTGGATACTTTATCTTTAAATTACAGTATCCTGAAAAAGGGACTTTTTTTGTTATTGCTGAATATGCATGTAATATTTCCACATCGCAGTCAAAATTAACTAGCTTTACCATCATAAAAAGAAGGGAATGAAGTTTCAACAAATTGTTGTTCCCACACAAAAAAGAAATGTTGTGAGACTGCTGCCGTCTGGTGGCTGTATGTCACTTGAAAGATTAAATGTGACTACCGTTTTGCCACAAGAGGACAGCAACCTTGCATAACCTCCACAGCTGCTTTGCCTTGAATGAATACAACGTTTAGCTATTAATAGTTTTTATTATTAACTCCAAGAACACTTTTTTTATAGTGCGCATGCTGCTAATGATTTCTGCTATGTAACAAGATATGTAATAATATAACTGCTAGCCTATATTTTAACAGTGTAGTTGTGTTGTAGTTCATAAAGATGCATCAAAATGTGCTTTGATGCATCTGAGCTTTGAGGACTGAATAAAAATATTTATATAAAGATCAATTGTTAGATGTGTATTTAAAGTTATTGTGTTTGTAATTTCTGCAGCTTTTTTGCAATTGTAATTTTTGGCAGGTAACACCAGACAAAGCAGCTCTTCTCCGTCTCTTCGACTGCTTCCATAATTCATCCACAAGATGGAGACTCTTGTTTATGTCTTTTGTTTCTTATAGTGGATTTTGGCCTTGCTGTTCTGATGTTTAATGCTACGAACTGGAGAAAGATCCATCTCGCATATCAAAATACTGTGTATGCATGATAACTGAAATACAAACGATTTGTAAAGATAAGTTATGGAATGAAAATGAATTTAAATAGCATTTGATTTAATATCCAACAATGACTTATATTGTTTGAGACAAATATTGTTTGAGACATGGTTTGAAATTCACCTAGGAAATAAATAATTCCATATTTATTATTCTCTCTGAGGCAAATTTTAACAAAGGTTAGGGAGTAACTCAGTATCCTCATTGGGTTTATTAGTAGTTGTTTATTTGTAAAAACAACTTGATAATGATTTAAAAAAGCAAGCTTTTTGCCAGATGAATAATCAAATACCCTTGTCTCCTTTTAAACCTGCATAGTGCCATGTTGTTGCTCATAAATAAATGTGGAATTCAATGCCAGATGTTGCCCAGTCCGGCCAATTCTTAAGGTTTTTCTGTGTTAGTTGCAGAAACAATAGTGCGGGTGCTCTTATGGAGAAGGGGGCAGATGGGGTCCCCTCTTCAAACAATGTGTGTAGCGTGGGGGAGGGTGTTATGCATTGAAAGTCATCCTTGACGAGATATCACCCTTTCACCAGTGTGACAGAGGGGGGAAAACTGCACGGGTTTATGTGAAAGCTCATAAACCCATATTGCAGGAATGGAGAGCTTTAGCCACTGCCATCTGTCCGAAATTAACATTTGCGTGCAATGCGTTGCCAACAGAACCTGATTTTTGTTTTGCTACAAGTTTTCATGGTATGTAAATATGGACTAATGAAGATTGAGTGCATATACAGTGGGGAAAAAAAGTATTTAGTCAGCCACCAATTGTGCAAGTTCTCCCACTTAAAAAGATGAGAGAGGCCTGTAATTTTCATCATAGGTATACCTCAACTATGAGAGACAAAATGAGAAAAAAAATCCAGAAAATCACATTGTAGGATTTTTAAAGAATTAATTTGCAAATTATGGTGGAAAATAAGTATTTGGTCAATAACAAAATTTCATCTCAATACTTTTTTATATACCCTTTGTTGGCAATGACAGAGGTCAAACGTTTTTCTGTAAGTCTTCACAAGGTTTTCACACACTGTTGCTGGTATTTTGGCCCATTCCTCCATGCATATCTCCTCTAGAGCAGTAATGTTTTGGGGCTATCGCTGGGCAACACAGATTTTCAACTACCTCCAAAGATTTTCTATGGGGTTGAAATCTCAAGACTGGCTAGGCCACTCCAGGACCTAGAAATGCTTCTTACGAAGCCACTCCTTCGTTGCCCGGCGGTGTGTTTGGGATCATTTTCATGCTGAAAGACCCAGCCACGTTTCATCTTCAATGCCCTTGCAGATGGAAGGAGGTTTTCACTCAAAATCTCACGATACATGGCCCCATTCATTCTTTCGTTTACACAGATCAGTCGTCCTAGTCCCTTTGCAGAAAAACAGCCCCAAGCATGATGTTTCCCCCCCCATGCTTCACAGTAGGTATGGTGTTCTTTGGATTAAACTCAGCATTCTTTCTCCTCCAAACACGACAGGTTGAGTTTTTACCAAAAAGTTCTATTTTGTTTCATCTGACCATATGACATTCTCCCCATCCTCTTCTGGATCATCAAAGGCTCTCTAGCAAACTTCAGACGGGCCTGGACATTTACTGGCTTAAGCAGGGGGACACGTCTGGCACTGAAGGATTTGAGTCCCTGGCGGCGCAGTGTGTTACTGATGGTAGCCTTTGTTACTTTGGTCCCAGCTCTCTGCAGGTCATTCACTAGGTACCCCCCCGTGTGGTTCTGGGATTTTTGCTCACAGTTCTTGTGATCATTTTGACCCCACGGTGAGATCTTGCGTGGAGCCCCAGATCGTGGGAGATTATCAGTGGACTTGTATGTCCTTCCATTTTCTAATAATTGCTCCCACAAGTTGATTTCTTCACACCAAGCTGCTACCTATTGCAGATTCAGTCTTCCCAGCCTGGTGAAGGTCTACAATTTTGTTTCTGGTGTCCTTTGAGAGCTCTTTGGTTTTGGCCATGGTGGAGTTTGGAGTGTGATTGTTTGAGGTTGTGGACAGGTGTCTTTATACTGATAACGAGTTCAAACAGATGCCATAAATACAGGTAACCAGTGGAGGACAGAAGAAGTTACAGGTCTGTGAGAGCAAAGAAATCTTGCTTGTTTGTAGGTGACCAATATTATTTTACCGAGGATTTTACCAATTAATTCTTTAAAAATCCTACATTGTGATTTTCTGGATTTTTTTTTTTTTCATTTTTTCTCTCATAGTTGAGGTAAACCTATGATGAAAATTACAGGCCTCTCTCATCTTTTAAAGTGGGAGAACTTGCACAATTGCTGGCTGACTAAATACTTTTTTCCCCCAATGTAAATGGTGCATATAGTGTCCATAGGCAAACATATATACTTATGCTACACAGAATATTTTTATATATACAAAAAAAGTATAAATATAATAATAAAGAAATATTAAAAATACAAAATATATTTTTTCTCTTTTTTGATGCAAGAATGAGTGTAGAATAAACTAAATATTTCTCTTTTATTCAGTTTATGCAGCTTCATATAAGGATACTCTGAGGTTATTTTTTATCCACGGTTAAATGTAACACTGATAAACACCGGATAAAAAAAATATACATTGTATGTGAACATGCTAAATAATTCTAGTCTGACTGTTTCCCCAATCCCACCCTATCAGGCCTGTATTTGATTGCGGATCCATGGAAGTGCACTCCATTTTTAAGCAATAGCATCATGTATCATAATTCTCACATTACTGAAGCTTTTGTGATCTAAATAAAATAATCACCCATTTTATTTCACGAGTAATGAGCTTTTCTAGAATGCGACTGGTAGAATAAACAAAGCCACTGAGTTTGATTGTTTCACATTGATTGCATTTCATGGATGGCCGAACTCAAAAGAAAACAATTGTTTTATAGTCACTAATTTTGCTCAATTTTCCCCCAGTAAATAGGAGCCACATGTCTCAGTATCGGTTTGCTCCACTCAAACTGAGCATAGGCCTATGTATTTCGGATGACACTGGCGCACTGCTGAGTTTTTCCACAGAAATGTGAAATTGTGTGAGGTGGCTCTTTGTGTGCATGCAGTAGACAACGCAGCATCACCTTGATGCGAATCTGGAATAAGAGAAGTGCTCGCCTCAGCCCCGTGTTGACACAGGAGGAGTGTGAGTGTGTGTGACAAGAGGATACAGAGAGTCTTACTGGGTACTGAGGACACTATACAGTTAAACAATGTGTTTAAGTTTTTTTGAACAACATCTTTGCATTCATCCATTTAACATCCATTAATTTATATTTGATTTTAAAGTATTTTTAAAAAGTGAGTTAAAATTATTTTTATCAGCAATTTAAATACAGTTTTCAAGTTCAAATACTGTTATTAATAATAATAAATCAAATAGTTAAATTTTATGCTACTACTACCTTTAATAATACAAAAAATAGAATTACAGAAATATTATTGTTTAATTTTGTTAATACAATTACAAATGACATAATACTGCTAATAATAAATAGTGAATGTGATAATAATAAAAATTCATGAAGGTATCATTGTTTTAATTTTATGCGTTTTTAATTTATTCATATTATGCATTAATAATAATAATATGTTAAATGTAAATAATACCAATACTACTAACATAATAACAAAATTAGGTAAATTAACTATTACTTTTTTAATTTGATATATAATGTATTATTCTTATATTAAAATACAATTGCATAACAAATAATAATTATAATACTACTATTACTACTACTAATAACAAAATGACAAAATTAAACCACAACAATTAATGAATAAAAGTACAAATCACATAACAATAATAACAATCATTATAATAATATTATAATTATTATTGCCTAATAATAACAATAACAACAACAATAATTTACTGTGGTAGAATTCTCGTGGATTAGACAGAGACGAGCTGCGCATTTAGAACAAAATATATATATATATTTTTACATCCTTGCTCCTATTGTACAAGGATGCTCTCGCATTTTCATCACCGCCACCTCCTCCTGTATTGTCATGTGACAAGCAGGATTTATACTTCGCTTTGCCGGAGAAAATCAAATCTCGACCAATCACAGCTCGAGGTGGGCGTGTCTGTTTCTTCACATTTGACAGCCGCGGTCTCGGCTCCACATGACGTCACCCGCTGCTTTGAGCTACAGCAGAAACGCGCAAAGATGCTCTGAAAGCAAGACTGAAGCATCTCCGAGTCAGAGCCTACTAAAACATCGCATCTCCTTCAAGCGCTCATCCAGCGCTTCAACGCCATCCAGCTCTATCTGCATGGTTTGTCCACCTGCATGCGGGATCCGCTGTTTTTTCTTTCGCCTCTTGTACATTTCCCGTTGCTATTTATTATCCGCGCGCATCTTCCCAGTTTTTAGCAGTGAATCTTTTGAGTTGTGCCGACCACTGAGGTCATATATTGTTTTCAGCAGGAGAGCGCCATCGCAGAGCCACGAGTGAGGACGTTTCCCACATCACTTGTTATTAATATCAGTACAGCCTGAGCCACTGGATATCGATGCGCCTTTCAATCCGTGTCTAGGCTGCTACGGAGGATCGACGCACCCCAAACATTCATATCATCGTGGTTTCACATTTAGAAACAACATATTTGCGTATCGCGTGTAGGGAAAACAAGATCGAGCCTAAAGCTTCTTTATAAAAAATGATGGCCGGTGGGGCAGTGCAGCAAAACGGGATTTTCTCCAATCCGCATCATCACAATCAACAGCCGCACATGGAGTCTGATCCCCCCGATTCCCGCAAAAGACCCCTGGAGACCCCGACGGAAGCCAGCAGCACCAAGCGCACAAACACAGGAGGTAGGACACAAATGTTATCTACTAGATAGGCAACTCACTTGGCAATGAATTAGCGACGCTTCCCAAAGACAAGTGCTCTGATGTAAATCCATGAAAGTATAATAGTTCATGGCAGGCTGATTTTCGCTTTCCACGGAGCATCTCGCCATCTAACGCGGTCATGCTTCACCAGACATGTGCACCTGGGATTATATTCATATTTACAGTTCGCGTCCATTTTAAGTGGCCCAGAATGGTTTTACGCACCTACGACAGTCGTTTACCAAACACATCCTCAGTATTCCTAAATCAAAGGATTATGTAGGCTATGGGATCAATTGGATGTACATTCCTAAATATAGGCTAATATCATGAGCACGTACCCAAACATTAGTAAACATGGCTCGTGCGTTTACGCATCCTTGCTATCACCGCAGATGACCTTGCGTTATGATCTTGTTCCTTGAATCTATAATCTTTTATTTAGAATTTTGGCCCTGAAAACTCCAGTTTTGAATGATAAACGATTATAATATTTTTATGAGATGTCTATGGTGGTAAGATTTATTATACCACTTGCACTTAAATATTTAATAGGCCTATAATATGGTGCTCAAAATTAAGAGTAAAAGCCTGAAATGTGTGTATACATTTGTATGCTTCACCTGCATCACTGATATTCGACATTTCAGCACTCTGAAGTGCACTAGAGCCTACAGTATTTTACTGTAGTCTATTGTTTGAACTGGACCCATGCTTGCTTGTTAATTATGCATTCCGGCAGATGCCATAAGAAGTCTTGTGTACACTTGTCTGCTAAACTGTTAGGCTAATCATCTAATTAATAGGTTAAAAAACTAAATATGCATGTATTTCTTAACCCTACGTGTTTTTTTTTAGCCAATTGGTAGATCTTAGTTTGGTAGCAAGTTAACAGTTTAAAACATTGTTTTTCTGATCTGTGATGGTTAAATCCCCACCTTTAGTGTCATTAAGCAGAAAGCCATCTTATTTGGGTCTTTATGAACTGCATATTAAAGGGAGAGAATAAGATATAAAGCATCTTAATATTAGCAATATTAGCCTAGATAATATATCGGCTGTCAATAGGCTATTTGTTTTCAGTAAAAAAAGTGCAAGAACAATTTATTTAACCTGTTAAAGCGTTTTTCAGTAAAATAAGTATTTGTAGTTACAGTTAAAGGGTTAATCATGGCGCATAAATGAAGCGATTGGCGGATGTTTACATGTGAAAGAATCGATGCAGAAAGCATTATGAATTGTCAGTCAGAAGAAGCTTGCTGGACTCGTGGGAGGCATAACCTGCAGATCCATTTGCTCAAATGAAAAGACTTTAATGCTTAAGAGATCTGGGCTTCACTGGAATTTATTTGCCAAGAGGAATTATTCTATAGGGTTTCCACAGTTATGGCAGGGAATCTGGATATTTTAATATTGTAATTTCCAAGCCTGAAACTGTCAAAGAAATGTGTAAAATCTTGAAATGTCATGGAAAGATAATGGAAAATTCTACTGGTAATATACAATTTTTTTTTGTTATGTTTAGGTATTGAATGATATAACTATATAATTGCTCTTTGTGCATGCAATCTCTATAAAATAATTGAAACCCTTAGCCAGTTAAGTAGTTTAAAAATCATGAAAATTCACTGGCCAAAAGCTGTAGGAGCCTTGATTCTATTTAAATAATTAATTTATTCCAATTGGTTTAAAATAGAGTATTTATATGGTATCACATATAATTACAATAGTGTAGAAGGATGAATTAATATGACACTGTTGCTCTAATTATTAAGCATCTATAATTATATTAATTCATCCGTATTTATTAACTTAAATGGATCTCTGGAAAATTATAAAATAGAAATGCTGAATTTAAAAAAAAAAATTATATAATCTGGTTGAATCTGTTTAAAGTCACCATGTATTCATAGTTTCCGCTTTGTGGTTTATATTTAAACACAAGACGTTACACAGGCAGATCATCGGCCAAGTTAGTGTGAATCTGAACCATTTATGTAGTTTTTTTGGACCGCTTTTGAGTTTAAAATAAGGATCCAGTCCTACGACAGTATTATGTCTATTTTGTTTTCTTATAACATTTACTGTCTTTGATATGGTGTTTACATACTTGTAGGATTAGTATCATATTTTGTGTGACTTGCGTATTGTTTTAACTCTTTATTTATTGGATTTAATTATGATGTGGATGACAAATGATTGCATTTTAAAGGTTGCCTGAAAAACAAAAGTTATAGGCATTAAGATGAAAGTCAGTTGGCTTAAAACCAAGAATCATTTTCCTGCCAATTGATCGTTAAAGCTTCGACTTCAAGTTCACCAAAGAGCCTCTCTCCACGTTCCCGAGCTGTCTCATAAGATGTAATGTTTTAATTTTGTAAATGGATGGACTGGCACAGTACAGTGCTTCCATTTACAAAAGGTTGTTTCAGGGGATACAGATGTCCTAGCTGGACGGCGTGAGGGGACTGTGACCCTCTAAGGCTGTAAGAAAGCATGGAAGTGTGTGTGTGTACGATCCTGTGTTGTTTTTACTATATAAAGACATTTTTGGATGCTGCTTGGCACTGAATTTGCGACTAGCCTCTTTTTTAGATTCTTTTGCTTGTGCATTTCTGCCCGCAGGATTAGAAAATAGATGTGGGATCTGTCTTAGAAGGGGTTATTACATAAACATGATTTGCAAGCTGTGTTTGAAGATTCACCTCCACCCCCTCAGACATTTATAAGGGGGACCAATAACCGATTCGTCGCTGTCGCCCACCTCATTCACTCACATCCTACAATGCATTTACTCCCACTGGTTTTCAGATTAAGCGCACAGGTTTTTGCTATGGCTGTTTTTGATAGGCTCAGCAGAAATACATTTAGGGTGCACTGCGTTCTGCTCCCCCATCGTTTGTTTGTTCCGCCTCTAATCACGGTTCTGGGTTGGGGCGATCATTACTTCTTCCTCCCCAAGTCCATCTCTCTCATTTCCCATCAGTAGCGGCAAGTCATTGATTATCCATGCAACCCTCTGCCTATTGATCACCGTACGATCACGAAGAGGGCGCTGCTTCGTTTTTTTCTTTAATGCACTGCGTCAAAGAAAAAAAAAATCTCATGCAGGATGGCGAGGGTTTGGGAGGGCGTTGTAAAAGGCGGCCCCACATTGGATGATTTGCTCGCCTCTCTCGGCTCGTCTGCCATGGAATGGAGGATGGGACCTGAGATGAATATGGATGAGATGAATGAAAGAAGCAATGCGAAAGCTTCTCCTCGAGCTTTTGCGCATGTTAGAACAAAGCATGCTGCTTTCTCTCACGTGCAGCAGAAACTGAGTAGTATGTTTTAGTCCGAGTGCAGTGTTTATATCGGAAGCCATTTTGGTCAGGCAGTTGCTTGGACAGCCGCGCAGGGAAAGTGGTCCTTTCATCACTCCGCTAAAATTTGTATGTTTGTTGTACTTAAGCACAAATGCTATGTAACCCAATTATGAATCTGAAATCTAATGTGGTATAAATCTACAATGCAAACAAGAAAGAAGAAAAAAATTGTTCGTAGCTTTATTGCTTTGTGCATGTTTAAGGCCCCCAACATAAGCCCACAGGAACCTGCAATCGTCAAGCTGATGTAGCTTGTTCTGAACCATGGCTCTCTTGGGAGCCTCTAGCAACCAATGATTTGTGTTTACACCTACTGGTTTATTATGAGTAATGCCCATTTGGGCTTTTTTATTAATTATTCTGACTTCTCAGAGAGTGTGAAGCGTGCAGTCATATAGATGTTCACACAAGACAAGGCTTATTAAGATATTAAGTAGGCTGGAGGGAAGAATAACAGCATACCAACTTGTTCTTGTTTTGTTCCCGGTGTAGCACAATGGGAGGGACTCATTTCCCTCAAAGGCACTGTTACGGATATGCGTGTAGTGTAGTCCACTGATTTTTCTCAGCCAGAGCTTTGTATTGACAAGTGACAGGAAATAGGCTTGATCCAACCCAAACTTGGGCAGTAGATGCTCCATGTTTTAGAAAAGAAGAAACTGAGAATGTCTTTTAAAACTAAACTGATTTTGGTTTACTGTAGGCTTATTATAAAGGAATATTCTAGGTTCAGAACCAGTTAAAGGGGTCATATGATGTTGCTAAAAAGAACATTATTTTGTGTATTTGGTGTAATGAAATGTGTTTATGTGGTTTAAGGTAAAAAAACAAATTATTTTCCACATACTGTAAATTATAGTTTCTCTATGCCCCGCCTTTCTGAAAAGCGTCGATGTTACAAAGCTCATCGTTCTGAAAATCGAGGTGTGCTCTGATTGGTCAGCTAACCAGTGCGTTGTGATTGGCCGAATACCTAAGCGTGTGACGGAAATGTTACGCCACCCTACCATATTGTGATGCCTTGTCCCGGCCGGAACCGGCGGAGACAAAAAAATTAAAACCCATTACAAACTAGGCATTTTTTTTGCATCCAGTGGGGACATAATTACGGAGTATAATGACTTATAATGTCTTTTTACACATTGCATCGCGCCACATAAACATAAAACAATGTCTGCATTTGTAATCGGAGAAATGACAAACAAAAAGTGCTACTCTACACTGCTCAAAACTCGCGTTTGAATAGTCAGTGGCAAATTCTTTAAATATTTAAACGTACTTACAGTGTGTGAGTCAGAACAGTCGGCATTTTAGTCTACTCTACCAGGATCAGGAAAACAGTCCTCCATAAAATGTGCTACACACAAATTAATATTTGGACTGAACTGTTCTGGAACAGTGCTATAAATACAACTTAACCACTGATTTCAAGTCGTGTCCATTTTTGGAAGGCCAAACAAAGTAGTTTCGCTTTCACAACGAAACACACAGCGCCACACACGGTGGGCTAAAGTGAGCGGAGGCCGGCTTGAGTGAGCGGAGACGGGCGGCCTTGAGAACGGCACGGCCGGAGGATTCGACGAAGGAGCGTCCGGAGGGCATGCGGCAACCACATGTGAGACCCGGGATGAATCCGCTTCGTCCATGGATGACAAGTCTATCGCGATACCACAGCGCAAAGTTTATATTATTTACATCGCGACCAGGCCACGGATCAGCTCCAGGCATGACGAGTGGCTATCGTCCTCTTTTGGAAGACCAAACAAAGTAGTTTTGCTTTCACAACGAAACACACAGCGCCTTCACGACATGGCGGCGGCGGCAACAACAATACTACAGCGAGAATAAAAGTTACACCTTCTTTCTTTGCATAAACATTTGCGTTATGCAAATCTTCCCACATAGTGACATAGACATGTGGGGGCGTGTTAGAACGAACCGTTTTAGGTAGGAGTGGTTGACTCTTAACTTTTATAAAGAATATCTCTTTGGATTTGAGACTTTAGTCTTTGCAACTTTACAGATCTTCTTTATGCACCAAGAGCTTGTAACACTCCAAAGAGAAAGGAAAAATTGAAATCGCATCATATGACCCCTTTAAGCCAGTCAGCAGCATTTGTGGCATATGTAGATTACCTAAAAAAAAAAAAATTACAATGTTAACATAACAAATATTTTTGTTAAAGCCCCCACAAAGCAAATATTAAAGTTATGGTGAAACAAATTTTATAAAAGCTATAATTGTTAATAATTAATACTGTTAATTCTTGTGTATTATTTGAGCTGTTCTTGTCATTTTTAGGATAATTTTAGGACTTTAGGTGTTATGTTGTCATGAAAACCGGATATAACTATAAAAAAGTTTGTTGTTTATGTCTTGTGACTGAAACTACTGAAACGCTGAGTATTTTAATGTTTACAGATTGGCCACCATTCATTTACATTGTAAGTGCCTCACTTTAATTTGCTTTGTTTAAAGAAAATGAAGAATAAGTACAAATATTTTTTTAGGGGGGATCAACATTATGCCACAAGTGCTGTCAATTGAGTTTAACTTGTATCGAACCTGGAATAATCTTTTAATTCACTGAATGTATTATTCAAGAACATTGTCATCAGGCCATGATTGATTTAAAATAATAGTGAAAATGATTGGAAACCGAAATCTCAATACTATAAAGTTCATTATTACTTCATCCTGTATCTTTATCCATAACGTCAACATTCACAGGTATGTTCTTGATTAGAGTAGGAGGTTTAAAGGTAGACTCTGCCATTGTTCTGTACTTCACCTTGTTTTGTTTTTCTATCTGACATTTCCACAAAGATTAATTTTCTCATTCACATTCTTTTAGAGAGATGCAACCAACCGGCCATCCATGATCCACCATTTTCATCAGATTTTGTCGGATTTCACGGTAATTTGTTTAATTTTCTGTAAAAATGACATACAGATTTTGTTATCGGCAAACCAGAGTCTACCTTCATTTCCTTTCAGTTTGTTTCTTTCTTTTTACTGCATAACCTCCATAATGCTTTGTAATATTTTGCTGCTGATTATAAACAAAGTAAAATATGTAACCTTTAAAACAGCCTAATATTGTTATGAAAATATGACACGCTCAATATAATATCATGTGTCTAATGTATTACATTAATTAGAGTAGATAATGTCAGTTATAGCCAGTCTGGACTCAGCCTCTTGGTCCAATTTATGACAGACTTTTGTTAGATGCTTTTGAAGAGAGAATACTTATGTATGCATGATACACATTATTTATGAACCCTGCGCCATATTAATCAAGGTTAAATTTAGACTCATCCAAATCAAAAGGAGGACAGTCTTAGCTCTGTGAGAAATCTGGGTCATTGCAGAAAAGCATGTATCTGCAGTGTTCTGTAGACACTGTTTGAACCGCCTGTTTATGATGTGTGAAAACAATGGCAGTTTTTAGTATGTGAGTGAAAAATCAGGAATTGTCATTTAGAGGTGTCTGCGAACCCAGTTCTGAGTACATTTATTTATGTCACAGTAACCTCCATTATTCCCTTGTTGTTTATGCAATTCATAATCTGGTGGCATCCAGTACAAATAGTGTGGCTAAATATGAGACTATACTTGTTTAGTTAGAGATACGCTTCATTACACATCCAGATCAACTGGGCTGGCCTGTGATTCTAATGAGATTACCTTAAGAAGACTTAAACGTTGTTAAAATCATCCCAATCCTTACTGTTAGCTCACTCAAATAAAAATGAAAATTGTCATAATTTACTCACTCTCAAGTTGTTTCAAACCTGTATGAATTTTTATTTTCGTCTGTTAAACATAAAAGAATATATTTTAAATATATTTTAGTAGATAAGTTCTTCACTGTGAGTGAAGAAGACACAAAGTTCGCAATTTGTAATACGTGTAGAGCCAAAGTAAACCGTGGGGAAACAACAGGGCTCAATTAAAGCTTGTCTGGGACAGGTAGATTTTCTAAAGGCAAGTGAGAGAGAATTTTACTTGCCCGACCAGACAAGAAGCCTGATTAAAATGTACAATTTAAACCCCCCCAAAAAATAACTTGGGAAGAACTGAAACTTGGCCACCAAAAATTTTAGCTTGAGAAATGGTTGATTTTATTGCCATTCAGTGTAACAGCGCTGATGAGGATATGTCGTGCCAGATGGAGGCTCGCGCAGCCTGTCTGAGTGAGAGAGAGACTCATGCAGAAATCAGAACAAATGAGTGCAACAGCACACAAGGAAAGTTTATAGATGCATACTGCGGTAGAAAAAAAAAGATATTTATAATATATATAATATAGGTTAGCAACATTACACGACCAAGATGTTTCCCCGAATATCAACACGATTGCAATGTTACACTTATTTTATACAATAGTAGTTCAATAAAAAAAAAGTTAAAATTAAGTGACTTTCATTTTAGACACAATATTGACTGTTTATGCTGAATTTCGCTGATGAAAATAGTTCCAATAAAAGCCACAGCAGAACTGTTGTGGTATCCTAGCAAACAACGAATAGAGTTCACTTAACACATTTGTCGTACAACTACTGTGGTTTGGTTCATATTTAGATAAAAATATCATTGCATTTTCCAACATTCCTTATTTGTATGGCAAAAAGTCATTTCCAAAACAGTCAGGCATTAATAAAATTAAGTATGCATTGCAATTTGCGGTTTGTACAGACATGAGGGCACCTCAGCTCATCAAACAGTTTGTGTAAATACATCTAATGCCACTTCAGATGCAGCTTCTGTGTTTGCTTAATTTCTTTTATGTAAATAATTTTTTTGCATTGAAAAAAGTTGATTTTTGTTTGTATATGCTATGCTTTCAAGTATAGTTCTGAGATAGAAAATCGGAATACTGTAGGCAAAAATCAGTATCGGCAGGTCACACGTACAAAAAAAATCGGTAATCGTAATCAAGAATAGCGCCCAATATAAACAACCCCTACTAAACAACACCATTCAAAACAACTATTTTATGTTCAACAGAAGAAAGAAAGAAAAGAAAGTCAATATGCATTGAATATGCAAAATGTTTATGTGTGTTTGACATTTGCATGTTTAAATTATGGCTGAATCATGAAGAATCATTTTGTTAAGTCAGACCTTTTCAATGAATCAGCTTATCCATGTCACAAAACCAGTGTGAATGATTCATTCACAAATCAGTGAACCCATGCTCTCAACAGTTACTAGCTCACTGAAGGGGGGGGGGGGGGGGGGGGGGGGACAAAACATACTCGATTACGTTTATGTACCCTAGTTCCCTGAATGAGGTGGGGGAAACGGAGACGTCACGTCGGATGACCGACAAATTGGGATCTCGCTTAGTGATAAAACATGCGACGTGACGTCGAGAGTGACTGACTGAAAGGGAACGTCTCGGTTACGCATGGTAACCCCCGTTCCCTGAAAGGGAACAGTTGTTAGAAAATTACGAGTTAGATTTTGGTCAATTCCCCACACAAACATGACTGCTCTTATTTTTCAAGCTTGAAAGCTCCAGTTCCCATTCATTGTAAATAAAAAGACAGATTAGTTCATTATTCAAATTTATTCCTTTTGTGCTCCACAAAAGACCAAAAAAAGCTTTAAGTTTTTAAATGCTATAAGGTGAGTGAATAATGAATTTTTATTTTTAGTTGAACCTTAAAACAAATCTGCTGTAGTAATACTAACCCTCTCTATGTTTTCCTGCTCAAAACAATCTGATCTGTCACGTCCATCTTGTTAGCAGAACACTAACACTTCTCTTAATTTGGTTCACACATAACTACAGACATGTGTCATTACTTTGTCACTGATGCAGTTAATTCGGGCCTTCGACCAAAACATTGTCGTCGTTGCCATTGTTAGTCCATTTGTTTTTCCAGCTGCACTCAGACATTAATAGTCTGTCCAGTAGTCTCTTTCATTTTTAGCCAGTCATCAGTGTTAGGCTGCAAGTGCATGTAGTTTAGCCTAGCTTGACAAGATAAACTGCTTCTCCAGAATAACAATCTAATCTAAAGCGGCCGTCTTCTGGGAGCCGACACAGATTAATTGTGGTGGAATATTAAGGGCATACCCAAGCGGCACAGGCAGAAGGATACAATGTCATGTTAAAGTCACGGTGAAGGGACCATATACTGTGCTTCTGCTGACCTGGATATGCAGCAGCCAGGTAGAGCCCGGCAATAGATGAGGCACTTTACTGCCTCACTGCTGTTCTACTTTCAGGAAAACCTCTGCTGACCTTTCTCAAGAGGGAAGTGAAATCAGGATGTCTTGCGCTATATTATATGCACCTTGCTATTTAATTGCTACTTCTATACATTACAATGTCTAGCTTTTCCAGTTACACTGAAACTGAGTCTCATAATACATCTTTTCAAATTCACCTTCTCTTGCACTTACTTTGATTGACGTGTTTAACAAAATGTACCCTCATCCCATATCTTTCCTGCTTACATAACTTGTCCCACTAACCTAAGCTAGAGTTTTTGTTCTGCTCTTGACTGTTATCGGCCCTCCTTAACTTAAGCATTAATACTTGTGGTTCAGCGTTAATTACAACTCGTTAAGTCCACTGATCTTATTATAGTGGTCTTGTAGTTCTTTGTTGGTCTAGTATTTCAGCTTGACTTTTATTTATAGCTGCCTTCTCTGATTGCCTCTTAGACAATATCTACGTTTTCTCTCATAAGTATGTTTAAGATGTGAATCTATGCATTGTGCAGCTAGATTTTATATCCGCTACCATTTAAAGTTTGGACACACCTCCTCAATCTTTATTACTTTATTCTACATTTCATAATAATAATAAACCATAAAACCTGTGATGTAGCACAAATTGAAGTATGTGACTTATTTAGTGGCCAAAAATCTAAACTATTTTATATTTTAGCTTCTTTAAATTAGCCACCCTTTGCTAGATTACACTCAACCAGGGCATTCAACCAGCTTCATGAGGTGCCACCTGGGATGCTTTTTAAACTGTATATATTATTTAAGAAGTTCCCATGTATCCTGCACACTTTTTGGCTGCTTTTCCTTCACTCTCCCTGCTCAAATGCATCCATTAAAAAATGTAATTAAAATTGTAGTTATTTTAGTAATTTATGTATGCCTACAAAAATAGTTGTATGCATTTAAGTGTACGTGTAAATGCATAAAATATACGTAAATGTCAGAAAACAGAAAAATGTATAAATCTATTGCAAATGTTTTATTATATTTACAACAACAATAGTTATTATTTTAAACATCAGATTACACAAATGCTTAAATCTATTGCAAATATTTATTTATTTAAATAATTATTCTACGTGTTAGATTACAGAAAATGATTTTATTTCTTTTTTAAATCTGTTGTGTATATATTTATTATTTATTGTATATATTATATATGATTGTACTGTATGTGTCAGATTATATAAAAAAACTTTGTAAATATATTGCAGAGTTCATTTTTTTTCTCTTTTTCTGTTTCCAGAGGAAGGCGAATATTTCTTAAAAGTGCTGATTCCAAGCTACGCCGCAGGCTCCATAATTGGCAAGGGTGGTCAGACTATTGTCCAGCTACAGAAAGAGACAGGGGCCACCATCAAGCTGTCCAAATCCAAAGACTTCTACCCGGGTAAGTCTGCTAATTCCAGAATGCTTTGAAGGGAACCCTCATCAACCTCCTCGTTTACTGCACCACCATCCAGTCATTAAACAGCACACATTTTAAAGCACCTGGATTACTTTATAACTTAATTAACCCAAAGGTACCTCACCTATAACTATAACTATCGTTATATTTATACTGATCGTTTTCATTGTTCACACACAGACACGGTTCTACACCGGATGCGACAACTTCAGGAGGCCCATTTACATGCATTAGTAGCAGAGCAATGCAAAGCAATTTTCGAGTGTGTATTTTGGGTGTCGTGGCGCGACCGCTAAGCGTAGGTGTAGACACGGTGAGAGCCACGCAGATGCACGTGAACACTGAATTCTGTTCACTTCTGCGTCTATTTGTGCCTGAAATACTGTGCTCTGCAAGTATCCTTGTAAACACAGATGCTTATGGCTTAGGTGAAGGGAAACAATTGAGTAAGAAAATGGATGTGTAACAGTATATTGGTTCACAGCAGTTTAATGTTCCTGAGGCTTTCTGTGTTATGAATGTTAATCAAACAAACAAAAACTGTAGAGATTATTTAGCCTGGAAAAATATAAAGCACTGCTTATTTCATTTGTATCTTTGTTCTGTTATATTTATCTATGCTTGTAATCTGTTTATTTCCTATGCTGATTTACTCAACTACAAAATCACCCCAATCATTGATTATTTTTTTTCTCCCAAATAAACTGTTCAAGTCATGTGGTGATTTTTTTTTCATATCGCAATATATAATGTGAGTTTTTTCCAATATCATGCAGCCCTAGCAAAGTGTGCCAGATCAAGTGGGGACAAAGTGTCAAGAGACTCACATAGGAGCAAGTATGGAGTTCAGAGCTTAAATAAATGCCAATACCATGTTTGAATGGTTCCTTTCTAGTAATGTTTATATTTAGAGAGAAAAAGAGGCATGTTTTGTATCCGTGTGTGTTGGAATTCTTTCAGATGTTTTTAGGGATGGGTGACACAGAGGAAACGAGAAATGGCGGGGGTCTTCTGGACTCTTTCTTAAAAGGGCTTTGTACGATTTGCTCATCCTCCCATCGCTGGCACGTCCAACAGGGCACCTCTGTCCCATTCCCCTTTGGATGTTTAGCACAGAGTGATGGCCAGCCATGGCAGATGCCAAATGTAAGACACCTCCTACCCACCCCCCTTTCATTGGTTTTGGCAACCTTGAGTGCTCCAACGTCTAGAGCGGGGGGGTTGCGATGGCTACTGAATTAAGGGAGAGGAACGTACGGGAATAGTTGCCGGAGCTGTGCTAGGTTGTTTGAGGGCTTAATGGGGGGTTCTTCCTCTCCAGTGAAGGGGGCATCTGTATGGAAATCAGCTTGAGCTTTTCCTTGGGTGCGAAGTCAACCCCCCCCCCCCCCCACCCCCCCGTTTTTTTTTTTTTTTTTTTTTGGCACAGAACTGTCCGACCTGAGGCTGCTCTCACGGGGGGGAAACAGTAAAAAGAGGGAACTGTTTAGTTGGTTTGAGGAGAAGTGTCCTGGATATCCTGTATAAATCACTAAACTGTTTAAAGAAGCACATCATATCTCTGAACATATCGTCTGTGATAGAAGCTGAGCTGGCATTTCATTTTGGACAAAGCAGCGCTGGCCAGAGACTTCCATTATTTCTGCAGAACGTATTTTATTAGTTGTCTTCGCTCTAAATATAGCTTCTGCAGCATTTATTGGGAAACAGCCATATTTTACAATGACCTTGCATCTGTTAAGTACACTGTTCCATCTTGAAGATGCCACAAGAGACTGTTAGGTTAAATGTAGTTTATATGTTGTGGTTTTATTAACTAGCATGCAAATTCGTGCAATTTCAGAACATCAATGGATGTTACAGGTTTAAGTGGGCCATAATAAGAAAGTTCACCCAAAAAGGAAAATTCTGTCATCATTTATTCACTCTCATGTTGTTCCAAACCTGTATGATAGGACTTTCTCTGAGTTCAGCCAAAAACAAAAATGTTTTGACCACAAATTTTTGTCCTACCAAACAGTCAATAGGGTCTAATGTTGTTTTGGACTCCAGTGATATAACTGTGTGGACAAAAACAATTGAAATTTTTTTTGTGTGTGTGTTCCACAGAAGAAAGAAAATAATTCAGGTTTGAAATGTTATGTACAGAATTACAATTTTTTTCCCAGTGAACTGCCCCTTTAAATTATAAAGTTAAATGTAGTTCATATGTTGTCATTTTTATTAACTAGCATGCAAATTCGGGTTGTTACAGTTAAGTATCAGCTTCTTAAATGGACAATTAGAAAATTTGGTCACATACTCACCCTTTTCTCATTCCAAACCTGTATGACTTTCTATTTTCTGTGACACAAGAAGAAGAAAAAATCCACACAAAGAATGTCAATGGGGTCCAACACTGTTTTAGAATCCACGGACACTGGAAAAAACAGTTTCTTAACATTCCTCAAAAAATTATGACAGAATTTTTTTTGGCGTGTATGTCTGAACTATCCCTTTAATTACTAATAAAACTTCAAATCAAAGACTTATGTTCCAGTCATTTGCATGAAAAAACAGCCCCAAAAGTCACATTTTAACACACAAGTCTCGCTTGATTTTTCTCACAGCATTTTCAGATACGAGTCCAGAGAGTTGCATCATCCTTTTTTCTTTATAATTGGCCAGCGCTCTTCCTTTCAGGTTTCCTGTGTGTGTGTACGTTCTGACTTTTCTCTGTCCAAGTCACTGATCCCCATCCAGCCTCTCTGTCCCTTTCAGCAGAATGTAGCACAATTTTAAAGCTTACTCCTAATCCAGCACCATGATTGCAGTTTTCAGTGTTTAATACCCAGAGAGCCATGCGGCCCTGCCCCCACACATTATCAACATTACTGATTTCTCAGCTGTGTAATCTGCTTAAAACCTAAGCTTTGTGGCCAAAAGATGAAAAGCTGCAATATTACTTATCTAGGGGTAGAAATTAGTTTTCTGCATGTTTATTATTATTTTTTTTTTCTCCATTCCTTCAACCTTATTCACATTTTTATTTGTGATGATCTTAGTGTTGCTTAGCTTAGTTCAAGCTTAGTCATCCAGTTTAGCACACTTTTAAAAACAGTACTTAATTGCATGTTATTTGTAATTAAATGAATGCATTTTATATTGAAATTAATTTATACTTTTATAAAATGCAATTAGTTGAGTCCTTTTTTGACATGCTTATGTACGACTTGCATACATCTATGTGATTTCATAATTATGTACATCTTTATATGTAATTTAACTGTATCGAATAACAGACTATTGTTAAAATCAAAATCAAGTACTTTACATGTGCTTTAGTACGTTAGTCAACACATCAAATAAGTGTACTTCTTTAAAGCATAATAAAAGATTGTTAAAACATCAACAAAAATGAACTTTAAAGTAAATCTTTTAATTTGACATTATTATAAGTGTAAGTGTAATATTTCTTTAATTAATATTATATTATCTGCAAATACAGTTTTTTAAAAATATATACTTTTAAGATTTGAAGCTTTTCATAAGGGGTGGTGTGTTTTAGTATACTTTAGTTTGTGTAAAACACTATTTAGACAGATTTAACAACAATTTACCATGTTAATACCATGTCTTTGAGCTTTGAAGTACCTTATGCTCATAGTACCATGTAAATACCCTGATATATATCAAAGTACCCTCAACTCACTGTACTGCCACCATATAGTACTTTTTTGTAAGGGAGTGCTGACACTTTTGAGGTTAATGAGTTAGCCTTTATTGCTACCGAATAAGCAAATATTAGTAAGCGTTTGAAAGTAATTATGTGACTTTTGCTGTGTTTTGGATTTGGTTTGTGGAAAAGTGTGTCAAAAAATCTTGAAAGAATCACACTCAAGCCAAGGAGTGTTATGTTCAGAAGGTGAAGTTGTTTTGTAGAATTCTAGCAGCAATGCCAACTGAAATGGTCTACTGCTAAAATGTCAATTAAGCTTGTGCACATTTTAGTGCTTGTTAATCAGTCTGTTTGTGAACTTCATTAATTGAGTGCTATGTGTAAGTGCTAGCCTATATGCTAACTGTCGCTATTGTCAGAGACGGCGGGATAATCGTCATCTGGGCTGTGGAGGAGAGACGAGGTACCCTTAATCCCCGTGGCTTTGTTTTCTTTTTCAGGCATGTGACGTCATTTTCTGTGGCTGCTAGCCCTCAGTGCCAGCCAGTGCCTGAGACTCACACAGTCAAACCATCTTGTACAAAAGAGCCTTGATTTCCAGAGCAAGTTTGACCAGAGTCTCATCATAGACAGAGTGATATAGAAAGAAACACTTAGCGAGGGGGATGATGGGAGTGATGGCGCAGACAGTGATCTTGAAAATGATGAAGATGCTAGAACATCAGAGTACATTTGCGATATAATTACCATGTTGCCCACTTAGCGTGCTGACGCTTTCAATTAGGTATGACTAGACTTTTTTTCAGTGATCGTCAGGAAGATCTTCAGAATGTGTTCTTTCACATGTGATCCTTTCTTTCTTTCTTTCTTTCTTTCTTTTTAACTGTAGTTATTTAATATTACATTAAAAGAATATATTTATTTTAGATATTTTAGATGTATTAAATTGCGACTTCATCATAACATGTTTTGTTACTTATATATTTATATACATGACATGATGTACGTATATTTTAGTTTATCATAAATGCTTGTCTGTACATTCGCCAATACACTTACTTAACCAATAGAAGTCATTCTGAAATTACATATAAAGATGTACTGTAAGCCCATATGTCAAAACACGCTCTTAAGTTAAGCTAACTGCATTTAAAATACATTTCAATTACAACACATTTTCATATAATTGCATATAACACAATTAAGTGTCTGAAAACATTACATTCATGTCTCACTTAAGTATATTCTTTTAAAGTATATTATTTCTATAACAAATACTAAAAAGGCTGAAATATCTTCCTGCTTTACCCCCTCTCTTTTGTACCACTTTCCTCTCGGGTGTTGTACTTTTGCTTCTGTAATGTGCGGCTTTTCATCAGATGTAATAGAAAGCCTCAGAGGGACCTGCCATTAATAGAACACTGCAAATTTATTCCAGGGATCAATTTTTGCATCGTGGGAGTGGTGCCTTGTCCTTTACTCCAGCCCTCCCCCTTGTCCAACCACCATTTCCAGTGCATCTCTATGAGGCCTCAGCACAAATACTATTGATCAGTCATGCCACTGCAAAGAGACAGCATAAAGGATAAAATTCACCATGCGTACGGATGAGAATAACAGGTGCATTCCCTTCGAATTTGAAAAGCCAACCTCTTTCCACCCAGGAACTCCACTGACTAAATCATTTTGATAATTTACACCTTGATTCAATAGTTTCGGCAGGGGATGTGGGCAACAAAATGTTAAAATCTAGTCTTTCACTTACCCGGCTCAGAAACACTGAGGCTTCTCTACATTAATTATCTACACAGATGCAGACCTACAATTAAAAGGATAGTTCATCCAAAAATTAACAATCTTTCTTTTGTCTTACACCACCCTCATGTCATTCCAAACCTATAGCCTTTCTTATTCTGAGGAACACAAAAGAAAATATATTGAAGAACATTGGGGTGTAAAAACATTGGACCCCTTTGACTTTCACTGTATGAACAAAAAACACTGAGAAATATTTTTTACAAAGGAAGCACAGGTCAGTCGGAATATGTTGCCCAGTATTTTTAATTTTTTAATTATCGCAGTTACATTTTTCTGTTTAGCCATTAAGTGATTTTTTTTAATCAAGTTTGTGTTTTCATATAGATTCTCTAAAATAACTCTAATGTTACAAATATTATGTCAAATTAAATATAAAATTTAATTCGGAATTGGTTATGCACAGGTTCTTTACATGCAATAGGTCGCAGGAGTGATATTATATATCAGATTTATTTGGCCAGGGCTACTCTGCTCTGGAGCATCGCATTGGCCATTAATAAAATGAAATATCGGGTCAACACTTACAATGAATGGTCATAGGGGTTCAAAACGACCATTGTTATGGGGCTGACGAGACGTGAGAGTTGCGGATCCATTCGCAGAGCTTTATTAGACAAAGACAGAGACGTGGTCATACAGCAGACATGGGCAGATAGAGGCAGACAGGTATATGGTGGGCAAAAAACAAGAATAGTCCTAGGGCTAGCACAGGTCGACGATCGGCAGACAGAAGCAAAAAGGGGCAAGACAAAAGGGGTGAAACCAGGGAACCAGGCGAAGATCAGAAAACGAGAAGGCTAAGGCTAAGGCTAATGGCTAAGGCAAATGACTAGGGCTAATGGCTAATGGCTAATGGCTAATGGCTAAGGCTAATGGCTAAGGCAAATGGCTAAGGCTAAGGCAATGACAAGGGCTCCTTAAGGTAGCTATCTCTAGGAGAGTGATTGCAAATGTGACACAATACTCGGCAGCAGAGGGAAGGGATAAGAGTGGAGTGTTATATAGTGAGGAGTGAATGAAACAAGTGCTGGGTGGCATCAGTGTAAACAGGCTGTGTGCAATTCGTGATGGTGTCAATCAGGCAATGAAGATGGGAAATGTAGTCCGGGATGCTAGCAACAAGTTTGTTGGTGCGGAGTCAGTGATGAAATGAAAGTTCTAAGGAACGGATTCGTTGACAGCAGCACCCCCCAAGGAGCGGTTTGACCAGGGGCTCAAAACCCTTACGAGTCAGGAGGCTGCGTTGGAGTGAGAGGTGGAAGCAGAAGGGGGAGGGAGGAGGCCATGTTTCAAAAGAGATCAGGAAAGACCAGCGGACGGAGCAGACCGGCGGAGCTGAGGACCACAGACAGACCAGGACGTAGACCGACAACGGCGGAGCAGAAGGACCACCAGAGCTGACAAGCTAAGGTGCCACCACGGCGGACTAGCAAGTGGACCCCTTAGTACACAGACAGAGGACCACCACTGCGGAGCAGAGGACCACCAGAGCCAGACAGTAGACCACCACGACGGAGCAGAGGACCACCAGAGCCAGACAGTAGACCACCACGGCGGAGCAGAGGACCACCAGAGCCAGACAGCAGACCACCACAGCAGAGCAGAAGACCACCACGGCAGAGCAGAAAACCCCCTTGGTGAACCACACCGATCAGGAGACCATGGCGGGGACTGTAACAACGAGACAGCAGAGACAGACAACACAGACAGAACATTGGGGTTGATAGCCAAGATGGAGCATCAGGGGCAAACCGCATGACAGACACAAAGGAAACAAGGAATTTCACAGAGGGCCTCCATAGCTGTGACAGGACAGGGTGAGGATTCCCCGACGGCCTCCATAGCTGTGACAAGACGAGCAGGGAGCTCGCAAACGGCCTCTATAGCTGTGACAAGACGAGCAGGGAGCTCGCAAACGGCCTCTATAGCTGTGACAGGACGAGCAGGGAGCTAGCAAACGGCCTCTATAGCTGTGACAGGACGAGCAGGGATCTCGCAAACGGCCTCTATAGCTGTGACAGGACAGGCAGAGAGTTCATAGGCGGCCTCCTTAGCCGGAACAGGACAAGCAGAGAGTTCATTGACGGCCTCCATGGCTGGAACAGGACCAGCAGAGAGTTCATAGGCGGCCTCCTTGGCCGGAACAGGACAAGCAGAGAGTTCATAGACGGCCTCCTTGGCCAGAACAGGACAGGCAGAGAGTTCATAGACAGCCTCCTTGGCCGGAAACAGGACAGACAGGGAGTTCATAGGCGGCCTCCTTGGCCGGAACAGGACAGGCAGAGAGTTCATAGACGGCCTCCTTGGCCGGAACAGGACAGGCAGGAAGTTCATAGACGGCCTCCTTGGCCGGAACAGGACAGGCAGGAAGTTCATAGACGGCCTCCTTGGCCGGAACAGAGCAGGCAGGGAGTTCATAGGTGGCCTCCTTGGCCGAAACAGGACAGGCAGGAAGTTCATAGACGGCCGCCTTGGCCGGAACAGAACAGGCAGAAAATGCGTTGCTGGGCGCCACCACCACGCAAGGAACTGAGACAAATGTCGCCATCTCGGAAGGTTCTGCAGCCTGCGCCGCCACCTATGAAGAGACTACAGTGGACACCATGGCCTCTGGGAGCACAGCAGTGGACACCGCTACCTCGGGAGGTTCTGCAGCGTAAGCCGCCACCTCTGGAGATGTTGTAGCTGGTGCTGCTGCCTCTAGCAAATCGGTGGTGGAGTACGCGGCCCAGATGCACCATAAAGCAACCCCCCCATATGGGTGTTATAAGTGCTGCAGACAGGGGAATGAGTTTATGAATAGAAGGGTTAGAGTGAGTGGGGTTGGGGATACCAGCTGCGCGTGCAGACATCAGCGGTGCATCCCTCACACTGGACAACAGACTGGGATACCGACGGACCGACCCAGACAATCTGGGTGCAACAGACAGGACCGGGACGTGATTCTGGATGAATAGCTGAGACGTGACGAGGCTCTGGATGAACAGCTGAGACGTGACGAGGCTCTGGATGAACAGCTGAGACGTGACGAGGCTCTGGAAGATCAGCTGAGACGTGACGAGGCTCTGGAAGATCAACTGAGACGTGACGAGACTCTGAACGATCCAGCGGCCGACTTTCGACTTGATCATGGAAAGATCAGCGGTGACTAGACCTGGCTCATGATAATGACGTGTAACCTGACTTGACTCATGACGATCAACTGTGACGTGACTGCACCTCAAAATTATCGCATGTGACTTGACTAGACTCGTGCTGCAAAGGAACTGTGAACTTGACTAGCTCGTGAACACAAAATGTGAATTGGTTAACTCTGATGATCAACTGTGACTTGACTAGAATCATAACTATCAGCTGTGACTTGACTAGAATCATGATCATAAACTGTGACTTGATTTGCCCCATGACGATCAACTGTGATTTGACTAGAATCATAACTATCAGCTGTGACTTGACTAGAATCATAACTATCAGCTGTGACTTGACTAGACTCATGATAATAACATGTGACTTGATTTGCCCCATGACGATCAACTGTGATTTGACTAGAATCATAACTATCAGCTGTGACTAGACTTGACTCATGAAGTTCTGTTGTGACTTGACTAGACTCATGATAATAACATGTGACTTGATTTGACTCGTGATGATCAGAAACTGTGACTTGATCTGCCCCATGCTGATCAACTGTGACTTGACTAGACTCAAAAATATCAGCTGTGACTTGACTAGACTCATGAAAAGACCACCTGTAACTGGACTGATCGTGGAAGACAGCTGTGACTTGACCTCGACTCGTGAGATCAGGCTGTGACGTGCCTCGAAACTCGTGAAGATCAGCTGTGACTTGACTAGACTCATGAAAATGAACTGTGACTTGACCTGACTCGTGAAGATCAGCTGTGACTTGACTCGACTCCTGAAGATCAGCTGTGACTTGACTCGACTCGACTCCTGAAGATCAGCTGTGACCTGAGATCCTGAGTCAGCTGGGTGACTCGACTCTAGAAGATCAGCGTGCTTGACTGATCCTGAAGCAGCGACTGTGCTTGACTTGATTCCTGAAGATTCAGCGTGACGTTGACCGACTCCTGACGATCAGCCTGTGAATAGGACTGGGCTCAGGATTAATGAATTGTGAACTGATGGACACAGAATACAGTTTGACATAGCCCTGGACGCAGAAAGAAAAGTGGCTTGACTAGATGCGGTTGTGTCCGCCATCTTGTGAACAGGCTCCGCAGCTGCCGCCATTTTGTGAGCTTGCTCTAGTTCAGCCATCACCTTAGTCACAGACATGGTGTCGCTTCCTTCCTCCGCGACACCCACCGTGAACGCTGAACCAGTAGTCAGCAAGGCATAATCAATAAAGTCCTTTAAGCTCCAGTTGCATTCACTCCTTAGCATACGAGATTTCGTGGGTTCATTAAGCACAAACCGAAACAAGTCCTTAAATAAAATCTCATCATAAAGTGGTACCTGATAAGATAGTTCACAAAACCGGTGAACATACTCCTCAATAGAAAAGACCTCCTTGCCGAAGATGTAGTAGATCGGTGACTGGGTCATACCAGGCCAGAGTTTCCACTGAAAAAAGAGCTGCTGGATCCTTGTTTGGCCGAGTATTCTGTTACGGGGCTGTCGAGACGTGAGACTTGCGGATCCATTTGCAGAGCTTTATTAGACAAAGGCAGAGATGTGGTCATACAGCAGGCATGGGTCAGATGAGAGCAAACAGGTATATGGTGGGCAAAACACAAGAATAGTCCTAGGGCTAGCACAGGTCGACGATCGGCAGACAGAATCAAAAGGGGCAAGACAAAAGGGGTGAATCCAGGGAACCAGGCGAAGATCAGAAACCGGGAAGGCTAGGGCTAGGGCTAGGGCTAGGGCTAGGGCTAGGGCTAGGGCTAGGGCTAGGGCTAGGGCTTCGTAAGGTAGCTATCTCTAGGAGAGTGATAAATGCTGAAACAATACTCGGCAGAGGGAAGGGATGAGAGTGAGTGTTATATAGTGAGGGAGTGATATGAAACAGCTGGGTGCAATCAGTGTAAACAGGTGTGTGCAATTCGTGCTGAGTGCAATCAGTGCAATGCATGATGGGAAATGTAGTCCGGGGTGATGTGCAAAAGTGTGTGGTGCGAGAGTCAATGAAATGGAAAGTTCATGGACCGGATTCGTGACAGACATGAGGGTGAATAAATGATAACAATTTTTCATTTTTGGGAAATCTTTTTCTGGGCCTCTTTTTCTGAATTCCATGAAAATCTGCTGAACTGACTTAAACCTTGTTTAAATTGAGTTAGAATCATCAAATCATTTAAAGTATTTAATATACACACACTCAAGTACCAGATGTATGGGGCTTTGTGAATATCGACCGATTCAGTTCCACCAAAATCTGCGGGCGTCGATGCAGTCCGCGGCTAGTAGTTCACACACAATAGTGCTTGTTGTAATGGACAATTCTCATCATGTAATACGTTGTGATTGTTTTTAATAGTTTCACATGGAAACGGTGAAAAACAAGTGAGCTGATGTCAGCCATGAGAACTATAGCCAGTTATGAGATAACGGTAAACCATTTTGTAGATGTGCGAGTTTTTAATCCAGCATTCCTGTAGGTCTGAGCGGCGTTCCCTGTCTGTCATCCCTCAGACTCGGCATCATTAGACCAGGCACCGAGTGGGCGAGAGCTTATGGGCACAGAGCTTAGGACCTCAATAACTGTCCCATGCTTGGCCGATGTGGGGAATAGTGGATTCGGACAAGGAGAATCTTGGATTTGAGAGCTAAAAATATCCCTCCAAAGGTTTGACCCGTCTGTAAGTTTTTCCTGTGGTCTATATAATTACGTCTGACACTGAGCTTACCAGCTGACACTCCTGTCATCGCCCATATTAGACTCTGGGTTGTGTATGTTTGAGTCTTTGACTGAGTATATCAAGGGATTTGAGATATGTGTGATGGTGCAGTTATATCTGATCCATCGGAAACACAGGGACAAAAAGATGCAGACATGGAAAGAAGTTGAGAGGGGAATGACACAGTGAAGGGGGAGGAGTGATTGAATATCCAGTTGTTTGAATGGTCAATGATGTGTCTAAACTGTGTAGGACAAAGAGGAGTGGTGGGCCACTCTTAATGACAATAGAAGCTTTTGACATTGTTGACGACACACCTCCTCAAGTGTGGGGGGAGGTGCAGGCATGCAGGCTGGTCTCCCATCTGCCTGAGGAGTTGTTGTGTGTGTGTGTGTGTGTGTGTGTGTGGTGATGGAGAGACAAAAAACAAGAGTGAAAGAAATAGGAAAACAGCAAAAGTGAGAGTGCTGTGCGCCACGTAAAACTGAAATGACTGAGTTTAACACTACATACACATAGACATTTTTAATGGCCGAATGTTTAAATGTATCGTTTACTAGATGAAATTGTAAAATGTAATATAAATTTTTTTATTTAATATATTTTATAATCAAAGGTTTCCCTGAGATATCATTTTGTTATGTCTTGTGTATATATATATATACCCACACCACCCACACACACACACACCCACAACACCACACACACACACACACAGTGTATGACATACATTTCAATATATTATACTTAATCGAAATATAAAAAAAAACAATATGTGTGTGTATATAGAATGGATAGATAGATCAAGTTATTTATTTATTAATAGTAATTATAGTTTATTAATCACGAACATATAAAAACATAATTTTTCTTTTTTGAGCCGGGGTCCTAGTAAATTTGAACTACGTTTTTTTAATTTTTGTTTAATTTAATATATTATTACATGTTGTTTACATCTTTATTAGTTTATAGTTACAAATTTCTAATGGGTATATTGTTATATTATAATTCTCTAATAAAAAAAAAAACAAAAAAAAAAAAAAATTATATATATATATAGTAGTAGCTCGGTTTCAATTTCATGTATTTTAACAGACAGTAGTACAAATTAAAATGTATTCCACCTAGATGTGAAAATACTAAATATTATTACATTGTTATATATATAAAAACTGCAATACATATATACAAAAAAGGAATACATTCTAGAAATATATTTGATTTAGTTTACAGATAAACAAGAGAAAAAAACAGTGCGACACGTATCGTAGCCTATATACGCTGAGTTTCAGTTAATTTTTGTGACACGCTAAATTTGTTCACAGAAAGGAAACTCAAACGGCAGAAAGCGTCATCCTATTTGATTTCTTTATTTTACAAAAGCACAATGATTTGTTTTCACTGTGAGTGTCCACATAAATAAAAGTAGACATTTTACAGTGATGCATTATTAATAAGACAGTAATTGTTTAAAGTTGATTCTGCTGGTATAAGGAAACAGTTAAAGTGATCGTGCGGCACACAAACACACACACACACACACACACACAAAACACATCAGTTCCAGCATTGGTAACTTGACAGCGCAGTTTAGGGCTGTGCAATTAATCGCATACGATTGTCAAGCGCATCTCGTCAGTAAAGCCTGGTCGGATTTTTTTTTTTTAAAGTTTGCATTACGAGATGCGCATGACAATCGTATGCGATTAATTGCACTGCCCTAGCGCAGTTGGTACTTTATCAAAATAAAATACAGTGAACCAAACATCAGCACGCCCGCCTCTGTGTCACCGCTGGAACACGACTGAAGTACAAAGCCTATAATTTACACAATAAATAATAGTTTAGATGGATACTTACATCGCAAATATGGAAATATTATGGAATATTTGGATTTGTGCAGAATGAGAGAAGTAGGATACATTTACATTTACATTTACATTTAGTCATTTAGCAGACGCTTTTATCCAAAGCGACTTGACAATTGGGGGATACAAAAGCGATTCTCTTAAACGAGGCAAACAGACCCAGAAGGGTTGTAATACCAAGTCTTAGACATTGTTCAAAAAGTACCAAGCTAGGATAGAAGAGAAGGAAGAAATAAAGAGAGAATTTTGATTTTTTTTTATTATTTTTTTTTTTTTATGATGAAGTCAAGTAGCTTCGAAAGCGATGAGTTTTCAGCTGTCGCTTGAAATTGTCAGGGATTCAGCATTCCGGATGGGGTGGGAAAATCATTCCACCAGCCAGGAATGGTGAAAGAGAATGTTATGGAAAGTGATTTTGAGCCTCTCTGTGATGGTACGACGAGGCGTCGCTCACTAGAGGATCTCAGACTTCTGAAGGGGATGTAAATCCGTAGTAGTGAGTGGAAGTAGGCGGGTGCTGAGCCTGTGGCTGTTCTATATGCAAAGCATCAATGTCTTGAACTTGATTCGGGCCGCAAACGGTAGCCAGTGCAAGGAGATAAAGAAAGGTGTAACATGGGCTCTTTTGGGCTAGTTGAAGACCAGTCGTGCCGCTGCATTCTGAAACATTTGTAGAGGTTTGATTGTGCTTGATGGGAGTCCAGCCAGAAGAGCATTGCAGTAGTACAGCCTAGAAATGACAAGGGCCTGGAAAACAAGTTGTGCAGCATGCTCCGTTAGAAAAGGCCTGATCTTTCTGATGTTGTACAATGCAAACCTGCAAGATCGAGCGGTCTTTGCAACGTGGTCTTTGAAGGTCAGCTGGTTATCAAAAATTACACCAAGATTTCTGACCGAAGTTGATGGGGTAAATGTAGAAGAACCTAGCTGGATGGAAAAATCACACTAGAGTTGGAGTGGCAGGGAATACAAAAAACTCAGTCTTTGTCATGTTGAGCTGTAGGTGATGTTCTTTCACCCATGCCGAGATGTCCGCCAGGCAGCCTGAAATCCGTGCAGCTACCGTTGGATCATCTGGTTGAAATGAAAGATAGAGATGTGTGTCATCAGCATAGCAATGGTAAGAGAAGCCATGTGCCTGTATGATGGGACCCAGTGATGTGGTGTATATGGAGAAGAGGAGGGGTCCAAAAACTGATCCCTGAGGAACCCCAGTAACAAGTTGATGTGCTTTGGATACCTCCCATCCCCAAGCCACCCTGAAAGACCTACAAGTGAGATAGGATTCAAACCAGCGAAAAGGAATCCCTGTGATGCCCAGTGAAGAAAGGGCAGACAGGAGGATCTGATGATTAACAGTGTCAAAAGCAGCAGAAAGATCAAGCAGAATAAGGACTGATGATTTGGAATAAGCTTTTGCAATCCGCAAGGCTTCTGACTGACAGTAGCGCAGTCTCAGTTGAATGGCCACTCCCGAAACCTGACTGGTTACGATCCAGTTTGTTGTTCTGTGAAAAAAAACAATGATATCTGGTTGAAAACAACACTTTCGATGGATTTCGCTATGAATGGAAGGAGAGAGACAAGTCTGTAGCTATCTGTAAGTGAAGTGATTAATGTAGGTTTTTTGAGCAGTGGGATTATCCGAGCCTGCTTGAATGCAGTGGGAAAGGTGCCTGTGAGGAGAGATGTATTGATGATGTATGTGAGTGTTGGTAAAAGTGAAGGAGAGATTGCTTGGAGGAGGTGTGCGGGGATTGGGTCTAGAGGGCATGTTGAAGGATGGCTGGAGAGGATACGTTTGGATACTTCTGCCTCAGTGAGGAGACAGAAGAAGAAGATGGGAGTTTTAGCAGTGGGTGGGGTTGGTTTGAAGTCCTGTGTGTGTGGGGCTGAGTATTGGCTACTGATTGTTCTGGTTTTGTCTGTGAAGAATGTGGCGAAATCATTAGCTGTTATAGAAGTGCTGGGAGGTGGTGGAGGGGGTCAGAGGAGAGAATGGAAAGTTTTGAAGAGATTACGGGTGTCTGGAGCGCTGTTGATCTTATTGTGGAAATATGAAGATTTGGCAATATGGACTTCAGCAGAGAAAGATGAAAGCAAAGACATACATACTTAGGTCTGACGGATCTTTTGATTTGCACCATTTTCTCTCAGCTGCCCGGAGTTGGTACCGATGTCACGAAGAAATCGGGGATAACCGGAGTTGAGGGGGGCAGCCTGTGGCCTGGAAGAGAGAGAGAGGAAAAAATATCTTCTAGAAAGAGGTTAAAGTAGAGCATAAGGTCAGTTGCTGCATTCACAATCAGAGATGAGAAATGGGTAGGGAGGGAAGAGGGAGGATACAGCGGAGGAAAGATGGGAGGGGGAAAGGGAGCTTAGGTTTCGTCTAAAAGTAACCGGTATATGGGTTGGTGGCACACAGGTAGCAAAAGGTAGTTGAAATGTAATGAAGAAATGATCAGAGATATGTAGTGGTTTTACCAGAATGTTGTCTGCAATACAATTGCATGTGTAAATTAGGTAAAGTTGGTTGCCTGATTTGTGCGTGATTGTAGTGGTAAGGCGTTTGAGATCAAATTAAGAAAGGAGTGAATGGAAGTCTGTAGCATTAGGCTTGTCCAGATGAATGTTGAAGTAGCCAAAGACTAAAAGTGGACTGCCATCCTCCGGGAAAGAGGACAGCAGCCCATCCAGCTCCTCCGGGAAGGTGGCTAGAATTTGGCCAGGAGGCCGGTAAATTACCACAACCTGGAGTTTTAAAGGAGCTGTTATAGTGATAAATGAGATTCAAAAGAGTTGTAATTGCATAGGGGAGAGTGGGTTGAGTATTTCCAGTTGTTAGAAATGAGCAGACCAGTGCCCACACCCCGGCCAACCTGACGGGGGGTAGGAGAGAAAGAGAAATTGTTCGAAAGAGCAGCTGGGGTTGCTGAGTCTTCTGGACGAATCCAGGTCTCAGTCAAGCCCAAGATGCTAAGTGAGGAGTTTAAAGAAAAAGAAGAAATGAAGTCCGCTTTGTTGACAGCTGACTGACAATTCCAGAGACCCATAGAGAAAGAAAGAGGTGCAGTAGAGGATGTAGAGATAGGATGCAGGTTAGCAACATTGCGTTGCCGTCCGCGTGTGACCTTAGAGTGTTGTCGAGAGACAACCGGAATGTTTAGGAAACACATGATAGAGGTGGGAAAGAGAGGACAGAAAAGGAGAGAGTGTACAGGGAAGAGCAAAAATATACTTACAGTGGGGCAAAAAAGTATTTAGATACAATGCTGATTTTCAATTTCCCACTTACAAGAAATGGCGAGTCTGTAATTTTCATCGTAGGTACACCTCAACTGTGAGAGACAGAATCTAAAAAAAAAATTCAGAAAATCACATTGTATGATTTTTATGATTTTGTTTTAATTTCCATTTTATTGCATGAAATAATTATTTGATCACCTACCAACCAGCAAGCATTCTAGCTCTCACAGACCTGTTAGTTCGTCTTTAAGAAGCCCTCCTATCCTCCAATCATTACCTGTATTAATTGCACCTGTCTGAACTTGTTACCTGTATAAAAGACACAGGTCCACACACTCAATCAATCAGACTCCAACCTCTCCACTATGGGCAAGACAAAAGAGCTGTCTAAGGACACCAGGGACAAAATTGTAGACCTGCACAAGGCTGGAATGGGCTACAGGACAATAGGCAAACAGTTGGTGGGAAGGCAACAATTGTTGGCGCAATTATTTGAAAATGGAAGAAATTCAAGATGACTGTCAATCTCCATCGGACTGGGGCTCCATGCAAGATCTCGCCTCGTGGATTATCAATGATCCTGAGAAAGGTGAGGAATCAGCCTAGAACTACACGGGAGGACCTGGTCAATGCCCTAAGAGAGCTGGGACCACCGTCTAACGGTACATTAGGAACACTACACCTCATCGCAAGATGGGACATGTCCAGGCCCGTCTGAAGTTTGTCAAAGACCATCTGGATGATCTAGAGGAGGCATGGGAGAAGGTCATGTGGTCAGAGGAGACCAACATAGAAGTTTTTGGTTTATAAATATTAAAACTCCACTCGAGGTGTTTGGAGGAGAAAGAATGCTGAGCATCCAAAGAACACCATACCTACTGTGAAGCATTGGGGTGGAAACATCATGCTTTGGGGTGCTTTTCTGCAAAGGGGACAGGAAGACTGCGCCGTATTGAGGGAAGGATGGATGGGGCCATGTATTGCGAGATTTTAGGCAACAACCTCCTTCCCTCAGTAAGAACATTGAGAGGGTCGTGGCTGGGTCTTCCAGCATGACAATGATTCCAAACACACCGCCCGGGCAATGAAGTATTGGCTTCGTAAGAAGCATTTCAAGGTCATGGAGTGGCCTAGCCAGGTGTCTCCAGACCGGACACCCAAATAGAAATCTATGGAGGGGGAGGTGAAACTCTGTGCCCAGTGACAGCCCCAAAACCTTGAAAGACTGGAGGAACACCTGTATGAGGGAGTGGGCCAAAATCCTGCTCAGTGTGGCAAACATGGGTCAAGAACTACAGGAAGGTCTGACCTCTGTAATTGTAAACAAAGGTTTCTTTACCAAATATTAAGTTCTATTTTTCTGTTGTATCAAATACTTATTTCATGCAATGAAATGGAAATTAATTATTAAAAAATCATACTATGTTATTTTCTGGATTTTTTTTTTTTTTTTATTCTGTCTCTCACAGTTGAGGTGTATCTACAATGAAAATTACAGATCTCTCCATTCTTTGTAAGTGGGAAAACTTGAAAAATCGGCAGTGTATCAAATACTTATTTGCCCCACTGTAAAAAAAAGTGCAAAAAATACTCTGGGACGATTGCTCGTTGCTCGGTGAAGTCAGCGCAGGTAAAGTCGCAGGTTTACCCTCGATTGTCTTCACACGAGGAGGCTGAACGCTTCCGCTGATGCTTCCGCGTCAGCGCACAGACATCAGATAAATACACAGTCTAAGACACTACAGTGGAAACAGCTGTGGCCGACTTCTAATTAGCACAGCCAATAGTCTACAGCAGGGCAATTCCTCCAATCGAAACTACAGTTCGCACTTCAACGCAGGAAGGGAGCAATTAAATTACACGCGCTCCTTCTTAGCCGAGGGCAGTTATTATAATTACAAGAAAGTGCAATCAAAAATACAAACGAAAACAAAAATATAACGTAGAAATAGGAAGAAAACGAAATATTCCTTCTTAGCAACAAGTAATAATTCCAACAGCAGATCTAAAACCAAGTATTACGCAGGACACTCACGTACAGCCGTCTGTCTCTTCTGTTGACTAATCTCTTGACCCAAGTTGTTATTGACATTTGTACCAAGCAGTTTAAATACTCGAGCACAAAACTCCATTTCGCAAACAGTTGAGTGCACAAGCCTTTAAAGTATACTCCTTTTGTCAGTCTGTGAGAGACGCATTCAGAATCAGAACATAGTCACTGTCTAGTGGGCTTTGTTTTAAAAAAATGCGCAACTCATGGCATTCGCTGTTCTTCTGCTGGTGGGCGGTTATCAAACAGCGTTGCATTGCTGCGGGCGCCCCCTTCTGGATTGGGGGGTGAATTGCCTGTATTCGTTGTAAGGCCTCATGCACAGAACCGAGATGTCCGTACCGTGACGGTTCGGTACGAATACATGTATAGTTTCACCCCTAATATATATATATATATATGACGAGTTCAGTGCACAAAGCCCTCTAAGTGCGTCACTGTAATTTTCATCTAAAATGAGCATTTTTAACAGGCTTCTATATTTATGTTCAGTAATTTCACTATAACGGCAAAGAAAAGAACCTAAACATTATAACATTACCTTAAACATGTCAGATGGCACTTAGAGGCTTTGCATTTGGAACTCTTCACAATATATATATCTATTATATATATATATATATATAGATAGGTGTATGTATATATATTAGAAATATATATAATGTGTATGTATAATAATTATATATTGTGTTGATTTAGTCAGTACGTCAGATAATATACAATATAATAATTTCAACGTACAAATCTCAGCCTAAAGTTGCCATCATTAAATTATGTATATATCAGCATTTTATCAGCCGTTGACCAGTCAGCTCTCAAGATATCAGTCACTGAAAACCCCATATCAATTAGCTACCAGTAATAATGCTGTTAAATAAATGGTTATCAATCATAGTGAATAGCAGATGTCTGTAACTCATAGTAGTGATAGTAGTTGTATCGAACGAGTCCTGTTTCTTATAAAACTGCATCCTGGGTGTCAGTGAGAGTCCTGACGTGTTACATAAGTGGACCTGTCTCTGTGCTTTTGTCTGAGTCTGTCAGTGGAGTAGAGATGATGAATGTGTCAGTGGGAGGCAGTCATCCTCATCTCTCGCTGCGTTCACTCTGTCATCTGCTGCACATTTTATGATGAGCTCATCAGTAAAACCCACCCCCCTAAGCTCAGCAATTCAGGCCTTGACAGATTTTATTTATATGCACGGATATTTACATACTTTTGACGGGAGAAGCTTACGTGCAACTTTTGTCAAAAGTGAGTCACTTGGGATAAAATCACTTGCTAAATGTATACATGTAACAAAAATATATATTGATTTGAATAAGTGGATACAGAAATGGATTTTGTGATGCTAAAATCAAATGGCTTTCCTATTCACATTTTGAAAGAATTTTATATTAGTTAAAGAATAGAGTCCAATATTTTTGATTGTTTGGAAGAGACTTCATTCGTTTTTCGTACATTTTTAATTTATCTTAAATATTGTATTTTGAATAGCATATTTTCAGTTTTTTATTTTCACTATTTTTTGTACTTTATATTGGTGCATGGCAATAATTTTTTCACCTTTTGTTATTGTAAACAAAAGCTTGATAAACCATAAATTATCTTAAAAACAGTCGATGTGCAATGCGACTTATAGCTGCCAGCAAGGTGCACAGGATCTGTCCCACGAAGGTGGGACCTCTCCTGGGGTTTGGTGCAGAGCTGACAGGGGCGACATCCCCCCATCCCCCTTTGTCACAGACACGCCCTCCTCCCTATGGTTTCTCACTCCCCCCTTTGAGACAAAGCATGCTTTGTTAGTCTCTACACTCGGTTGCCTCAGAGATGGGAATTAAAGTGACGGCTCCAGAGGCAAGAGGTTCCCCTCTACCATCATCATTATAGCCATCTTTCTCGGTTTCTACACCAGGCAGGTAGACAGGCGACAAAGATGTCTCTCGCTTCTGTGCCAATGTCTGCCTCTGGGCTTGGGGTGAGACAGATGTGTTGTCTGAGAAAGAGAGAGTCAGCCGCAGCAAGGATGGATACTCTCGCAGTCCGGTCACGTGTAGAGGCCACAGACTCCTACAGCCAATCGCATAGCGGCAGGGCCTCCATTTTGAAGTTCCCGCGGAGGGAAGAAAAGCAGTGTCAGATGTCCAGCTGCTCTCACTGGCCGTTTAAAACATAATCTAAACAACAACCTAATGAAAAATTTTTTTATAATATTACATTATCCATATCTATATATATATCTCTTAGATAGTAACAGAAGATATTTATTTTTAATTAATTTATGTTCAAGTATTTTCATAATATTTTTTATTATAATTAGTTTTTATAAAATAAAAAACAAATAATTTAGTAAATGTTTATAATAAAATATATTTTTTCTTTACAATACATTTTTTTTGTAATTTACTTGAATAAATTACTACATTTGCATATCTGCAATGCATGCAAATCAACCTCACCATGTTAACCTTAGCCTTACAATAATTTATATATTAATAAAATAATAATGTATCTATAAATATATATATAATAGAATATATATTTTATAATATATATATATTTATACCTTTATTAAAATTGTTTATGTAATTTTATTTTTAATACTCACACAAACTACATAAACAATTTTAATAAATGTTATAAATATATATACATTAAAAGCATACATTAAAAAGCGTTATTTGCTTAAAATTTACTTGAAAAAAAAGTACAATTAACAAGGTTCTTGTTGGATTCCTGAACTAAACGAATACAGATACAGATCTCAAAACTGACAATAAAACAATTATAATTTATGTAATTTAAAAATATACCTATCATTTTGAGTAACACAATTAATATTTTTTTTATTCTGATCCTTATTCCTCTGAATAATTATACAGAAGCAATCTTTAATCAAACATTGCCATGTCAATCAAGCCATTTGATTAATAATTTTTACATTGAAGCACAATCAAAAGTCACAAAGGCCTCCAGCACATTTCTATAATCGCAGATTCACCCTAATGACACATGGCTTGCTGGTTGCAGTGGCATTCCCTCCCGTTGCATAATGAGGTTATAAGTGCAAAATCATTTCATGCCTGTGTCCTGCATTGAGCCAATTTAGCATTTGCACTGAGATGTTTGGAGCTTAAATAAGAAAAGCCCCTTACATAAGATTAGGACAATGGAAAGCTGCATTGTGTAGAGTAGGGGGGCACCTTTCCTCTAAAACAGAAGGTGGTGAGGGATGACAAAGAAGAGTATTGAGTGTTGGCGGTGGGTTTCTTTTTGGTGCAGATCCAGCCTCCTCGCAGAGGGGACAAAGCTCCCCCTCTGTGCCTCAACAGAGCCTTTAAAGGCACCGAGTTCCGCAGCTGCCTCCCGCTCCGCCCATTTGCCTCCCAAAATCTCTAATCCCCACCGAATGACCCCCGAACTCTCTTTCCCTCTCTCATACGCTCACTACCACCTTGAGCCCACCAGACTAGTGATTCATTTCTCCTTCTTCCCCCGTCAGCTGTCGAAACGTTCCCTTCATCACACCGGCTGTATGCTCGTATTAATTGCAACAGATCTGCCATGGCTAATTATCTTTGACCCCTTTAGCCTCGTAGGAGTAGCATGTGTCTTTGTATCGACTATGGGTTTGAGAGCATACATTTGGGAATTTGCGTGCACAGATATCCAAATGTAAGACTGCTATTTGATATATATGCGGAGGTAGAGTCTTGTACAGTCTGTTGAATAGGTTGGCATGAGCCTAGGAAGGGTTGAGCTGTTTGTGGGTCAGCTTTGGAGCTGGAGAGAACAGTTTTCCTCAAGGGGACCTCCTGAGATGGTCATGTGACCATGGCCTTTCTAGAATTATGTAGCATGAGGACTGGGAGAGGTGCGACCCATTGACCGTAACCAATTGTCTCCATCACTTTGACTTGGTATCTTTTGTTGTTTCTGAAGATACATTTGTACCTTTAATTTTTGCACAACAAAGAAAACAAAACATAGAGTTTTAAGTAACAATATATAGTTACGAAAAAAAAATATGTATATTGTTTTACATTTTATATATATATTATATATATTATATATATATATATATGATATATTACTAATACTATATAACACAAAACAATATATATAACATTAAGTCGGCTTTCACTTTAATTTTCTTAAGGTTAGTCATTTTGTTAATTAGTCGTTTTTTAGGTTTTGTTTGTTTTTAAAATTGCTGTTAAGTTTTATAATTGTTTATTTCAATACGCAATTAAACTAAAAAAGAGAAATGTGGCTTGGTCAACTCGCAGGAACCATTTTTATATTTTATTCTATTCAGTTAACTTTTGTTACATCTGAAAAGATATAAAGAAAATTATATAGTATAAAATGATATATTATAGAAGTATACATGAAAAGTTTAATATTATACAAAAAATGTAAAATTGGACATATATACAATAAAAGATTGTTGATATTATATACGTAAAATAGAAGTTTTTATATTTTATTGCCTTTCAATTAAGTTATTTTTCATGTAAACACATTTTAAATGGCTTTCATTTTAGTTTTAACTAACTATAATATCTGATATAATTATTTTAGATTATTTTGTGTATGTATATATAAATTAATACATTATTAAGGCAAAAAGCAAATGTATGAGTGATGGCATATTAATACCATAGTATATGAATTTGGCATTGCCACTACACTCTTATGTAAAGTAAAAAAAAAAAAACATTTGGCATATCTTTGTTTTTTGGAACCTTTTTTTAGGAGTTCTAAAGCTAATATCTTGACAATCCTGTGATTTTCTAATTTCTGGCCTAGAGTCAAGTGAAACAAAGATGCAGATTATAGTTTACTGCTCTTGTTGCAGCCAGGCTGTATGATGTTGCCATTTCAGTCACATGAAACCTTCGACCACAGAAGCAAAGAAGATTGCTAATTGCTATTTTGCTGATTGCTAATTGCTATTTGCTTCTCAGCTATCGCCAAAGCCAAATGTTCCCCAAAAACGTTTAGTGGATGCACCACTTGGGCTTTCTCAAAAAAGATCAAGCAAATAAGTGAGAACAAAACACCTTAAAAAGATTGATCTTTCAGTCATTCCTGTTTGTCTTTAACTACTAACCTCTTAGTTTTCATGCTAGATTCTGAAGCGGAAAGAGGAAGATCCACACGTGCACTGAAGACTTCACAATCAGTGCTTTCAACCTTCGTACCCACTGTTTCACCTCCCTTGCCCACGCTGGGCAGGTGCAGGTGCAGGCAGAGGGGGCAGCATTTCAGAGCCTCCTTTGTCATGAAATGTTAGCACTTTTCTGCACAGGAGTTGGCTGGTCAGCTCCGTGAGCTCCATGCCAAATTTCAGGAAGAAGGATGAAAGCCAAGTCGATTGTGAAGACACCCACACCCTTTAACCGTAGAAATGAGTGTAATGCTTCTCTGTTCCTAACGGGGAGCTTCTTCATTCGAAGTGGCATTTGCTAACTCCTGAAACTCCCTCAGCAGAGCTGGATAATAGCTCTGGTTACGTGTGCATTTTGGCAGCTGCAGCAAAATTAACCTTCTCCTGACAGGCAGTGCTGATCGTGTCCTTTTAGACATGAGCTGTACATTTACCTAAGGCGGCCTAAAGGGGCTTTGGAGCTGAATCCTAATTGTACAGCAAGTCAAGTGACTCCATAGAGCTGCACAAGCTGATTGTCGTAGTTGTGACCTGAGGCAGTGTCATGATTGTCCCTGTGCAGAAGAAGGCTTGTGCATTGTTCAGAATTAAAATGATGTCTTTTAAATTCTAAAATACTTCCTAAATTTGAATTTAATTTAAAATGAGATAGCAAACAGGATGCAGAAATGCAATTTAAATTTAAATGTAAGAAGGTAGATTCAAAATGAACTGAAATTCAAAGAAATACATTTAAGGTAGAAAAGCAAATTGCAATATTGCAATGTTGTATTGCAGTCGAATAGGAATGGCAAAAGACTCAAATGGTTGTATTCCGGAGGTAAAAATCCTATTTATTAACTCCATGGGGAAATTGATTTTTAACGACAACTTGTAAGCCGCTAAAGACAGACCTACGTGAGCTAGGTTGTTAATCGATGATATATGCCCACATTATTTCAACTTATTTCTTAAATAATTATCGTGTTTAACAGAAGGAATCCTGGTGAGAAATTACATTACCCATGATTCTGCAAAGAAATCTCAACCAATCAGAGAATCGAAACTAAATTGCACCAAAAGAACACTTTAATGCCTGCCTACTCCCATGAAGCTCTGCACATGACGTAAATGAGTCAATCTCTCTACTCTGCCGGAGTACTGAAATAATTATATACATGCATATTTTGTATGAAATGTAAAAATCTATTATTATATATTTATAGAAATCGTTAGTTTTAGATTTTGTAATCTGTAATGCATCATGGCATTGTAGTTCTTTCCCTCATTGAAACCAGCAGTCAGTACTTTTGATTCAAATACTTTTTTGCTTCAAATCAAAGTTTGTAATGTCATAATTCACCTCATAGCTGGTTGGTTTATAATCGTAAGGAGGACTTGGGATCCCTATAAATCCCTATGGGAAAAATGAATGTAAAACATACTTTCATAACCCATGCTGCTGAAAAAGTGGGCGAGCACTGTTGCGCTCTATTCATTAAATTTCCACTTCCTGCCATGCCAGTTCAAATTTCAGTTCAACTTCCTGTGGGGTGTGGCCAATTCGTTTCATATCCGCACTCATGAACTCTTCAATTCAACCTAACTGACTTCTGAGAAGAGACTTGACTGCTACCAAAGTGCAGTTTTTGGACCGCCAGCTCTGAGTTACAACAAACGCCTTCTGTCTGCACATCTGCATGCACCTCCATTCATATGTTGGCGATTGCACTCAGTGTATGTTCATTTCAAAAGCTTTGTATTTCTGTGCGCCTGTCAGTATATTCTCATGGTGCTGAGAGCCTTAGAAGGCAGTGGGGGTGTCTCATTTTCAGGTTGACTTCTTTGGCCTTGCTTGGCTCCTCAACCCCATTGCCTCACTGCGATTCCAGCTGTATGAAATGGGGAACAGATTGTGTGCATGATGTAAAACGGCAGGCATTCTCCCGTTGCTATGGATAAGGTCATCTGTTGAGTAAACTCTGAGCAGATTAATACACATTATGAAAAGTAGAAAACTGAAAACACGGGACAGAACAATAAAAACGAAAAAAGAAAGCTCTTCTGGTGGTCTCTTGTAGCAGACGAAAAATAAGAAGTTAGTGCTAAAGGGTTGCAATAAGGAGTGGGCTGGAGACTGAAACTTGGCTCAAGTTTTGGAGACACTGAAAACTCTGATAAAGAACCAGAGCAGAAAGCTGGCTCTGGATCTTCAGGCCTGGGCACCTCAATGGGCTCGGAGGAGATGACTCACAGGCCAGTGGAGGAGGCCCAGACCAAAGAGGACTCTTAGCAATTAGCGGTGCTTGGACATGACAGTGTTGGGGGAATGTGGCAGCAGGTTTGGATGGTCTTGTTGTAGGTTGTTTGGGGCAGCCATGCCAGCTGACTCCATCTGCCTATCGTTCAGGCGGGCAGTGTTTAGACATCTTTGATGGACAGCAGGCAAGCCGAGACAGGTGTGTGTTGGGCTCCGAACACTTGTGTGGAACCCAATCCCTCCGCGGGGAGATGCGCTCAAGGAATTGAGGACACTGAGTATGTGGACGGGAAAAGCATTTAGATGTAGATTTAGGAAGGAAACGTTTTAAGGGTTGCGAACAGGCTAGGCTACGTTAGCATTCTGATGTTGTAGCAAAAATGACGCGTTTTCCACATTTGCTCAGTATCATTGTACTCGTTTATGTAAACACAATCTTCCACTCTCATTAGTTTGCAGTTTATGGTGAGCAAAATGTGCTAATGTTGCTAGTGCAATCCCAAGTGTTTTTACTGAGATACTCAGAATTTTGCAAATGGAGCTCTCTGTGTTTAGTGCTCTCATATTATAAGGGACAGTGTTCATTTTCCAAGTTAAAGGACAGTTGAAGGATAGCTAGCTGGTTTTACCCAGCTGAAACCATTCAAACTGAAACATAAATAAAACTATATTATGCAGGCATATATTATGTGATTTTTTATTTTTTTTGTATTTATACGCACAAGAAATACATTGTACATTGTATTTATTTTTTCTGGCACAAGAAAAATGACTCATGTGAATTGTGTAAATCAGAGGAATAACATTTTTTTCCCACCAAAATAACAGCTCTGTGGTTTAATGCTTGAATGCAAGGAAATTAAGAAAATACCTTAATATATCAAATCTTAAAACATAAATATTGTAATTTTGTGTTGTTCTGCCAAATCAAAAATATTATATATTACTTATGTATAATTATAATACTTTTTTTATTTACATTATGCATAAAATCCTTTTCTGTATTGATTGTTTAATTTTTTTATGTACTAATTATAATAATCGTAATGCAACTAATAATAACCATTATTGTATATTTTTGTATAATAGGTTTTCCTTATTTTTTTGTCATTATATGATCACATGTATGATTATGGAAACGCTGTAAATTAGAAATATTTCAATGGCACAAAAATTCTTAAGTAGACAAAACAGAGGCATTGACAGACATTTACCAAATGGCTTGAGAGTTTCGCTTTTGTTATGGAGCAAACTGGGAATGTGATGATTGTGAAACAACCTCTCCATCATCTTGCACAGTTTTCTCCTTTCTACTGATTCATTATTCATACTAAAGGTAGGAAGGACAAAAGGAGGCAGAGCAGGGATCTTAAATGGGTCATCCGTTCACAACATACTGAATTATAGGGACCACTGTGTTACTCTCTTCTCTATATCCTAATGTAGATGACCATCAGTCACTGTTGTTTGAATCATTTGTGCAAGCCCGGAATTCACACCAGCTCCGGTTACCACACCGGCCTTTGGAGATTGCAGATGCACACTGGGATACGGTGGTGGACATTAAGTGTGTGTTCGAGTGTGATAGAATTCATGCTCTTGTAGCTTAATTCAAGCATGTTTAGAAGTTAATTGATACATGGTGAAGGTGGCTTTTGTGTAGGTGTGCGACGAGCAAACATTTCAAAACATGAGCGTATTACTGCATGTGCATGTTGCCGCTGCACGTGCAGGCATTATACTTGGGTTAGTGTGCGTTCAGTATAACAAGATGTTATACATGTGTTGGATCTTCTTGTATTTGGCTGAGCAGTTGTTTGGTTGCTTGCTAGAGTAAGTAATCTGGAACAATGTGCTAACTAAACATCCACAGGAACCTCTTGAGGATAGATGGTTTCGATAAATCTTCACAAACACAGATGCAATGGATTTGCAATGGAGTCTCAGTCCCAATGTTAAATGCACATGACTAGAAACAATTAAAAATATACATAATCTTTCACAAGTGTGTGGATCTGACTGAAGTCTGTGTAGTCTGTGTAACACTTGAAATCATTTCAGCACTAAATTCATCGGCTGTAAAGCAGGGTCTCCTCTAACAAGGAGCAAACACTAAAGCATCTATGGATTTTACGCCTTCTCTCCGTTCCCCTGCCAGGCAAAGGCAACTGTTCTGTTTAAACGTCAGCAGTCGTAAATCAGGGGACTGTAACTCTTTAAAAAAAAAAAAGATCTGCTGAAAATACTTTTTGATATTTTTATTAGAAGACATAACTCATGCAGCTATCGATGATGCAAACGCCAGAGTTGTGAGTGTTAAGTGAAATGCTGCTCAGACTAGTTTGTTTTACTTTCAGTTTGCGAGTTTGAGTTCACGTTGAGAGAACTGTGTCAGAACGTGAGGTGTTCGTCCAGAAATAACATTTGACTTATAGGTTTGGTTTGTATGCAGCAGATTTATGACAGTAAATAGCTGGTTGTGATCTGCAGGGCTTAGGGTTGTGAAATGTGAGATTAAGAAGCGAAGTCACATAGGATTACAGACTCAGATGTGTCTTTTGAAACATCCCTTTTTGGCAGTTGTGTCTCTTTCTTTTTTCTGTCCCTTGAGATTAACCATCTCCAAATGCAGTTCCCTCTTCAGAAATCTGCATAACACACCCGTGGAGTTGGCCTTGGTTGCCTCTTGAGTCATTTCCTCATCAACAGTGAGTCAGTGTCTAAGCTCATGGACCCTGCTTTTTTAAATTAATTTCATATGTGAAATGTAAGAAATATATATAGGTTGTCAGCCGGCTACTTTTGTTAATAAATGAACTATTACATGAAATGGCAATAAATTGATCAAAATGACCACAAATCTGCAGAGAAAAGTCCACAAATTAATATAATTCAAAGACATTGCACATTTTTGAGATGTTAATAGATATACACTACTGTTCAAAAGATGGGGACGGTGAGATTTTTTTTTAGACTTTTACATTGGTACGAAAATTTCAATTTCAAATAAATTATTTCTATTCGTCAAAGAAATACTGAAAATGTAGCACAGCTGTTTTCAACATTGATAATAATAAGAAATATTAGAATGATTTCGGGAGGTTTTGCATCAGGAATAAATGTCATTTTAAAATTTGTTACAATAGAGTTATTTTAAATGGCATATTATTTCACAATATCACAGTTTTTACTTTATTTTTGATCAAATAAGTGTTTTAAAAATTATTAAAAAAAATCTTACCAACTTAAAACTTTTGAAAAGTAGTGTAGGTGGATTGCACATTTTTGAAAACAGTAATATCACACATTATTTTTAATATTAAAAGGATTTTTGTTTTTGTTATTTTTAATTAAGTTGTGCCATATGTATTGTTTTTCAGCATCTTGCATCATGAGCACCACTTTGCAAAACGTGTCTTGAGATCCTTGCACTCTTTTTACCCCCTCAGCTGTTTTTGATGCAAAAATGCATCCTGTATGACTCACAAGAACATTAAGGTGGTATTTCAGTTATGAATTGCTCCAATGATGAATTTTACGCACTGGTCTGATTGATTTTTTTTTCTTAAATTGACAGCCCTAAATTAATCACATCACATCTAAAATACATAGATTACACAATTTGAGGCAAATATCTGCTCTTAAACACAAGTGGAAAAGCTCCCAGGAGCCTCTGAAAATGTGAGGCACCTGGCAGGAAAGTTTAGACCCCCCTTCCCATCTCCCACCTCTTTTTTCATTCTTCGTATTTCTTTTGGAGAGTTTAGATTCTCTCTGAGTAATGTTACCCCCTCCTTCCCTATTGGTGAGTTGGACATGTTGAATGAAGAATCTCTTGTGCTTTCCCTTTTATTGGAATGCCTTCTTCACTGTCTCTCTCTCTCTCACTCGCTGCCTGTTGTTTTGTCTCTCGCTCTGTCTTTGTCCCTCTGTGAGGTCTTGGAGGGGTGTGCAGGAAGGTCTTGAGAGGGTGAGAGAGAACATTTGGCAAAAGATGAGGACAGGATCCCAGCCCAGGCATCTCTTCAGCTGTTTGCACGGCATGGGCCCCATAACCATGGCGACGTCACTATAGATGTTGGGGGCAGGAGACAGCTTAGGTCAAACTGAGAAAAAGGGTTGGACAAACCCAGCACTTCTCAATAAGAGTGACATCACTGAAGAGGAATTCACTCTTTCTTCCAGATCCTTTGTTATTCTTTGGAGACCCTTCTATCCTTCCTCTGCTGTTTAGAGAGGTTTGTTGCATTGGAAAAGCAAAGTTGAATTGACTGAATGGATCGTTCACCCAAAAATGAAAATTCTGTCATTGTTTGCTCACCTTTATGTTGTTTCAAACCTGTATAACTTGCTTTTAGTCTGTGTAACAAAAAAGAATATATTTTGAAAATGTCTGAGTGTTCTTTATTGTTCATACATTGAAAGTCAATGGTGTCCAATACTGTTTTGGAAAATAAAGGTTCCAAAAAGGAGGGGGGGGAGGGGGGGGCGAGGTTGTAGCGATGCAGTAGAAGAAACTTTTCAGGTTCCATAGTTTTCTTAGTGTGAAATATATTTCAATAATCTGAAGAACATTTTTCCACTATAAAAAACCTTTGGTGCAATGGAAATATTCCATGGATGTTAACGGTTCTTCAAGGAACCATTGTTTCTGAAAAATAACCTTTATTTTTTAAGAGTGTATGGACAAAACAGTTGAAAAACATTCTCCAAAATATCTTCTTTTGTGTTCCACAGCAGAACAAAAGTCACAGGTTCAGAACAAAGACAACATTTTAAATTTTTGGGTGAACTATCTCTTTAAGAAGACTTGGAAAGTGAGGTTCCCATCTGTCCTAGTGACTGCTTACATGGAGTAGTGTAGGCCCGTAGAGAAGCGTCTGGATTTGGAGCGTCCATCCAGCCTGACAGACTATAAAATACGGTTTCAAAAAGCATAAAGAGATTTGAATGGAAACTCTCTGAATTTCCAGTCCCTATCTTTCTTCTTCCTCTTACTGTTCATGATTGCATAAGCACATGCAACACCCCGTCCTTTCTGTTTTAAAATAAAAACACATTACGTCATCAGCAGCTGCCCCACAATATTTTCAGGGTCTGCCAGTTGCTGTGGTGATGTGTCTTATGTCATATGCCTGGACTGGCCCCCTCCCAAACATTCATGTAGTTATGAACATAACGGTGCACACTGACACCAACAGGACCCACGTGTCCCCTGTTTTCATTTGCACATCGCCACAGTCAACACTTCATCTCGTAGTGGGTGCTCCATGTTGAAACAATGACCCATGTGCTCCTGTGGGATTCGGGTACATGGAGGCTGCAATCAGCCACCCTTTGATGAGCAGACAGGAAAATACGAGTCACTGAGGAAGGGAGATTACTTTTTTAACTCCTCCTAACATAAAATCCAGGAAACATCTGTTGCCTCATCCACCGGCAGGGTCGTATGTTCACGAAATCTCCAGGGCCGCTGTTGGACTCTTTGGAGGGAGGCAATCAGGAAGCTTGTCAAAATTTTCTCGTATTGTGATACGGTATAGAGACGTTTCCTGGACAGTCCTGTACAGTGTGTCTTCTGAAAGATTTTCCATTTGTCCTAGCAGCTGGTGTCATTTGTCATGTGGTACGCAGCAGTCAATCTATCTTTCTGCTTTAGTGTTGTGGGACTTGTGATCAGCGTTTGTGATCTACATGACAGTGCACTATTCCTGTCCTACCATACCTGATTTTGTACCAGATATTAATAGAAGTTGGTTCCTCCGTACATGCTGATTTTGTTTGTAGCAAGAAGAGATGGGCCAGAGTACTCGGAAAAGATGAAACTATACGCAAATGTAAAAAATAACCATATTTTTTTATTTCGGGTTTGGTAATGGCGTCAGTACCTACCGCTCTGACAGCAATTTGCGCCAAAGCTGACTGAGTCTGTGGCAGCAGCAGCGCTCTGAGGAGAGAGTAGAGGGCATTCACACAGGACGTATTCTCCTTTTCAAACAGCTAGACTGAGCTGGAACTGATCACTGTGGTCTTGAGACACGTTACTGCAGGACGATTTGATTTATCTCTCTAGTACTCGAGTAAACAAAATGACCAAAATATCCATCCATGCTATAGCCACCATGTTTCTGTCCTCTCGCTAAATAATTAGCAGGATCTAGGCATTACCTCACTTTGCTGCACTATTTACCAGGTTTAACTGGCTCTTTTTTAATAATCTAACATTTCATTCCATATATTACATGTTAATGTTTTGTTACATGCTCATGTGGTCATGTTTGTCAATGTTTTCAGTAGCTAAATCACCAAAGAGGTGCTCCATCTACAAACAAGAACAAGGAATGAATGACTCATCTACTTAACAACTGTATAAAAACAATTTAGCACAAGAGTGAACAGAGCCAAGTAGGCATTCCCTAGGCAACTATATAAAACACCTCCCCTCTGCCCAATACCTTTTATTAGTTTTAACTCTTGGGCTGTACTGGAAGCTGTATGTGTTTCCTTGAATGCTACTAGCACAAATCCAAACTTATTAATAGGTCTATTAGATGGTCTCTGACCTCTGTGTATATATGGACGGACACCAAACCCTTCATTTCAGAAGCAGCACAGTGACTCACAGGGCCTGTATCAGAATCGAAATTTTTAACTGTCACCTGCAACTGCCACTGTGTACTAGGGCTGTGCGGAAAAATGTTATTTCTGAATGTTTATATAACTAAATAAAAACCTCAAACACAAAATTCACATGAAATAATCAAAATTATTGATTTGTGGAAATTAACAAACATAGAAATTATCTCATACTATAGTTACTATGAATTACTAATACTCGACCTTCAGAGTCTCACCAAACAGTGTTTAGTTAAGATACACAACTTTGGATACAAACTTTTAAAATGTTATTATAATTTTTTTTTACATTTTTGTTTGATCCATTCTCTCTCATTTACTGTGTAAAGTTGGGTTACTTTTATATTGTCAACCACATAATATAGAATATATCGTGTATATATAAAATATTGCCCAGCCTTAGTATGTGTAATATTTCTTGGTGTGGACGTTGATGAGGCAATGAGCTGCTGAGGGGGGTGTTTATGTGCTTAGATTGGTGGTAAAGCAAACTGTCCATCACTTTCAATGAGCTCCATGGACAGAAACCTAAACTTGTGTCAGAAAGTGACTTTTCTGTTTGCAGGAGGGAAGAAGATCCTCAGTGACCTCTTTCTTAACTCCCCCCACCTCTTCCCATATCCCACTGAGTATCTCACAACAGACACATCACAACATCTCCAGGACCTCTTCATTCAGCTATTTGGTATTTAACATGTTACCAGAGTTAATTTAATGGTCATTGTGTGTATGTTTATACATAAAAGTCAGTAATGTTTCAAAACTAGTCCTCCATCTCTGGCAGTTGTTTGACTGGTGTTGTCCACACCCTACCCCCTTCATCTCCCTGCCAAAACAATGGTGATCTCTGCTCTAATAATCTACCGCCCCGATTGGTCGGTCACAGATTACTCTTGGGCCGCCAGCTGTCGGGAGCTCAGCAAAGCTTTTTTTCCTTTTCTTTTTTGTAAGATCCCATCCATGATCCTGAGATTCCTCAATTTGAAAGTATTAACACGGCTTCATATAGCTAGTCTGGGACCGAACCCAATTATTTTCATGCTAGTAAACAATAGAAGGTTAAAAGGAAACTGGAAAACCCTACTGCACCATGCTGATAAGGGCCGATTCGCTTCCCAGCCTCTTGGGAGCCAAGAGATCCTGGCTTCGGATCAGTCTAGTTGAGTTTTTTCCTTCTTCCCTTCTACTTAAAGCTTTTGTGGATTTTTTTTTTCTGAATCTGAATGGCCACGCTTGTCTGCCTCTCTTATGGTGCAGTGTGATTTAGGGTAGGTTTTGTAGGATAAATGTCCCAGAAGCACGCTTTCATGCAAAATGTTATAGTGTAGAAGGATTAGTAACCAATCAGAGAACCGCAGTCGGTTAATTCCTTTAGAGTCAGCACCGAAACACAGTAAAACAATGGTGAATGTATGTGTGTGTGTGCACGCATTTAACCTCATGTTCTGTAGAAGAGACTGTGGAATTGGAGTTGAAATGCTGATATTGTATCAGAATTAATTGAAAGTGGAGACTTTGGAGCATCTAATGGAAGGCTTTCTGTGAATAGGCTGCCAAAAATAGTAGCATTGCCGGGCAACTGTTATTGCAGCTGCTCCCATAACTTCAGTCTGCATGTACATAGATCCATGGTATCTACATGTGCAGATGCTCTAATGCTGGTTATTTGTCTCCTAACACAATGTCTGTAGTCTTTAGTGTAATATGATTGATAGCCCAGTGACTGACGGATTCACTCTCTGATAACATGACTGATACTTATCACTGTATGTGCCTGTCATACAAACAATGCGCTACAGTATTATATGATTTAGTTGAGTAAAAACAGAAAGTAAGTCTCCTGTTATCAGTGATTCCTGGTGTTGTTAGCTGATGATATTTTATGCTGTTTCTATGTAAGGAAAAAAGCATTCCATCAACGTTTTAGCTCCAAACACCATCAATCGCAAGAATATGCCATACAACCTGTCTTACACCAGCAGTAGTACAACAACATTGTGTTTTACTAAGCAGAAATGTTTATGAAGGTCATGGGAAATACAGGCATAATATATAACATAGGGAGCTTGTATAAATTTAATATATATATATATGATTTATTTCGTTATATTACACACACACACGACCTTTCAAAACTTGATTTTTTTTTTTTTGCTCACCAAGGCTGTATTTCTCATGGTCATGGGATTTAAAAAATTATATTTTTAAAGGTAAGAATTAAGTTGACATGGAAAATACTGAAGCATGTTGGAACAATGCAGCGGGTTTTGGAAACTTGTTTTTAGTTTATTACACAGAAAACATGCTCCTTTGGCCCTCACCTCATCACTGCATTGAGAAAAATGCCATTTTATTAATCACTTCACAGCACACTTTAGACAACATCTGTAAATCACACTGAGCTTAAACTGTAATTCTCTTTGTGTGCCTCCTTTAGGAACAACCGAGCGCGTCTGCTTGGTCCAGGGCACTGTAGAGGCGCTGAACAGTGTCCATGACTTCATCGCGGAGAAGGTGCGGGAGATGCCGCAGAGCGCTCAGAAAACAGAGCCAGTTAGCATACTTCAGCCACAGACCACCGTCAACCCTGACCGTGTCAAACAGGTGATGCCTCACTTCCTTTAACTCCTGTTTCCTGTTTCCTCTTGGTCCTTGCATGGGATAATTAACTTCCTTTTTATTTATTCTTCAATTAAAATCAGATTTTTTTACACTTCTTTTTTGATCTGATACTTAATAAGTTATAATAAAAAGCACAAGCCCACGGACCCATGAATATAGTCACAGAATGAAATGAAGTGAAGAGGGACATTTTGATTAGATCATTCTTTCTAATAGACAGTGTTAACTCCATCAAACAGGTCCCACTTGGTTTGGCCTTTGCGTTATGAGCAAACAAACTCTCAAAGGTTCTGAGTGTGTTTCAATTAGACATGTCATTGATTGTGTACCGACTATCTGTTTAGGAAATCATCACCACCGGTCACTCCATTATTATGGTGCATTGATCTGCTGGGCTCCTGCATTGTTGTCATCCACTTCAATGATTCTTCTCCTTTATTTATCATTTACTTAATTAAATCACCCTTAGGGCAAAGAGAAAGAGTTGGCAGTATTCTTGAATAATTTACAACATGCCACCATTTTCTGTTCTTAATTTTTAGTTAAGCCTGTCCATTAAGGAAGTGTCCTCTTTGTGCTTATTGAGCAGTCTCTGTGAAGACAGGGCCATAACCTGAATTCCTAGAACATAAGGCCAAGACGCTTACCCCTGCAGAGTTGCCGACCTAATTATTTATGCATGTAATTATAAGGCTTATCAGCGGAGCAACACATCTCACTTTAGTGCACATTATTGTCTCTGCTGGGAGAGCATCACTGCAAGCCCTCTCTGCATTCTCCTGCATTGTGCAATATGACGAGCTATATTTTATACAGGGATGCAGAGAGATTAGAATGTGGAGATACATTAAAAATGTTCATGAGGTTGTACAGCTGAGTCATTACTAACTTCCTTGAAACATACTTAGGCATATTCTATTGATTAAACCTTTGATCAAGATTGTCTGATAGATAGGAAGCTTTGCACAAACATATTGTTTGTTTAACTTTTTGTTTTAATGCTAGAATAATATACTATATATTATTCTATAATAAATATTGGTTCTATAGTAAAATATATAACTGAATAATTTTCTAATTATTTCTATAATAATTACTATAAAGTTACAATAAATAAATATACATATATATGATATTTAATGATATAATTTTTATATATTTTATTTTCTTTTATTGTATTTTTTAAATATATATTAAAATAAATATTTTTTAAATTATATGAGATATATATATATATATATATATATATATATATATATATATATAATTCAAAATTAAATAAATATACCTATACATCTATAAAGTCTATAGTTAAGTATTTTATGATTTTTATTATTGTCATTTTAATAATATTATATATAATATTATGATTAACGATATTACAACTGTAATTCAATTATTCGAATTAAATAATATTATAAGTTAATAATCTTATTTAGAAAGAAAGAAGAAATGTAAATTTTTATTTTGTCACTAAATTTTTATTCTTCACTAGTCAAAATTGCGATTTTTTTTCGATTGTGAATTAGGTCATATGATCTTGCACTGCCATTGCGTTCTTTCCCCAATTGTCAAACCACACCGTGCGCTTCGTGGCTTGTATCTTATTGCAGTACACACAGATTGAGAGATAGAGGGCAAGAACTGAAGTCATATTAAGCAACAGCTGCTGATTTCGGGTCAGGAACGTCAACCGCTGAGCCTGCAACCAAATGGTCAGGGCAGGAGCGCGACTGACACCTAATTTAATCCACCCGCCCAGCAGCACAATCAATCTGATCATCTAGATAGCTCATTGTTATGGACGCCTCATTGTTTCAGACAGTGTTTAACTCTAAACTCAGATGATAAAGAGCCAGCCTGCACCGGCTTCCTCTGGTCTGTACAGGTTTCCTCTGATTTTTTCCTCCGCTTGTTTCCCACATCCTGTTTGTTCCCATCCACACAGGAAATGGACCATTAATGCACAGGAAGATAGAGTCCCTGATGTTGTCTATAGGTAGACACAGTAAATCACTGCAGTTGGGTATTTGCATTTTCGTGACTACTAGTCACTGAAGAGACACTGTATATGTGAGCAAACATTGCACTTGCTGCGTTCCCAAACACATCAATCCTAATGTAATTTATTCACCTGAAAATCTATAGTACTGCATATGGAAATTACAATAATTCTCAAATCATTGAGGAGTAAAGAAATTCATATTCTTTACTTGGAGGATTAAGGCTGAACTATGAAATGACTCCTGAAGCACATTCACATAGTTTTTATGAACATTTTGACTGGAACACCATTAACGGTTCCTCCTGTTTCACTTATGACTCTGAAAAGTGGAACAATTTCTCTGCAATCTCTATTTTTCAACATCAAAGACAAAAGAATGAATTTCTCCATGCATCACTGGCTTTTCTGTAATAACCCACAGCTTTACTTCTATTATATTGATCAGTGGGATTGCCTTAAGTGGCTATGCTGTTTCAAACCATCCTTTCCCTTCACAACACCACCAAAGCCAGCCTATTTAATTATCCTGCATCGTGAATCTAATAAAAGTTCTCATTGGAGCACTACGCCCGCACACACACATAAACAGTCAAGCGAAACACTGCTGTGTTCTCTGCTCGTCTCCTAAATTAAAAGTGACATCAGGAAAATTGCTATAACGTCTAAAATTGAAGAAGAAAAAACTCTCACCCAATAGCCCAACCTTCCCTTCTCTCCCTTCCCCGCTCCGCTCTCTAGAGGGATGGTGACTGGCTAAAATATTTTATGCCTTTTTTAACCTTCAAATCCATCAGCCGGCCAGGAAAAAGGTCACTGTCTCTCCACGGAGTATCGATCTAATTTCCAGAAGAGCCAGTGGAGAGGGAGAGCCTTATAACAATATTGGTTGTTGGACAAGGAAGGAAGTACATCCTCTAATGCCGGGCATCAAATCTCTTTTGGGTGAAGGAAAGGACAGATGCCATCTGTGTTGTGTGTCTTTAGTATTTGCAGACTCTGTTGGTGGTTTGTTTATACAGTCACAGTGTATTTGTAGAAAGTATGTGTAGATCTTTCATTCACTATCTTATGATTTTTACAGGGTCATGGAAAATATGGAAATATCAGGGAACTGTGGTTTCCAGGCCCTGAGAAGTCATGTTTCAAATGTTTAGAATGAGTACATTTTTTCCATTAATTTATAAACTATTTTATTTCATATATAAAAAATGTATTTATCTAATTTAATATTTGTATTATTATAAAAATATTTAATTAGCCTGAAATTGTTTTTTTTTGAGAGTGTAATCTCAAAAATTATTTTGCTAAAAAAAAATTCAACAAGTGAAACATTTCTTACATTTTTCTTCTAGATTTGTGCATGTTTAAAATTTTTGTTTGTCTTGCAATTGCTCTTTATAATTTCAAATGACATTTTATAAATTAATGCACTCACAAATTGCACTTAAATTCCATGCTAAAAATATATTCATTATAAAAAAAATCTGACTTTTTCTGTTGTTTGTAATTAATAATTTCAAAACATATATAACCACTAAATGTGATAACATTTGTCAAAAGAGGTATAAAAATATTGTTTTCACTCAAGAGCTGAAATAGCATGTCCAATGGATGATACAAGGGGATATTAATAAGTCAGAATGATGAGCTTTATTATCAGGGGTTATATTACCAGGGAATTTCAGAAGAATTGACATGTCTATATCAAGTCTCACAGCGAGTGTCACACCTACCTTAAAAGCAGGTCGTCCCATTGATATTGGACTGTGGTGATCTCATATTGTCTATGTGTGAGAGGATGTACTCTATCCGAAGCTCGCACATCTCTAATCCTGAGCCGGACCCCTGGAGATATGAGTTGTAACATTCTTTGATGGATGCAGGACTTGAGCTGTCTGAAATGGCATAAAAATCAATAATAAATTAGGTCTTTATTAAATATGCATCTGTAAGGGCGCATTCTTCATTTGGTGTTGCTCTGCATTTGGGTTCTGGAGAGAACTGTGATGTCAAGGCTAGCGGTTCAAGGCTGGATGATAATGTTGAGATGGATATTTTCTGATGCAAGTTTATTTTATGTAGATATCCACATTTAAAGACCTTTAATCATGCAACGTACTGAGCTTATAGGGATAGTTTTCCAAATTCTGTTCTCATTTACTCACCTTCATTCTCATCCAAACCGTGTATGAATTGCTTCTTCTGTGGCACACAAAGGTAGTTGAAAACGCTTTTTCCATACAATGAAAGTCAGTGAGGTCCTAAACAACATTGGACCCCATTGACTTCAATTGTATAGACAATAAACATTCTTTATTTGTGTTCATACAGGTTTGGAATGAAATGAGGGTGAGTAAATGATGATAGTACTTACATATTTTTGTAAACTATCCATTTAAAATCTCAGAATGTGTGTCACATTCTAGATGTTTATTTAAATTAATGTCAATCTGAGACTTAAAATATGAATATGTTCTATTGGAGAGGTCAGCACACTGGATTTTGGGGAGATTGAGGACCCTATTTTAGGTTACTATGAGCTCGGCCATTACAGGACAGACTATTTTTGGGCGCGTCACCCCTTGTGATTTCACTTAGGGTTATTTAATGCAGTCTAGATAGCTGAGGATTAAAATTGTTTGTTTATGGAGGAAAATGTTTGGGATTTGCACTCATAAATGCATGTTTATTGCTTTGAAATGCCTCCAAATATATCCTTTTTACCACCATCATGTCTAAAAGTAGGAAAAAATTTAATTTAGTAACATGATTTAATAAGCTGAAAACAATTCACTCAGAAATTGCTAGTAAATTTCACAAAAAATTACAGCAAGAAACATTAAAAGAAATGTGAATTTGAAGTATAAAGATTGAAATAGTAATTTCTTTTAAAACATGCTCTAGTAATCTTTTATTTACAATGTCGAAAATATATTTTTTACAGTGTACAGGTGAAATGAGTTTACAGGCGCTACACACTCATTGAGAAGCTTGTTGCATTTTGCTCTTGTGCTCAAAATATAAAGCGACAATGAAAATCAGCCATATCACAAGCTCTCACACAGCCTGACCGAAAGAATTATAGGGAGTGAAAATTGAGAGTCGACCACTCGTACAGGACCCTCACTAGCAATCAACAACCTTTCACGACAGTCATAAGACCAAGGTGAGGAGGAGGAGGAGGAGGAGGAGGAGAGGGTGTTATTTTTAACTCGTGTGGAGTCTTTTTTTTTTTTCTTTGTCAATGCCAGCAGCCAGAGCACACAGGCAGATGCTGTACAGAGATGGGCGGCTAAGCCCGGGATCAGGAGACAGGCGATTAACCCAAAGGCAAGCGCTTAAGACTTCAAAGTGCAAACAGCTACGGCTCTATAGTCAGGCACTGTTCTGGGGACAGAGGTTGAGAGTTGCTGCGTGCCTGATTCGGGTGGGATGCGCCAGGGGGTCACATTGTTTGAGACCCCTGCCACCTTCAGGACTGGGTGCATTTTGCTGCCGCATCAGTAGAAAGAGTTTAGAGGAAGTTTGAATTGCTTTTTTCAGAGGTGGAATGGTTTTTATAATGTGCACCCGGATACAGACTCCTGGGGCCTCATCGGCCCGTTCAGCAAAAACCCACACAGAACGAGACTGTATCCTTTGATTAATTTCTGCTAGTCTCAGATGCTGCTCTCATTATTTTCCTTTTTTTTGTAGCAGTAATAGAACAAAGTAACACCGTCTACATAAGGAGTACATACATGTCCTTCATGGCTGGCCAATCTTTCATTGCCCATTACCCACAACCCCCTGCAGCATCCTCCCGACAATTCATCAAAGGCTTCTAGTCCCAGATGACTGGTGGCGCAGCAGCAGCAGGCATCTCTCTCTTTCACTCACTCTCTCTCACTCACTCTCTCCGTCTTGCACTCTTTATTTCTCTGCCTCAGCCTCCCTTCTCCGTTCACTCTTTTATAGATAGACATAGCAGGCATCCACCTCCTCTAGCTCAGCACTTGGATGCATTCAGTGAAATTAACCTGCATATGTGTCAACGCTGCTCGATTCCTACCCAACAGGCTCATTTCTATCAGCACTTCTTCTGCCAAATGCCATCATTGAAAATGGTGGTATCATAAAGAAAGAGCTAAACGCAACAAATGTTACTTGCTAATAGTTGCTAATAGTTATTTTAAAAAGAATCATCTTATTGTGGATATTTGGTGTAAGTATAAGAGTGTTTGTTGATATAACTTTTTGGATAGGCAGATATATACTGACAGATATATTGACTAATAATGATTACCGTCTATATATATTGATAGTATGGGGTCAGTAAGATGTATTTATATACGAAAGAAAGAAATTAAATTAGTCAAAAGCACAAATGTTTTCAACATTGATAATAATAATAATAAATGTTTATTGAGCACCAAATCAGCATATTATAATGATTTCTGAAGGATCAGAGCTATGGCTGCTGAAAATTCAGCTTTGCCATCACAGGAATAATTACAATTTTGAAATATTAAAATTACATTAAAATGGAAAACAGTTATTTTAAATTGTAATAATATTTAATACTGTTTTTAATTAATGAAAGCAGCCTTGGTGAGCATAAGAGACTAGTTTAAAAAAAATCTTGCCATCCTCAAACTTTTGAAAGATAGCAAATAAATATTGGCATTATATCAGCCAGGTGACTGTCTTTTTAGTTGAAATAATTATTAAATAAAAAATAAATAGGAATATTAAATAATAGTGTCTACATGAACATTTGGTTGGGTTAATTAAGGCCTTCTGAAGTGAATCGATGCGTTTTTGTAAAATCCTCATTGATATGAATATCCATATACATATCAATATCTATATCCATTATAAAGCTTTATAATGGCAGTGAATGGGGGTTGAGATTTTGAAGCCCCAAAAGTTTGAGAGCCCATTCAAATCTGATTCAGTTCAAGTCTGAAAATTTGTGAATCAATTTATGAACTCCTTTTGAACAAAAGGTCACAAGTCTAATCTGCTAATAGATAATTTAGCAAAACAGATGCATTTTCACTGGCGGTCTCAGAGCTTTGGACTGCACTGTATATGTACTGATCAATCACAGTACGTCTCTGGTGCCAAAAACAATCTGCTTTCCATTGCATTAAACGGTAATCGTGAATACAATTATTTTGCTCAAAACGTTCCTTATACAAGGTTCTGTTTATTCTAGCAAAATAAAAGGTGAATGTAGGAATCCATGAAATTTCCTGTTGGCAGTTTTTCATTTCTATGCTAATTCGGCTGAATGAGAGTTCGAGCTACAGTGGCAAGGCTAAACAGCCTCTGTAAAGACATGTCTGTGTGCAGCGAGCTTCAGCAGACCTTGAGGCAAAGAGTGAAAAGAACGAAACAGCTCACAAAAGAAACAAACGTAAAGGCTGAGACGATCACCACCCCCTCCCCAACCTCTCTCACTCACTCTGCTTTCCTCTAGTCTCCCCTTTGCTTTGTTCATATACACACACACATACAAACACACGCCCCCACAGACACACACATCCTTCTTCACTCACATCTACCCGCTCCTCTCGTCTCCCCTTTTTACCATTTTCATCTCTGTATCTGTCATTTTGACAGTGCAAATATTCTGAATCCTGCATTGTCAAAGCTTTTCATTATCCAGAGTGATTAACTGTCAAAGCGAACACCACACCGCATATTTTGTTTTCTCACAATGCAACGGTTTGTAGATGTATCCAGCAATGATCAAAGAGATCAAGCGCTAATTTGTTGGTTCAATTAATAATGAATGAATATGTCAAGTTACACGGACGAAATTCAAAAAGTGTGTGATGTTTTCTTATAGACGGCCGAGTATTGTTAGGTTTTTGTGTATATGTGTGCACATGCAGTATTATGGCACAAGTAGCTGGTGGTTTTAAGTGAATGGTTGCGATTCGCGAGCATATAAGGTGGGGGGTGGAAGGGTGGTTGGTTGGTTGGTTGCTATGCATCATTCTCGACTCCCTTTCAGTCCCCCTTGAATGCTGGAGTTGAGTTTCCATGGAAACACTGACCCCTGGGAGACGGCGCTTTTCAGGAGGAGCCTCTTTTTACCTAGTGATTCACAGCTCAGGAAGTACAAGAACAAAACACACAAGCATCTTTATATTTACCTTCTAATACATAATTTTCTGGGCTTACCAGTGCCGCAGTTTTCCTCTCTTGTAATTTATTTAATAATATAATTTTAATCATTTTTTGTTTCCTATCTCATATTTGTTTTTATATTCTTCTTTTCTATTCTCAGATAAACCATTGTCATTTAGTATTATTATAGACTATGATATTATGATATTTTCCTTTTTTTTAATATATATTTATTAATTTTCAAACATTACAAACATAACTTAAAATCGAACAAGAAAAAATTTATAAAAATAATTTATGGCTCACCACTCCATTAAATCAATTTGAGAATGAAATGAAATATTGACATAAACGTACCAACAATATGCCTTACATATTTGTACTCCAATATGTCTCACATATTTAAACCTCATTAAACAAACCCTCTAATAAGAATAGAGGATATATCTAAGCCCATATATATTAAAAATGGGTCCCACCTTCTATGAAATATAGCATCCTTACTATAAGAAGGGAAAAAAAGCACATGTTAAGTATCAATATTTACTTTTTAATTTTAATTAAATTTTTAAGAATTTTTAAAAAATTAATAGTTTATGTGCTTTTTGGCATTTTTATTAGTTTTGTTTTTTAATTTGTATTTTTTTATTTTAGTACTCCAACATGTTTTATTTAAGATATATTTAAATTAGCGAAAATGGTTTAATGGTTTTATTTAACGATACCAACACTGAGATAAACTTTTTTTAATACATTTGTTGTATTTTAATGTGATATTTTACAGTCTGCCTAATGTGACACAATCTGAAAAAATTCTAAAATTCTAGAAACAAAATTTCTCTAATTCTTTTATATTATTTTCATATTTTATGAGCTCAAAATGGTGACCAATTACAGCACCTAAAATACATAGTTACCCTTACACATTCACATAACTTTTAACTTGCATAAAATTCAAGGCATTGATGTTTGCCTACAAAACCACCACTGGCTCTGCACCCATTTACCTAAATTCATTACTTCAGAGTTATGTGCCCTCTAGAAGCTTGCATTCTGCAAGTGAATGGCGTATTATTGTGCCATCTCAAAGAGGCACAAAATCACTTTCACTGACTTTTAAATTAAATGTTCCCTCCTTGTGGAATGACCTGCCCAAATCAATCCTAGCAGCTGAGTCCTTAACCATCTTCATGAAATTACTAAAAACACATCTGTTCCACCTTTATTTGACCCCTAACTCTAGCACTTCTATTCTATTTTAATTCTACTTTTCTTTATTATGTTGTGTGTGTGTGTGTTGTGTGTGTGGTGTATAATATATATATACGTTTGTTTTGTTTTGTTATGTTGTATATCTATATATATATATTATATATATGGTTTGTTTGTATTATGTATGTATGTGTATTATATTTGATTATATATATATATATATATATATATATATATATATAAATAGATGTGTGTGGTGTGTTTGTGTGTGTTTTTGTGTATGGATATATTGTGTGTGTGTGTTTGTGTATATATATATATATATACACACCTGTCTACGTGTACTGTGTTAGGCTAACAGAGACTTGTCATTTGCACTTATATATTGTTGCTCTTTTGTTAGTTTTGACTGCTTTTATTGTCCTCATTTGTAAGTCGCTTTGGATAAAAGCGTCTGCTAAATGACTAAAATAATAAATAAACTTAAGATCATACTATGTAAACTGCCCACATAGAAACAAATTCAAATACTTTTAGGAAAGAAATCCCAGATAATTTTAATGAACACATTTAGTAACAGTGCTTTCAGCAACATTTTAACAAGATCAGTATGTTCTGTGTGAGGCTTTGGTAAAATAGTACCAGCATGAGTCACTGCTTGATCAGAGGAGCAAACCTTTCTAAGTTAGGGAAAAAACCATGGTAACCACTGTTTACACTTTTTTCCCTCTATCAGTGAGGAAACTGTTTTTCGCAGACATTGTCTAAAACTTACTCACTGAGAACACTACATTGCTGTTCTGTTAAATTACCAGATTAAACTCATCTGTTAGATGCAACTTGATTTGTGGTTTAATGATACAGAAAATTATGAAATGGCAACTTGAAACAAAGTAATTACTATAAAGTCTAAGCAAGGCTTTGGTTTTCAATACATATGGGTACAGTTGGCGCAAAAATAGTTATGTTCAAAGAAAGACATTGATTGTGCTACCAATAATGGGCTCCCAGTGGATAAAAACCATACTTCTTACTTTTAAATCCCAAAACTGAGAAATGGTGCATGCTAAACTAGCACAAGAGTGCCGGTTTCACTAGAGTGACTCATTAACTGACACCGGCCTCTCTGCTTATCTTCTCTTCAGGCCAAGCTGATAGTGCCCAACAGCACGGCAGGGCTGATCATTGGCAAGGGCGGAGCCACGGTGAAGGCCGTCATGGAGCAGTCTGGTGCCTGGGTCCAGCTCTCACAGAAACCCGAAGGCATCAACCTGCAGGAACGCGTCGTCACTATCAGCGGGGAGCCCGAGCAGAACCGCAAGGCTGTGGAGATCATTGTGCAGAAGATCCAGGAGGACCCGCAGAGCAGCAGCTGTCTGAACATCAGTTACTCTAACATCTCTGGCCCTGTGGCCAACTCCAATCCCACCGGTTCCCCATACGCCAACTCTGCAGAGGTAATGCCGGCTGCTGCCGCAGCGGCAGCGGCCACGGCCTCCAGTCTCCTGGGGCAGGCCAGTCTGGCGGGAGTGGGCGCCTTCCCCACCACCATGTCTAGCTTCTCAGGGAACGACCTGCTGACTATCACATCCGCACTGAACACGTTAGCCAGCTACGGATACAATACCAACTCCCTGGGCCTAGGGCTCAACCCTGCGGCTGCCTCAGGAGTCCTCGCTGCTGTGGCTGCAAGCGCTAACCCTGCTGCAGCCGCGGCCGCCAACCTGCTAGCCTCCTATGCCAATGATGCGTCCACCAGCTCCGGCCACCACGCGGCCAGCCTGGGAGGCTTCACGCTAGGCTCGCTCGCCGCCGCCACCGGAGCCACCAACGGCTACCTGAGCGCCGCTTCCCCGCTGATGGCAAGTTCACTATTGGCCACCGAGAAGCTGACCGAAGGGGCCAAAGATGTGGTGGAGATTGCGGTGCCGGAGAACTTGGTGGGCGCCATTTTGGGGAAGGGAGGCAAAACACTTGTGGAGTACCAAGAACTGACAGGAGCCCGCATCCAGATCTCCAAAAAGGGAGAGTTTGTTCCTGGCACCAGAAACCGTAAAGTTACCATTACCGGATCGCCAGCCGCCACACAGGCAGCCCAATATCTTATCAGCCAGCGAATCACATATGAGCAGGGTGTGAGGGCCACCAATCCGCAGAAGGTGGGCTAAAAATAGGGAGTATGAAAAAAGGAGAGAAAAGAGTGGGGGATGGGGAAGATACAAAGAAAGATGGAGGGCGTGAATATCAACGAAAATCAGCCACATTCTTTGTGGGAAAAATCTCAGTATTAAAAAAAAAGATGGAAATAACTCCTCTCAAAGTGGAAAATTTGAAAAAGAAAAATGTGTAAAATGTAAATATGGGTTTAATCCTTAAGTTCTGGATTTTTATTGGTTAAATTTGTTTTGTTTTTTCTTTTGTTTAGTTTTTTTTGTGTGCATTTTCTGGACAGCAGTGAATGGTATTTCAACCTGGCATGCTGCCTCGCTGCAGTTCCCAGCAGGTGGGCAAGGTGGTCGGATGGGGGACAATGGGGTGGAGCAATCCCAGGAATCAGCCCTTTCCCCACCCCCATCCCCTCCTAGCTAACAGATTTTTGTTCTTTAATCTTTTAGTCCTTAGTTTAACTCCCACACTTTCGCCCATGCCTTCTCTTTAAGAGGGCCTGAGACTGATTATTTACCCCTCCCCCCTCCCTCAGTCTGTGACACCGCATATCCCACCCCAGCCCTTCTGATCCCAGCCGGCCCAACCCTGCCCCGCACTGGGCAGGATAGGGCAGGGGAATGCGAGGCTGCTGCAGGGTCTCTCAGCGCCACTAGACATTGACCTGGGGTTCCAATTGGACCTGGTGCATGCCATTACTGATGTTGTTAGCATAAGGGAAGCTTGTAGATCATGTTGCGGACATAGGCCAGGACGCAAAACACACCTGAATCTTTCGTACCAGAGCTCCTAGAAATTGTGGCATTTGTCTATGGGATTCGAGGTCTGGTGTTTATACAAATACTATTATCATTATTATTATTACTACTACTATTATTATTATTACAAATGATCATCTCCATCAACGTTATTTATTCATATGATTTCACCCATAAGGACTGAAGTATTTTCTTTTGTTTTTCTTAATCTGTGAATTCAGGTTGACATGAATGTAAAGACAATATTTTGGATTTAGTTTTTTATTTAAGTTGATTGAATCGTGTGTCCATGTAATATATGTCTTATTTAACGTCCAGTGATAACTGCACCGTCGGCACCAACAGAGAATAGGGGCAGATGTACTGTACAGTGATATTAATACAAAAAAAACACACAAACACACACCCTCAGCAAACTATTACCAGACTTAAATGCTGAAAATGCAACTAAAAACAGACTTGAAATCACAGTGGGACTAGACAATTTATTCACATATCTACTGAATGAGAATGTAGGTCTTTGCACAAGTCCAAGGGAGTGTATCAGAATACGACTTTATATAAAAGCCAATCCCTTTCTGTAACGTCCCAAAACATATCCCCGTCTTTACTCTACGCTGCCCCTCTGCAGCGCGAGAGATTGTGCACTTTGAGCCGCTGCAGTCGAGTATCTGCACAAATCTGCTGGAAAATTTGCGTAGATATTCCATATCAAATCAGAAAATTGGCCCTCAGAGCTCTGAGGCGTTTCATGAACACATACTACTGAAAGACTAAGAACAAATTCTGATCTGCACAGGCTGCTTAGTAACATGGTCTTCTCTGGAAATCCCAGGTTGTGTGTTCTACTGTGGCTATACATCCTGAGTCACCAGTAAATCTAATTCTAGAACGGGCTACCCATGTGAAGATCTTTCTGTGCAGATCTGAACTACCCATGTGCGACGTATGTGCTGCTAATAAGGTCCTATTTCCTTTTTGTTTTGAATCGGAGTACACTGAATTTCGTCTTAATGCACTGTGAAGTGTGGAGGCCGTGATGGAAGGCCAAAAAAAGTCAGGGTTTCTATATCGTTATTGCATCGAAGCATCACCATGATGGAATGTACTCATGTGGAACGTCTCATATTTATAACAACCTCCATGGAGTCAAGGTATCGCTTACCGTAGGGTGGAAAGGAAGCCTGGATGGTTTGTTAGGTTGAGGTCAGACTCTTCGGACAAGTTTTTTTTTTGGCATCATGTTGCAGTATCCAACCTTAACTTTCCAAGTGTGCACTAACTAACTGCCAGCTGACCGTGTATATTTATCGTGAAGGAGCAGAGGATGGTATATTCTGTACGCTTAAACTTTAGGTGTCCTCCAAAATTATTCTGTGTCTAAACAACTGTTATTGATTCTGTACCGGCTGGAATGAGCTGAAAAATACCAAACTCATCGAAACCACAAGACTTTAGCACAGAGAGCATTTCCCAAAGAATAATTAGACCAACAGAAAAAGACAGCGTTTGTGCTCTCTCTCCCAATGACTAAAGTTATGATTCTTTCCTCTCCTTTGCTATTGGAGCACCAGGGAGAGTAAATCTGAACCGATTGGTAAGGAGGCTTCTTTATTCTCATCTAAAAACCATCACCTCCCCTCACCTCTTCTCAACACCCTTTTTTTACCTTTGTGCACCCCCATTCTGACACATCAACCCAGAGACCCCCTTTTCTCTCACATCTCTCCATGGGTGGCGATGTCTGGTGTAACAGTGCATGTATGCTTGCCCTTTCACGAAACAATGATGGTGTGAAAGGGAAGATGCGCCTACAGAGTAGAACTAGAAGCTTGCAGTAGATCATGATTGCACACATCACACCTTCAAAAAGGGACTTACTATGAGCCATCCATGTGTTTGTATGGTGTGCATGTGTGTGTATATATGCGTGTAAAGGTGATAGGTTTGGATAGATATGAATGTGTCTAGCAGTTGGGCCCAAGGTGAGGAGGTCTAACAAGTGACTGAAACAGCAATGACTCAAGGTACTCTACTATAAGATAGTTGCATGTTTTTGTTTTTTTTGAGGTGCAATTTTCAAACAGTAGGGCATAATAGTTCAGATTTGAAGATCAATACGAGGAAGTGATGGCAATCGAGCGCCTCCGCATTTTAGAGTGCATCTATGTGTTTGGTTTTACCCATGATGCAGTACTTCATCAGACACTTCAGAGCTTGAACGAGTCTCAGTAGATCCCCCAGATCATTTTTTTGTAAAAAACAAAACAAAACAAAAAAAACCTTGGTTACATCGTCGTTTGATCTAAGACACATAAAATACAAGATATTACTGTGAGAATTCAATGTGAAAACTATAAAAAGGTGCCAACATAGTGTCAAGGAGCAGCTTTCTGTTTTGTTGTTTGTTGATCAGTACTAAAAAGTACATATTTGGGGGGGGGGGGGTGGGGGGTGGGGGGTTGTTAGTAACTGGGAAAATAGATCAAATGTGATGAGTACTGAAAGCAATATACGTAGTAGCATGTCATCATGTCTTGTCCTTTTATTCTGTCTGTGTAGGAGCTTTGGATTTACCTAGGTGTTAAGTAGATTTGCATATACTATTTTTTAAGTTGTGAAGATGCTGCTATTGAATAAGTGATGTACTAAAAATTTAAGATAAAAAAAAACATATCTGGTCAGTCATTTAGCAGGATGTGGTAGTCGTAAGAGGTAACTAAATGCTACACTGATAATGAAGTAATTGCTATATCAATGGATTAAATAAACATGTGCCAAAATAGATCTTTACAGATTTAAATGTGATTTAAACACCATTAGTTAAGAGCAGACATACTTTTGTAATTTAAAAAAAGAAAAAAAATGTGAAAAGTGCCAAACAAGCCACAGTTAAGATATAACTAGCGGGGGGACTAGAGAAGCAAAAAATAGACATTAGCACTATAAGGTTGAGTGTTTTCTACCCCTTAAACTAACTAGTCCTTGTAAAAAAAGAAGGGTGGGATTCATCTCGTAGGCCAAACAAAAGCAGGGTGCCATGTGGCCATTAACTCATCCCTGGGGCTAAAAGACTGCCGAGTTAGCTTAGCATGGTTAAAGTTTTATAAGTTATCAGCATTCTTAAGTAAGCCTTTTATAGTTCTGAAAATGTATTTTGTGAAGATAGATGTTATCTTTTTTGCACGTTGATATTGCATGATACCAAGTGAAGCGTGGATTAAAAAAAAATAAATAAAAAAGTGAGGACAAAAAATCTTACAAAAAAAATAAAAAAGAACAATTAGTTAATGTGCATTCATTATGAGGACAAAACTTTGCATGGCAACAAAAGTTTGAGCTATTAAATTAGCTTTTTCACATTTTTACCTTTTTATTTTTAGTTTTGCTAAGACCAAGCTGGAGTTTTTGTTGTCCATGAAAACTAGACCACAGAAACCAAAACCATTCATAGTCATGGTCACATTCAGCATCATAACTATAGCACTCATTTTGTATAGACTTATCAATGTTTTGTGATTATTTATAAGAAAAACAATGAGAAAAGTTGGGAATGGAGGGTTAATTTAGCAACATTAACATGGCCGTGAATGTATTCACCACTACATAAGTTTGCATATCACTCTTTCGATCATGATTTTAGGGCTTTTGTTTATTGTCAGTACTAACATCATTAGGCTTCTGTTGTTTAGCTTGTTCTGCCATCACTGCACATTAAGCTTGACCCATTCTCGCGATAATATGCACTTTATACTTCTCTTACGCTTCACGCCACCCCAGATAAGAACAGCCCTGTTTCTGAATGACAGCAAATGCAGTGACACCGCTAAACTGCTTGAATCCTTTACCTCAGACTTCCATGAATAAAGGAAAGGGGCGGGACTTCCTGATGACGTCATAATGCAATGATGCGGCACTACTGTTTGCATGAGAAAGGATTGGCCAGATGTTCGAAGCTGACCAAAAATGGCAGAATAGTTTTTACAGAATTTGAAATGTTATTTTGACAGTGTTTTTTTATTATTACTATTCATGATAATAAGTGCCAAAAAGGGCATGTTGTTGTTTTTTCCTCTCTCTCTCTATTAAGGCCATGCTGAGACTTCAATATCAAAATTGCACTGTGCTTAGTCATTGTTGCTATGTTTTTTTGTGCGTAGAGGAGATGGCGCAGTTGTGTTTTTGTGCATGCGTCTAGTAGTTTCTCACACAGTCAAGTTGAGATGAATGCAAACTTATGGTTTAGCTGATGTCGAGAGGGTCATTGCTTTTATGTGGGCGCACAGCTAGACCAAAAACCGCCACAGTCTCAACCAGCACACACAAGGGCCTACCCACCACGCCATCAGAAGACGACAACCAGGGGTCACTCTTGAGCTCGTACCCATTATAGCACCAGCAATGTTAGAATACATTTGTCATATCACTGTTCTGTTCTCTTTTTTATTTTCCTGTTTTTATTTGTATGACACTCTCTAACCTAGACCAAGTTTAACAAAAATGTCATTCATATGTATCCTGTTTACTCTCCCTTTTTCTCCCTTTTGCACTTTCACTGCTCCCCTTTTTTCCAACCACTCCCCACTCTTCTGCCGACCTCCCCCTCACACCCTCCCAGACTTTCTCCTGAGTGCCAAACAAAAACAGTACCATTCCAAACTTTTTGAGTTCTCTTGTATGTTGGACATCCATTGGACGCACCCATGAAGCCAGCATGTTTCTCCATAACATGATGTCAGTCATGACGCCTCAACATTACCCAAAAAGCAAGCAGTAAAAGCAAGACCTGGATTAACACAGTAAAAACACGGCTGGCTACCTCTCATAAACTGCTTTTCCTAATTCTGTCATCTCTTCAACCTCCAGGACATCACTGATTGTGTGCCATAATGTTGGGGGCACTGTCACTCTCCTCACCCCCGAGTCTCTCCATTTGATTTTCTCAATGGAAAACATTACGCGCAAGCAAAGAAAATAAAAATCCATTTTAATGGCAGGTTTTTTTTGTTCCTTTAGCATAAAAAATGCTAAAAAAAAAAAAAGCTGAGGAGTGTGTAAACATCAGCCGTGCAGCCATCTTCTGTCTTCTGAACTTTGAACTTCTCACCCCTCATGAACTTTATTGACCTTCTTCCTCCCCTTCTATGTTCATCAACTGTTTGGACTTAAAATCTCCATTCCATCTCCAAACCTTTTTGAGACTGTGCAATTCTAGTTGAGATGATTGGATTAATTTTCCTTTTTTTAAGTCATCATTGGGGACGAAAAATAATAATAATAAAAATGACACACAAAAGAAAAAAAAAATTAATAAGATCCAAACTGTTTCCTCCACAATTTCATTATTTTCTCTTATTGTAAATATCTGTCAGATTTGGTTGAGCTGTAACCAGAAACGTGTTCAACGTAATGGGGCTGGCAGCATAAAATCTCTTTTGTGGAGTGCTCTTATGAGCCGCCGATAGGAAGTTGAATTAAACTAAACTAAAGCAGCTACAAGAAAGAACGATTTGGTACTTGATCAACAATTGAACTTTATAGAGCCACATGCGCAGTACTGAGACCGTCAGGTGGTCAAAATCTGGATCTGGCCCCTCCAAATAATGCATAATCACTACTAGCCACTAAGGTAGACTAAGATTAGTGTAGGATTCATACTTGAACTGATGGTAGTTGCTAATCTCATTGTACATATCAGACGTGTTGAGTGTAAATTGCGATACGTGTCAGTTAGGTGTCTTGTCCATTGCAGCATCTGTTCATGAGACTAAATTGTTTCTCTGTGATGCCGAACGATCATTTTCATGCGTCTCAACCATGCTTGAGCTCCACATCTAATGTTTCTATGCTGCCAGCTTTGTTTTCTGATAACCCTTCATGAGCTTATTTATTTTCAAGCTACTATACACTATTAATAAATGGCATCAAGAAACTAGACAAAAGGGAATGACTGGAAAGATGAATTACTGTTTTGTTTTTAGTATTTTAGTGGTTTCTTTTAACATCATCCATTAACTGACTTAAAAAAGTATTAAATATTTAATGTAACTGTAGCGTTGTGTTTGTACAAAAAATAGTGAGTTGTGTTTCTTGACTTGTGGATTACCAGTGAAGTCAGCAATTTAGTGCTAATATCTATTAAGTCGTTCCTTTTTCTTTTTCTTTTACTCTTTTTCTTTTTTATTTAAGGGTTATTATTTTCCGACAGCAACAGCAGTCATTATAAATGTTCATTTTACCATCACCTGTCTTCTGTTGTCTTATTCTTCACCTCCCACTACACTCAGTTTCATCAAATAACACATTGCAAGTTTGTGCCTGAAACCATGTGCTCGGTCTTGGGGGAGGGGCCATGCTGCGTGAGTGATGCAAATGAGTGAATGTACGAATGCGACTGCTTGTGAAAGGCTTGGCCGGGTGGGTGTTATGTCTTTTGTCCACCTATAGCTAAAATCTGTTGGGTTTCCATTTACCAATGGAACCTGCTGATGTTATAGCTGAATCCCATCATGTAAGACTAGTTGATTTTGATCGTCCATAACTCCCCCTCCTCCGTTTGCCAACCACTTTCCACCACTACCTGTACCCTCCCCCGCTTACGAGCCATTCCCTCGCCACGCACCTCCCACGCCATTTGATGTTCTCCATCGATAACATACTACTCGACCAGACCCACATTAACCCTGTTCTCATGCCTTCAGAGGAGGCAGTTGCCAGTCAACCCACCCTCCGCTCATGATCCGCTACCATCCCTTACCGGCTGCCGGGGCCAGGCCCAAATTATGAAATTTAAAAAAAAAAGGAAAAAAATTCAAAATACAGACAAGTGACTCTCAGGGTGTTTACGTAATCTACCTTACTCTGTGAACTCACAGAACCGCAACCCAGCTCTCCCTCAAGTTATTTAAGGAGCCCAAAGACAATTTATTATGTATGATTGCTTATCAAGTCTTCTTTAAAAAATAAAAATAAAAATGACAACAACATCAACAGAATGATATGCACCCAATTAAAGGAGCAAGCAAAATGCTGTAATGTTTACAACTTAACAAGACCAATGCTGTTGAAAGAATGTGTAGGAGTTCAAAGACAATTCTTTAATAATTACGTAATTTCAAAGTGACTTCATTTTAAATGATCATTTCTATGTGACATGGAGTTATGTGTTAACTGAGGCATTTTGGAAACATTGCATGTTCCTCTTTCTTGCAATGACTTACATTTTTCTAAATGTGAGAATGGCTGGTACAGTGTAAAGTCAGAGCTACATTTAGTTGCTAATAATAAACTACATTGATGTCAGTGTTCATCTCACATATCTTGGAGAAAGGTCCGAAAAGGAAAGCAAAAAATATGTGATTGCGGTACTGTTTAGAATTTGTTCATATTTGTATATGGTGACAGTGAAAATAAAGGATGTACTGGAAGTATCAGGGACACGTGGGTAGAGTTTGAAGGGCAACTTACACCACCGACTGTAAAGCTCAGTCATGAGGTAAGTAACATGAGGGGGGGAAAAGTATAAATTTTGTTTTTAGATTTACAGATTTTACCTTTATTTAATATATGAATATGAAATCCATTACATGGATGTTTTAATGGAACTGGCATCTGCATGTTAAGAGTTTAATTATTTAAATAAAGCTAGTAAGAAAACCATTTTGCATAGTGCATCAGTGAAATAAGCCTGAAAAAAATAATTTTAGTATGCATGTCTTGAGTGTGACTGATATGCAAATGCAGCGCTTGTGATGTAACACAATGTAATTTGCCATCACATGCTTGGTAAAGCAAAGCCAAAGGTCGTTTTTGCTCTTAATGCATGTGGTTTCAGGATTAAGTCAGCTCAAGATGATCTCAAAAACATGATAAAGTCTCTTGTTCATTGTCATTTACCTACTTTTTCTGTGCACTAATTCATCCAACTTGCAAAAACCACCTTCACCTTCCCAACATGTCTCCAAAGCCAACACCAGCTAAAAGCACCGTGGATATCCCAATATAGCCATCGGTCAGAGAGGTTGACTTCATGTTGGCTTCCAGCACATTGATCTGTGGTGGAGACCCCAGGGAAATTAACATTCATCGCATGATTTAAAACCTGTCTCACCAAACCAACCATAAACTAAAGAAGTTTCTCCAGTGTTCAGACAAAATGGCTTAATTTAATTATTTTTTTCAGTGATGGTCTTTTAAACACAGCGTTAAATTCTAATAGGATGTTTTGCTAAAAGGAGTGTTGAGGGATTTAAAAGGCAGCTTTTAGATATCGTGGATGGATAAACAGAGTCGCTCTGGCAAGAATCAAATGTAGGAATGTTTCTGTCATGCATTAGTAGTGATTTTCAATCTAGCCACGATCCTGTGATATCTATATCTGCATCCATAATTCGGCCCAAAGCTCTGAGCTCCTTTTTAAACATGGAAACTGTCATGATGAATAATTAGGTCTTTCAAGTGGAATCATCACTCCCTCTCTCTGTCTCCACTGGGAATGGTGTAGCCGAAGCTCCATCATTTCAAATGTATCCAATCTTGCTAATTGTGCACCTTTACCAGCCCTAGGCCATGATTGATTTTCCCCGCTCCAGCTCAGTTGCTACCCCTTACCTCAAACCCAACAAGCTTTTCCTCGTTTCAGCCCAGCTGTTCCAGAAAGCAAGCCTAACTGTTTCAGTCCTCCCTCCTCTCCTTGGAGGGGGCGTAAAAGGAGTAAGCGAGAGAGCAAGAAGCAGACAAGAATATGCTCTCAGCCCTCATAAATCCCTAGAGTTGGAAAGCAGACCTGTGGAACATGTGCAAAGATCTCCAGTCCTTAGTCCAGCACTTAAAGGGAGAACGCACAGTACACTGTCCTGAGATTGTGTCGGCCACTCTCAGCTGTTTTTATTAAGACGGACTGTCTTTGCTTTTTCCTTGAATGCTGTATGTGAATGTGTGCTATCTCTCGCTCCTTTTAAAGTCAGATTAGTTACAGTGGCCCTAAAAACTATTTGGACATTTAAAATGTATGAATTTCATTACATTAGTTATTTATATATAGATATATATTTACATTAGTTATAAACTATTATACAATTGTATAAATATGACTATTATATTAGTTTTACATTTTATAAATTATATACTTTTTATGTGTTATATACGTTTTTTAAAATATATTACACTGTGACATTTTTAGCTTGATTATTTTATTTGACATTTTTCATAAATTTTAACTAGGCTTACACTTTTTGGGGCCACTGTACATTGGCTTATATATTTGTATGTAAAATTACTAAAGTCCTTCGTTTGTACAGATGCATTGTTATAAACTGCAATTATGTGCAGAAAAAAAAAAAGTTGAAGCCTGAAAAAAAATTACAGAACATCTGTCACTACAAATGTGTAAAAGTAAATCATTTTGATTTACAGTTTGAGCAACAGTTTTCTGGCTGCAAACAGGCCTCAGGAATGCATGAGCCGCAGTTCTAAACGAACAGCGCTGAAGTGAACAGCATGAATTCAGCATGAAATCTGTACTTTTAATAGGGCTGACTCTTTTAAAAAGAGCTAGGATACAGAATCAGTCAGTGCGGCGCAGTCTAATCGATTTAAAGCTGGTGCATCTAGGATACATGAAGGCTTGTGCTGATACAGAGAGTAGCTGTCACGTCAAAGCAAGGTGAAATCTGGCCCGCAGGAAGGCTATAAAACGGAAGTCAGCAATTGAGTCGCAGTAGAAAATCACTTTGTCCTCATTTCCCCCCAGATTACTTTGTGTACATGTGAATATATCAACCGAATACACAATATATACTCCCATATTGTCTAGTGACTAATTCTAGTCTTCAGTGTATAAATCTGACCATAAACTGTTGCTAAGACGAAACCAAATCAGTAGGTGGTCCATAAGAATATGTCCTTTGATCAGCAATAATGTTCAAAACTTTATAAGCTACCTTTTTATGGCTTTGATATATTTGTTTGAATGTTGCAACATGTATTCACTGTATTTTGACAGAAGTAGTACAAAAGTGACAAAAACAATTGATAAATAATTCTAAATCAATGTACATTTTTTTCTCAGTTACTTGATTGTGTTTAAAAAGTGCAATTTAAAAAGCGACTGTACTACGCTGTAGCAAGTAAATGCTTTCTCTTTACTGTGAAAGAAAACTGCAGGCTTCAAAGAAGACTTCATCCTTCAGTCATAAAAGGCCAGATTTAAACTCTATATTCTAATTTAATTTTGCTCCCCCTTTTCTTTATTTAAAGAGTGTAACATTTCCTTAAGTGGGAACGCCTGTGATTGTTTTTGACAGACCAAAATATCCACCCAGTTCCATTTCACTCAATTCAAACTGGTTTCATCTCAACACAAAAACCACTGAAAATGATTGTAATAGTTTTGTATGTTTTTTTTGTTTCTTTCTGTTGTAATATTTCTAACAAATGAAGCTGATAAATTATCCTAGAGTTTGTTCGTAATATAAAGAATAACTTTTAACATCAGTGTTTTATGAGTTTATGTACATAAGATAAAGAAATAAATTAAGAAAGTTGCAATGCAAAGCTGTGATTTTAAAGCACTGTAGCGTGTACAGTGATTTGTTTTTTTATCAATTTTATGGTACATATGATATGTTCTGCATTTCTGCAGTTGTTTCTTTTTGTTCATGAGCATATGCTTTAATAAATATGTTTTTTACAGTATTGCTGACGACTAAGCCATTCTTATGACAAATTACAGCAGTGAACTTACAAAGCAACCTAGGTCACCGTTTCCTTATCTTTCAAGTGTGTATTTTTTTTCTAATTATCCATGAATTCTTGCTTTTATCTGTAATTTGCTTTGGTGCTGTACATGGAAGTCTATCTCAAAAGTCTTTCATAGGTGATGTACATTAGCACCGATGAACTCTGCTGGGCTAATGAGGGATATACAGTGGGTACGGAAAGTATTCAGACCCCCTTAAATTTTTCACTCTTTGTTATATTGAAGCCATTTGCTAAAATAATTTAAGTTAAAAAAATTTCCTCATTAATGTACACACAACACACCATATTGACAGAAAAACACAGAATTGTTGACATTTTTGCAGATTTATAAAAAAGAAAAACTGAAATATCACATGGTCCTAAGTATTCAGACCCTTTGCTGTGACACGCATATATTTAACTCAGGTGCTGTCCAATTCTTCTGATCATCCTTGAGATGGTTATACACCTTAATTTGAGTCCAGCTGTGTTTGATTATACTGATTATACTGATTGGACTTGATTAGGAAAGACACACACCTGTATATATAAAGACCTTACAGCTCAAAGTGCATGTCAGAGCAAATGAGAATCATGAGGTCAAAGGAACTGCTTGAAGAGCTCAGAGACAGAATTGTGGCAAGATCTGGCCAAGGTTACAAAAAAAAATTTCTGCTGCACTTAAGGTTCCTAAGAGCACAGTGGCCGCCATAATCCTTAAATGGAAGACGTTTGGGACCACCAGACCCCAGCACACACCTTCAAGAGCTGGCCCCGCACTCCCCCGACGCCGAAATGAGCTATCGGGGGAGAAGAGCCTTGATGATTGAAGTAAAGAAGAACCCAAAGATCACTATGCCTGAGCTCCAGAGATGCAGTCGGGAGAAGGGAGAAAGTAGTAGAAAGTCAACCATCACTGCAGCCCTCCACCAGTCGGGGGCTTTATGGCAGAGTGGCCCGACAGAAGCCTCTCATCAGTGCAAGACACATGAAAGCCGCATGGAGTTTGCCTAAAAAAACCTGAAGGACTCCAAGATGGTGAGAATTAAGATTATCTGGTCTGATGAGACCAAGATAGAACTTTTTGGCCTTAATTCTAAGCGGTATGTGTGGAGAAAAAAAGGGCACTGCTCATCACCTGTCCAATACAATCCCAACAGTGAAGCATGGTGGTGGCAGATCATGCTGTGGGGGTGTTTTTCAGCGCAGGGACAGGACGACTGGTTGCAATAAAGGGAAAGATGAATGCGGCCAAGTACAGGGATATCGCGCACGCCCACAAACACCCTTCTCCAAAAGACACCCGGCGCTCAGGACCTCAGACTGGGCCGAAGGTTACCTTCCAACAAGACAATGACCCTAAGCACACAGCTAAAATAACGAAGGGGTGGCTTCACAACACCCCCCCCCATGCTGACTGGTCCTGAATGGCCCACCGAGCCCCTGACCTCGACACAAACCCAATTTGAGCATCTCTGGAGAGACCTAAAAATGGCTGTCCACCAACGTTTACATCAAACCTGACAGAACTGGAGAGGATCTGAAATGGCAGAGGATCCCCAAATCCAGATGTGAAAAACTTGTTGCATCTCTCCCAAAAAGGACTCATGGCTGTATTAGATCAAAAGTGTGCTTCTACTAAATACTGAGCAAAGTTTCTGAATACTTAGGACCATGTGATATTCAGTTTTTCTTTTTTAATAAATCTGCAAAAATGTCAACAATTCTGTGTTTTTCTGTCAATATGGGGTGCTGTGTGTACATTAATGAGGAAAAAAAATTAACTTAAATGATTTTAGCAAATGGCTGCAATATAACAAAGAGTGAAAAATTTAAGGGGGTCTGAATACTTTCCGTACCCACTGTAAATGCACAAGGTAGAGTCTGTCTGCACAACTGCAACTTCGCACCTCTAAGGGGCTTAATTGGGTCACTGATTGCCGCAAATATGACTGGAGCACAATGAAGACAACAATGTACGCTCCCAAGACGCGAGATAAAATAAGAAACGTCTTAGTTCTTGTATAAATTTCTCCACGCTTTCTGTGTAGGTTGACTGTGCGAGACACCAGGCACGAATGACAAATACATGTCTGTGGAGGAGGGTCTTTGTGATAAAAAGACTTACTGAAATGTACTAGATAGAAAACTGTAAATTGAAATATATATCAAAGTGCATACCCAAACCAAATAACAACTTTTAATAAGGTGAAGTGTCACTTTTTTCTATTCCAGCTTAATGTGCAGAGACAACCAAGTAGCCTAAATGAGCAAACAGGGAAAATATAAGATAAAATTCACAATGCATGATATTAGGGATGGATGGACGGATGGACAGACGGACGGACATTTAATTGAATAGATAGATAATGTACAGTGACAAATATATATACAGTGGTGTGAAAAATTGTTTGCCCCCTTCCTGATTTCTTATTTTTTTTGCAAGTTTGTCACACTTTAATGTTTCAGATCATCAAACTAATTTAAATATTAGTAAAAGATAACAAAAGTGAACACAACATGCAGTTTTTAAAGGAAGGCTTTTATTATTAAGGGAAAACAAAATCAAAAACTACATGGCCCTGTGTGAAAAAGTGTTTGCCCCCTAAACCTAATAACTGGCTGGGCCACCCTTAGAAGCAACAACTGCAATCAAGCATTTGCAATAAATGGCAATGAGTCTTTCACATCACTGTGGATTCATTTTGGCCCACTCTTTTTTGCAGAATTGTATTAATTCAGCCACATTGGAGGATTTTCGAGCATGAACCCCCTTTTTAAGGTCATGCCACAGCATCTCAATAGGATTCAAGTCAGGACTTTGACTAGGCTACTCCAAAGTCTTCATTTTGTTTTTCGTCAGCCATTCAGAGGTGGACTTGCTGGTGTGTTTTGGATCATTGTCCTGCTGCAGAACCCAAGTTTGCTCCAGCTTGAGGTCACGAACAGATGGCCGGACATTCTCCTTCAGGATTTTTTTGGTAAACAGCAGAATTCATGGTTCAATTTAATCACAGCAAGTCTTCCAGGTCCTGAAGCAGCAAAACAGCCCCAGACCATCACACTACCACCACCATATTTTACTGTTGGTATGATGTTCTTTTTCTGACATGCAGTGTTACTTTTACGCCAGACGTAATGGGACACACACCTTCCAAAAAAAGTTCAACTTTTGTCTCGTCAGTACACAGAGTATTTTCCCAAAAGTCTTGAGGATCATCAAGATGTTTTCTGGCAAAACTGAAACGAGCCTTTGTTCTTTTTGCTCAGCAGCGGTTTTTTGTCTTGGAACTCTGCCATGCAAACCACTTTTGCCCAGTATCTTTCTTATGGTGGAGTCATAAACACTGAACTTAACTGAGGCAAGTGAGGCCTGCAATTCTTTAGATGTTGTTCTGGGTTCTTTATGACCTCTTGGATGAGTCGTCGCTGTGCTCTTGGGGAAATTTTGGTCGGCTGGCACTCCTGGGAAGGTTTCTCCACGTTCCATGTTTTATGCCATTTGTGATAATGGCTCTCACTGTGGTCGGCTAGCGTCCCACAGCTTTATAAATGGGCCTTTATAACATTTTCCTGACTGATAGATCTCAATTACTTTCTTTCTCTTTTGTTTCTGAATTTCTTTGGATCTCGGCATGATGTCTAGCTTTTGAGGATTTTTTTTGGTCTACTTCACTTTGTCAGGCAGGTTCTATTGAAGAGATTTCTTGATTGCGAACAGGTATGGCAGTAATCAGGCCTGCGTGTGGCAAGTGAAATTTAACTCAGCTTTCTAAAACAATGTGGTTAATCAGGGGGGCAAACAATTCCACACAGGGCCAGTAGTTTTGGAGTTTGTTTTCCTTAATAATAAAAACCTCATTAAAACGCATGTTGTGTTTTACTTGGTTATCTTGACTAATTTTAAATAGTTTTTGATTTGAAACATTAAAGTGTGACAAACATGCAAAAAAATAAGAAATCAGGAAGAGGGCCAACATTTTTTCACACCACTGTAGATTTATTTATTTGCTGGTTTACTTGGTTTGCTAGTTACTAGGTTGCTTTTCACATAACAGTAGTAAGTGAAAAAAAAAAAACTTTTGCTGCAGTTGTGTAAAAAACGGCCCAGCAGAGGATAACAGAGCCAGTCCATTGCTACTGGCCAAACTTTCATACAGGGGTGCGTTCCCCAAAAGCAACTATGGTCGCAATTCTTCACAACAACTCTGTGACTGTTCTTGATGGCCCAGCCAGAGCCCTGACTTAAACCCAATGTACACACAGCACCCCATATTGACGAAAAAACACAGAATTGTTGACATTTATGAAGATTTATTAAAAAAGAAAAACTGAAATCACATGGTCCTAAGTATTCAGACCTTTGCTCAGTAGTTAGTAGAAGCACCCTTTTGATCTAATACAGCCATGGGCCTTTTTGGGAAAGATGCAACAAGTCTTTCACACCTGGATTTGGGGATCCTCAGATCCGCCATTCCTCCTTGCAGATCCTTTCCAGTTCTGTCAGGTTGTATGGTAAATGTTGGTGGACAGCCATTTTAGGTCTCTCCAGAGATGCTCAATTAGGTTTAAGTCAGGGCTCTGGCTGGCCATTCAAGAACAGTCACAGAGTGGTTGTGAAGCCACTCCTTCGTTATTTTAGCTGTGTGATTAGGGTCATTGTCTTGTTGGAAGGTAAACCTTCGGCCAGTCTGAGGTCCTGAGCACTCTGGAAAAGTTTTCGTCCAGGATATCCCTGTACTTGGCCACATTCATTCATCTTTCCCTCGATTGCAACAAGTCGTCATGTCCCTGCAGCTGAAAAACACACCCACAGCATGATGCTGCCACCACATGCTTCACTGTTGGGACTGTATTGGACAGGGGATGAGCAGTGCCTGGTTTTCTCCACACATAACGCATTAGAATTAAGGCCAAAAAGTTCTATCTTGGTGTCATCAGACCAGAGATACTTATTTCTCACCATTTGGAGTCCTTCAGGTGTTTTTTAGCAAACCCCATGCAGGCTTTCATGTGTCTTGCAATGAGGAGAGGCCACTCTGCCATAAAGCCCCATCTGGTGGAGGGCTGCAGTGATGGTTGACCTTCTACAACTTTCTCCCATCTCCCGAATGCATCTCTGGAGCTCAGCCACAGTGATCTTTGGGTTCTTCTTACCTCTCTCACCAAGGCTCTTCTCCCCCGAATAGCTCAGTTTGGCTGGACGGCCATTTCTAGAAAGGGTTCTGGTCATCCCAAACGTCTTCCATTTGAGGATTATGGAGGCAACTGTGCTCTTAGGAACCTTAAGTGCAGCAGAAACTTTTTTGTAACCTTGGCCAGATCTGTGCCTTGCCCAATTCTGTCTCTGAGCTCTTCAGGCAGTTCCTTTGAACTAATGATTCTCATTTGCTCTGACATGCACTGTGAGCTGTAAGGTCTTATATAGACAGGTGTGTGGCTTTCCTAATCAAGTCCAATCAGTATAATCAAACACAGCTGGACTCAAATGAAGGTGTAGAACCATCTCAAGGATGATCAGAAGAAATGGACAGCACTGAGTTAAATATATGAGTGTCACAGCAAAGGGTCTGAATACTTAGGACCATGTGATATTTCAGTTTTTCTTTTTTAATAAATCTGCAAAAATGTCAACAATTCTGTGTTTTTCTGTCAATATGGGGTGCTTGTGTACATTAATGAGGAAAAAAAAAAACTTAAATGAGTTTAGCAAATGGCTGCAATATAACAAAGAGTGAAAAATTTAAGGGGGTCTGAATACTTTCCGTACCCACTGTATATAAAAAAAATTTTTGGTGAGTTGAAAGGAGGAACGATTCGCCAGGCTCTTGTGCTGCAGAGTTGAGCAGACGAGCGCCCTTGAATCTGGTGTGTGTATGTGTGTTGTAGGTTTTATGATGGATTTTAGTGCCACAGTATCGCTGTGGAAATCCAACGCACAGTAGTAATATCACAGCTTGTTGATGAAAAGGAACAAAAGTATCTTATGCAAGTCCTTATAATCAGTCGTGGCAGCATAAGCTTTATGCATGTATGTGTAAAAGTACACTTCCAGCCTTACACTCTTAAAAATAAAGCTTCTGTATTGGCATGTATGATTCCATGAAGAACCTTTAACATCCATAGAACCGTTGCATTGCAAAAAAGGTTCTTCAGATTATTAAAATATTCTTCCCACTAAGAAAAAAAATGGTTCTGTTCACTGAAAGGTTCTTCTGTGAACCAGATATTGCATTGCTGCAAAATGCCCTATTTGCAGTCTATATTTTTTATAAGTGTACTTGTTTTTAAAGTAAAAAATTACTAAGTGTTTCTATTTCGATAAATTGTTTCTATTTATATCCTGTTTAATTCTGAAATATATCACAATGCGGAAGTGAATAGCGAATGCTATTTCTAATTGGTTTTTTGCTTAAGTTATGAATATGCCAGAAAGGTGAATAAATACAGGGAATAAAGAGTTTTTATTCTAGACTGCTTCGCAAAAAGGTTTTATTTTGAAATACTGTAACATTCTGGCATGCAGTGCCACCATCCACACAACAATACGGGGCTGCTTTTCCCAAAAACATCATAAGCCTAAGTAGATCATAGAGACTATCAGTGCCAATGGTTTCTACAATCTACTTAGGCTTGTGATGTTTTTGGGAATTGCAGCCCGGATTTATATTTATATATCCAAACTCGCACAAATGACAGAAAAAGTTAAAGTAATCACAATCCCTGCAATGACAAGGTGCGTCTAAGCAACAATTCTGTACAAGGAAAGGGAAACCCTCTCAATTTAATTTGAATCACAAATTCGACTCAGCTCCCAATTAGCCTACTTTACCAACATCTTCCCCCCTGTTTTTCCATAGTTTTAGCAACAGCAGCTAGCACCTGAAGGTTAAATCTAACAACAATTCCATGAGGTTATAAAAAGCTCTAGTGACCCAGTTTCCATCTGCACTCCCACTTTTATCTCAACAAGTCATGAAAAAGAGGCAGAAACGGAGATGATGTCAGAACCGCGCAGAGGGAAGAGTGCGTTTGGCACTGGTGGGAGTAAGTGACCCTTGGACAGATGGAAACACAGCATGTCTGGCAGAGCCAGTGTCGGCCTACCCTAACGGGTCATGCAGTCGCCGCCATGAACCCTGCCCTCAGACAAAATAAGGCTTGTTTGGGCAGAGAAAGAAAATGGCATATTTTCAACAAATTATCTGTTTTTTTAATTTAAACTAAACTGAGATTATAGCCTTGTAACATTAGTAACAGCCCAATTTTCACACAAATGTGTTGCAAAACAATATGATACAACAGCAGTAGACACTTCAGATGGAGAACAGCAAAAAAAGTAATACGTTTTAAATTAATTTGTATAATTTATATAATACATAAATATATAACATTACACACACACAATACATACAGGACATATATATATATTCTATATTCTTATATTTATCTAGATAAGATATATATAACACAATGTTCACATTAGGAGGGCAGCAGTAGATGCTTGAGAAAAGCAAAAAAAAGTTCATAATAATAATAATAATAATCATTATTATTATTACTATAATTATATATATCTATATATACACACATCATAAAATATTTATTTGTAGGGCACAATGAGCTCAGGCATCTGTTGAGTTTGGCTGATCTCTACTATTGCCTTTATCATCCCACCCAAAAGTTGTTTTCAAAGGCTGTTTTAATTAATCAATTTATTTTGTATAAAATGAAACAAATATTTCAGGCAGCACATCTTGGTCAGTGACAGAAACCGAGTCACAGTGCTCTCATGATATGAACACATTCATAGAGGTGGGTAAGGAAACAATGAGGGAAAATGGCATTGTGGTTGTCATGGCAACTAGCTGAAAGACCTGCTGCTTTTATAACATATGCCTGACTTGATTTGGGTGTGCACATTGCAACAGTAGAATCGCACTTGTTTTATTTTGTTTAAAAAACATTTTTTTAATGCAATGCAGGAGCCAAATCCAATTGCATTCTTTTGCAGGCTTCATCGATACAATCAAACACAAAATAAATAAGTAAACAATCCTATATTTCTGACACCATCTACATTGAAATGTAAATGAGAGGCTTATAAGGTGAAACTGCACTGAAAGGCTCCCTGAACTCCTTGCTGCTGCTGCAGAGGAGGCTCAATGACACATTTTGGAATCGACTGCTTTGAAGCGAGTGAGTCATGTCAACGCATTAGTATGCAAACAAGTTTCTGGCGCAGCAATCCATCCCAAACAAACACTTCAACAGGACTTATCAAGCAGAAATATTGACTACTGCGTCTTGATGTGAAGAAATTGTTGTGTATTCAGGTGGACACTGGTGCTTCTTCTGTCGTCTCTAATTTGGGGAAGGTATCTATCGATGTGTGCCGAAACCCATTCCGAACGCCTCGCGCGGCTCCGTAGTCCTTGGCAAGTCCGCGTTGCTATGGTAACTCCCCCGACCCCCCTCCCCAAATGCTGCAGGCCGCATGGAGCACGCTGAAGAGTGAGAGAGCGAATGAGTGAGAGACAAGAATTGCTGCAGTGAAAAGGGGGAGGGTGTACATAAACGAAATTGGCTAAAAAAAAAAAAATCACTACCCCACTTTCCCGTCCCCCACCCGAACCTTATCGTTGGCGTCGGTTTAGGGTGCATAGGACCCCGTACCTTGCTTTGCAGTCTGGGCACGTTGCTTCCAAACTTCAGACTGCATTCAATTATTTATCTGCTTCACCAGACACCCAGCAATGTTCAAGCATCTCATAACGCCTTTGGCATAACGCGGGAAAAATATTATTGATTAGTTTATATGGGAAAGAAAAAAAAACAAGACAAACGTGATTACCGTCCCCGCCTCTGTGATAAAATCACAGGTGGTGACAAATCACTTGTCGCTCTGTGACTCAAACTCAGAAAATAAATGCCAAACGACGCAAAGTGTGGGTGTTGGAAACAGGTCCACATAAAATAATACACGCATTTGAAGTTCTTTACGCACACACACACATATAGTATATGTGATGATATATATCATGTTTAATTCACAAAAAGTTCTCACTGAGAGTATCAGCAGGTGCAGCGTAAATACCTGATCAACGCAGATGTAAGCAGCGCCTGTATGAGATTCCTCATGTGATCCCATTGGACTTGGAATGTTGAGCTTCACCTGCATGACCACCACCCCTAATCCACAAAACCCCCCCGTTCTGTGCGCAGTGGGAGGCACGCCAAACGACCACCCGAATTGAGGCGGCAAACAGCGGCCCCGGCCACACACCTCATTAGAAACATGACCATACCTCGGTGGCAGAAAAAGCGGCGGCCCTTCCGCGTTCTCTCCGGCAGAGGGAGATCTCACGCCACCTACCGGCGAACCGCAAGTACTGCAGAAACGCAGTGTTTAAAGGGAAAGTTCAGCTCAAAGTTAAAATTGTAGAACACAAAAAGAAAATATTTTGAAAAACGCCTTCATAATGAAAGTCAAATCCTAAACATATATTATTTAATGGTCCACGGAATAAAATCATTCAAGTTTGGAACGACACAAGGTGAGTGAAGGAAGACAATTTTCATGTACACTACCTGCATACCCGACCCGTAGAGAACGCCATATACATTTTTTAACGGGATAAAACGCGGATGGGGGACAACCGGCAGTGCGTCAATGGATGTACTGTTGTTAATACATACCGATTTTTCAGCTGACCAGAATGTCTTTCTGGGAAGGGAAAAAAACAACTTCAGTAGACAAAAACTCCATAAACAGTTCCAACGTTGCGCGTGTGAACAATTTATGATTAAGGTCTTTACCTAAATGAGCTCTCTGTGCTGTGCAGTTGCATGCAGACCGTAAAAACACACAACACACACACAAAAGCAGCAGCCCGACCACCCGTCAATGCTAAAGGTTCATTAAATGCTGCTGCGAGAACTACCGCACTTTTGATTAGACAGCCCGTTTCTCCATTTCTATTGCCCGTTAATATACAGTCAGCATTTGTGCACCTGACACATTGATCAGCATTTATTTGAGGACAGTTCATCACGCCGCTTGTCGATTCTTTTCTTTTTCTTCTTTGTTTTTCCCTGGGTGTGTCAGTGTCCCTCATAAGGAGGATCCAGTTGCTCTGGTTTTTCTCTTCCCTTGCCCTCAGAGGTCTTAACTCTGTCTTTCCTTTCCTTTCTCCCCCTCCTCTTTCCTCTCTGTTCTTCCTCCATCGCTCCGATCCCTTCCCTGGCTCCCTTCCCTCTTTTCTTTTTTCCTTCCTCCCCCCCTTTTTCCTTTCTCTTTCCTCTTTTTTTTTTTTTTCTTTTTCTCCTTTTTTTTTTTCTCTCCTCCCCCTTCCCACCCCCCCTTCCCACCCTCCCTCTTTTTCCTTTTTTCTCCTTTTCTCTCTACCTTTTCCTTTCTCTTTCCTTTCTCCTCCCCCTTCCTGGGTTACAGACACACCCCCTTCTTCCCTTTCTCCGGGACTTTTCTCCACCTCACAAACGCTGCACCCACTCTGTTCCTTCTTTTTTTCTTTTTCTTCTTTCCGGGCCTTGGTTCTCCCCCTGCAGACACACAAGAAAAAACCAGCCACGGTCCGTGAGCGCATAAGAAGGAGCACAGACGGACAAATAACGATATGGAGACACCACTGCCGCCAGCGAGGCACCGAGCCAAAGGCTTCCCTTTGGAAATGAGCAGATGGAGGTCTGATGGTGCTGTCCTGCTACTAAGGACGCTTGTTGAATCTGGTAGGACAACCACACCTTGGTTTCACCCATGGACATATTTTGCCTTAACTAATACAGGTAGGGCTCATAAGGTGAGTGTTGCCTGTGTTCGAAAAGCTGCCAACCAAAGGCAAGAGCCAAAACAGTAGAACGTTGACAACACCAATGCTCTTGAACGCCAATGCGCCCACCCTCAACCACAATTTCATTTATGCAATATTTAATACAGGGCTTTGTTTTTTCATTCTAATTTTAGCAATGATTTCTTGCAGTACATTTAATACATTCAAACCATTTAGCCAGTAACGTACAGGCAGTTACCCTCAATGGACAGACATAAATTACAATGTTGCCATGTTTTCATTCATTCTACAAATTGACATTTACAAATAACAATATCTACCTAAAGCAATATTTCAGAGCACAGCATGACTAGAAAAATGTATATTCGCAGTAGAGTGTTCCGTGACTTTTAAGACAATCACAATTTTGCTAAATTGCACAACACAACAGTAACCTCCACTTGCCAGAGTTCCAGGAACATGGGATCCTTGTAATAGTTAAAAAAACAAATAAAAACCAAACCAACAAAATTCTTAAGGATTTCAAAAAGACTACTAAGCGCGTTGCTAATTAAAATCTAATAATTATACAGTGAATGTAAAGGACTGCTGCGGAAATTTACAACAACTCCGGTTCGATTTTCTTTTTCTATTATTATTTTAAGTATAATTAAATATCACTTGCTACTTGCTATTACTTGCATAAAAATACAATTAAATTGCTATATTTAAACAATAAACATTTTATACATTCATTTACTATTAATATATCTCTTATTATGTGTACCTCCTCAGGATTGGTCCCAATTATGACAGAAATCATTTAGCACACCGCTGTACATTAATACCACTATGTTAATTAAAACCATAGCTATTCCAGCGTAGTGTTGTACATTTAGGGAGCAAAAGAGCTGGAGCATTTGATGAGCCATGATTCCTTCGATTCATCTTCATCTTCATCTTCATCTTCGTCCCATAAAGCGCTTACAGAGGAACCATACGACATGCGCACAAAGTCACCCGGACATTGGTACTTTGAAACTGGGGGTAGACAATAAGGTTAGATACTTTCTAGGCACTGGACATATTTGAGTTTACAGTATGTAACGTTAGTGAAGAGACTGAACAGTGTTAGTTAGTTAGTTAGTTAGCACCCCTGAACACCAACACAAGCCCTCAGACCTTGCCTGCCGCAGTCCGTTCACAAGCTTTTCTTCACTGTCCGAAATATCCAGTTTGGCGGGACGATACGGAAGTTGAACGATATAAGACAGTCAGCGAGGAGAATGTATTACACAACGATGTCAGTGTCACCAATATTTTACTCCGAATACAAATGCCCATGTAAACATGTGAATAACATGTGGATGAAAGGGAATCAATTTTGATCCGGAAGCACTTCTAGCAGACGTTTACATATATACGACAGCAGAGGGCGCACTTATAAAGCTTTTCTATACTGCAATACTGTCAATGTATAGACGCCAGGTTTGTGAAGAAAATTAAACTAATTTAGTTAAACTTCGCAAGAAAAAATAGCGAAATAACGGAAAATATCCATCTTGTAAAAATACAGTACATTTTCCATAATTACAATACAGTTTGTTCCTGTAATTTTAATGTTAAAAAGATCATAATGCTGTTTAATCACAGTTATTACTTAACATTGAAATAGGCCTATTACATTCTTACATTTTTGTGCACAATTTTTACAGAATGGGCATTAAATATCGTATCACAATGTGTCGTCAATATAGCAGGATGCATACTGAGTAATTTCACATTTCCAAAACCAGTAGGCTATTATTTACTGTAATTTTTATACCATAAACATCACATAGATTAAATGTACAATGAAAGTCCATCTCCTGGTTTAATTATACTCTTCAGGTTCAACTTGGAAACACATGGACATGTAAAGCAAATAACAGAATTTAAAAGCTCACCACACAGACATCCTATGGCTTTGACAATTAAGGTATCTGGTCACATCGCTGAATACACATCACACTGAACATCTAAGGCATTTGGATTCAAATCCCTATTGAAATCCAAAAAAAAAAAATTTGTTCAAAGTCAGATGCACAAACAATTTATCTGATTTGACCTTACTTTTTAGGTGACCACATTTAAAGACAACTTAACCTCTCTTTTTGAAATGTGAGATTTCATATGACATAATATCTATCAAATCAATTAACTTTCTTGACAGTTCACAAAAGGTTCACATGTAAAGGATCCCTGTAGTGGCTCACACAGTGACACAGACGATGACTGCCAGCAAACATGACATTTAAAAACACTGTAACTTCTAAATTGAGACTTGCAACCTGCTAAATAATGTGCATAACGTGCCTCATTTCTGTGTAGCCCTTATACATGATTGTTTCGAGTTTTTCACAGAAACACCACAACGAACATAATATAATGTAATATAATATCATCTATAACTGTAATCTTACCACCTCTTTCAATTCTACAATCCAAAGCAATAGTCGTATTGACAATACGAAGCGTGTTAACGACCATCGACTACCGTGCGCCTCCACCGGGCAGCCGGCACAGCAAAGAACATAAAGTTATCGCTTTTTATCTCTACTTTCACTTCTGTTTCAATTTGTTATAATCTCGTTTCCATATGTGTCAGTCCGTTGTTGTATTTGCATGTGCGTTCCTCGTTTCTTTTTAGGATCCTGATGACCTAATGTACTTGGCTTGTGTATATATCTCTTTTCGTTTAGTTCCCGTTGTAGTAAGGTTAGGTCCACTTTAGTCGTTGTTTATTCTGTCGCTCTCGCAGGGCATTTATTGAACAGGGTGCTTAGAAGCTTTTATTTCTTTGGCATTCATTTTCCGCCGGAGGTTCGAACAAGAATCCCCTGGGCCTGCCATCCTATATCTCTCTTGTCCGGTCTTTATATATCTGTACAGTATGTGTGTGGCTGTACATACACATACGTAGTTGTTTTTTTTTTTTTGGTGTTTGGCTTAGTGTTACGTTAGAATCATTATTATACTCATACCTTTTGTTTTTTAATATTTTGAATTGTTTTTAGCTTTATCTTTTTGTTTTCATTTAAATGTTTTAGTTTTGAAATGTTGTATGCATTTGTCATTTTATTAAATTTATTTTATTTTCTTAAATGTGTACATATATAGTATTTATAGAGTTTTAGCATTTAGTTTTAATTACATTTTCTTATTTGTAAGTCGCTTTGGACTAACGCGTCTGGCTCACTGACTCAAAGTAAATCAGTAACGCCAGACAAAGCCTCACTGTCCGCGGTCGGCTCCCGCTTTGCAAAAAGAGGAAGTGATCTGTTGGAAGGAGTAGCTGCAAAGCAAGGTGTGCTTCAGTGAAGGCAGTTCATTAATTTTAGAGGTTTTGAACCACACTTAACCCTTACATTGAATTACATTTTAACAAAGAATCTTTAAAAAAAAACTTAATTTAGGCGTTTTCAGTTACAGTTTGTCCTGTTATTTTACGGTCTCCTTGTATCCTCAAAACTATGGAAAAAACAAACAGGTAAAAACACAAAAGTAACAGAAAATCAGTTAAAATTACTAATTTTTTAAACGTGTATTATACTTCAAAAAGGCCCAACAAAATATATATAAAAGAGTTTTTTCCCTCTTGGCAATAATGGGGAATGTTCAATAGCCAATATACTTTAATATTGGCTAGATTTTCTTTCCCATTTCTTTTGCCACCGAGACAGATTAATAACCTCTCCATTTTCACAATTCCATATTTTTAGTTGGCCTCTAAGACGCCTCCGACGTGACCAGAAGCGCTGTGATTTTCTTCCTTGACCCATGCGTGGTGTGCTGGGGGTTTGTGTTAGTTCTCTTTATTTTACCGCAATCTTCGTCTATTTCGTCGAGCCTGCTTGGAGGAGTGCTGGGCTATGCCTTTGTGGTATTCTTTTCCCTTCCTGCGGGTCGTGTGTTGCTTCTTTGCCCCGTTCCTCTCCGTTCACACCCGCCTCCCCCTTTGTGGAAAAAATAGCCCCCAGTGCCAGTAGAGCACACTAGATTCGTTTGTCCTGGATGCGCTCCTCACCGAGAGGTTCCAAGGGAGAGGGGAGAGAACTATGCCTCCAGTGGGATCAGGCACAAGAAGGGGAGGAGTGATCAGACAGACCAATACTCATAAAGCGCAGGTCACTGAGACAGGTCGTTTAGCGCGGGAGCGCGAACCGCATGAGGTTGTGTGTGTGGGAGAGAGGTGGATATGGTGGTTTGGAGAGGCGATGTCAATGTCAGTGTGGGGCCCCGTAGGCGGGACCGTTGATGTGTCTTTTTTTGATGTTTTGTCTGTCGGATCACTCCTAGTAGGTTACGCTCTGGTGGATGGATAGTGGGGATGGTTCCTGTTTTTATTGGGGATACCAAGTAAATAAAGGAATACTGAGCAAAAATGCATGTAAACAAAATATAATGAGGATTCTCATTTTTGATTGTGTGGAGAGGCCACTATTTATGGAATTTTTTTTTTTTTTTACATTTAACATAATAAATACATGTAAGTATTAATATTACTACTACTAATATATACTTGTAAATATACTGATGTATTATTTCATTTAACATAAATCATTTCGTGTTAATAATGCCAATGTAATGTCGTCTAGGCTTGAATCCAGTGGAATATTTGGGACAGTGAATCCAATGAGAACTGGAACTTTCTGACATGATCTAAACTGTGAAGTTCAGCCAGATGACGAGGTGCTTAGTCTGTGGTTACTTCCCATCAGCACAAGCACATCTTGAGTTGTTCCCCCATCTTTGGTGTTGCTCTTACAAGGGGTTATTCACTAAGGGGATGGGAACATGGGAAATTCAATCACATCCCGCCTCTCTTGCCCCATCCCTCTAGACCCACAGTAGTCCAGTCAACTGGGAAAGTGTCATTTCACTGACCCTCTGTCTCGTCCAGGACCCCCAGCAGACGCCATGACATCAGCAGGACAGCAGACGAACCCCGCAGCGGTCATCTTGCACCTCCTGTCCTCAAACCACCCCGCTCCCCTCACCTCAGGAGGGCTATGAGATATTTGATACTGATCACATGGTAGTGAGGGCTTCTTCCGCGACCGTGTCTTTTTCCATCATTGATGGATTTTCCATCATATGTGAGTGTCAGGCAGAACTTGTAAATAGTTAATTGTTGATTATTAATTTCCTTAATATTTCCCTACATCATAGAAGCATATATTACATTTATGTTATGAATATTTACATTTTTGTTGTTTATTAATCACATTGATTAATAAAACACATATTTGACATAAACAATAAACATACACATTGATTAAAATAAAAATATTATATTAGTTAGCACCCAATATTTCTATATTATATTATAATAACAATAAAAATTTGAATGTTTAATTATTTTTCTAACATTTATATGATTACACTATTGTTCAAAAGTCTCTTAGTTTAGGGATGCATTTATTTGAGCAGTAAAAAGCATATGCTGATTTGGGTCTCAAAAAACAGTTTTATTATTAACAAAGTTGAAAGCAGCTGACTAGAAAAAGTTCCATAAAACAAAGTTAAAAAGAACAGATTTTTTAAATAACATTATATTTATTGTCACTTTGCGTCAACTTAATGCATCTTTGCTGTATAAAAGTAAAATAAATAAATGCAAATCTTACTGACGGGTATATTTATATTAATTTAAAATATCTATATATTTATCATATTTATTATAATATATTTAATTATAAATATACAATTCTTTACATAGACAGCTAATTTATATTTATTATGTAGTTTATATATTAGTTCTATATATAGAGTCATTAGTTCTAAAATAGTACAGATATAACCTGTTACAGTACAGTATGTGGTCACATTGAGTGCAGTCTAATAAACACAACAGAGCTGAAGGTGAACACAAGGTCACATCAGTGAACCATGATGCAAAGACCCGAAATATCACTTTACCATTGTTCAAAGTCCAGCAAAACACATTTGATTATAGTTCTCAGTCTTTCAAGCATGAATATGAAAAGAAAAACATCTCTTTGTACTGTACACACTGCCTTTCTCTCAGAATTCACCAGCATATGCTTTCCCTAACAACATAAGCCAGACCTCGTGCATTTAAAATACCACAGTGTTTTGGTGAGACATCCCATCCTCTAGTCTACAGTGTTTAAAAAATGCATCACCACTTCAGCCTTTCTCTTGCAATTTGAATGACGCGCAGCCATGTTTTAGTGCTGGAAATGTGTGCGCTTTGGTGTGAAGTAAGTCCTCTTTTCTTGGTTGTATATTCCTCATAAGGATGTTGTGAGTGGGAGACAATCTCTTGTGAAAAATAAGGGCTTTGGCTCCTAATTTTCTCAACTGAATACCGACATAAAACAGCAAGCAAATAAATCACACGGTGACTTGTAATGTGCAGATTACGCAAGTACAGAAAGTGAGTGGGCTCTAGAGGTTTTATTTTGCTTTCAGTGAAGATTAATGAAGAAGCCTGTATTTCATTATAGTCCAATTCAATGTCTATTGTCACTGAAATATGATAAATTACAAATGGCATCATACGCAATATTATAACGTTCCAGTGAGAACTTGACCTATGCTTAGACAAACACGATACAGTTCAAGTAGCCCACTTCACCCTCTGCACAGTGAGTATAGCACAAATCTAAAGACAGCAACAACATCCACTATAGATCTCAAAGATATTGTCCTATTATTTATTCATAAAGAAGTTACATCACACGAAAAATGTTCATGTAGACTGACTGAAAAACATCATTACACTTATATAGTGACAAAATAAACAAGAAAAACATGTACATCACACATTTCACCAATACTTAGTACATTCAAATATTAATTATAATTATTTGAATAATTATACAAAAATATTTTATGAAAATATTCACTAATAATTAATAATATCTTGAATTATTTGAATATTTTCTCTTAAATGGAAGGTCGGAATATGTCAAGGAGCAGTATGCAGACATGTTTGTACAGTCTGACTCTTTCAGATAAGAACCCATTGGCATTGCTCCTTTCCAGATCACTGGACAGCCACACCGCACTGGCGCAGAGCTGAAGTGCCAAGGCATTGTGTTTCACTCAGGAGGAACGTGACCCAGTGAACATTGTCCTTGGACAGATGGGCAGTCTGCTGCAGTACACTGTTGAATGAGGGAGCATGAAGTCCTGACTTCAGTCACACAGATGTTGAAATGTAAAAGTAAATGCTTGGCAAGGCACGTGCTGTTGAACATATCTATAAATAAACACAGGCAATGCAGCTTAAAGATGAATTTGCATATTTTTCTTTTTTTGAAAAGACCCATTTTATTCTCCCATGTTACTCTTTTTCTTATATGAACATAAACGTCTGAAAACGATTACACTTCTGTTTATTTAAGGATGCCTTTTGCATTTAAGACTACTTACTGTGTTATCGTTATAGGTGTATACCTCCAGGAATTGAGTTTGTCACCCCGTCCTAAAGCAACTATGCATAGTTTTTTATATTTTTGCGACTTTGGAGCCTACAGTTAAGTGAGTGGAATTCACTGTTGTAAATATATCACTGTTGTAATTACAGTAGATAGCTACACGTGCGTTTGTTGCTGCTGTAAAGCAATCCGCCCTTTTCATGGAATTTTGTACCAATCTTATATACTCCCAGAAAGAACAGCTGTATGTGAGTGAGCGTGAGAAAGGAACAGAAGCAATTTGCCTTATTAGAAGTCAGTGTACCATCAGAATGATTTTGAAACTGATATTTCAAGTAAAAAAAACAACAACAAAACATTAAATTGTCATTTTTAACACTAACGACAGAAAAACAGATTCCTAGTGCAGAGAGATTTCCTGTGTACAACATGCAGGAATTAGCCAATTTAGCATACATAAATATTTTGGAGATAAAGTCTCAGAAGTCCCCCCTGAGCATTTTACTTGCAGCTAGTGTTCCGCTCTATTAATAATCTGACACACTTCACAAGCAGCTTGATTCTTCTCTACAGTGGCTGGTTGATAGCACATCTTCACGTAAATGGCCATGTTGACACATATGTGATTTTTCTTTAATGCTGTATAGTTTTTTCCACCAAACCACATGGCCACATGTGTAAACTCATGTAGTTCAGGTTGTAAAACTTAGCGCCATTGCACTTAATCGCACATGACGTCATAAAACGTTGCCTTTTTTATATCACTTTATCACTTCCTTTCACAACATCTGTTGCCAAATATAGAATTTATCAGAAGTATCTGAAGAAAAGAGCTGAGAACTACACAACAGAAGAACGACCGACATCATATATTTTATTTTGGCATAACAGCGAATCCATTACATTGCACTTTCTCAATGCTTTCTCAATGTCAGGACTTACAGTTTGGTAGACTGAAAGAGGCCAACTGGAGAACTAATGAAGAAAAAGATTTAAACAATAGCAAAGCCTATTGTTTGGAAAACAGTTTCCATTTTGTGTATCTGTGGGCCACCGAACAGAAAGTATGTCAAACAAGAGACGGCTGAGAGAAACACGCTTCTCTTGTTAAAGACTTTATACAATGTATTAAGATGCATATTAAGACACGACACCTGAAACAGCTCAGACAGTATTTGTGTTGACTGTGACAAGAGTGGGGAAATAAATAACTGGGCTTGCTTAAAACGAGCAATAATGTCAAAATAGGGATAGTAGATTCCAGCAAAATCTAAAAGAACCGACACAAATGGCAGGCATGTACATATAAAACATTCAAAAATAACCCTGGACCACAAAACCAGTCATAAGTAGCACAGGTATATTTGTAGCAATAGCCAAAAATACATTGTATGAGTCAAAATTATAGATTTTTCTTTTATGCCAAAAATCATTACGATATTAAGTAATGATCCTGTTCCATGAAGATATTTTGTAAATTTCTTACCGTGCATTGCTAAGGACTTCATTTGGACAACTTTAAAGGCGATTTTCTCAATATTTTGATTTTTTGGGACCATCAGATTCCAGATTTTCAAATAGTTGTTCTCAGCAAATATCGCCTTCCACAAACCATAACATCTATGGAAAGCTTATTCTTATTTATATTCAGCTTTCAGATGAATTTTAAATGCTCAATTTCTGTCATGGTCACAAAAGAAGAAGTGATTTTGACATCAGCATTTCGCTGACAGTATTGATGAATTCTCATCTCCAAGTTAAAGATTTTATCGTAGACAGTGTTTCTGTGTAAAACTGATGTACACATATGTGTTGGTGATAGTTATCATCAAAAGTGCACCTTATATACAGCGGGTCCCCCCACAAATAATTACACTAAAAAGGATTGGTCACTCAAATTAAAAATTCCATGATCCATTATTGTATTCACTATATGCTGTCCAAACCTGTGGTGGGCATTTTTTTTTCTTTAGTGGAACCCAAAGAAGATAGCATAGGGAATTTACCTGTTTTGGTTCCTGAACTTTGTTTTTGTAATTCAATGGGGTCCAAAAAAAACCCTGTTGGATCTCATGAACTTTCATTTATTGGACAAAAACAAAACAAAACACTGAACATAGAGCAAATAGCTTCTTTCGATTTCCTACTGAAAGTCAGACAGGTTTGTAACGTGATGGTGAGTACATGATGACAGAAACTTTCCTTTTTACGTGAACATACCTTTAAGGACCTCCATTAAACGCTGAATGTTAATGCATTATATAACAAAATCAAAATCCCAGAGGCATTGTTTAGATATACAGAAAGATAATACAGATAACACAAGCACAGTTTTCAAGCAAAAAAGAAAAGAAAAACAAGTTTGTGTGTTTTAAATTGTAAAACAATAAATTTGTTCCAAATTAAGATAATAAATGAAGACTCAGTCCGTTTTTTCACAGGCAAAACAGAAAAACAAACTAACTGTACACAGCAACAACCAAAGATGCTTTTGTTGACCGGCACTTCTGTGAGGGGGTTAAGAGATACACGCAACTCTAGTTTAAACAAGTACAAAGACAATTTTATCAACCATAACTTCTGGAGAGAAATAGCGTAGACACTGGAAAAGGACAAAACTTCATTGTGCGCATGTGTTGAGGGCCAGTGTTTGAGCATGCTATCAAACACAAGTAGCTAGGCATTCGCGTCAAAACCTAAGTATACTTTGGGCTTTAAAAGTCACTGACAAAATGGCTCACAAAAACTGAAATTATTTTTAATAAAAGATCCAGCAGCTTTTGCGGATGCCACTTGGTTTAATATTTTGCTAATTTCAATAAAAATTCAGTTTTAAGTGTGCACACAAGTATCCACACACTTTATGGGGCCGCTGTAGGTTACACCGACATTTAACTTCACTTTTTAACACTGAGAATGGTCATTTGAAGGCACTCATCTTTGAGCACTTCAATGTCAGTTTTATAGGCATTTGTTTTGACCTCACTGTAGAAATCGGGCTTCTTCATAGCCAGGGGCGTCTCCACGGTGATGGATGCCCCCATGAGCGCCTCTGGGCTTTGGCCCCGCTGGAAGAGACCGAAGAAAGTGGCCAGGCCCCGGCCCACATCATGACGGGCCCCTTCATTGACAAAGCAATAGAGGATGGGGTCTGCCACGCAGTTGAGGCTAGTGAGCGCTAGAGTCACATGATAAGCACCAAACAAGTTCTCCTCGCCACCACAATCGCAGGGGTTGCTGAGGAAAAGCACGCTGCGCCACAGCAGGAGGACGTGGTAGGGAGCAAAGCAGAGGAGGACGATGAGGATCAAACTGAGGGCCAGCCTCTTGATTTTGGCTTTCTCTTGGCGCTCGGTCGAGACGTTACTGCGCACGGCTCTCAGGATGCCTCTGTAAGCAGCTAACATCACACCCCAAGGCACCAAGAAGCCGAGGAAAGTGCGGTAAAGGTTCATCCCGGCCACCCAATCCTGCATGGGATACTTCTCGAAGCAGAAGGTGTGGTTAAAGCGGTCCTTGAAAAGCTCATCGTGGAAGAGAGGTGCAGAGTTGGCCACTATTTCAGTTACCCACACAACGGCACAGACCAGCAAGGCTGTTTTGACCCTGCGGACTTTAGCAAATTTCAGGGGATGAGCCACTGCCAAGTAACGATCCACAGATATGCAGCAGAGGAAGGCGATGCTGACGTAGATGTTGGTGTAGAAGATGAAACCAAACATCTTGCAGGACACTTGACCGTGGATCCAGTTGTCGTGGTGGACAAAATAGTCAATCCAAAGTGGCAAAGTGGCTATATACAAGAGGTCAGCCACCGAGAGGTTCATCAAGTAGACCCCCAACTCATTCTTCTGTCTGACCTGCATGTACGCGGCCCACAGGGCCATGCAGTTAGTGGGGAAGCCAAGGACGATGACGAAAATATACAGCGCCGGCTGGAAGAACTGGTCTATGTTCGAGTCAACATTGCACGAGGTTGAGATGTTACACATGGTCTCTTCGCTTCCTCAGAGACTTATATAATCATCTAAATTGGCTGAGGCTTCTATGATCTCAACTCAAGCCATGTTTAAAAATAAGACTAGAAAGTATTGTATCGTATCGTGACTGTAACACTGTAGCCCACTACGGTCTAGCATGGTGGGCCTGACGTGTCACATGTCTCTGCCACATTTCATGGCTAGTGTTTTAACCTCTCGGAGAGCTCAGAGGTCAAAGATGTGTCCACAAGAGAACATGCCATTAATCCTCATTAAACGATCACCTTGGAGTGGTTTCAGGTGGGGTCAAGGTTTTTTTTAGCAGTATATAACAGTCACTTCCATCTCTGAAGGGCGCACAATGTCTAATCTTCTTTCGTCTGTCCAAAAACATCCATCTGCAAAATAGAAAAAAATTTTTTTTAGAGGTTTGGGAGTCATATGACTCAATATTTATGATCGCTACAATGTTTGTGATTTTTGTTATTGTTGAGAAATGTCCTTTCCTGAGCAGTGCTGTGTATCTGTTTGCACTGTGATACAATGAGTGTATGTTTTCCTATTCCCACCCCTAACCTTGGTCATCCTCCATTTATCATCTGTTTGTTTGGAGTTCAACTGAATTAACATTCATTACAAAGATCCATCCTGTTCTTCAAGGTTTGTATCTGCTGGTACAGAATCTCTAGGAGGAGTTTTTTTTCTGAACAGGTGTTTGTGCAGATCTTGGTATGAAGGAGGTTAGATCAAGCAGATTATATACCTTCTAGAATGAGGAAATATGATATAAAATAAACAGAGCAGAACATTATGGCTTGACAGGTGACCTACATGCTCCTTGCACACGCAAGCCACTTTTATAAAAACCTTTCCGATTCATACAGTATTCCCTAAAAAAGAGGTTTGACTAACACACACACACACACACACACACACACAGACACATATATATATACAATGAATTTAATTTATATTTATTTAATAATCGAGCAATTTACAACTTCTCATTTAAACTGTATAATTGTATGTTTCTTTTTTTTAATTATTAAAAATTATTTTTTTATTAAACAAAACAATAATACAAATTATTTTCATTTTCACTTCCATCATTTGTCACATGTGCAGTTCCTGTGCAATTATCAAGGATAACAAGTAGCCTTTTTGTAAATGGTGTTGTTATTTAACCGTTGTGATGTGGCACAGCCACAGTGCCTGGAGTGAGTGACACCAGGCTTGCTGTTTGCTTCAGACTGCATATAGATTCATAGAGAAACTGTGACTGTGCAGAAGAGATAAATGAGATATGCTAGTGTGGAAACTAACTGGGTGGCAGTGCATGTGCAATACGGTAAAGTATCATAATATTTTACAAATGCTTCTTGTGTAATTAGAATTTTTTTCCTAAAGTAAATGTAAAAGTCAGTGTTGTTTAAACTTCAGGCTCAAAGGAAATAGCTGAACAATGTGGAGAAATGACTCAATGTGATTCAGACTCGGGGGTGGGGGGTGACAACATCCCAAAACCATAAACCATATCAGTTCATTCTCTGAACTTAAATAAGTTTGAAACTTATACCACTGGGACTTTTTACATTTCAGAATAACTAAGACTTCAACATATTCCTTAGAAATGATACATTCAAATGATAGCTGCCTGGGGGTATTACAAATACTAGTGTACTGATTTGTTTTAAAGGGACTTTGTATATAGAGTCATACTGCTGTCATTATAAGATTACAACATATTTGTCAGTGTTGCAAAGCCAAACTCAAAATGGACTACTGTTATACAAAAGATAAAAGACACAACTAAACTGAAAACCAATTTTGCACTGATTGAGGAAATAAATACAACTTTACTCTAAACCCAATGCTAAATATGACCTGCACTCTATTTTGATCACTATAAAAGGTCTGAAATTGAACCAAACAGTTCAGTTAGAGGAATGACAGAGAACTTCCCTAGTGTGTCACCAGTCTTAAGATATTGCTTGTGAACTTGATGCTTTTCAATCAGTAGGAAATATGAGATAACAGCAGAAGTCTGCTGCCCTGACTGGGGCCAGTAACGGTGACCGATATGCCAACAGATGCCTAAAAAACACTGGCCTAATCCAATCTGTCATTCTGCTCCAATATTAATATCTCATAGTGGCAGATAACAATGTATCCTTTAATAGAGAAAAGCACAAAGCACCACAGGGAACGAAAGACTTAAAGATGATGGAACGTAAACCCCTGGAAAGTTGTCAACCCGACTTCACTTTCATTCAGGTTGGGCGATAAGTGTGCGGGGGACATAACTGGCAGTGATGTAAAAAGATATCTCAGATTAAAATATGCAGTTTGTGTGCATTTACAACTTTTGATCATATCAAAGTTTGCATTACACAAAAGAAGAAGATCTTTTAATGCAGTGCAAATAAATATAGCTGGCCTTTGTTCATGATCACTGTGGTAACATAAAGCACAGAATAAAGACCTGTTGCTCTCATTTTCCCCTCTATAGACAGGTGGAAATAATGAACAAAGCACTCGGATGTCGAACCCTATCTCCCATAACCCTGGAAACGAGGCTATGTATAATCAGGGACACCTGCGTTGCAGTAGTGGTCAGTCCATCACGCTTGTGATTGGCACTCTGGTCCCTAATGAGACTAGAAATAGCGTTGTGTCATGAAGTCATCAAAAACACATATCGCAGAAGAGGACTGCTCAACAGAACTGGAACGAATGACTGAAAAAACTTGCATAAAAGATATAACAGTATAGTTACAGCTGCAAAAATAACTGAATATCAAGATTGCAATTACAGCTGCCACAATTAAGTTTCCAGAAAAAAAGTGTCGATTACAGCCAGGGCAGGACTTAGGGGGTGGGGGCCCCTGGGCTTGAGGTTATGTTTGGGCCCTATACGGTATACTCTACCAATGCCCTCAAATAGAACATCATTATGGAGTAACACAAAATACACAAACATATGCTTTGAGGTTCATAAATAGTACAATTAATATGCAACTTGTCTAGGCTATAGTCAAAGTTTAAATGTAATATTAAATATTCATATAATATAATAAACAGGATGTGTTCTCTCAGTTAAGGGATCAAAACCCTGAAATAACTTTGAGAATAAAAAAGCCAGAGATTTTGGCTTATTAGTATTATAAAAGTTATTGTCCCATTTGTGTCCTCTTATGTCAGGTTCTTATTTAATCAATAAATTCAATGGAAAAAAAAGATATGCTGGCTATTAACAATCAAATTAAATCACTATCAACAAAATTCATAGATGGATTGTGCATAAATATTAAGTTTAAATATAACATTTGAATGTAGAAATATTAAATGATTTAAATAACTGAAATTATTTCATTAAATGAAATAAGCTACTTTTTAAAATATGAAACTACAACCGCCGGTAGGTGACAGCAAGTGACTGTCTTAATGAGTGAGTTGAATCAACCGATTCGTTTAAAAAGCTGATTCATTTAACTTTGCAAAGGACTGTAGTTATAGCCTGATTTAATCATTTGCTGGTCCGTGTAATGCTGAGAAACAAAACACTGTTGTTCGGAGACGCAGCGGTTCTGCTGTTTCTGCTGTTCTATTTTCTTTCTGACGGAGCAAAACGGAATTTTGTGTCTGAAAGTTACTCTGTAAGTTGTTGTTTATTGTTTATTGTAACAACAATGGGTCCCCCTACAAGGCGGGGCCCATGGGCTGCAGCCCACTCAAGCCCAATTGTAAGTCCGGCCATGATTACAGCATTCAATTTTAGATTACTGTCAATGCATAATGGCTGATTAGAGGTGTTTAAATAAGCCTACACCTTATCAGTAATGATAACCGGTATTAATGCGCATTTTGTTTTACTCTTTGATTTGTGTTGGCACAAAAACAGTCATGTGAAACTCTGTATTCTTCATGATAACAAAATGATAAGCATTCTAATAGCACATCAACCTGAAACCTGTTGCATGTTTGACAAAACACCAGAGTGAATAAGCTCCCATTCTAACACAATGGACATGGCTTGCAGCTAAAGCTCACACAAAATGTATGGGTCATTTCTGGTACTCTGTTTTCAAACTCAAATTCTTGGCTCTCCTTAGGTTACTCATTAGTTAAACGTGTTTATGGCTGTAAGGGTGGGTCTGAGTGTTTAACTTAAAATGTAGGACATGTGTTTAACATAGGATCTGTTCCTCTAATGCTCTCAAATGTAACAGTCTAAAAGTAAAAATGTCCGCTATTTTTTCCAACTGTCAGCACCAGTGACTACACAGTTGCTTGCATCATATTTTTTTCACCAGAAACAGAGGGACAGTTTACGAAAAATGGAAGTTCTATCATCATTTACTAAACTCATCTTGCTATAAAAATTTATTTATTTTTTCTAAGACGCACAAATGTTTCGGACAGACAGAGACAGACAGATAGACAGATAGATAGATAGATAGATAGATAGATAGATAGATAGATAGATAGATAGATAGATAGATGTTGAGTAGTTTTTGTGTTACCCAGCCATTGGGTTAGTGGCTGGGTCATTCTCACTGACAGCTGAAACCATACCCCCCCCAGACGAAAAAACCCAGCACGGGGTTACTTCAACCCAGCTGTTGAGTTACAGTTGGAGTGCAGGTTTTTTTGCATCCTCTTGATTATTAATGTTGCCTAATTAATTCCTAACCCAGCATTTTTTACAGTGTAGATGTACAGACAGACAGACAGACTGACAGAGATAGATAGATTCCCAGGCAAAGATTAAGCAATAATGTCAAAGATACAGAACATACAGAACTTTTTTAATGACAACAATTTCTGATCTTTTGATCTATTAGGACAAACTGCCCAAGGGTACAGCATGTTGCGTAAGCAACGTTTAGTGGTGGGCATTCAATAACTATTGCTACTTCAAAAAATCTATTATAGAAGCCAGACAGGATAACGTGGTTTTGCTGTGTAAATACAAATAAATCATAATCAACTCCTGCAAAATGTTATCACGTTCCGATGAAGCCTGTTTAATTAGGTTCAATTTCAAGTGCTGAATAAGGTAATTATCTCAATCAAATCAGCCTTATTCCTAATGGCTCAAATGTCAACTTTGTTACCTCCTTTTGATGTAGTTTTTGTTTTGTTGTGTGAAACAAACTTTTGTCACACTGTGACAGACATGGTACATGCAGGGAAAATTAATAGGAAAAGGAAGGCTGGACACTTGACCCCTGAATGACCTGATCTCCCAAGGCACTGGCCCTGTCATGAAATGACAAATGTTGTTATTGTCCTGTTTGAAGAGCGAACTGAAGTTTTCTGCAAAGTAACATGCATTTGTACAACAATGCGAATGCGGAAATACCTTCTAAAACAAACTGTTGTATACATAATGATATAATGACTTGCATTTTTTGAGTAACTGTGGTTAGCTAAGTGTAATGAATTAGGCCCGGACCCTGCCAGATGGATTTTATCAGAGCAATTAACAGCTTAATGTTTTGTGATAGCTGTCCCTGTGGTTCAGTGGGTCATGCTAAATAATGAGTCTAAACATGACGGCCTTAACAAGACCCTCTCTGCCTTGAACCTCCCCTCTTTCTGGTCTGATAGGAAAGACCCCAGTGTTATCACAGCACCCTCACAATAGCAAATACAGTTAGTATTTGAAGAGAGGAGCCGGCAGATTTCCAATCAGGAGGTGCCGAGAGACAAGTCTTTCAGCTATTTCTTAATTAAAGAGCTGGAGAGAGACATGAAGAGAAAGGAAGAGAAAGACAAGAGTGAGAGGGAGGCATCCAGAAAAAAGGCTAAATCTAAAATAGAAAGACTGATTATTCATTTATTCACTCATTAGTGGGAGATCAGATCAAGGATACAACAGCCAGGCCTGGCAAAACTCCTGGATGTGCAACAGACACTGGGGTCAAACAGGGTTTATTAAAATGTCCACAGGAAGGACAAAAGGACAGCTAGATCTAAAGCTAGATATAACCTTACTAGACATGGGGCATATTTTAAATGTGACAACAGATGCAGATATGTTTATAGACACACAATGATGTAAATCTAAATATATTTTTCATATTTTCCAATAATTCCTGTGTGATAAGGTTTTTACAGCTGTGGTACAAAGAAATGCCCAAAAATGGCCTGTACTCTATTAAAGAAAGTGAAAGGTTCTGCAGCAGGCTGAGTGATTCAAAATTGTTCCTGAAATCGCTCAGCAGCATGAGCTCCGTCAAGAGCAGCTCTTAGAAACCATTTCTTTCCAAGAAAAGTCATCCCATTAAATCTTAAGTCCTTTCCAGTTCTCACAGAGAAGACTAACAGGTTGTTCCCTTTCAAACGGTCTCTCCCGTTGGGTCATTGACGCTTCTGGGGGAAACTCCTGTTTACTTTGATACTGAAGCCTGCTTTGTTCACATTCGTGCAACTGCACAAACCAATGGCTCTTCAACCCGCCAAAAGGGGAGGAGCTGCCATTTTGTCCAAATTTTTCTCCTTCAGTTATGAAGATAATCTCCTCACTGACTCTGCAAGCAAGAAACCGAAGAAGAATAAAGAAACTCAGCCTGCTGCTCGTCACCGTGAGAAGGAGCCCCCAGCAGTGGAAGAAGCCAGAAGCCTTCCTCTGCAGCCATCTGGCGCATTTAAGAGCAAATTTCTGAGCAAATTTCTGAGCAATTTCCAGCGGCATTGTTTGAAATTTCGCACCGCAATTGTGGCTGCAAAGATGGCGGGCTCAGACCCATTCTTGTTCTCAGGTATCTGAACCGCTCACTAATGAGACGGTCGTTCAAGATGTTGGCCCCGAGGACTGGTTTCTATCAGTGGATCTAAAAGATGCCTACTTTCACATCCAGATAGCCCCCCATCAAAAACCGTTCTTGAGATTTGAATTTGAGGGAATTCAGACGCTCACTCCTCTTGGTCGCCCCACTCTGGAAGAATCGGATGTGGTTCACCGAGTCGATTCAGATGCTATCGGCAGCCCCTTGGTCCTTCACCACTGAGGAAGGAACTACTCTCGCAAGCAAAGGGCATGATATGGCATCCCCGGCCAGAGCTGTGGAGTCGTCATGTTTGGATGTCTCTGCCTTTGCAGCTCCCCCTGAGTATTACTAATACCATTTTAGAGGCTAGAGCTGCGTCTACAAGATATCTTTACACACTTAAACGGTCAGTCTTCTCTCACTGGTGTGCTGCACGGAACCAGGACCCGTCACTGTGCAACGTGTCCTACGTGCTAACCTTTCTACGAGAACTGTTGGATAAGGGGTGCACCCCTTCCACGCTCCACTTCCATTCTCTCGTGGCTGGCCAGTCAGTTGGCAGAAACAATCTAGTTGTTAAGTTTCTGAGAGGAGCTCGGAGATTGAATCTGCATCTCTCTCATACTTTGCCGACTTGGGACTTATCTATAGTCCTTTGGGCCCTGCAAAGTTCCTCGCTTTGAGCTGCTCCAGTTGGCCGAGTTGTGGCCCCTGTAGCTTAAGACCACCCTCCTTCTGGCTTTAGTGTCTGTCAAGTGAGTGGGTGACCTGCAAGCACTGTCAGTAAGTGCTTCCTGTCTTGAGTTTGGGCCTTACGACTGTAGAGTCATCCTCAAACCGAGACATGGCTATGTGCCAAAAGTGCTCTCCACTCCGTTTAGAGCACAAATCATCACCCTCCAGGCACTCCCCAATTCAGAAGGTGAGCGCGATCCTAATCCACTCTGCCCAGTTCAGGCTCTTAGAGTGTATGTTGAGTGCTCTGGCCCATTTAGGCACTCAGAGCAGCTCTTTGTATGCTTCGGAGAGAGCTCAAAACGGTTGCCGGTTACGAAGCAGAGACTATCTCACTGGATAGTAGATGCTATAGCCCTGGCTTACGACTCAGCAGGCTTGAAGTGTCCAATAGGTGTAAGGGCCCACTTCACCAGAGGAATAGCCTCCTCCTGGGCATGGTCCAGCGGGACTTGGATGTCTCTGCCTTGCAGGCACTGATCTTGTCCACTCAATTCAACCTTTGTAAGTGGAGAGGGTTACATTATGTAGTCCTCAGCCTAAGTGGCTTGGGTCTCATTATTGGATCATGCTTACAGGAGCCCTCAGTACGGGTGCTCCGGGGCTGGGCTCGCAAAGTGGCTTCATTCTGCACTAGAGCTGCTGATTATCATGCATATCTTGTCAGTAAAGCCGGTTCTGTGAATAGGTAATCTCCATCACGTGCTTTTAGATGGAGTGGCATTTAATACACAGATCCGTAGTTCACTGACAAGGTACGCAAAACCACATTCATAATCGCGTTTATGAAATGAAAGAAATCATTCTGCAATTATGAAAGTAGTTTTTTGTGTAGCTTGTCAGTGAACTACAGCTCTGTTTATTAAATGCTGCTCCATCTGAAAGCATGTAAAATACCACAATTAATAACATGTTTTTACTCCAAATCACTTCATATCATTATAATTCAAATTTCGAGTGTTTGAACTAACCTTCTTTGGTATGATGTGGCTTCTTACACAGAATAAGGTACGCAACATATTTCATAGTATTCTAATCAGTGATAAAGGCTATGTCGATTAGCATTTCATTATTATATACTTTATTATAATAACATTTATAATAAGACGAACTCAGATAAACTGGAGTTTATCCTGGATTTCTTTTGTGGGGCGTATTTGGAGTTTCCGCGCGAGAACGCCCTCTGGCCTTCGGATGGAGATTAACTGCTGATCACAGAAGCTTCTAATCCCTGACAAATGCCACGACAATTGCAGCTTTTGCCTAATTGCTATTTAATTTCGATTAATCATGCAGCCCTTTTCTGCACTTGCTTATAGCACAGCGCTATTAGATGTGTTCCCCATAAGCGTCAGCGAAGCAGCGGAAGAGACTGTTTTAAAGTAAAGGTGGCTCTGGTTACTAACTTCGACCTCGGTTTCCCTGCGGATAGGGAACGATCGTGCGTATCGGCCGTGCTATCAAAGGCGTGCAAAGCACTCCCGATAGATGACTGTCACTTCAGTCGAAAGATCCTTACAAAACGGCACTCAGAGCCAACTTATAAAGTGGTCGGCTCCTCCCCTTTTGGCAGGTTGAAACGCCATTGGTTCGTGCAGTTACACAAACATGAACAAATCAGACTTCAGTATCAAGAGTAAACCGGAGTTTCCCCATAAGTGTCATGCAATGCTCGCCCTTATCTCAGCAAACATTTTTACCACAGTGATTATATGATATTTTATTAGGGAAAAACACATGCGAAAAACAATAACTGTAAATCAAGAAATGCAGGTGAGAACAACTCTCATATATTGCATTTTCAGTGGAAAAATAATAATTTCTTATTTAATAATAATTTTTAGTTAATTCTGAATAAATATAGAGTAAAATAAGTGCTCATTTCCAATATGCATCTCATTTGCTGTCATTAGAATACATGAGATACCAATATATTTACAACTCTCTAGGTATTGGTCCATTGGACCATCAAAAACCCTATTTTGTTCAAATAGATGAAAACAAAAAAAGAAGCACATTTGTTCTGTATAAGGCTAGAACATAGAAGCACATAGTCCTATACTAAGGCTACTGCATTCACCGTTGTCATATCAGGTTCATGCCTTGCCCTGGAGAATATGACAAAGGGGAGGTCAAGTCCTGTGGTTAACTGCTTTTTCTAGATTGTTGACTGGTGAGATTTGACACCTTTACGTGCTGGTATCCAACCAATTTCTTCATCCTCTTTAACACTGATACATTTCAAAGAAATAACAACAGTGTAACTTTTAAGAACCAGTTAACCATTTATTAACTCTGTCATTTGAATATCTACACTGTATCTGTATTTATATATGATTTTTTATCATTTACATACTATATTCAATCTAAAACTTTATTTTAAACAGTATTTTGATACATTTTATTTTATTATAAATATTATCACATCAATCAAATCACATATGACCGAAATAGAATATTTGATATATTTTTACTATTAAAAATTCATTAGACACATCAAAACCATATAATTGAAGGCATAAAGGTGATTAAAAAATGAAATACATTTAAAGAAATGGCCAGTTGATATACACTTTGAAAAAGGTGAGCTTTCCCTTACACATTCATATCTCTTTTAATCTAAAATCCTGATAAAAAGATGTCATTTTTATAATATAAATGTTTTGCCATTTATGATAGACATCACACAGAGCAGGTTTTCTGTCATTTAATAATTTCTCATTCAAGCTTTCGAAATAAAGCCTTCCATTCTAAAATTATGTAACACCATGCAGATCTGGTTTGGTACCTGCTACATATTTCCAAACTATGAAACTACAAAAGCCATAACGGTTGTACATGTAATGACATGAATAACAAAAGGAACAGTGACTGTTTGTACTGGTCTGCCAGTCCACTTTAATCTTACACACACACACACACACACACACACACCCACACACACACACACACCCACACACACACACACACAGGTCAACGTGTCTGAATTATATTTAGCAATAGAACGTATGAATATATTCCTGATGTTATCAAGACATATTCTTCCTCCAGCAGTCTTTCCTGTCCTAAAGTGATGTTTAGTGGAAAAAACAAAATCATTCAAAGATAAATGTAATTACAGACTTACAGCATTCTGGGCTTGTGGTCTGCATTAGCCAACAGTACAAAAGAGCTGATGAATGTGTCATTACCAGTGATGAATATTATGGTCTTTGAAACCTGGCTCCTTTAAATGTGACATGTCGACTTCAGTATGATGGTAGTGGTGCAAGAAGCCCAACTAAACTTATTTTTTTACTGCCAGGACGCACCTGGCTGTTCAAACAGCAGAGGCTTTTAACATAAGAACATTGGGCAACTGAAAGGAAACTAATTCAATTGGGCTCCAAAATGCTCAGTATGATGAATAAGCAGGTAGAATGAACACAAACTCATGGTGTCTACCTGAGGGCATAAGCAGATCATTCACCACACCATGCCGGTGCCCACGGATGATGACATTATGCATTGATAGATTGAAAATGATTCAAATTCAGCAATGGTGTTTGCTGTTCACTGATGCACAGCTAGACAGACAAATCAAGCTCATCAGCTTTAATTGTTTTAGTTCATGCACCTAGAAAGGTATAGTCCCACTTCAAAAATTTAAGCTTCACATTTCAACTTTTAAACTCTCTGGAATGTTGGTTCATTATGTATCCATTGTAAGTGTGTTACTGTAACCACTATTAAAGGAATGGTTTGCCTACAACAATGAAACAAAAGCGGAAAGCACGCACTGACCAGGAACTGTCAAGCTCCACAAAGAACACCATACAAGTGGTTTATGGTACTCATGCACTATTTAGGTCTTCTGAAGCCATTATGATTTATATGCATTATGAGAGGAACAGACAAATATTCAGCTTCCTTTCCGCCATAGCTCTCAAATGTCACTTGTGCTTGCATGTATTCAAACATAAATAGATCTCATGTGTCTCATCACTGAAGCAAGTTTGAAAATGTGCCAACGAGAGTGAGATTGAAATATAAGTAATTGTCCTTTATTTTAATACATGAGAATGTAATTTGTGACAAAGCTGATTTTTTAGCAGCTATTATTCCAGTCTTCAGTGTCACATGATACTTCATATAAATCATTTTAATATGCTGATTGGTGCTTATAATTATCATTGTTGAAAACAGTTCTGCTGCTTTATATTTTTGTGGAAACTGTCATACATTTTTTTTGGTTGATGAATAGAAAGTTTGAAAGAACAAGATTTATTTTAATTAAAAGTATTTTGTTACAGGACTGTTTACTGTCACTTTTGATCAGTGTGTCTCTGCTAAAACATTTACTGAACCTAAACTTTTGAACAGCAGAGTATATAGAAGATACATCTGGATATTGTACAGAATATCAGTTTTTGTGGGTGAACGTTTTTACTTATTTAAAACCCCATATCTCGTTGTATAAGCTATGCATTACTTAAGCGAAGAAAATAAACCCCAACTGACTTCCTGATATGTCTATTTCTTATGCGGACATGCACTTACACACACGCATAGACATAAGCAAATGCAAACGCTCAGAGATACACAAAATGAAACTTCTTAACCTCTGAATTACACACAAATGAACCTTTGTGTTTGAGGTCATGATGATAATAAACATCAGTTATGGGCTTCATTAGAATACATTTTTATGAGAATGTCGGGTTTTTCATCCATATTAGTTAAACTAATTACTGGCTTAGATTCTTATTTTGTCAAATCAGATCACTACTGTACAAAACTGTTCAATTAAGCGACTTGAAATCTTCCTTTGGAACCACTAAGCATTGGTCCTTTTATTTGTTCTCAGATAAAAGTTTCTTGAGAGGAGCAATGTGCTTTACAAGGAACGGACCATTATACCAGTACACCACATTCACATAACAGACTGACCATGGCAGGTGAGCTGCCCGTCTCCCTTGGTATTGATTCAGGGCAGGTATTTAATCCTTTCCTAACTGTGTTTTATGCTCCAGTGGAGAGGTGGCCGTGTGTCTCTAGAGAGACCAGGGCAGGCATCCTGCAAGGCGAATTAATGACTTCAATAAAAGTGGCACATTTTCCACTCAAGTCCCCAGTCAAGAGTTTTATTGGTAAGGGTTAATTTGGCTTAAACCAGTTGGCTGCTTTAGGCAAGGTCACAAATTCGAATCGCCTTTACCCCGAATCGCAATTAGAACAGGTATCAGCATGATGATATATTTTCTGAATGCAGAAACAGGGAGAGACAGAGTGAGAGATTCTACCACTAATTTCCCTTCAAGCTCACTAGGGCGGCTTCATGCTGTTTTTTTTTATTTTTTATAAAGCTCAGAGGAAACACCTCCACATCTCATCTGGTGCATCTGGTCCACTTCTGCTATTGTTCTGTTTCATCTGTGATTGTGTTGACAGGCTGTAACTTGGCAGCAATGCAGCACAGAAGAGGACATTGCTGGCACCTGCTTAGCAAAAAAACAGAGCGATGTTTAAAAGGAAACTAGCTGCAGTGTCATGCTGAGAAAAACTTCAAAGCAGAGAAGGATTAGTTTATGTGACATTGAAGTGGCCAAATAGTTTAGCAGGGTCAGGATAGGGTAAAGAGTCGAAAACCATTATGAAAGAATGAAGAACCACAAGAAGACTCACAACATTCTCACAAATGTGTATTCAAATGAAGCCCATAACTGAAAGAATGTTTACTGACATTATGTCCTCAAGCAAAAAGGTCATTTGTGCATATTCAGTAATGTTTGTAATTGCTTGTGTGTGTACTTTCTGCTTTTACACTCTTAAACAATTAAGGTCCAGGGGTCTTGCAGCGATTCCATATAAGAACCATTTTGGTTGTTCCCAAAGAACCTTTCAGTGAACAGTTCTTAAAATAATTTTTTTTTCTTAGTGTGCATTCACATTTACTGTTGCTCTGCAAAGTTTCATAGATGAAATCCAGTCATTTTAATAGGAATCCACACAAGCGGGAGATTCGTATAAGGGTGAAAAAGTTCTCATTGCAGATTTGTTTCGGATTCAAATCGATCACGTGCATATGTAGGGTGTTGAACAACAGAAAGCTGCTTCGTTTGAAAGTGACTATGCATGAAGGACCGCTCACACATGGCTACAAATTGACAATGCTGCTCACAGAATTTTGCTAATGTGACCACACCTTCAGTGTGTTTTAATATTCTGAAGAAACTTTTTCCACTACAAAGAATCTTTTGTGGAATGGAAAGCTTCCATGGATGTTAAACGTTCTTTAATGGAACCAGAGATGCCAATAAATAAATTGTTGATAATGCTGATAATAAACATTAACTTGACAATAATTAACAGGACCTTTGCCTGTCAAGGAAAACTGGTCAAAACAACTTCTGAGTCCACACTACACAAAAAAGCACACGCAGAGAGCGGGATAGTTACAAAATTTTGAACAACACATATAGTAGAAGCTTATCTCAAGATATCATCAATCACCTACTGCATTCCTCAACATTTTCTTTTCCACGATCGATGAAAGCCTGTTAAAAGCTGTAGTTGTAAGAGCCTAAGGAAAGGTTTAAAACGCTCTGAGCCATCTAAATTGTTGGCGATGACCAAACCTCCGTCTTTTATTCTTGCACGTCAATACTGCCACAAATGACTACACTAATAGCTTCACTAAAAGCTTCTAATTTTGTCCAGAGGACCACAAGGGGCTGAAGATTACCAGCCAATACAGAACGTGTTGAGTTACACCATCTAATGTGGAGAGAAACAAACAACAACGTGCTTCATCGGAGACCTGGTGGACTGTTGGCGTTTTCACTTTTTACGTAATACAGCCATGTTAATCATGATCCAGATCGAGCCTCTGGCTCTAAGAAGTGAGATGCGTATATGCAAGATAAGCATATGTCTGCTGGCGTAATTGATGTATGGTATGTTTCTGCTGAAGTCAGTGTCAGGTTGCTGACCAGATCAAACCATTCAATAGATCTCACTGATACGCTTAGCATGCTGCACACTTTACATCGGCACTAGAGGTCTGTGTTGTTTCCATAAAACTGCATTGCATTTAAGGTAAAAAGACTGACCACAAAAAGCCGTATGCAAATAGCTTCAGTAGCCATTAACTTCAACCTTTGCTGTGAACCGTTGGAACAATAAAATCTGCTCCTACTGTAGGTGTTTTAAACTACAAATTACTCAACATATTTAATTATACACTTAAATGCTATGAGTTCATTAGTAAGTTTGAAAACAGCCACTTGTGGGGCCAGCATGCCACTGGGTTATAGCTTCTCTCACACAATCTGGTGCTCAAACCAGACATTACCCTCACAAAACACCCTTATTAGCTCAGGCGGGTGGCACTGGAGCAGACACCTCATTGGTTCATGGGAAGATTACTCTTCTCTTCTAGTCATGATTTTAATGTTAGTTCTTATCTCGCATCCCCAAGAAGGCAATTACTGTTTGTTCAAAAGGAATGATTAAATGTTGCACTTGTTTCCTAACAAAACCAAGAGAGAGACGGTATATCGGCCAAGGCACAAGGGAACATTACAGAAAAGCGTTTCACGTGCCACACTGCTGTTTGCCTTTAAAGGATCAACCATATGCTGGAGATGCTGCAAGAAACAAAACCAGCCCCAAATTACAGCAAGGAGAAGAGGAGAATACACGCATCTCAGGTGCCAGGTTTACATGTAGAGCCACTGTATTGAATTCAGATTGTATTACATATAAAAGCCAATGAACTAAAATAAAATATGAAACGCAACTACTGTAGTATTAGTTTTCATATATTTTTATCATTCGCTGCAAATTATGCTTTTATATGACAAATGTGAGTGAAAATATATTGTATTGTACACAATGCTGCTAACATGCTGTAAACACTGCCAAATGCCTTTTATAGCTTGTTAAATCAAGTTGTACTCACTATAACCCACATGTGTTCAACAGAGGAATTCAGTGGAAAGAACACTCAAGCATCAAACTAAATGCATTAATACATAAGCTATTATAACTAAAGGGGGACTGCTGTCCTTTACAATTATGCCTAATTGACAAGGTTAACATTATGGCTCATTAACAACATCTGAAATGCAGTTTCCTTAGTCAACGTAAATGAGTCATTTATTAAAAAGGGTGTCTTTTGTGTCCCTCATGAATACATGTGTGAATAATGACATTTAACAATGAAAAAGCTGAAACCAACTTTTTTTGTTATTGCCGACACTTTTCTTAACATAAAGAAAGAAAGAAAGAAAGAAAAAGATTATACTTTTTTTTGGCCTGTCACAATGTCCCAATCCTCTATGCTGTTTTAACACTGCTCAATGAAAGCTATTCTAACTGTATATATTTAGATTTAATAAAATATTCTATTAAAGTTGTGTAAAGACAAAGTTGCGTAGAGTGCATTTCAAATAGCCTAACTTTCTCTTCTTTTTAATTGCTTTACTATATATTTTGTTAGGTTTGTCACTTGTGTATAATCTTGAATAGTCAACATCCTTATGATGATTTTGTAAACATCTGCTTACCAAAAAACTAGAAATCTGCTTTAAATAATTTTTCTAACACTGTAAATGCCATAACCTCACAATGCTAGTAATTACTAAATGAACTGTAAAAAAACCAAACAAACACTGATACCATCAAACCTGTTACCAAGTTTCATAGCTATTTCCCCAACATGTCTTAAAAATAACCTTCATAAAATGGAAAAAGCACCTCGTTGAATGACCCCAATAACTTGTATTATGTCTATGCATTATCGGCTTAATGTCTTGTTATACATCACACGCCTAAATTACATAATATTAGATCTCGAAAGCATATTAAACGTGGCAATAAGGCAAAAGGACAATTGTGTTGCAGAATTGTTCAATTGTTTTGTGACACTTGTTTTTAAAGTAATGAAAGCACGATTTAATGACGATTTAATTTAATAACGTCAATATCAAAAGATTTACATAACCGAAGAAAAAAACTAAATGATGACACTTACATGATAGTGTGTCCGCAGGTCATTTAGTAATAGCGACACTCATACTGCCAGTGACAGAGGTGATGTTCTCTGTATCTCCAAACCGCACACGCAGCGACAAACCCAACAAACTCTCCTTTCCCTCATTTGAACGAGGATCCGGGCAAACATCGAGCACAATTTAGGTGAAAGCAGCCGTAACTTAGGTCTGTAAGTTTACATCACACCAGCGGACAAGCCGAGAGACACTTGCGAAGTTGCAAAGCGCAAACCGAAAGTGAGCAGCTGGAGGTTGAGAAGAAATGTGGCGTACGTTATCCGATACTGACCGTCCCATTTATCTTCAGACCGTCCCAAATATCGGCTGCAAGTTCGAGATGGGATTGCCATGACATCTGGATATGATGAAACTTGGTTTCAAAACGTTCCGATTTGATCGTTTATCGTTTGTTTTATAGTGCCATATCAGTTTATTTGCTGTTCCTGGCTAAATATGTCACTTCTTAGTCCATAGCAAAATGTATCAACAAATAACTCCACAAAAATATGATCATGTAAAATGTGACTAAACCTATTTTTATGCAATACTTGGACACTGGTTTCTGAGAGAAGAAAATTGAATTTTTACAGAAATCTGTTGGAGTTCGTCTCGCGAAACTAGAACTTTTAGCCAAACGCCAGTCGTTTAACTCAATACTTTTTAAACAGTGATATACCCACAACGTAAATGTATACAATAGTGATAAACAATTAGCCTACGTTTTGTCACGTAGCCTGCTAATCGATACGGATCCCTTGCGTAAAGCGCTCGAGCAGCGCGCTGTTGCTATGGTTACTTAAACGTTTGAAAACCTTTATGTACATTTGAACAAAATTACAGTAGATGCAAATTGTTCAATAGCATGTGCTTCATCAAAGAGAAATGTTAAGCCAATTGCTTGTCTTACTCTACTGACAACGTCCAACCAACACTAACAAGACCAAAAACAGTTATGAAATATAAACACAGACATCAGCTAGTCAACTATTCACAATAACTATTTTATCGGATGATGCCAACCCTGAAACAACATACAGAACTAGCCAATTTTGCTATAAGTTTAATTGCATCATATAATAATTGCTGTTAATAGTGTTCATCGTCTGTTTGATTTCTGCCATATGTGTACATTAACTGACAATCACCACTGATAAGCTAGGCTACTAGGCTACTAAATATTGTAGAAACTTAATTTTCTGTAAAGTTGCTTTGCAACGATTTGTATCGTGAAAAGCGCTGTACAAATAAACTTGAATTGAATTGTAACAATCAATTTACCCTAGAGCAGGGGTCACTAAACTCAGATCTGGAGGGCTGGTGTCCTGCAGAGTTTAGCTCCAACCCTAATCAAACATACCTGAACCAGCTAATGAAGGACTTACTAGGTATAGTACTTGAAACTTCCAGGCAGGTGTGTTGAGGCAAGTTCGAGCTAAACTCTGTAGGACACCATCCCTCGAGGACCTGCAAGTTTGGTGACCCCTGCTTTAGAATGGACCCTTTTCACAAGAATGTGATGATGTGTTTCAATGGTCATCAGCATTGTAAATCCTTGTAAAAAAAAAAATTGTTTTCATTTTTGTTTTCATTTATGCACATTTATAACTATACTTTGTATTATATTACCTTTACATCAAATTACAAAAAACTAGTTAACACTAATGTGAGTCTCTCTCTCTCTCATCTTTTTTTTTAAAGTCATGAAAACACTATCATGGAGTTTTTCTTTTGCTATTTGAGCAAATGGGAATTCAAAAAATGTGGTATTCCCCCATTCACTGCTATAGAAGTTTACCCAACTATGATGACTTCTGCTGCTGAGAAACCAAAGTTTAAAGTTTAAAACCATAAACACTATACAACAATCAAGTACATCTTTGGTTGTTTTTTGTCAGTATTATCTACTTGAAATAAGAATTATTAAGAAAACAATATGGAATCCCTAATAAATGGATGTAACACAATAATGCTAGCTAATAATGCAGTGACAACAACTGTCTTCAACTACACATATTATAGCAGTCACTTAAAACTGAACTTACCTGCAAACAGGAATGAATCACCTCCATGTACTGTACATCACAATGGTTTTCCCCAAGGTCTAACAAGCCCATTAGAGTCCATTAAAACTCATGCGCCTCCCCTAACTGCACTCTCTTTTAGAAAACATGATTAGAGGTAGCGCCAGGCTTAAAAAAAAACTCATGTGCCTGAGAATAAAAGCAGTTTGATTGTTTGATGAACAAACAAAGAATGCATCACTCTAAGGGCGTTCCAGGTCAGTCTTGGAAACACTTGAATACTCACCGTCCAATCACTTGCTTTGAAATAATCTTGACAGTTACTTAGGTGGTCCAGAGATGTTTTTTCATCATAAACCTTTCGTGTTACACTCATTTATAAGTTCATACAACAATTTGTAAATTATTTAAGGTTAATAATAATATTTATATACTTATTAATGAGCAAGGCCTCATCCTTAGCATTTGAAAGTCTAAAGTGGACAATCTCTACATCTGGACTCCATAATCCAATGTTGGCTCCATAGTCACATGAGGTCACAATAACTCTGTAATGAAGCAGTGCTACATCAAGCCAACGTGCAGCCGTGACAAATGGTGTGTCAAATGCATTGCACAAACAAGCCTGATAAACAAAGCCAGTAAAATCTCCAAGGAGATAAGAGCAACAGAATTAGTATTTGACAGCTTGAAAGAGGAGATGGATTCATTGCACTAGCCTGGTTTCAACTCAGAAACATCTGGACTTGCAGTGGACCTTCCTGCTCAATCCTTGTATTGTTCAATATGACCGTATCTTATTAGATAGAGCTAAATTTACCTGCAGAATTAAATTTGTTGTGGCAGAGAGTTTCCAAATCATAGCCTCTTAGTGCTCCAACCTTGAAATAGCCTGCACGTAACTCTTAACAATGCAAGCCTGTTCCCTGAAATGTTCCATATGTTAATTCCCTACATTGCCTGAGGACATCTACAGGGTTGTTTGGCTGTCTTGATCACAAAACATGCACCATACACCAACACTGCTTCTAACTTTACATTATAATGTAAACTTCACAGGTTTACAAAAATTGCATTTAAATGTACATTTTTCATTCAGTTTACTCAAGGTCCTTGCTTGTTTCTTCTATGGCGGGTTAAAGTCTGAATGTCTATGAGGAATGTATACTGCAAGGATGGTTCCTAAAACAACAAGAAGACAAATTCACTGAATTGCAGTTCAAATAAGTGCAACAAAGGTAATGCATTCTGTGAAATTGGAAGTGTTTTTCCAACCACATTTTTTTGCAGTGTAGTTAATAAAAACACAACTGTTCATTGTTAGTTCATGTCAGCTCATGCCCATTAAAAACATAACAGATACAACTACTGTTTTAATATTGTATTAGTAAATGTTAAAATTAAAATCGATTAAGATTTAGAAGTATTTTTCTAATGTTTGCTAATGTTATTAACTAATGCTAACAAATGGAACCTTATTATAAAGTGTTACCATTTGACTTTAAATTAATTTTAATTCTACTTTCTTGTGTTCAAATGAAATTCATACAGCATATACGCTCTGTTGTAAAGCCATTGTATTGTTTTCACCCTGTCCATCAATATTTCTGAAATATCAGTGACAATTTCACATTAAAAATTAAAAATTACATTAGATTTAAGTCACCTCAGTGACAGATTGCCGTGGAGCAATCCAATTACACTATGATCGTCCCCCAGTGTCACATCCATAAAGTATCTATGGTGTTTTCATGCAGGCAAAACATGAGAGTAAAAGTGCATATCAAAATGGTGGTCAAAAACAGCATGAGATGGATTTGCATTTTCAGCCACGAGTTGATGCAATCTTCAAGTCAGGGAGAAAATAACTGTTGTGTCAGCATATCTTTCACAGCACATATAAATCCCTGTGCTTTGGAATACGTAGTGGGGAAGGAGAATTCATATCTGTGAAGTGGTCAGAACCAGTACACACTTGCATTAGGACACTTTTCTGCAGTGTGTTTAGGGACATCTTTCCCTTCCTCCCTGACGCTGACTTGCAATCCCAGATGACAGCGTTGTTTATTTTCTGTTCTGTCACCTCGTCTCCAAGGAGCCGACTGAAAACTGTGGGTTCAGAATGAGACAAGGCTGGAATGTCAGGTCACACACTGGAGTCTGGGTGGCTACAATGTCTGGATGTCTAAAAAAATCCATAACAGTGGCCAATATTCTAGAAACGACATGTCTATACTATATAGCAATTATATTTAGCATATTCTGTGCCGAACAGACAACAAATTTTTGAAATATGTTTACTACTTTGTTAACCACAAAGATAACAGTGTGGCAAAGTAATCCAAATGTTTTTGATATATCAAGTAAGCAGTGTTAATATAAAAGGTTATAAGAAAATGAAAAGAAAATTACTTCCTTCACCCTCTGCCCCACTCTCTGTTGATAAACAAAGAGTGAATGCATCTTTGTTCTGCATCAATAATGTAAACAGCATGAACAGTGAGGCACAAAGCTGACATGGAAAATATTTTTTGGCTCAATAGTCATAAAAATTCTAACGGACACCATTACTGCTGCTAATGCTCTATAAATAAATGAATAAACAATGTCAAATTACTGGATTCCAGATAAGTCCATTATCATATTATTGTATTGGATTGCTTTACACAGACCGCATATTTGCATTCCACTGCATTTCCATTGTTTTTCTTTGTAAATGTGCGCTAGATGGACGTGTGTGACCGTTGCACTTGTCCCCCCTCGGTCCGTTCGCTGTGGGGCCCCCTCAAGCGTGCACCAGTTGCACCCCCTGGGAATGTACATCGGATTGCATTCATTCATACTATAACGGACGCTAATAAATAAGTCAGAAGTGTGAATATCCGAGTTGAAATGTCCTACTTCCGACCTCAATAACACAACAAGATGGCCCTATGACTTAGCAAGAAGAATTCATGTTCTGCCAACTGTGGCAAAATTATAAATTTGAGCAATGTTCATACTGTTCTAAAATCAGCATATTGTCACTGCTTATTCAAAACTATTTAATGTCAAATGTAATACATTATTTCAGACATAGTAGGTACTGAATAAGAAAAATAGAAATGTAGGCATTAATTGATACACAAACAATTATAATAGTAGGCCTATTGTGATTTGTAAGAAACATAAATGTGTATTTTTATGTTACACATAAACAAGCACTATGCTCGTGGATCGCCGCCATCTTGGAAATTACATCAAATGATGCTTTATGCTGAGGTCGGGTTGAACTGCCACAAGTTTACAAGTCTGTAAAAAGCGTTTGAGAAATGGGTAGGAGGTGGGAAAAACCACATTTGTCTGGAATGCAGCACAAGCTCAACATTTTAAAAACCAGTGGTGTATAAAGTACCTGAAGGCCATACTCCAGTAAAAGTACAGATATCTTACCAGAAAATAAATTACTTTGGTAGAAGTTGAAGTCACCGTTTAGAATATTACTTGAGTAAAAGTCTTAAAGTATGTGATATTTATTGTACTTAAGTACGAAAATGATTTGTTAAATCTTAAACGTACTTAAGTATTAAAGTAAAAGTACAAGTAAATGCAAAATGGAAAAGAAGCAAATAAATATATATATAAAAATGTTCATGCACAGCTTGAGTAGCAAGATTGTGTTCAGTTTGAACTCTTTCTTCCATTTTGTATTTGTGGGTAAGAATAAGAAGCACTTCATCTGGTACTTCGTGTCTTTCATTCCAACATAAGAAAACATTTCTGGAATCTGCATCTGAAATAGCATTTAGATGTATTTACACAGTTTAATGTATCTCAGAGGGGACATGGATGCATTTAAACTGCAGTTACAGATGCATAAATAATGTTTTGTTTTTAACATAAAACGTTGAATACAGATATTTGAAATTATTTAAAACATGAAATAAATAGTCGAAATGTGAAATTAAAACAGAAAGTAGGTGGCAGCAAGTGACTGTTAATGAGTGAGTCATTGAGATTCAACTGATTCATTCAAAGGACTGATTCATTCAGGAACAAAGCATTTGACCGGCTGCGTCTGAAACTGCCTACTTTTCTACTATATAGTAGGGGAAAAGTAGTAGGCGAGCGAATATGTATGTCCGAATCCATAGTATTCATAAAAGAGTAGGCGAGAAGGACTGGGTGAAGTACTAAATTTCGCGAGATTCGGGAGTGCGTCTATTAAAGTGCCGTTCCGAATATGCTACTTACCTACTATATAGAAGAAAGAGTTTGTGAGAAAGTAGATTTGTCCGAAACCTCCAGTAGGCCTTCATACAAGAGTAGGGAGAATTGAGAAGCCCCAGATGTCTACTGCTTAGTTCGATTCTGAAGTGCTCGCGATTGGTATCTTTTCATCCAGGCGGCACGCGAGAGGATACGTCATCATCGAACGTGAAGGAGAACAGCGATGAGGGTGTTTACCCATGGGAGTATTACACATCAAATTTCGGGTTCCCTGTGTTAAAAGCATTGTTAAGGACGAGCGTAGTGTTTAGCGGTGCGTTAAAACAACATTGTAAGCAGATAAATTACTGAGGTGACTTGAATCTTGTCTGGATGTTACAGGGAAAGATGAGACACACGTGTGTTTCCTGCTGCAGAGTGAAGATCAGAATCAGAAATCAGTAGACATAATGAGCTTTATTTCCAGGTATGTTTACACATACGGGGAAATTGTTTTCGTGACAGAAGCTTCCACAGTGTAACAGAATGAAAGTGACAGAACAAAAAACACAGAAAAAAATATATATATAAAAAATAGAACAAGTAAATAAGGTATAAAAATATATAAATTGACAATTGTTTGTGCAGGTATATTACAATAAGACAGTTTTGTATGCACAGGTATATTATGTGCAAATTTGAGGAGTAGACTGAGTATGAGTGTTAGATAAAAAAGTGTATGAGTGAATAAATAGTGTGAGTTCCACAGTTATTGTTAAGTGTTCATGAGATGGATTCGCCTGAGGGAAGAAGAAACTGTTCCTGTGGGGAGTTCTGGTGCTCAGAGGCTCTGTAGCGTCGCAGATGGCAACAGTTAAAGAGTGGGGAGGGGTCCAGAGTGATTCTGCCCGCCCTTTTGCTCACTCTGGATAAGTTCAGTTCTTGGAGAGAAGGTAGGGTTGTACCAATGATTCGCTCAGCAGTACGGACTACCCTCTGTAGTCTTCTTGAGGTCAGATTTGGTAGCTGAGCTGAAACAGACAGTTATTGAAGTGCAGAGGATGGATTCAATGATGGAGGAGTAGAACTGTTTCAGCAGCTCCTGTGGCAGGTTGAACATCCTCAGCTGGCGAGGGATATGGGGCGAGGGAATGAGGGAATGCTGCCATCAAAGGCTTTGAGTGAGTATCTGATCTGTACTTTACTTGAGTATTATTTTTTCTGGGAACTTATGACTTTAAATTCACTACATTTGAAAGACAAATATTATAATTTTCACTCCACTACATTTCTATCAAAATCCTCAAAGTAGAAAGTCGTTAGCAGCTTTGAAAGTCAGTGGGTGATTTTTTCTTCTCTAAAAAAATTTTTTTTCTTCTTTTTGACAGCCTATCAGTAATCACTCTTCTAGGGTTAAGTGAAGTGATTTCCCAGAATTTTTTTAACATTGACCAGTTGCAAATGTGATATTTATTCACAACAATTCAATAATAAGAAGTTAATAGTGTGGTATATATTAGACACAATATTGTCTGGTTTTGCTAAATTGTGTAAGTGAAAATATTACCTATAAAGCCACAGAAGAACTGTTGTGCATCTCCTATTAAACACAATAGGTGTTGGACTTGAAGCAGCACTGCATAGACTGTTCTGTGTGTGACATCAAAGTACAGCGAGAGCGATTAGACAGCATTTTATAATTTTTGTTTTGATGTCAAATAAGCCTTGCTGTTTTGCTTTTTTGTTAAAAAGTTCTGTTGTAAAGTTGTACAGCTACAGCTCTGTTGCTGGATTTTAAAGCAGGTTTGATTTTTTATTTCTTCCTTATCAGTCTGTATTTACAGTATTTCACTGTCCACTCTGTTCAAATGTGGATGAATGGCTACACATAGATGTGTGCACACGCTGTCAGAGCTGTGTGAGATCAATACCATCCTGCTTTTGTGGGGGTGGATATGGGTGTTCATTTTTTTCCCCATAGGTTTTTAACATTATAAAAGCTCTTTATTCCAAAGTATACTACAAGCTAGTCAGTGTATTCAGCAGGTGTAATGTATTCTAAGTTGCATCAGAAGTATTGCAAGCATTACGTACAACAATAAAACAGTGCATAGACATAAAAAAGGAAATTATCTTTTTGTACTTAAGTTACACTCTTAAAAATAAAGGTGCTTCAAAAGGTTCTTCAAGCGATGCCATAGAAGAACCATTTTTGGTTCCACAAAGAACCATTCAGTCAAAGGTTCTTTAAAGAACCATCTCTTTCTTACCTTTTAATAATCTGAAGAACCTTCAGCCCTTCGATGGCATCGTGAAGCACCTTGATTTTAAAGAGTGTAGCCTACTTTTAAAAAACAAGACTTCTGACTTTTACTTAGGCAAAAATCTGTATTACAACTTTTACTTGTAAGGGAGTAATATTTGACCAGCAGTATCTGTACTTCACTCAAAATTATGGAGTTGAGTACTTTGTCCGCCTCTGCTAAAATGTAAGTCACATATTGCTTTACTGAACTTGTATAAAATGATTATTAAATGTGTTATCATGCTGATATGTGCAGAAACAGTACTCTTTGCATGATATAGATTAAAACTATATTAAATTATATAAATATAAAAAAACATGCAGACATACAGCAATTTTGCCGTCTACAATTTAGAATGCCTGTAATTTTGAGTTTTAATAGACTAATAAATCAACGTGCGTGCACTCTGTGTGTGATTTGGTGATATAGCCTACTTGATAATGTCAGATCGCACATCATCACACAACACTTACCATATTATCGCAGACGATGCTGAATCGCACGCCCCAGACTCGACTTGAGTGGGATGGGCGTATCGATCCGAAGTATCGATATGTCGATACTGATGCAAGTATCGAAAGATGCTCAAACAAAAAATATCGATACTAAGGTGTGTTTTATTTACCAGTGATTTTGTTCGTTTAACAAAAAAAAGAATGCATTTAATTGGACGAATAACCTATGTTAGTAAATAATTGTGTAGGATATAACTATTTTCCTGCTCATCTGAACACACGCAAATGTTGCAGGACAGAATCAATCCATCAAAGAGAGCATTCACTCACTGCTGACAGTGCATTCAAACAGGGCTGCGTTTCCCAAAAGTATCATAAGAAAGCATTAAAGCTTTTGGGAACAGCAGCCCTGAACAATGCTTAATCAGAGGACAGAAGGACAGAGTTATTACACAATAAACAAACTGAAATTGTAGGCTACATAAGTTTGTGCAATTACATTTATTGAAATTGAACGTTGAAAAATAATATTGATCATGTTCTATTCTGTAATGTTAATATAAATCATACACTGTCAAAAAAAGGTTGCATTTTATGCATGCAACAGCCCGTCACTGGCAGTCCCTTATGAAAATGAACCATGGTTTTACTAAAGTGACCGTAGTTCAACTGTAGTATTTGTAGATTCGAATCATGTGTAAACAAAAAACATATTTGAACCATGTGTAAACAAAAAGATAACCTAATAAGTTACAATTAAGGCATATTGAATGTTAAAATGCGTTTTAAACAAAGTTAAGTGGTTATCATTACCCATTTTACTCTTAGTAATTTAATAAATTTCATAATTTCAAAGTTTAGTTCAGAAGTATCGTATCGATATCAATATCGACGATACTGCCTTGAAAAATATCGGTATCGTATCGAAAACAAAATAAGTGGTTTCGCCCATCCCTAAATCATCCGCGGTTGTGCGCGCACTTGTTTGCACATGAGCAAAGGTGTTTTTAGGAGTCTAACTTGCATACGCCAGACCACTGATTCGTCAAACCTGCTTTCCTGCAGTCCGTGTTCTTCTGACTTCTGACTATTTTGTAGTAGGCAAAGTAACGAATATGCATCGGGGAAATGTATTGGAGTAAAAGTAGCCTATACATTTTAATTAGGAAATGTAGTGGAGTAAAAGTAAAAGTTGGCTGAAATATAAAAACTGCCCAAAAAGTGAGTTAGTACAGATACTGCCCAAAAAATACTTAAGTACTGTAACGAAGTATTATTACTTCGTTACATTACACCAATGTTAAAAACGCATCCCATTTTTCCACATTCCACTGCCTGCATCTCACGTCAAGACTGTAGGCCTACTGGATCCCACGCATTACTCAAATAAATGTGTGGCGATAGCATATTGATTGGAGCTGAAATTACTTTATAATCTTTATCTGTATATTATTTTAGAGCTTCCGCTTCTTCTTTCAGTATAATAAGCAAAGGTGATAAAACTAGGTACAACACATTTATTGGACAAATGCCGCCACTTTTTATGACTTAAAAGCAGGTCTATTTTGAGCTCCAATTGGCTTAAATCTTAGGCTGAAAACACTTGAAGTAACTGCTCATCACAGTGGTAGAGCAAGCTCCATCCGGCTAATTCTTCTCAAGAAGTGTTTGTCTAAAAAGTAGAGGGAAAATCTTTTCATTTCACTAAGAAGCAGATATTACTTCCCCCTCCATTCAGGAGCTGGAGAGCTGTAGATTAACGCTCACACACACAAGGGTTTTAAAAGCCAATATCTACTGTTGTTGCTGAGCAACCAATCATCCAAGATTGGCACTTCCTCTTTGAATGCTGTTTGCTATTAATGCTAGGAATATTTTTTTCTTTTCATTCTAGGACACTGTTGTGTGTGAAGCATGTCAAGATAAAGGCATTCCAGCTTGTTGCACAGCGAACATCAGAGAATTTGATTTCTGCAATGCTCAACTAATAATTAATCAACAGATAAAATCGGAAATTAAAAGACAGAGGCATTTTCTCGTGTAAACTGATGCCAGAGCTCACTCTGCCTCCATGCTGTGCTCAGCTGTAACAACAAAAGAGTGGAGGGTTGTAAAGAATATTGCTGACACTTTCCCAATTCAATTCCAAAGACACTTACAGTATGATTAGAGAGGAGGAAGAAAGAAATGGAAGGGCAGATGTTCTGCAGTTTCATCTTTTGCCACTGCAGAAAGCAATTCATGCCTCCAGGAACTACTAGGACAGTCTATATGTACTACCCCACACATAGCCTACTTGGAATGAGGTGAAAGTACTAAGTATGCTTTAATTAACACCAAATAACTATGAACAAATAACCATTATTTACCCAAAGCAGGGCCAGATATACACATTGCAGAGTTTATGTTCTGGCCAGAATCTCAACACTTGAAATTGTAGGTGATGCAGGTGGCTGTTTATGTTTTAAGGTTTTAGCCGATGACCTTTCTGACTGTCTCCATGTAAATGTTGGCTGTAAATACAGTTCATACTCCTAAATACACATCTACTATGAGATAGAATAGCATGGACTAAAGAAAACAGCAAGAGAGCTTTACACTTGTCATTTTGTTAATGCCTTAAGAAATATAACATTTATGGTATCTATGTAAAACTATTATGTCTATAATATAATTTATTATTTTAATTCATTTAGTTACCTAGCAGATGTATACGTGATTAAACAAAAAAATTCAATGGACGAATTTAAAATCTATATATTATGGATATATAATATATATATATTGATATTATGTACAATTAGATATTAAGCAGGAATTTGAAATGTTACTTACATGTTATGAAATTAAATTAAATAAACAATTTTTTTTTTATAATTTAATTTAATCCATATGAAGACACAAATATGCAACTTATATGTGTTTATATAGTAGTATATATATATATTAAAATCTATAGTATTTAAATAATATATTCTAAATGATTTAAGTCAGTATATTCGAATGATATGTTCAATTATACATATATATTCTGAAATCTTCTTATATCAGAGGTGTTATAAGATAAACCCTTCAAGGATTTCAAGGAAATTCATTGCTATGTGAGAAACTTTATTACCAAATAAAAGGCAAAGCACAGCATAAGTTCACCCTTAGATGCATCAAAAGCCAAGTGCCACAACTTGTACTATTATGTACTTCCAATATTCAAATACAACCTCCACTAAGTGACAGCATTATATATTTTTATAGGCGTCAGCAACACAAATAGCAGCTAAAACCCTTTAAATAGACTTAAATAGTGTCAACAGTAGACAACATGCTTCTTATCCTGCACCAGAGCTCCTTCTGGTGGTAATTCAGCAAAGTGTACAATTCACTGACTAGAGCAGGGGTGTCAAACTCTCTATTCCTGGAGGGCCGGAGCCCTGCAGAGTTTAGATTCAACCCTAACTAAACACACCTGATCCAACTAATCAAGTCCTTCAGGCTTATTCGAAAACAACATGGTATGTGTGTTAAGAGTAGGGTTAGAACAAAACTCTTTAGGGCTACGGCCCTCCAAGAATTGTGTTTGACACCCCTGTACTAGAGTTTGCCAATTAGCACTGATTTAAGCTCAGTCTCTACCCCTCAAACAATCATGGTAAATACATCTGGACAAGAGACAAAACTGACTCTGCACCAGCACGTAATGAAAAACCTAATAACATAGTACACAATAAAGGCAAACAGGACAGCAGAGAAGGGAATTAGGCACAGCAGTGCTGCCCTCTAGTGGGCAGGAGTCTACAGTGAGGTTGCAGCAGGACAGCTCAGATGTGACTAAGCGAGCACCCATTGAAGAATGCTGGTGTCCTTCCCACCAGTAGAGATAAGATGACTGTCGTCATGGAGAAAGGCAACGTTGGTCACATGGCTGCTATGCCCACCATAGACATGGCTGGGAGCCTGTGGATGAAGCGAAAAATGTTTTATAAAGTATGATTTGACAGAATGGCCAATACTGAAAATAAAATGCAAAACAAATCTCACCCTTGGCTGGGAACAGGGGTTAGAGAACAAGAGCACTTTGCCAAAATCATCAGCTGAGGCAAGGAGGTTGTTGTCATGTGACTTGCATAGAGCATTAATGTCTGTGCCATCAGCACCCTCTGGCCAGATTCCTTATAAAATAAAATAAAAAAATGAAATGAAATAAAATAAATGGAAAGGGACAAGTAGAGGAAAAATGTCTTAATTTGATAATATCCCAAAAACATTATTTCAACATTACATAGCCATTTCCAGGAAAATGTATATTAAACTGATAATATATACAGGATATTATTAAACTGTTTTTTCCCCCCATATTATGGGTAAGGTTTGACTTACCAAACACATTGAAACCTAGCACACATGTGGAAGTGGCCCATTCTAGATTCCGCACTGCATCTGCACTAGTAATATGCTTCCCACTGGATGCCTCCCCTTTTTAACAGGAAACAAATAACCAGCCATTATACATGACATCTGAGCTTCATTCACTGACAAAGGTGTTAGGTGAGAAAACAACTCACAGAACAAGATCTCATAGTCGCCTGAGTTGGTGACAATAAACTGGCTGTCGGTGGACCAGTCGAGATGAGTGACAAAACTGGAGTGTCCCTACGGATACAAGACACAGTATTAAATGTGTGCTCATGATCTCCAATTAATTATAATGAAAAGAACCAGATTTGGGATGATGAATTTATTCCCTTGTAGAACTCACAGTGCATTTGCCAACACGGCTGTATTTCCTGCCGTTCTCAGTAACAGAGTAGATGTAAACAAAATGTATGGGAAGAAACAGACACGGATACACCATTATGAGCAGCATGAGGATGCGAGAGTGTGGGAGTTTGGACACGTACACTACCAGTCACAAGTTTGGGGTTTAAAATATAAAAATAGACAAGTCATTTTAAACTAATAAGATTTCATAATTTTATGTTTTTTAGTGTATTTTTGATCAAATAAATGCAGCCTGAAACTTTGTATGCATTTTGAAAGAGTGAAAGGAGGTTAAAATTCCAACAGTGAATAAGGATTAGTTGTGACTAATGGCTAAAAGCACAAAAGAACACTAAACACACCTGGAGAATATTTAACAGCGGAGATGATTTCATTGCCATCTGTATGCATAGAGACGAGATCACGGGTGTCAGTGTCCAGCACCAACCACCTGTAAGATGGTGCAAAAAAAAAATTCTTATATTATAATTACAAATGTTTTTAATTAAATATACAGTTATGAAATTAACATCCCAATTTTAAAACAGAGCTGTTAAATGTTTCTGCTTTATGACATGTTATGTCATGTTAATTAAGTCTGTACTTATAAAGTTCCCATGTGCAATCATACCTTCCTGTCATAGTGCCCACAGCAAGCACAGTGCCACTGGGATGAAATCCAACAGAACGCCCAGGGTCTAGAATAAAAACAAATAAAGACAATGAAAAAAAAAAAACATTACAACTGCATTATAAAATATTTTAATATAAAATATATGCATTTCATTTTATATTTTAACATGACTATTAAAACAATAAAATATATTACAAATTATATTTTATACAATGTAAAAAAAAAAAATAAAAGTTCATTTTATAATACATTTAGATAAATTATAAAAATATATTTTAACATAGGATTTTCTTTTTATATTTAAACATAATTAAAAAAAAATTTTACAATAAAAAGTAATAATATTTTTGTAACATTATATTTTCTACAATGTATAGAAATAAAATAAAAATTATAAAACTTGATTGGTGGTGATATGATAATTATTCAATGCATGTGTTTGTAATATTTTATATACATATATAAAAATAAATAAATAAACAAAATTCTATAATCCATAGCAGAACATTCTGAAAATGTCTAACATGGTCACTCGTCTTCAATGTGAACTACAGTGTACAAAATAAAACATGCAAAGCAGATGAGATCATTTTTGATTATGTTTACATATTACTGGAATGTAACAGTAAACACAGAGTTCATACAAACCTCAATGGCCTTGCTCCACAGAGGCAGATGGGAAGAGGTGTCCCAGAGATAGACCTGCTTGTCTTGACCACATGTCACAAACTGCTCAGTACTGGGATGCACATCCAAGCCCCACAACTCATCAGTGTGACCCTTTCACAGAGAGAAAACAGAGACCAGGCTAGGAATGGCAGCTTTCCATCCAAACAACCAGTCTCAGGCCCAGAGGCCATGCCCTGTACTTGAATAGATTATTGTTGCCTAATCTATCCCACCAGGCATGTAAACACACATAACTGTAGTTGGTTGTTTTACATCTAGTCTCTTCCTGTTTAAGTGGGCAGATCTTGGCAAATATAAGCTGCAATATGGTCCAGAGCATATGCTGTTTATTATCAAAGGTCTGGTTACAAGAAACTGAGGAAACATTTTGTGATCTTGTTGACTTTTGGCATAGATATTATGCCAAAAGTCATCTAAACACAGTTTATTATCATCTGACAACGTATACCTGAACAATGGGAGTGAGGGAACCAGAGAAAGAGCCCCGTAGCACAGCGTTTCGGGTTGTTCCCACAAACAGCTCATCCTGTTTTCCTTCAGCTAGAGTGCGGACAGGACCAAAGGCCTCGGGAACCTGATTACACAGAGAGAAATATGTTAAGGAACATGTAATCTGTACATCTCATCTAAAACACGATTTGTACAAATTGTTCTGACAAAGTGAATTCAGTGCTGATGTATCTGGATCTAATAAATAAGACAAATGAATGTCTGGATTACATTTCAGCACTAGAAATATGATAACATCAAAAAGTCATATTGAAGAGTACATGGCGATCATTAATAATGAGTATCTAGTTCAACATTGCTGTCTGGATTTCATTATGAATGCCAGTAAAGCTTTTATTTGTTTAGTAAAAACAAGAAAACTTCACCTCAATCTCACTCTTTTTACGGTAATCGTGGTCCCACAGCAGCACCCTGCGGTCTTTTCCTCCACCTGACACCAACGTTCCATCTTTCAGCACACACAGAGAGAAGATCCCACCCTCATGGGCTCCCGAAACCACCTGGCTGATCCGGTTTCCACCTTTAAAGCAGAGTTCATCATCAAATCATAGGCTGCACTGAGGGAGTATCTCTACCAACAGCAGTCAAACAGATGGATGTACTGTTTGTCTAACTGCCGGTAGATAAAAACGTGGATTAAATGTAATGTATTTCTTTAAAATGTGGTATCTGGCATAACAAAAAACACTTTAAATATATAATGACCTTTTGCCCAGATGTAGATGTTTCCACTAGAATCTCCAGTGATTGCATCTCCATTCCCAGCAAAAGCGACGCAGAGTACATACTTGGGTTTTTCATGTTTCTGAAAGCACACCAAAAATAGGAATTCATTGAATAAAATCATTCTAAAAGATTTTTGTGCATAGGTTTTAGAATGCAACTTATAAAATAAAATAAACACAGACTCAAGGGCATCACTCTATGCTGACTTTGTATAAAAATAGGCATTTAGAAAAAAATTATAATTTTAAATTAAATTAAATCACACTAAAATAAAGGGGAATTGGAATGCAAATCCAAATGAAAAGAAAAGAAAGAAAGAAAAACGGGATTAACATTAAAAGAAAATAAATAATAAAACGGGAGTTACATGTAACGCCAAATGAAAAGAAATACAATATAACATTCAATTCCCACAATTAAATAAAAATATTCACTCTAAGTGGTGTTGAAAAGGTTTTGCCACCCTCCTGTTTTTTTTTATTTTTGCATAGGTGTCAAATTAAAGATTCAGATCATGCAAACAAATTTTAGAATTACAAAAGATACTGCAAGGGTAAATGCAAAATGCAAGTTTTTACATTATGATTTCTTTTATAAGGGAAAAAAGCTGTCCACTCATGCTGGCCCTCACCGTGAAAAATAATTGCCACTAAATCTAATAATGGTTGGTGCCCGACTTTGCAGCCACAATGCAATGCAAGTTGTTGCGAATAACTGGAATGAGTCTTTCAATCGTGTTGGAGGAATTTGCCCACTCTTCTTTGCAGAATTGTTTTAAGGCAGCCAATTGGAGGGTTTTTGAGCTTTTCATGAATGGGACTCAAAGCCCTGCATGTATAAGATTTCTCAATCAGATTTAAGTCCGGACTTTGATTTGGCCTCTCCAAAACCTTAATTTAGTTTTTCTGAGCCATTCAGAGGTGGACTTGCTGGTGGGACTTGCTTTGGGATCATTGTCCTGCTGCATAAACCAAATGCGCTTGAGCTTGGAAGCGGTCTACAAGATGCGGACATTCTCCTTCAAGATTTTCTGATAGAGTGCAGAATTCATGGTTCCTTCAATTATGGCAAGTTGTCCAGGTCCTGAAGCTGTAAAGCAGCCCCAGATCATCACACTACAACCACCATTTTTGACTGTTGGTATGATGTTCTTTTATGAAATGCTTGTGTTGGTTTTACGCCAGATGTAACAAGACACACACACCTTCCAAAAAGTTCCATTTTTGTCTCATCGGTCCACAGAAATATTGCCCAAAGTCTTGGGGATAATCAGGTCTTTTTTGGCAAATGAAGAGACGAGCTTTGTGTTTTTTTGGTCAGCCAGTGGCTTTGCCTTGGAAACTCCCCATGGATTGCCTTTTTGCCCTCTCTTTTATTTTTGCCATCATGAAACACGACCGTCCTTGAGGCCGTGAGGCAATGAGGCTGCAGTTCTTTAGATTGTTCTGGGTTCTTTTATGCACTCTGGATGAGTCGTCGGTTGTGTTGGAGTAATTTGGTGGCCGGCAACTCCTGGAAAGTTCACCATTGTGTCCAAGTTTTCCAATTGGTGGATAATGGCTTGACCATGTTCGGGAGTCCCAAAGCTTAGAAAAGGATTTATCCTTTCCAGATGGAATACATGTCAACTGTTGTGATCTCATTCTGTTCTTGATTTTTTAGATTGCTGCATGAAGTGTTTGCTCGTTAAGCATACTTCACTTTGGCAGGAGGTTTATTAGAGATTTCTTGATTCAAACAGGATTCTGGCAGTAAGTAATCAGGCTGGTGTGGCTCGTTGAAATTTAATCAAGCTTTTAAATAAGTGGTAATTTTCAGGTCTTCATGATTGACAGGAGGGTGGCAATAATTTCTCACGTCGAGCAAAGTAGGTTTGGACACTTTTTTCCGTCTAAATGAAAAACATAAATTTAAAAACTGCATTTTGTATTTATTTACTTGCATTGTCTTTGTGTAATATTAAAATTTGTTTGATGATCTGAATATTTTAAGTGTGACAAATATGCAAAAAATAAAAAAAACAGGAAGGGGGCAAAAACCTTTTCACACCACTGTAAGTGCAAATCAACTATATTTGTAGGAATACAGAAAAGTAAATGTTGCAAACCTCAAACAGTCCTTGGCGTTTTGTAAGAGTACTCCCTTCCATTGTCCAAAAGTTGATGTGAGACTTCCCGCAGGTGACAATCAGGTTGGCTTCCATGGGGTGGAAGACAGCACCCAGAACTGAGTCATTAGAACACTGCAAAATTGTGAGTGGACATGTTACACAAAATATGACGCATTCTTCCTTTGATGAAGTGGCAATTTGTTTTTACTACTTCCCAGTAAGCACATATACATCATAAAGACATCTGTGACAATTGCACACTTTTAGAACTATTATATTTATGTGCAAACATGATGATTTTAGCATTTTAAACAAATGTAAATACTTTCAAATCTACCTGAAACAGCTTGAAATGTAAAATTCCATTAAAAAAAATTATTTGGGTGGGTGTTGCATAATAGGATAGGGCCCGGTAGTTGGAAAGGAAGGGGTTAAAAAATAAGAGAGATTGGTGATGTTACTAAAGTAGTTTCATAGGTGGAGCAAGTCAATACATTACAAGATTAAGAGAACAAACATGACAACTTCCAGAAAATGCTGGTCTGTGGACACACAGTTTTCTGTTATTAAAAGATTATCACACAAGACACACTATGCCAGGAAACGGTACATAAAGTCTAGTATTGCTGCATTGTATTAACTTCTTCCCAACAGCCACACACTCTTTTATACAGCATGTCACCTTGCCTCACCTTAACCTCTGCCAGTTGCTTTTCTTTCTGCCAGTCCCAAACAGACAAAATGTGGTCATTTGCATCGTCAACCACACACAAATGAGCACCACCATTCTGTGAAGAGGAGAGGTATTATATCCATGTAAAATACCATTGTTCATTCAGCCATTTATCATTGATAAAATATTCATTATCTATACCCATTGTGCAGATTTCTCATAATAAGGCATCAAAGCACAGATTATTTATCCAGAATTTAAAAGGAAAAGATTGCTTACCGACTTTGAGAAGGCAACACAGGTGACAGCTCTGTCAAACACACCCGCTCCGATCACATGGAGAGTGTTCAAACTGACGGAGTCCCACACACGGACATGAGGCTGCAAAGCCTGATGGGAAAACAGTGATTGAGTTATATGCATATGATTGTAGCTTCTCAAAAACAGATTAAAGGAATGGTTCACATAATCATTATTTACTCATTTTATATACTCATATTTATTTTACATACAATACAGTTCAAAAGTTTGGGGACAGTGAGATTTTTAAAAAAATGTTTATAAAAAAAGCCTTGTGCTTACCAAGGCTGCATTTATTCAATAAAAATACAGTAAAAACAGTATTATTACTATTTTATTATATTTTCAAATGCTATTTCCTGGGATAGCACAGTGAAATATCAGCAAGCCAATTACTCAGTCTAAGTGTTCACCGATCTTCAGGAAATCATTCTAATATACTGATTTGGTGCAAAAAGTTCTTATTATTTTCAATGTTGAAAACAGTTTTGCTGCTTCATATTTGTGAATGTTTTGTTTTTTTTTTTGTTTTTAACCATGAAACCTTATTTTTTTTAACTGTTTAAACAATAAAAACGTCAAAAGAAGAGCATTTAATTGAAATAGAAATCCCATTAACATTATACATTTCTGTACTGTCACTTTTGATCAATTTAATGCATTCTTCCTGATTAAAAGTATATATCTTAAGGCTTTAATTCATAAAGCTAATACACTTTGCAAGCTGCTAAAACATTAATGTAAATTGTTCTCATTAGCACATGGGTCTGTTTCTGAGCACACAGAGGGCTGGTTCAAGCTGCAAGATCAACACATCATTATACTGCTACAGAATGTAAATGTGAACTAACTTTGCCATCTTTGGATGTTCCGGCAACTTGTCCTGTTGCTATGGTGACCATGTCTGGATGGATGGCCAAACTGCAAAGAGAACATTGTCAGGATCAGTGCTTGTCAGAAAAGATTCCTCATCTCTCTCCCCCTCTCACTAGGGAACCGTAAATGAATGCAGTCTGATCCCAGAAAAAGCTGTAAACAGGCTGCAACTGTTTTGCAAACCAGCAGGGACTTTGACAGTCACAGAGAGAGCATTCCAGTGTTATTTTAATTAGCAACAAATGCTAATTAACTAATATTTTACAACATATAACATGTTGACGCTGATCACACTCTGTTACAGCAGAAGAGATCTACATAAAATAATCTCTGAATGGCTAATAGTAGAAGCATTGCCTTGCAGTCAAACAGAAGAGAAAAACAGAAGGCAGAAGAGATCTAGTTTGATTGCAGGTGTATTTGAATATACTGCAGGATTCGCTTATCTTGAAGATAAGAGTCTGTTAAGCGAAGCAAGATCTGTCCCTAAAAATGCAAATTTGCTGAGAATCTAGCAACACTTCCTGAGTACATTGGCTCTTTTTGCAAAACGATAAGAGATACAGTGGTATAAAATATTTGTTCATGAAGATGATAAGTACAATGATAACATCTTATGGACCTTTGAACAGTGACCTAGTTTGAGAATAATCTGCATATGATTTTCCTGTATGACATCAAAGTTGGACTGATTTTGCTCCTGCAGTAGTTCAACCAGTGCTGTTAATCTTCATTAACAGTGCAATAATTGACCAAAAGCATGTGGAAACTCTCTTAAAAATCAATTTAATGTATATTTACCACTTGACATCATCATTATGGCCCAGATAGTGTCTTTGTTGCTGCTCTTCAACATTGTACAGCACCACTACGGAAGCATTGAAGTACACAATCTCTCCCGTCGGCAGCAGGTACAGGTTGGAACGGCAGTCTCTTCCCCTATAGCCATAACTAATGGAGTGTGTTAAGAAACTAAATGCATTTCCACAGACTGTAGTAAATAAGCAAAGCAAATCTTCTATAAAATTCTTATTTTTTAATATGGTAAAATTCACACGTTGTTAAATACAATTTATCTATCAAAATTCATCATTATTCACTAAAATAATTTTAAAATCTGAACTAGCTAAATCAAAAAATAAATAAGACAATTGCAAGGATACACCCACTGAAGTTTTAGCTTGCGCTCTGGCAGTGCCACTTTGTGGTCAAGGCTGTAACTTTCCCTCAGCTGGTCTGGAATATGCATGGTGATTGGACGTCCACGTAGGAACATCCTCACGTAACCATCATCTGTTCAAGAGGAACAAAACATAAGTGACCAAACATAAACAAGCAGTAAACATGGTTTGTTAGGGATGATTTGTCATATTATCCAGGCCCTGCTGACAGAACTACGCTCATTTAGAAACCCATTACAAAATTTGACAGTGATTGGCCGAATACCTCAAGCGTGTGACGGAAATGTTACGCCCCTCACCATATTGTGATGCCGTGTCCCGACCGGAGCGACGAGACAAAAACATTCAACCATTATAAACGAGGCATTTGTTGCATCCAGTGGGGACATAATACAGCGTGTAATGACTTATATTGTATTTAGCGTTGCATCGCGCGCAACCGCGGTAAAACATGAAAACCATGTCTGCATTTGTGATCGGAGAAATTACAAACCCCCCCCCCAATCAGAGCGCTACTCTACGCTCCCCAAAACTCGTGTTTGAATCATCAGTGGCAAATCCTTTAGATATAAAAAACGTACTTACAATCTGTAAATCAGAACAGCCGGCATTGTAGTCTAACTCTACCAGGATCAGTTAAAACAGTCCTCCATTAAAATGTGCTGCACACATCTGAATATTTGGGTTGATGTGTTCTGGAACAGTGTTGTAAATACTTAATTTAACTTAACCACTGATTTCTAGTTGTCTCCTCTTTTGGAAAGCCAAACAAAGTAATTTAGCTTTCACAACAAAACACACAGAGTCACACACGGCGGCCTAGAGTGAGAGGAGGCGGCTGAGAAAGTCGCGGCCGGCGGGCTTGCAGCACACCACATTGTGACCAGGACCACGGCTGGACTACGCTTCGTCCACAGTGAAAGCCGATCAAGCGATCCACAGAGCGAAGTTGATGTATTCCCTCAGCGACCAGCACGATCAGCTCCAGGCATGACGAAGTGGATATCATCCTATTTTGGAAGGCCAAACAAAGCAGTTTCGCTTTCAAAACAAAACACAGCGTCTTCACGACATGACGGCGGCGGCAGCAACAATACGACAGCGAGAATAATAGTTACGCCTTCTTTCTTTGCGTGAATTTTGGGCGGTGTTATGCAAATCTTCCTACATTGTGACGTAGACATGTGGGGGCTTGTTTGAACGAGGCGTTTTAGGAAGGCTTGGACGGGTCTTAACTTTTTATAAAGAATATCTCTTTGGATTTTAGACTTTAGTTTTTGCAACTTTACAGACCTTCTTTATACACCAAGAGCTTGTAACACTCCAAAAGAAAATTGAATACTGTGGGGAAAAAATACTGTTTCCTGATCCTGGTAGAGGAGACTACAGTGCCGGCTGTTCTGACGCACAGACTGTAAGTACGTTTTTTATATTTACAAGAATTGCCACTGATGATTCAAACGCGAGTGTTGAGCAGTGTTAGAGTAGCGCTTGTTGTTTGTCATTTTCTCCGATCACAAATGCAGACATGGTTTAGTTTACGCGACGCGATGGGCAACGCAACATGTAAAAAGACAGTATAAAGCATTATAATCCATAATTAGGTCCCATGAATGCAAAAAATGCCTAGTTATAAGGGTTTTCATGTCTTTTGAATCGGCGCTCAGGCATGACGGCGGCATCCACAATATGGTGAAGGGCGTTAACATTTCCATCCAAGCTTGAGGGAATTCGGCCAATCACAAATCATGGATAGAGCCAATCAGAGCACACCGCTTTGCAGACGATGGCTTTGTAAAAATCGACACGTTTCCGGAAGTCGGGCATAGGAGGAGAAACAAAAGTACCAGTATGTTGGAAAATTATGGTTTTTAACCTTAAACCGCATAAATACGTTTCATTACACCAAATACACAAATAATGTTATTTTTAGCAACATCATATGACCCCTTTAAAGATACAAGCCAAAAAATTTTTTTCAGCGATTAATTGGCACGATTAATTGTTCACATAAGACTAGCCAATTTGCGCTATGTAGAAGTAACATTAAAGGCAAATTTTGATTTCAGGCGGACTTAATTTTCAGTAATTTTGTTATGAGCTTTTTCAGTTTTAGTAATTTGAGTATTTCAGCTTAATCTTATTTCATTAGTTAGTTGCTAAGGCAGCATTTCAGTTTAAATTTTTTCAACTGATATTAACTCTTTCCCCGCCATTGATGAGTTATCTCGTCTTTTACAAGAAAACACTTCCAAAGTCGAGTTTTTACGGCTTTTCGTGTTTTCACTATTATACACTTGGGGGGCGCTATTACGCATCTTCTGAACGAGTACAAAACCTCCCGAACAAAAACACACGTGAACAGGACGGAGAAACCAGCGATCTCTTATGTAAACAGATGCATATGAAAAATAATGCGATCATCAGCAATAGACAGCATATAAATGAAAACTGCATAAAGTTACAGAGTAAAATGTTGATCCATGAAGTCGTATATGTCTGTGCAAGCTTTGGAGGTGTTGATGGAAGTGATTTACTGGATTTATACTTTGATAATCGTACTGAACATTATCCAGATGTAGTTTTTGATAAAAAAAAATTCTCACCTTTTTGATAAAAATTATGCATTTTTAATGAAACCTACCTTTATTCAAGTGTTGATAAAAAAGAATGCATTAAGCTAGAATAAAACTGAATAAAATAGAATAAAAAAATTGTTTAAAAGTAGAGACTGATCTTTATTTTGGTCCATTGCATATTAAAATATTCATACAGCAAAATATACTGGAGGCCATCAAATTTGAGTGAAAATCATCAAAATCACTGGCGGTGGCAGGCAACTTTTTTCAAAAATGTTGGTGGGGAAAGAGTTAATATTTTATTGCAGTGTTTTATTAACAACACTGACATGCTGTTGCTAGGGTATTGTTAGGTACTTGATAGTTTGTTCTTGGTGGTCACATAAAGCACTAAAAGCAAAAGACCAAACATATATTGATATCGAGGTCAAAATAAAACCAGCTTGTGTTTTTATTTAATGATATTCATCACATTACTTTAACATAAACAAAAACTTACCAGCATTGAAGGTGCACTCTTTGGTTTTGCTGAAAGAACAAAAGAGAGCGATGTCATTCATTCATTCACTCCTTCAAAGACTACATTCAAGCTTTGTTTGCCGTCTTTAACATGTGTTTTGAGAAAAGGATGACTAATTCATGGAGCTCATCCATTAATCCTGACCCGGCTTTCATGTGGCCTCTCACAGAGCTCTGTGCAATGGCGAGAACACGGAGTTAAAGTGACAGGAGGAGACTTGAGAGGGTCACCCAAAACTGCTTTCAACTTTAGTACAGGCAGATTTAAAGCCTGTTTACATGAATAAACAGATTTGGAGGGGATTTTGCATCGAAAACAAACATGGCAAACCTGCTATACACTGGAGGCTTTGATGAAAAAAAGAAAAACATGTTCTGTTTGTGTCTGTGCATGTATTTCGTAACTGCTTTTACTAACCACACAGTTTTCCACTTCCTGTATGCTGACGCGTGACTGTCATGATTGACAGCCTGTCTCAGACAGCTAGATGCAATAAATAAGACCCATCAATCCAGTCCTATTTGCTGGAATAGGTTTGTAGGACTCAACTATCCACATGGGGATTAGAATTGAAAGCAAACCGTTTCTCTGGCTGGAAAAAAATTGACCTTTCTTTAGGGTAAAATAAAATGTTATGTAATGGGAAGACAGAAGGATTGTGGGTGCAGATGAATAGAAATGCTCCCACAATGATCTGTTTGTGTCCACGCAGTTCTGCAGAAACCATCCAAACACTTCATTAAAGAAAAGACTGAACCAAAGCATCCCTAATAACCCCTATTCAGAGTGGTGTAGACAAAATTATACAATACTGCCATAATATGTAGATGGCTAAATGTGAGGAACGGTTTTCACATGTGTCACCACACGGAGTTATGGAAATAGAAAAGTTAGGTAAATATTCAAATATTACAGAAAACAGGTAAAATGTTTTCTTAATGGTTTGATTTGGATTGTGCATGTACCTTCACAATTCAGTTTAAACCATGAATTATGTAACTTTTTAACTCTCATTTGGGTTTGTTGGGTGTTCATTTTGAACCCTGTTTACAACCAACATCATACTTATTGTATAAAAAAATTATTTCTATTTATAAATGCCATTTTAGGGACATTTCAGGAGTCCACACACCTGATTTAAGGTAATGATACACAAAGTGGCAGCTGTCCTGGCAACAAAGCCATTTTCTCATTAGCACATACTGGAAAAATCCATTTTTACCAGTAATCACTCTAGGCTGTGTAGCAACCATAACTCAATATAATGCTGTAAGCATGTGCCACAAATGCGCTTGACCTCAAAGGAGCCTTATACTAATGCACATACTCTACACCCATCCATTCCACACATACTGTATCATTAATGACTTGTTCCAATCTGACTTCCAATCTGAAGTTCATGTCTTTTATACATTAAAAACACCACACAAGATTTGCACGTATCTCTATGGATTAAATTGAATTTCTAAGCAAGTGATTTACTAAAATTTATGTGGAAGTTCTCTGGACATAATGTCCTTCAAACCATTTTCTTTCCTGCTGTAAAGCACTTACTCTAATTTGCCTTTAAAGCTGTATCTGTGTGTGTGTGTGTGTGTGTGTGTGTGTGTGGCAGTGGGTGGGTTCCATGTTTAATGCATACGACTTAGCAGCAGAAACAATCAATATCTAACTCAGATTGCACTAAAGCAATTAGTGAAACTCATGCATTATATGTAGCATATCTTCAACTTGAATGTTAGTTGAATGGGTAACTATCTTTCATGTAAATGATAATTAAAGCCATATGGAAAACATGCACATTTTTGTTAAGTGACTCACAAAATGTTGCACAAAATGCCCTAAGGATAAACAAAAGCGAAGCTTTGCGACAGCAAAGTAAAATGCATATACAAAATGTTGTTAGATTCTAGACATGCTTGCTTTTAAAGTCTATTGTTCCTATTTGGGAATAGGAAACTCAGCCCAGGTGTGTTCGCTTTGTTTATCTATAGAAGCCATGATGCTGAGGATATTCTTATTTGCCTACCTATGTTTGCTTTGTTGTGGGAAGCTGATAGCAATTCCATTATCAGCCTCACCCTAAAACTACCAAAGTTTTTCTTTTGAAGACCCGAAAGTGCTTAACAAGAACTTGAGCTTTACCTGGTCGACCTCTTCATGTTGTTTGTCCCGTTATTCCTTTTAAGTGCTATAGCTGGAATTTGCAGAAGCGTCAGGCAAAACACTGAGTTCCTTGTTTGAGTTAACTTCAGCTCTGCAGGAACATGGACCTCCCTAACCAATGGCAGGACACTTCCTCAGTGTGCATGACAGCCCCTTTTTGGGTGACCACACCCCCATGTGCTTCAATGCAGTAATATGAAGCACTCTGCGGTCAAGAGACTGTTTCAGTTGTGAGCGTGTCAACCAAGTGACGGCGTACGGTTGCCATGCACCATACAAAGTTTAATCTAAAACAATCATCATGCCATAAATAAAACACTAACAACATGTAGGATTTTCTGCCATACAAACATCCTGCAGGTGCATGGTGGGAAACGTATTGGAACTGATACTTACCCCTTCAGTAGACTGAATTAGTACTTAAGCAGTAAATGCTTATAGGGCTTTTTGGAAATTTTCCCTACTAAAACTAAAATCAATTTTTTTTACCCTTCTTTTCACTATGAAAAAAAATTGAATTTAATGTAACTCTATATTAAGTGGTAACATGGTTAATGGATTTCTGTTTATGAAAGTTTAATGAGAGTTTTCCAGTGGTTGCTTTACATCTTTGATAGGATCTCAGTCAATAACACTTCTATTGACAGATGTCTAACCTAAACATCAGTGTTTACATTCCTTCCTGGAAATCCATGTATACACGCCATAAATTATTTATGACTATTTGATCAAATTCTTCCTAAGCTTTCTGACTGTATGTACAAGTGCACTTATTAGTTGAAATATCTTTCTAACTAATAAATGTTCAAACGTTTGGGATTGGTAGGATTTTTTTAATGCTAACCATGGCTACATTTATTTAATCAAAAATACAGCAAAAAGCAATATTATGAAATACTATTAATTTAAAAAGAATTGTTTTCTATTTTAATAGATTTAAAAATGTACTTTATTTCTCAGCAGCCATTACTCCAGTCGTCAGTATCACATTATCCTTCAGAAATCATTCTAATATGCTGATATGCTGCTCAAGAAACATTTCTTACTATTATCAATGTTGAAAACTGTTGTGCTGCCTAATATTTTTGTGGAAAACATGATGCATGTTTCTATGAACCAGAACACACAATGGTAACCTAACAATTGCTAAATGTTTTCAAATTCTGAGTAAGGTGCCCCCTGACTGTACAAGTATTTTGTAAAATGTCTAATTCTTTCTTTCTTTCAGGTTTATTTGACAGGGACAATGTACATCAATAATACATAAATGTAAAATGTGCCAGAATTAGCCAGAAGGCTATTTTGCATTTGCAGTCCCTGGGGGGAAAAAAATCAGCAGTAAAATGACAACAATGATATCATACATGATGCTGATTTAGCTCTATACATAGTATAAAATGGTATTTTATAAACGGTTTTCTATGGACGGTCCACCTCTTCCCCTTTACAGTGTCTCTGGTGTCTTGCTGACCATGGGTCTGGGTTTGTCATCTAATTAGACACTGAGGTAGCATCTATTTTTAGCTCTGTGTTGTTGTCTTGTACTAGCCTCAAGGTTCAGAGGGAAGGAGAAGAACTGAACTTTTATCTCTTTGTATAGAAAAATCATTGAGTTTAATGCTCTTTATTTAGATGAAATGGTACCTGTCTCTCTTTCCACATGTTGAGCTGCTGGATGAGGTGGTTCTGCTGCGGGAGTCTGACACCTCCTTCTTCACCGTGGACAGGCGTTCTGTGGACATGCTCTTCCTAACACACAGAGACAAGAGCATGAGGTGGAGAAGAATGAGTGAGGCACAATGCAGAGGCCAGGAAAGAAAGTCATCAAAAAAAAGAACAAAAGAGCATGACTGTTTTCAACATTTCATAATAATTCGAAATGCTACTTAAACAGCAATTTAGCATAATAGTATGATTTCTGAAGGAATCATGTGACACTGAAGACTGGCGTAATGGCTGGAGTAATTCAGCTTTGGATTACAGGAATAAACTTCATTATAGCCATCCTTTAAACTAAATGGTCCAAATGGTTTATTACTCCATATCACCATCTTGAGGTAGAGAAGTAATACTGCACTGATGTTGTTGATGTGGGAAAAATGAAAATATTTCCAGCATGTGCAACGTCAACAATAAAATGTCTTCCAATAAAATTATACATATGTTGCTTATAACTCTCACCTTTTGATAGACATCAGCACCTCCTTTTTCGGAGAGGAGGGAGAGGAAGGATAGCCACTCAAGCGTTTTGTTTGCACATAGCCATTTGTCAGAGGCTTGGATGGCAGAGCTTGCAATATCTGCCGAACTAAATCAGGAAGGACGAAAGTGAGATCACATGCAAATTATTTTCACCTCCCACATGGAAACTTTTTATGTAACCACTATATTATGTATTACAATCCATCCCTGTAGCTCTTAAGGTTGAAATATCCTAAAAGTTAATAATCTAGGATACTAACACAAAGGTTACATCTTATAATGTTTAATCAGTAATGCACCCTTGGACAAGGTTACCCTCAGATTATTATAGTGTAAATTGCTTTAGATGAAAAAGTATCTTTCTAGGCTTTAAAGACATAACGACAATACACAGAGGGCCATAATAAAGCACTGACCTTTAGTAGGTCCACCTTTCTTGCTGCTGGCCTGTGTGATCTCCTCACAGCAGCCCAGCCTTCTCAAAGCATCCGCCAGCGCCGCCTTCAGCAGCTGAATCTCATCCTCCTGCAGCTGCACCCTCTGCTCCAGGTGAGCGAGACGGTCATCCATCTCCATCCCACTCCCGGCTGATACATTGTCATCTGAAAGAGACAGACAGATAGTTATACTATTAGAATTTGTAGAGTTTGTCCAAATCTGTATAACTTTCTTTCTTCTGAGGGATATAAAAGATGATATTTCTGTGCTCCAAAGACAAAAGTCATACACGTTTGGAACGACATGAGGGTGAGTAAATGTCAATGATGACTATCCCTTTAAACCAGTGGTTCTCGATCGTTTTTGACTCAACGGCCCCCCATAGTCCAACACGTTATTCAAAGGCCCCGCATTATAAGGTATACCTATAAGGTATGCTATTTTCTTTGGTATTTCTGTAATTATGACAAAGCTGCTTGTTTTCAAACTTTTACTAACAGAAACTCGGAGCCCTGATATTAAATTAATGAACCACAATTAATTTTGTGATTCCAGAAATTTTAAGAACAGTGTGTTTAACAAAATAATAAAGCATAGTAGGGATGTGGTGTTAAAACAAAAAAGAAACAGACACATTTATTTACAATATTATTATTACTATTAATATACGTACATTTTATTTAAAAAATATATTACATTAGATCATCCTGTTGTCCCTTGAAAGTTTGCCGGGGCCCCCGAGTGGGCCTTGGCCCCCTGGTTGAGAACTACAACTTCTTCTCAAAGTCCTTTTTAAACAACACAATTTGGATAGACACTGCGGAAAGAACGTGGTTAAAAAAGTCACTCCTATTAGCCTAAGGTGGAAAGTCCATTTTAATTTACACACTATTTGGTCACAAAAAAATTTGTCTTTGCATAACCAAATATCAAAACAAATGGCATCAACTTTAATGAATTATAGCACAAATGTATTTTTGAACTAAACATTTCAAATGATACGACAATGTAAATATTATTTAAAATGAAGAAAAAAGTATACTTGAACGTGTGTTTACCATGCTAGGACACCTGTCACTTCATACACCCACTATAACAACACTGGGATCCAGTTGCTTAAAAGTAATTGAAGAAATGGTAGTTCAAAGAAAATCTTGTTTGCACTAATACAAATGTGTGCATTTTTAACTGTCAAAACATCTGTGATTAAAAACGCTGATGAATATTTATCCAACAAAATGTGTTCATACCACAAAAATCCATTAAAATCAATTGAAAATAAAAACTGAAAGCCTGAGCGAACAATTGAGAAAGTTTCAAATGCTAACAATGCTGATTCACTGTGGCAGCCATCAAATGTGATGCTTTTAAATATACAACTTATAAATACACACAATAAATAAAACAAAAAGGATTTTTCCTACCACATTTACACATTTTTTCAAAATTAGCTCCTCAATATTTCACATAAAACAGTGGCTCCTTGTCTCGGTTTCGATCTAAAGGGCAATGCAACGGGCTCCACGCTAAGTGTGCATATATAATAAACCTCTTTTAGTGCCTGCACCGCTAACACATGGAGATCACAGCTGTAAAGCAGCATCAGCAGGTGGTGAGCACGTCAACTGAAATAATAAATGTGAAAGACAAAATGGGAGGCAACAGTGGAAGGTGAGAAGAAAGCAGGATGAAGCTATAGTGATGCTGGAAGACAAAAGCAGTCTGGAGGAAACCGAATGCTCAGTGACCGAGTGTGCTGAAATATTCATCATCCCGCTCTGTTTGTACTCCCCTCCTACCTGCCATTCCAGTCAGTACTATGTCCGCCTGTCAGTCAGCCTCTCGGACAGCCTGATCCTCTGCAGCTCTCTAGGGGTTTCCTAAAGTTGCCAAATGCCTCCCTGGCCAAGGTTTCTTTCTCACACCTTGCCCTTGGCTTGCTGGATGGCTGATCCCGTGTCTGGACCTCCCTTCCTCCCCTCCCCCACCCTTTACCACTCAGTGCTGTGAGTAAAGAGGAGAAGGGTGATGTTTGTAACAGGACACTGTTTCCCGTCTCCTATGCGGTAGAAAACTGCTGGTGGTGCTGTTGGCAGAGAGAGCTTTGGCTCGACTCCAGACCTGTCTGATGCATCGGCCAGGCACTACCAGGAAGTGCACTGACCAGCCTCTCCACCAATGGGACACTAAAGTGTGTACATGCGTTTTTACCATTTACAACTTGTTGTTTTATACCCCCAGGGCACATGCTCATTTTATTCACATTATGGATTTTTACTGTACTAATTGAATTGCTAATATCAAAGTCTGACCTCAGATATGCAGATCCAGTGTTTAATATCAGTTTAAACAATCCAACTGTACAACAAGGACAGACACTCTCGCTGACCCAGGCTCATCATATACTGTCTGTCTACCCATCCATCTGTTGTCCAGCCAAACCATCTGGCACAGAAATAGATTTACTGGAAAACCCAAACAATGACCACTATGTACACTGATACCTATCCTTGAGAGAACCTGTAATGCACAAGAACGAAGATGAAATAGGCTAGTCGTTTCGACAGCAACAACAACAAGCTGTGCACAACGGTTGTTAGCGTAAGGACACCATAGTGATAATATTGAATTTCCTAAAGACCTTCAGTGATTGACTGTATGCAGAATTTTATTCAAGCATTTTAATTGTATTTATTTATTACTTATCTTTACTTAAATCAAAAAGGAATTGCAGGTCTGCTCTGCAACACTAGGGAAAAAACAATTTTAAAAGGAAATAATAATTTGCAACTAACCATATAATCATTAAGCAAGCAAAATCAATAGGCTTACTGTCGTTAAAAGAGAGGAGAAACATCTTATCTTATCCATATCTTTTGCAGTTGAGGTCAAAGGCTGTGTGTCCAAACAGACTTTATGGTATTTTGAAGCACATTCATCAGTTGGTAGACTGGCTAATACTAATGCAATATTTAGAACAGTGTTTTAGACTGGTAAGTCACATTCCTGCTGTTGTTTACAGTATACAATAACAAAATTGTCAGATATAACAACATGTAATTTTGCCTATGCAAAAAATTAATTAATTAATTAATTCTACTTCTTCTTTGAATGTCTCCTCTTCTCGTGCTTTCTAATCTAGTTGTCTAATAAACCTTGCATAGTATATTACGAGTATTGTTTGCTCTTTGACAATTTGCTTTGGATTAAAGTGTCTGCTAAATTAATAATTGTAAACATACCATCAAATGAATGCCATGAAATGAATGGTAAAATTCTGTATGATAAATCTGATGCTCTGCTGGTTTACACTTGACAACACAAAATCTCGTTCCTACAGCAAAACTAGTTGAGAACCAATGCTTTAAACAATTGACAACTGTTTGTTAATGATTAGATCTGACTGTAATATCGTTTTTAATTAAAATCTTTGCATAGTCATGATAATGCTGACAACAGACATGATGTTTAGGCCTACAACTGATCTTCAAGGTACTGTTATCACTATAGATAAACTGTAACCTAGGTAAATCCATCTTAGTAGGTGCGAAATGTTATACACTAGATTACTGGGTGACAATAAATAAGTAACTCAGAACATTATTTCCACTAAAACCTTATGCAAATCAAATAACAAAGGCCCAGTGAAGCAAGCTGAATCAGGATGAGAGGATGAGAGGCTCAAAGCATATCAACAGATGAGGAGAAAATGAATGAAAAATGTAAACACATGTGACAAATCATGTAGCCTGGCCTGAAATGCTCTAATATCTAACACCAGTCTGAATCTGAGTAGATGTTCATTCTTGTACCCTGATACTGATACCAACCGCACATACGCGATAAGAAAATGCCTTAGGTGAAAATAAAATTTGCATGTAGGCTATATAAAACTGATCCTAATTTAAACAAATAACGTTATATTCATCACTGGCAACAAGGAGACAATTTCTTTAGCTGTGCCCTCGCAGGCAGAGACGCACCGACACGTCAATAACATTACATTGCTGTAATGTATATAGTTAATATGAATGTATATAGTTAATATCAAAGACATAATTCGTTTGCGTTCGACATGCGTTTAACGAAAACAAGCCATCTCCAGCGCATTCATTATAAATGCTCAGTCAAGTCGCTGCCAAACTTACCGTTGCAATACCGAAGCAGAAGCGTGTTCGTGTCATACAGGTTCCCACATGAAGCTACTCGCTCCGACATGTCCTTCTACTGATCAATTCCTGTATTATTTCTTTTCAATCGCCGGTCCTCCAATCCGCCTGCCTTCTTTCCTGACATAAGAGTGAACCTTCAATACCTTTCCACCGAACAACCGACAACAACCTGTGCTGCCTGCGTTTCTATAGCAACAGCCTCACCGCTGATCTGCTACCCAGAGGAAACTAGAGCGCATGTTTACTTTTGGAGTCCCATAATATGCAGTCACTACTTTCATGAGCATGATGTGTATATTAAGATAGGTTAGTCAAACTAGCAAGCCATGAGGGCAAAGTCTACATATCTGACTACTGTGCACAGAAAGAGATGAATAGATCATTATTGCCGTGTGTAGTTGGTCTAGAGATGTTCATCTTGGGAATTTACGTGCTAATAATGTTGGTGTCATAAAATTCCATGTCCTTGACAGTAAAGCCACTGTTTTTCTACTCTCTAACGGTAGATGGCGGTGTAGGTATGATTAAAACAAGATATGATCGCGTCAACTCCGCTCCAAACGTTTCTGTATTTGGCCCATTCAGCGAATACTCTACACCAGTGGTTTCAGACTTTTTTTTTGTATGTCTCCCTATATCTGACACTTCAGATCTTGCAGTCTCCACTAATGAGCTGATGAGTTGAATCAGGTGTGATAGATGAGGGAGACATACAAAATCAGGGCTGGGGGTAGGCTACTCCAGGACAGGTTTGAGAACCACTGCTCTACACCAAGGGTCTTCAACCGGTTGTCCGCACCGCAGCGGTACAGCAGTGGGTCCCGACAATTAATGTTTGATCACAAGTAATTTTTGTTAAAAAACATTTAAAACATGGGTAAATGATTTTTTTTAAAAATATAAGCACCCTGAAACCAAAGCGAGAGCACCCTCAGTTGATACTGAGCTCGGAGAATGTGCAAATGTTCCTGTTTACAGCGGGGTTTTTTTCATAGACTAAGGTTTTTTTTGCAGCGTTTGTTTATTTACTTGAAATTAATGGCCAATCAGAGGTGCTTAAGATATAATTCAATCACCGCTCAAAACGCCAGAATTTTTATTCCGAGTAACGCTGGAAATATTTTAAGCTAAAACGGCTTGCCACATACCCAAGACTTGTCACTGATTCTAAATGGGGAAAAATCAAATGCAACATGGTCACGTCTATTCGACCGATGCCCCGCCTTCTGAGTAAAAGAGCCAATCGCTAATCCGTAAAGTTGTCGCGTCACTGCAGGTTGCTTTAGAAACATTCAGCGTTCTGAGACGCAGTTTAGGACTGCGCATGCGCACTGACTGGTCTAGCCTGAATAATAAGCTTCTTTTTTTTACGCTATTTGATAAAAAAAAACATTGGCGATTTTCAAATATGAAATTTAATCGTAAGTTTGGTGACAGTTTTGGAGAATTTGATGTTTCCCCATTCAAAGAGATAGGAGCTGCGTACTGAAGAGTGAAATGACTCGTCTTAAAAAGGGACTTTGATTGTGCTCGCTCTGTGCTGCGAATGACTGCCCCTACGCATGGTTAAAGACATTATAGTTTTCCCCACCACTTACCAGTCCAGTTGGTGGCGGTAATGCACCTACAAGTTGGTTTGCCAACCACCAATAAACACCAAAAGAGGAAGAAGAAGAAGAAGAAGAAGAAGAAGACAGTATCAGTATCAAACACGTAATACAAAATAAGTGTTCAGTCAGTGCACCAGAAACGCTCCAGGTAGACCTATGTGTAATTTATTAGATACATAGATAAATGTATAGGCTAATATCAATATTTGACTCAGTCAATATTTATTGCATATTTCTAGGTTTGGGTTGCGTGTAGAAACTTTGTTTATTTCTGGTATGAGTACATAGCTTTAGTAGAATTTAGTAGAGAGTAAATCCTTATTTGTTTGTGATTATTTTTATTTGCAGAGTTGCAGGGTGTAAACAAGCCTACATCATTGCTGGAATGTAAGGATTATGGTAGATGGATATTGTATGCCAATTGATATTACAGTCTAGCACATTTTGTAATTTCATGTTTTTTTCTTCTGTTGACCTGCCTTATTTTGCCTGATCACTGAACATCTAGGCTATTTGTTTTTTCAACAGTGAGTTGTGAATTCAGTTGACATTGAGGCCTCAACAGCCATATTTGTGTTTGTTTATAATTTTTGCTTTCATTAAGCCAAAACAAAGGCGTCTCTCAAGTGAGTGAGGCTCACATGTTCATTTTACCATTTAATCAGACAGGAAGTGACATAAGCCTACTTATTCTGTTCTGATTGCATTCTGATGTGGTCAGCTCTATCACTACCCCTGGCATTTCATGAATGCAAGAGGTGGTTATATTGTTAATGACCTCTCCATGGGTTCATAGCTTATGCAATGATCATTGGAGGGGGGGGGGGGGGGGTGGGGGGGTGGTTGGTTGCATTCAGGCAACATTGGTAGACTGTTGTATGACTTGATGTTTGGGGTTTATTTACATGTGCACCATTGCTCTATTCACCTCTCATTTCATCACTCTCTGGCAACGTGTCGGGAGGGAGAGAGAACAGAGCTCTCATATGGATGTCAAATAACAAATGCCCTATGTGTGCCAGTATGTAAGGTCAGAGTTTTTTCTGATTATATTGGATGGTTGAATGGAGCAGAAAGAGTTTTAACTGGGTTGTAGACAAATAGGAGAATGAAAAAGATATGCACTGTGAATTTTCTATAGATTTTTCCATCATTCTACTAAAAGCTCCACTCTGCAGACACTGCAGTATTTGAAGTATTACAAATGTGTAACTTAATCCTCAAAGTACTAATTTTCTAAATTACATTTTGACACACTTCATAATTTGAAGTGCTCTTAAAATGCTTGGGAAACTTGTTTGTAACTAAATTTTAAGAGGAATAATTTTCCTTAAAGTGATAATTGAGCTCTATCTGCACAAAACTAGAGTGCTTTGATTTTCAAGATATGATGATATGTCTCAGCACTTGTAAGAAAGATATTCAAATAATACAATTTTCATGCAATGGAATCAGTTCTTTGTTGGCATCCATTTGAACTTTTAACTTAATGGCAGTTGCTTGGCTGGTGCAAGAAGTGCAATTTGCAATCTGCCCATTTCATTCAACACTCAATAATGTTTTTTTTTACTTGAACCAGAACGACAGCTGGATATTCGCTTTGCTTTTCACCTTGTGAACATCCTCCCATTGAGATTTCCAGAAGACATTTGTCGTCTTGTCATATTTCAGTCAAAGTTATTTTTGTTTGTCATACAAGCATGTATCAATCGTGTAACTTTAAAATGCAGTTGCTTCATGTGTGGAAGAGTGGATATGCAAATGATTTGGACTTAAGGGAATACATGTATCTTATCAAATGGTTTAAAGAGCAGTGGGGAACAGCCATATTATGAGTTGAAAATGTTCAAGTGCAATAGTCCATTATGCATAGTGTATTTCTGAAACTCCAATTTATGTTTATGTTTCACTAATGGTTTGATCACACTTTCAGTAGAAGTGGTTTGGGTAGTTTTCTTTGGTTGGCATTGCCACACTTTTATTTAGTGTATCATCCAGGAACTTCTGTACATTTAAAAGGTGGTTGTGAGTCAGCTGTACCACACCACGCCATAGCAAAGCTAGTTATGAATGGGTCACTGTCCGTCTTCAGGCTGGCATCACTGTCCATGTCTTACAGTGGAGGACAGTGTGTGTGTGATAAAATATAAGGACAGTGAACTGAACTTTCACTTGCGTTGTTATCCTTTTTATGATATACATGCATTTTTAGGCCTGGCAAACTATTTCTCTGACACGTGGTTGTTATTTTTAGATTTGTGAGCTAGATAAAATGATCTGACTGGCTAACATGGAGTTTTTTAGAAATTGAAAGAGTGTTTGGTAGCGTCAGTCCGAATGGGCTGAAAATGACAAGCCATTCAGTATTGTTCTGCCTGTATGTCATAGTTTTTGAATATATGGATTTCAGTCTATAATTATAATATTTTATGGCTTAAGTTTCCTTTTTTATTATGATAATAATGTACTATTATTGGAAATGTTATATGAATTCATTTTTAAGTTAACTTCACATTTGATAAATTTTTATTTGATTTATATTTAAATTATAAATAATTAAATTTTATATATATATATTTATAAAATATATATCATATATATATAAAAAAAAATGGAAGAGGTTAAAAACTCTTATTTTTTTAATAGCAATTCTATTTTAAATGCAAACATTTTTTTGTGTTGGGCCATTTTAAAAATGTTGGCAGGGCCAAGTAGAATCTGAACTACCAGCAGAAAAAAGTACTTGGTGTTGAGCCCTTGGGTTAAATAATGCTATATGGAGATTTTGGCACGTCTAATAACAGAACTTAATGATCAATTGTTGTCACAATTAATGCTGTAAATGTCGCTTGAGATGCAACACAAACCAGTTTGGTCGATACATGCTGACTATTTTATCAGTTAGACTTGTTTTCTCATGTCAAGGACACTGCCTACACATATACTGTAGAAAATATCTTTATCTTAATACATGAATAATACTCTTAATGCGTGAGTAACAGCTGTAGCTGCCGTCATAGGCAACTCTCATATATTTCAGTTCATAATATGCACTTTACAGTTAAAAGGTCAATAATTAGTTAAAATGTTCAGAATAATAATTAGAATAAATAAGTAATATATTTTTTTGTTAATACATGTCAATTAATTTCATATTATTCAGCTAAAACCATAGAAAAAGAGGGGAACCTATTTTTTGTTCCTCTTGGGAATTATTTAATTGTTGCTATCAGGATCGTTTTACCGGTGCACTACATGTAGAAGAGCCACATGAGAAGAAGCAACTGTAAACCTCCAAGTTTATTCCTCTTGAGTTAGAGAGGCCAATGAGGTATGTGTTTTATCGTGTTAATTGCTTTGCTGTATGAGAACGTGTAAGTTATGTGACCGTTTGTTAATGTATAATTAGCCAATTAAGTGTATTTTCTTACGTGTTGAGTGTGCACTTTATTTATTCGTTTTGTATGTATTTTTCGTTTATTATTATGTGTAAACCACCACTTTTAGAGGGTTAATTTAAGTTTTATGTATTTCCTTTCGTAGTTCTGACGGCATTGTTGGGGCATGAAAGGGCTACAAGACTAGCATGTACAAGACATGTTGAAAACTCGTGTCCAAATAAATGTCTGTTAAAACCAAGAACGACCTGAGCCTTTGATTCAACTTGAGGGGAGTAACAACAGCTGATGAGGAAATACAGTTGAAAAAAAAGACAGCATCATAATTGTTTTATTTAGAATTTCTGCTTCTCTACACTTGTCAGGACAAGTTCTTTGTGAGCATGGCAATGTTGCCATGATAATGTTAAACAAACAGACCTACTAAACAATGGATACACCTTTGCATCTTAATTCCCATTATTACATCTACATTTTTTGACATCTTCGCAGGGTCACATTCCATTAGTATGACGCATGACCTATCAAGCCTGGAAGCCATTTTCATTTGACGCAAATGTTGGGTTACCTCACATGGAGATTCCGACTGGGGTAGGCCAGAAGGTTCAGCTGTCCTGCTCTCAAAAAGAAATGCTACAAAAATTCTCAGTGTGTTTTTTTATGACTAGCAGCATGACATAACCACACAGCTGTTTCTGCCTGAAGCTACTCTACCAGAGCAAGACTATTGAGTATGTCCCTGTGATAGTGACCCTACTTTAACTCAATCTAGAATTTCAGAGAACTTCCAAGCTACTTCCTGCCTGCACTGGCAATCCCACTGAGCATCATAGTTTTATATCCTCATTATGCAAGGTTCATGGACCAAGGTTGAAGAAAGTTTGATCTCCAGGAAAATGATTGAACTATAAAACAGTAAATATGTTTTTCTTTAAAGGGATAGTCTACCCAAAAATTCTGTCATTCTGTCATCTGTCATTCTTCAACAAACACAAAAGAAGATATTTCAAAGGACATTGGGAAACAAATGTCATTGGAGCCCCCTGACATCCACTGTATGGACAAAAATATATCTTCTTTTATATTTCAGAAAAGAAAGTAAAAAAACAGGTTTGGAACAGCATGAGGGTGAGTTAAAAAGCTATGGATGAATGTAGAGTAAAAAAGTGATTGTCAGATGGGCTGCACTTTCTGAAGAAGAAAGCATCTGAAAGCGGTGTCCCTGCCAATAAATGTCCCACATCTACATCAAGTAGCTTTTCTCTTACTTGTTGGGCTTTGCACTCATTACAGGCCCACTCCAGCTGATGGCCCATGAGTGAAATGCTGGTTTCTTTGGCTCTGAAAGAGTTCCACTTTGCATTTGAGTGTGAAGAGTAGACTTGTTCATGGTGTCTGGTAAGATTTTTCTCCTCTCGTGATTTTCAAAAGAACTGTCATCCTGTGATTATTCACCTGTGTATGCATTATTGTGCACAATGATCTCATTTCACAATATATTTGTATCTGTCATCATATTCTCACCACAATATCCCTTTGAAAATCAACAGAAAAAAAATAATTTCTTAGATTTTCAAAGCAAAACTTCAAAAATGGCCCAATGTCACCGCCTGAAGTCATACGTGATAACATGCAAAAGAAGTAGGTGTTAAAGAAATATACAATTCAATTATTAGAATGATTTTTTAAAAAAAAATGCTGTTTATCCATGCTGGCATTTCCCAACAGATGTTAACAGCCATGTGTGAATGTCTAAAAATGCTGATAAAAGAAAACGAAAGAAAGATTTCGAGTTAAATGTTATGAAAGTGGTTGCCACGATCAATAGAAGGAATGTTTTCAAAGATTCATTGAAACTTTTCATTTTGATTTTATATTTAGGTCATTTATACTTAATCCCATTTCTGTCAGTTCTGGTGATTAGTGTGGATTGTAGGCATAATGGTGCCAGATACCATTGGTATGGGAATCAAGAATGCAGTAAATCTCTGCTGGAAAACTAGACTCGTAAGATCAGCTCACTGACATATTCCTGGATGATTTTTGGGTTTAGCTTCAATTGAGCGCAGAATTCCTTTTAATGGTTTGCAAATAGTTTGCAAAAGTTCTATTTTCTGTTGTTATATCAGCATGTTTATTTATTTATTTGGTATGATGTCAGACAATTTTTTGGAAGTTTAGGTAAATCATTTTGTTTACAACATCTTGTTATTTTCCAACCCGTGTTAAATGTCAACCAACTAATATGATTTACCAGTATGTCAACACAGGATGTAAATTCTCTGCACAACACACACAAACAGTCATTCTTTATTTTTTTGGGTGTCTATATGGGGCTCCTCTTTGGTCAGCATGCTTGCCAGGAGGAATCCCAGATGAAGAGTATAATCTTTTTATTGATTAGCGAGAAAGACCTTCGGATAGTTATTTGTCAATTTCATTTGCGGCACACACAGAGCTTTGTGTTTTGTTTTGTTTTTTCAATTTCAGATAAAGCTTTATTATTGTTATTCCACTGCATGCTAGCTTTAAGAATCAAGCCCAGCTGAGGCAGCATGTTTATCACTTACTCTGACTCTTGTTGTTTCAGTGCTGTTATCTGAACATCTGATGCCTCACGAGCACTAAAGTATTGGACAGAGGTGCATTTCCCAAAAGCAACTATGGTCGCAAGATCTGCTGTTACCAATAGAGTTAAATGGAACTAACGACCATAGTTAGCTAACGATGCTTTTGGGAAACGCACCCCAGAACGATTGGAGAATGTAGTTTGTAAAAATTACACCCATGAAAGATTATTTTGTGGCTGTGGCATATGATTGTTGTGAAATATATCTAGGAATCACGAAATGGAGAGGACACTTTATTTTGATTTTGTTAATAGAATATCAGTGTTTGCTTGAGGAACTTTCCTCAAAATTCACTAAAATTACATTTTATTCTCATAATCAAAAAACAGTTACCACCCAGTGTAATTAACTTGTCTTCCTTGCTTAAGAATAGTATGAAAATAGGTAGTCAAATGAAAAGGCTAATTTCCAAACATTTTTGTCATATGTATTTTATTTAATTTTATTTAAGTCTTTGCTCAAAGCAATTTTGGACATTTTTTTGGACATATTGTGATTTATTTTAAATGCAGACTTTTGTAGTTTTTTAATTACACAAGGCCATATGGTGATTTGTTACATTTAAATTAATTTGCTCAGCTGTAAATGAACAAAAACACATTTAATCAAAAAACCTCTGAATATTGTAACTGATCTGATAAAATCATGACAAAATTGCTGCTCTTATGTTTTGTACATGCTATAGTTAAATCAATCTTTTTAATTCATAATTAGCATCAAACAAACAATATAACAATATTCTTGTTCACATTAATAAAACTGTAACATTTAAAAAATGCACAACTGCCAATCAGGTGGCGATAACCATTAAGAATGTAATTCAACAAAAGAAGAAGAAAAAAAGAAGTGGCAAGCTTCTTCTTGGCATACATTTCTATGGTGACTCATGGATTCAGTGCTCTGTTATGATAATCTGGTGTTTTCACTGCAGACCACAACACTGTGCACTGTGTTCAGAATCTCTCATTTTGTCCCTAAATCCATCATTATGTAGAGTCATGTGAGCAGTTTTAAACGCTCATTTCGTTTCAATCCAGCAGTAATACAATAAAGAGCTCAAGTGTGGTAAACAAACTATTACAGGTTGACCTGCCGACCTGTGGGGAATTAAACTGTCATGAAATTTCTAACCTACAAGGGCAGACACTCAGATGGCCTTCCTTTGTTTTCCAATAATGTTCATCTGACTAACATATAAACATTCATATTTATTATTGTAACAGAATTGAAAATGCTAAATTTACCACTGCAAATATTATCAGCAGGGCATTGACAAATCTGCAATTCATTGCTCTTATCGGTTGTAAGTTCGGAGAGAAATACTGAGAATAGTGGAAAGTATTATAGTGCAATTCAGAGTTACAAAGACTAAAAAGAGGAATGTTGGGTATTTGTAAAGATTTACTAATGTTAAGCAGGCTTAAAGCTTTCAACTGCTAAACTAAATGCCACTCTAGACATGCTGATTATGCTACATACTGGAGGTTGAACAAGGTCTATTTAATATATTTTTTTATATAATACAAGATACAATATTTGAAACTTTGATGGCCCCAGTGCACATTTATTTATTTATTTAGTTAGTTTGTCTACAAATTAGTGGTCAGTTACTCATTATTATAAATAAAATATTCATACAAATCACTTTTATTATATAAATAAGTGAAGGGGAATAATATTGTTTGCTAACGTCTCATTCATCTTTTCCCTTTAATTTTGCCTTCTTTTTTTAATTGGTCTGATTGAAATAAATGAAAACAGTCAAGGCTCATGAGTAAAGCTCACTGAGGCCAAAATTTCATAGTTCATATGCTCATAGTTCAGGCTTTTTCTTTTATAGAGTAAACTTTACACAAATGTCTGACAAAGTGATTGCCTCAGAACAAATAGTTCTGGTACTTTGCTTTCTGTAATAGCTTTAAATAATTTGCTTCATAATTCTTTTTTTTTCTTTTTTTGAATACTAGAAAAAGGTTCATCAACAGTGCTCAACAAACAGCATTACAATGGCCACTGTCATCGCAGACCTGTCTGGAATGTATTCATAGGCTAGAATATTTAGCATTAAGCTACCGTTGTCGAGACCTATTGTGAAGAGATTTTTTTTTTCATCTTGTTAGTTCTTTTCCTCTCAAATCTCTGCAGCTAATTGGCAGGCTCAGTAGAAAGTGTCAGCCAGTGGAAAGTAGACTTCAACATTTTGAGAGAAGCACCATGTGTCTGAGCTCATGCCTCTCACCAACACCACCGACCTCTACGATAAGACAAGTATTTGGAAAAAATATTTTTTGTCATGTATTATTTCTGATTGATTGTGTCTATAGAGCACAACAAGTGTGTTCCGGACACTAAAAATCCCATTCATTTTCTGCATTGACAAATAGATTTGAATGATTCTGTATAAACCTTTCAAAACCGATGTACTATGAGCTCAGAGAGTTTTAGTTTGTATGCTTCTGTTGAAACCATCAGTAAGCATAATATCAACTTCATCTAATTTTAAAATCATATTTAATTTTTATACTTTTAACTAATGACTTTAAATTAATTGTGTTTGATTTGATTTACATTGTTTAAAAGGCTTCATGGGATTGTAGTTCATTTATTCATAAAATATGTTAAGCACAGTCTTTTTTCCTGATTTTCATTGACATTTGTTCTTCGAATTACAGTTTGTAATGTAATTTATCTTGGAGCTGGTTTGTTTAATGGCTCAGAACTACATTTAACTTAACTGTGTTAGATTTAGGAAGTAGATTTAACTGTATTGAAGAATATTTTGAAATCCCAATGAAAAAATTAATGGGAAAAATATTTCCAGAACCGAGACCACTAAGGACCACTAAAAGTTGGGGATTACTGTTATACGCTATCGTTATACAAACGTATGTAGGCAAAACTGGAACAAGTGAAGTATGTATCAACCAACTCTAAAGTTAGTTTTGTTGAACCATCAGGATATTATGTATTTGTGTTTGTGATGATGAAGAGACCACAAGTGATGCATTGTCCTTTAAACTGTAGAGTTATGGTGCATTTTGTCAAGACCCAAGGTTCTTATCTTGGTGTTGCACCTACTTTGAAAACAATGCTTAAGTAGTTGAAAACAGCATTTAATTTTCATTTACTGCTCTTAAACATGTTGTAAATATGCCAATGGCTGTCATTTCATTTAGACACAGATACAATTCTGGGGTATTGCTGTAATTCCTTTGCTCTTTCCAGTGTGGACCAATATGATCTCTAAATGACATCTCTCCATAAGACTGTTGTTTGTTTGTTTGTATACAGATAAAGGATAGCACATCAGCCCTCGCACTCGGAGGTTCACGGTATGAACACACTCCACTAATGTCTCTCATTTTAATAATGGATATGAGTGAAGAAATACTCCCTGCCAATGAAGTTACTGTCATCATTTAGCCTGCATACTGTAAGCGATATGCACACATCCTCGTTGAATGTGACAGATTTAAATCAGCCAGGAACAAAGACTTGTTCTGGTGCCCTTGTGCATTTCACTGAGCTTCACCACCATAGAGCTGTGTGAATAATTGCTCCAGGCCGATACACTGTTTTATGGATAGTAATAAGTAATCTGTCCACTTCTCTTTCAGGGAATTCAGTCTATTTACCCTGAACTTTGCTGCTTCTGACATTTCTAGGACACTACTAAGTTAATTGTTCACCCAATAATGAAAATTCGGTCACCTCATGCCACTTTAAACTTGTCTGACCTTCTTTGGTGTGTTTTTCTTATTCTAACTATTCGTTTAAGGATGTCAGAGCAGATGTGAAAAGAAATGTACATTAGAGCTGTCCAGAATTGTCAGCTCAAGATGAGTTTTTGGCCTCTTACTCTTCATTTAACATGTAGATTAAGTCAATGTTTGAGTCTTAGTACATTATACAAAATAATATATGCATGCGAAATGAATCTACATTGCTCACTTAAACTGAATGTTTTTGTGTAACTTTTCACAGCACATATTGTATGGACTATTGTTTGTTAAAAAATAAAGGTTCTTTATTGGCATTGATGGTTCCTTAAATAATATTTAGCATTCATGGAACCTTTCCATTACACAACAGGCTCTTTAGATTTTAATGATCTGCAAAAAAACAAAAGGGGAACCAAAAATGTTTCTTCTATGGCACGACTGTCAAAACACCCTTTTGGAACCTTTATTTTTAAGAGTGTAAAAAAAACAAACCTGTCCCCCTTATTTGAATTGTTTTTCATTGACTAATTCAAGCTTATTTAAATGAAATCTGTTTCTCTGCATACTGAGTGGTCACTGAAATGGAATAAGTAATTAAGCCTACTGATAATTGCAGCATTTGGGAGGCTATACTCTGGTTGGTAAAAGTGTTTCTTTGGGCTATCTGGCAATTATCTGTGTGGATCTGGTGCTGTAATTTTTATTAAAGCTATGATGAAAATCCTCCATGAAGTCTACATTATTTGAAAACTTTGTGTTCTAGACTCAATTTCATATAATATTAACATATAAAAACATCAAAGTGTGACTGTGAGGCTGCATGTCACTGCATTTTAGATATAAGTGTAATCAGTTGTTTTTTTTAAGTAGATTTAACTGTAATACTATGTAGTGTCTCCATCTAATATACTTACAGGTACAATCAGGAACCGTTGAAACAAACCCATTTGAGAGAATGAATTATATTTGAAATGATATTTATATGAACTATATTAAATTATAGTTATATTTAAAATGAAGTTAATTATTGAGGCTAAATCTCTTGACAGGGTTTCAGGGTTTCTCTCCTGTCTTTGATTAATAACTTTAGCCTTTGCTTTGAAGTTTATGGAGTATCTGATTTTTATTCTAATGACTATTTGATGTCTTTGTCTAGGCAAAACTATAATAGTACATTTTACCCTATAGTGAACAGATTCTAGTGCATAGGTTCTTTCTACCCTTTTTAATTTAGCCAAAATATTATGTAATCTACGACCCTTTGTATTGTATATTACATAATATTTTGGAAGTGTGCACCCCACACTTTGTCAGGAAGAGACATTTTTGTGTCCATGACGTTGATTTCCCTGGCACATGTAGCAAATTATTCCTTACACCTAAGTAGATATGAATGTTCGTCTTATATGTTTTCCTTAATTGGACCGATTGGACTGGTAGTTTACACCTTTTTCTTAGTATAAAATAATAAATAATTACACTATAAAAATTTATTGGATTGAACTAATCAATTAATTAAATTCTGGAGCTTGACCTGGACGATTTTTTGTGTGAAACTGTGCTTCTACACACACTGTGAACGCATCATGTGTCATCAGAGAGTATATTAAACAATGGTTGTTTATCTCAAAAGAAAACTATAGCATAAATTATATTGGGGACTATTAATCCCGATGTGCATTCCGTCTCTTGGTAAATATTAATTTGAGTCATAATGGGTTTGGTTCATATCACTCTGCTTAGTAATGTGTCTTTGAATCTACCATCTTTACTGGTGCCATTGATTTGGGTGTGAAAAACAGACAAAATCCCTTGTGTTTAAGGCAGGGATACTGGTTAGAGTGCCAAACCTTCCGTACCGACAATGACTCAACTGATACGGTTTAAAAGTAGAAAGTCAAATTAGATGACACATTCATCCCAAAATTGACCAGTAATTGCACTATGGATTAACAGTGAATCTCAGTGCAGACTTTCTGTTGCTAATGTGCAACAAAACACATTTAGCCTTGTGGAAAGTGGGTCATTTGTGATTTACATGAATACAAAGGCTAAATATTAACACTGCACTAACATTTTGTTAATTGACATCAAACCTGTCAGCTACTGTAAATAAAATTGGATCGCTACAAGATGTGATTAATTAATTTGTTTTTACACTCCCTGTATTAGTAATCTACCGGTTTGTTTTAATGCTTTATATTTCAAACATGTTGTTTTTGGATGCAAGCCATGTAAGTGCAGTTTTTACACGGAATGTTAGTTCCAGATATGTGAGAAAATAAGAGTTGGGTGTGGATTTGTGTATCATAACTGCTATTAATAGATGATAGATGATGAACTATTTTTGGCATGATGAACAAGCATAGGCTCAGCCCATGTGATGATAAACAAACATTTCAACACCAACAACAACATTTTCCAGCCTACGCATTCTTTTTTATACATAGTCCTTTTCCTATTTTCATTTCAGTAGCCTAAAAATGATTCATTTCATTTTAATTTCCCAAGAGTAGGCTAATCGATTTAGTTTATGGTGTGAAATAAAGGTTCCAGGTCAATTCTCATGAAGTGTGACGCAAATTTAGGCTCCTGTCGCTTTAAAGAACAAGAATCTCTTTCTGTCTCGCACCGCTTTATAGGTGGCGCGCGCTCACAGACTGTGTGTGATGGACGTGTGGAAGCGCAGATTCATTTCTTCTGACTCTGGACTTACAGAATGATTCTTTTTGCCGAGAAGCCGAGCGAGACAACTTCTCGCATTTACTGAGGAAATTGAATTGGCGTACAGCACCTTTGAACACGACCAAAGGAATTCAAAGAATATTTCTTATTGCTCAAGAACATGTTACTCTGAACGGTAGGATGGTGAGTATTTAATAAATTAGTGAAATTATGTTGTGTGTCTGTATACTATACCTCTGAACCTATATATATATATATATATTTGTATTGAAGTAGGGACACCAAATCTATAGATACGGGTTTTCACTTAGGCTAAGTGACACAATATGATAATCTCTGCCTATTGAATTTGTCATGCTGTTATGCACATGGTTCATAACCGGCACCTGTGGTATTTAGTAGGTATGAATTATTAATAATCAGAACTTCCAATGCTTGACGTTTTGACTAAATGTCATTGGCAGTTCTCGATCGGAATCAGTAAATAAAATCTCAGCGAAAGGAAACAGACTTAATATGCAAGTATATTTGAAATTGTTAGGCTATATCCCTAATCAAAGATGTTCATATAATAGCAATAAGGTACGAGATGGTGTGCTATTTGTGTATAGTCGCGGTTTAAGTTGTTAGGCACGCGCAGCCTTTTAACTGGTCTTAAATGTACCTAACCGGTGTGATTACATTTGTTATTAACATGATATTTATTTTTTATAGCTTTGTGTATATTAACCGTTTGGCGCATTAAAGTCTGATTGAAGTCATTATTTCACAGAGCTTGAAATCAGAGTGCAAACGAAACTAAAGCACGTGCCGTGGGATAAAAACCCAACATGTCTCAACAGACGACTTCTCTCGTACAGTCCGGTCGGTTCTATCCTTAGCCAGAATATATAAAGTGTATTTTAATAGGCCTACGAGTGTAATATATCAAGGAAACGAATCCCTCACTTCAAACAAATGCATAAATAGAAATAGGCTATATTCACTTTCTCAAAGTTCCACCATGTTAATATGTAGTGCAATCTCAGCCTGCACAGCACAGTGGTTTTTGATGAACATGAAAAGCTGATGAAGACAGACTTGTTATTACTTGTTAGTAAAATATGCTATTAAAACGTCAACATTAAAAAGGACCCATACAATTTACCATTTATAATCGGAAATCTTTTAAATAGCTAATAAAAACGTATTGTTGTTGATATTTGTGATAGAGAGAGAGAGAGGAGTGTGACCAGGGTTAGAATTTACCTAAATTGTAATGTGATAGGAAGTCACTAAATAAAAAATAAAAAAAGAACAAAGGTATCAGATGACCTTCTTCCTCTTTATTTGGGCTAATTACATTATTACTGGCATTCTGGGCTCATGCATGACAGTTATTCCTTCTGGGCTGTTTCTCAGAAAATGCTGCCATCTGTTTTCCCCTGACTAACTATTTTTATGTAAATACCTGAAAAATCAAAGATACTGAACTTAGTCATTTTTATTGTACAAAATATGTACATAATTCATCACCATTACATTTAAATGATTGTACCTGTAAGTTTTTGTTTATTTGCATTTAAATATCATGCTTGCACTAACAATTTTTACATTCATTTTTATAATATTTTTCAAAATGTTAATTTAAAATGATGTATGAATTATTACATAAAATTGAACAAGTTTGAATGAGTGAATGAAAATGAATTGTGATGTAATGTAGCACTTTAAGATTAGGATTAGTGTCAATAAATAATATAAACACAATGCACTAATTGCAATACTGAGGTGGGAAATTATGATTTCTGATAAGTCTGAGATAGCCCAGCTTTATTGATATGAGTGATATGAACTTGTTAGATTATACTATTTTATTATGCTTCATATTAATATATTCTCCTCTACTGGCATCGTTTGTAGTCAAATATGAACCAATTTATATGAGCTGAGTGTTAAAAGGGGGTGGCCTTGGCACCGCAGCAGGGGCAGAAAAATACACAGTGATAATGTTTTTCAACACTTCATTATAACCATTATAATTAATAGGACTGTGTGTGTTCATGTGAATGCTTTCCACTCTAAAGTGAAAGCAGCTAATAAAATCCCATCCTTGAGTCCTTTATGCTCACACAGTCAAAAGTTTAGTCTCTCAAATCATCATTGATGGTTGATTAGGGCATGCATACAATAGTTTTGTCTGCCAGCCTTGACAAGCCTTGCTTGATTTGAAACCGAGGAAACAATTACGGACACTAAGAAACAAATTGAATCCGTGATTTGGCTTGCAGAATCGTCTGCTTGTCATGACAGTTCACGGAAAGACAGAAACATGCCGAAAGACCTGAAGAAAGCTATGTCCTATTTGATTATGCACCCTGTTTTCAAGTGCCAAAGGGTTTTACGGCCCTTACATTTTTGGATTCTTAAAATATTTATGTTCACTGTGTTCTCGCTGTATACTGGCATCAGTGTTTGATTTATTCCTGGATCATACGATGGTGCTGTTTTGATCATCTTGTTCTGTATTTCACTCCTTTGGATTATATCAGACTTATCCTGACCACAACAACTACAACATTCCTACAGCTGTGGGTCTCAGGAGTGTCTTGCATTTGCCTTTTCCAGAAATAGAAGTAACTATGAGACTGTCTATTTTCAGATGATGTGTTAATGATTATTGTGAAACACATGTTGTCAGAGAGTGGATGTGCGGTGTGGTGGGTTGAATGTCGGGTGAATATTGCAGTATTTCACGGTTCACTGAACGTCCACTGTGTACGCAGAGAAACATACCAGAAAGGAATTCAACATGATTTTCTCATTTAAATCGAGAGGCTTGAAAACAAAGGTGTTGTTTTTGTCGTTAAAAGTGACGTTAACATTTTGTGAGTTGGAGTTTTCTGCACTACAAAGGCAAAATGCAGATTCAGAGTAAAAGGGAGTGCATATCAAAACAATCAAGAAAACAAAACAAAAAAAACATGTCATTTTCTCTGTGTCAGTGTTTTGCCTTTGTAAGGCAGTATTACAGTCTGAATCATAATAGGAAATCTATTATTTACTCATTTTAGGAGCACAAATCAAATTGTGGTGTAAAAGAATAGGCACATAAAATCATCACAAAAAAATAACTGATTTGATTTTGAATATTTCTGAATCACTCTCCAAACAACGGCTGGACTGCATATAAGCTCACAGAGGATGCATTACAGTCCTGTAGATATAAACAAACTGATAGGCTAATGGAATATCCACTTTTTTACTTTTAGACCCTTGAACTTTGTGACTGGTTTTAGGAAACCATTTTTGATGTCCATAGATCACTCTGAAGGATGTAATATAGGAATGTTAAACAAGCTGCTTTGAACAAAGAGTGTGTGCCATTAAATTTAGTACAAAGTCCTGTGCTTCAGTTCTTTAATAGATCTCCAAACATGCCCATTCTGCATTCCAGTTCTCTGAGCAGAGAACAACACTCACCCATCAAACACAATACAGACCTTTGATGATTTATATGAATTATATTTGGCTTGTCAAACTATCAAAGCAACATCTAAATCAAACTAGCCAGGAGTTTAAACCAGTGGCTATCTATTCTGTGCTGGGTGAGACACAGTTCTAGCAAAAATGCCTTTTGCAAACCGCTGTGAACTTTGCCGTATTCTGTATTTGTTCACATTCGCATTGTGTAGAAAATGACAGGAATATGATGCTGGACACTTTGTTGATAGTGCAAGTCTGATGTAACCCAAAAATAAAAGTTTAGTGAAGGCCATCCAAGATCAGTACATATTTGGAGAAATTTAGCATTATATCACTTGCTCATAAATGGATCCTCTGCAGTGAATGGGTGCCGTCAGAATGAGAGTCCTTACAGCTAATGAAAACATTCACTGACACCCATTCACTGCAGAGAGTCCACTAGTGAGCAAATGATGTACTGCTAAATTTCTCTAAATCTGTTCTGATGAAGAAACAAACTCATCTTCATCTCGGAGGATCTGAGGGTGAGTATGTTTTCAGCAAATGTTCATTTTTGGGTGAACTACTCCTTTAAAAAGTGCATAGATAGATGCCACAGTAGACCGTAGGATATGTTGTTCACTTACATGGGTAATAAATGGTGTCTGGTGCATTTGAGGTCAGACTGCAGGCAGCCTGCAAGTTGTGTAAACAAGAATATAGCCGTAGCTAATCTGGCTCACTAATGCTGTTGCTGCTTTTAAGGTTAAGTTGGTGTTGCACTTATCAGACACACTGTTAGTATGTGAAGGTCTTTGAGTGCAGGACTGACGAAAACATATTACTCTGGAAAAAAGAGAAAACAATCAAACAAAAAAAGCAACTCTTCTTTCTGTTTCTCTCAGAGCTTTAAGTGAAGGGCAGGACTCTTATAAGTCGTCGATCCCAAATTATATTTGGGTTGAATTTCAAGTAATGTGAAAAATCAAGATGTACTGATGCTTTCCTTAACTTGCATTTATTGTTTGCTGAAATGCTTGTGAATTCAGTTAAAAAAACATGTTTTTCTTATAAATAATGGTTACATTAATTATTATGATTATGACTGATTTCCAGCAGCTCTGTGATGTTGTGCCTGAGCCGTGTTGTTCTGTTAAAGCTGTTGATTGTTTTATGGAAACTGACATGCCTGAATAAAACACATTTGCCAGCTTAACTGGGAGGCGAGTGCTCTCCACTTGCCTTTAAGAGTTGTATTGTCTAATGCCTCTTTTCTTATCCTTAAATGGTTGCTTGTGAAATGTCGATTGGTGTGCCATAAGGGTTGGCAAACTGATGTGATTTATTTTAGAGTCATTTGACTGTGTCCAGGGTTTTGTGTAATTATATTTTTGGCTGAGGCACAAATGGATATCCTGGGTTAAATATGCTCTATGAATTAATCAAAAGAACCTTTAAAGGTGATGCAGTATAAACATTGCAGAATTGGTTTCTGGCCTTCAGGACTTGTTGTGTAACTCTATCCTACTTAGAAATTATTTGTTTAAAAATGTGCCCAGAACTATCATGGTACCATGACAACACAATCGTTACATAAATAACGACTGATGACATCTGCTCGAGATACTTTAATGAGGTGTTGTCTCAAACATCTGGTCTTAGAGGCATAGACAACTGGGGGAAACAATGCTAAATGCAATTAAAATAAAATGCAATTATTAAGTAAAATGGGCAATTTAAAAGGGAGGAGAAAACACTTCCCTTATGTTTTGTTGTTGATATTACTGTGTTTTGGCATAAATTCATCTCTCACAGTTGGCCCCTCATCTTCATCAAAAAAAAAAAAAAAAACTAAACCAAACCCTAAACAAAAAAAGAAATAAACATGGTTAATCATGGATTGTGCCAAACAAGTTATGCAAAAAAGCATGACACTATTGAAATTTTAAAGACATTTAGATACTAAAATTGTCAGTTGTTCTATTAGTATCCAAACGTTTGGTTACTGAAAACTATAGTTTAAAACTACTGCTTCATTTTACCCTATTAGTGAATCTTTAAGGAATTTACCAGTTTTTTCCACGTTTATTAAAACCACTTAATAATATAATTAAATTAAGTATATATAATATATAGTTTTATCTAATTATCAAATCATCAAAAGTGTCTTCCCTTTTTTTCCCTTTTCATTTAATTATTGAAATTACAGACGAAGTTTAGGGAGGAAGTAAACTGTGTTTCTGTTCCCCTAACAATGTGATGAGAGTGATTTACATGGGGGACCACTTCCTGAATTTCCTTCTTTAAGTCCTCCGTATAGGTTGTGTTTATATACCCTCAGCGCTTTCCAGCCTGGTTAACACAAAACCAACTAAATTATTCAACACCAATTTGATCATACATGATTTAGCAGGACACTCCTTTACACATCATCTGGGTTAAGCATACTGTTTCCTCCTTTTGAGCACGCTTGAAGAGACTTCAGTCAACTGTTTCTCAGGAAAGGAGTTCAAATGACCTTCCTCCTCGAACCATTATCGATTGAGCTGAGATTTAGCAGCAGAGTCTGGATTTTGTTGTCTGCTGAAGGGCTCAGTCACTCAATTTTGACAAAAGCAATGTTTATTTTTAGAGAAAAAAATAGGTTTCCTCATCCATAATTCATGTTCTAATCCAATGTATTTTTGTGAATTTCAAGTGAATTTTCTCAGTGGATTTAATTCTTCTGTTTTCCACAATGTTAGATTTCTGTAATTTTAGGGTTGGTCTTATATAGCCTAATGATAATTAATAATATTAAAAATGTTATTGCCCATAAATTTCTGATATTCTATACTATTTTAAAATTCTATACTAACTCTATTAACTTTTAAAAAAAATTACAGCATGAAAATGAGATTTGTTTGAGATTACATGCAGTGTTATTAAATATTTAATGTTTGCAAATATTACATTGAATACATTTTTATTGGCAGGTTTGGTGTTTCTGAAGTTACTGTCAAAATCCTTGTTTGGATTATGTAAAGACTGAACTACATACAGGTATATGTACATGTGTAGGAAAAAAAAGTCACAGACATTTACTTAATGAAACCAAGCAGTATTTTGGTTAAAGTTAATGTAGGTGTGGATCAGAAGGAGTACTTTCATTTATAATGTTTTATTGCAGAAGATTTAATAAGGCCACATAAAATATAGGCAGACAGAGACTGGAGGTTCAAGAGCTTAAAGCCATCTGGCTTTTAATTATTTTCAAGCTGTCAGATCTGTGTTTCCCTTAGTATCCTCTGCTGTGTTTCAATCCTAAAGGGTGCAGCTGGTGGCATGGAGGTCTGAAAGAATGGCCTGCCCTGGTTCTGGTTGGATGTGGGCCCGGCTTTAAGATGTATGGCCCCTGGTACCTGTCTCAGTGATGAAGAGCACCCCCACCATCTTCCTCCTCACTCTATCTGTCTTGTGCAGAGCTGAGGTATTTATTAACAACATAGATTTTGCAGCAAAATTTGAAACCTACTGCTAATGCATTTCTATATGTTTAGTTTAAAAAGTAGTTGCCCAAAAATACAGCAAGTCTGTTTCATGTGTGTGTTGTGTGTGTGTGTGTGTGTGTGTGTGTGTGTGTGTGTACATGTTTTTCTATCCCGGTGGGTACTTCATCCTGAATGCACACTGACTCATGGGGCCTCGTGTCGCTGTGGTCCGTGGGGACCTAAATTGAGGTCCTTATGGGGAAACAAGCTTATAAATAATACAGAATAAGTTTTTTTTTTTTTTAAATGTAAAAATGCAAAATGTAAAAATTAAGTGTAGGGTCAGTGTAAGGGGAAAGAAAATGTTTTTTTTCTACTGTACAAACTCTATGCTGTACCCGTCTATGGAGAGTCCCCACAAAGATAGCAAACCAGACATTGTGTGTGTGTGTGTTTTCACATAAAGATCTCATATGATCTGCAATACTTGTGCTTTTGTGTCATTTTTGAACTCGAGTGTTTCAGTCTCACTTTGTAATTGCATGCACTCTTAAAAATAAAGGTTGCAGAAGACCGTTTTTGCAGTGATGTTGTAAAATAACCATTTTTGTGTTCCTCAAAGAAACTTGCAGTGAACAGTTCTTTAAATAACAATTTTTTCTTTGTCTGAAGAACATTTTAATAATCTAAAGAACCTTTTTGCACTATAAAGAACCTTTTGTGCAATGGAAATGTTCCATGGATGCTGAAGGTCCTTCACTGAACCATCGATGGCAATAAAAACCTTTATATGAAAAAGTGTGGCAAAAAGAATTCAGAATTTCTTGCATGTAGGGTGATGAATTTTGGACAATAAGACCAGAAACATGTATCAAAGCTGTAAATAAGGCAAATTTTACATTTACATTTAGACATTTAGCAGATGTTTTTATCCAAAGTGACGTACAAATGAGGAATTTTGATATCAATTTTGATTTCATTTGGAGAAAGATGTAACCTGGTGTTATATGTGTCTTTCAGAATGTTAGTGGGAAGACGGTGAAGGACACAGTGCAGGAATGGAACAGGTATCGGAACGAGTGTATCATGAAGATAAGCTCACAACCCACCACCTCGGGTAGGCTTTAGCTCATCCCATCTGTGTGTGTGTGTGTTCAACACTGGAAAAGAGTTAGTTGAGATTTACTATGTCTATAAAGAGAAGGAAACACACAGAGAGGAACATTTTACTAACCACTTTAAATGTTTGTCATGAATCTTTTTCACAATATAAATCTATAAATCCTAAGGAGTGTCAATAAGGATAAGGTTACACTTCTAACATGGAATTTGAAAATTAGATATAAAATTTCATACATAATGTAAGCTCTGACAGGAGTACATAGCGTTATGAAACCTGTCTGGATCCACTTCATATTCACATTGTCTATTTTCTCCATTAGGTTTGTTTTGCAAAAGCATGTTTGATATGTACGCTTGTTGGACAGATGGAGTTCCCAATACAACTGTGAAAGTGCCGTGCCCCTGGTATTTGCCTTGGTATGATCAAGGTATGGCTGCCAATAATAGTGCCTTTTGGCACAGTAAAATAAAAATATGCTTTAGAAATTTCATGCAGTTCACCATATTCATTTTTTTAAAGAGCATCTTAAAGCTTAAATGGATAGTCTACCTAAAAATGAACATTTTGTTATCATTTACTCATCCTCATGTCATTCCAGTCATGGATTACTTCTGTGGAACATAAAAGAATGAAGAAGAAGAATATTGGTAACCAAACAGTTTTGGTTCTCATGGACTTCCATTGTACTGCCAAAAAATACAATGGGTCAATGGGACCCGAACATGAGGGTGAATAAATGATTTTCAAAATGTTCTAACATTTGTTTATCTTAAAATCGTCTTTTTATCTGTTTATTTTAAATCTAATTATGGGATTTTCTGCATAAACCATGCAAAACCTGTTGGTGTGATCCTAGGGTGCTGTCGTTGGATGTCAGGGCATTTATATGTGGTTTCTAAGCTATTCTGACTTTTTTTGGGGCAGTTTATCCTCTACCAGATTAAAACCATACACCCTCAGAAAGAAAGGTACAAACTAGGGTGGTACAAAAGCATCTTTGCAACTTATTTATTCTTAAATAGTACATATTAGCACCTTAAAGGTACATATTTGTACCTAAAGTGTGCATATTAGTATTTTATTATCAGCATTAGTACTAATACTAAATACTTTTAGTATTAGTATTTTGAAAGGGTACTGCCTCAGTGACAGTTTTGTAAAAAGTTTTTAGAAAGTGTTGGACTCATTTAGAACATATAAGAATGAGCGATAATGGTGTTTTTGTTAGCGCATCATGAGATATGCTGTTGGTTATAATTTACATGACAGTGTTCGGGTAGCACTGAATGAATAAAAAGGTTCATAGTGGACTGTCAATTATTAGACATGTTTGAATTCAGTAACTCAAAGATCTGTTGTCTGTTACTGTCCTCTGTAGTGCGTAACGGGTTTGTGTCACGGGAATGTGGTCCAGATGGCCAGTGGCTCACCGTCAACGACAGCAGCACATGGAGAGACCACTCACAATGCAATGCAGATGACAGCAAGCAGATAGAACAGGTAAAGACTGTCAGGGTTGGGGTGAAGGGAATATATAAAAGACTATAAAAATGGAATTTGTGCTTATGGGACAGCTGCGATACAACATTTCCTTGGTTACTGCTATAAACAAAGTAGCGCTGCGCTTTTAAAAACTACATTAATATACAGGGCCGTCCTTAGGGGGGTGCAACTGGTGCGGCTGCACCGGACTGAGGGGGACCCCTCAGAACTTGATCGCGAATGGACCGAGGGGGCCCCCTCTTCCTACCTTGCACCGGGCCCCGCATCAGCTAAGGACGGCCCTGTTAATATACATTATATGGAGGTAAGATGAAAAGAAAATACCATCTAAACTTTTCTGAAGACTGTCAGTTGCCCTCAGAGATGCATATAAACTCCCGCATTGCGCATTTTGCGCATTGTGAAAAGTGTTGTTGCTCTGCCTGCTAACGTTACAGTATTTTCTCCTCTTTGCATTTGTCTTCAGCGTCTCTGGCTTCTGTTAATGTTTACAGTTGTTTTATTTGCCCAGTTAAAGAATTAGTTGTGTGTTATTAATAGTTCTCTAACCATTAGTCAGAAGTGTATGCAGTTAACAGGGATTTTCTCTCAATTCACAACACTATGTTGCTTAGCCACTTTTACCGGTATGCCGTTTTTTTTTTTAATTCATACCGTGCGCATAATTCAAACCGATTTACCGTTTTGAACCGGTATATCGCCCAGCACTATCACCAAGGTTGTATTTTTTTTTTAGCAAAAATTCAATAAAAACAGTAATATTGTGAAATATAACAATTTAAAAGAACTTTTTTTCTATTTGAATATATTTAATTACTTGTAAAATGTATACATTCCTGCTATGGCTTTATTCTGGCATTACCAACATGATCCTTCAGAAATGATTCTAATATGCTGATTTGCTGCTCAAGAAACATTTTTTATTATTATCAATGTTGAAAACAGCTGTTCTGCTTTATATATTTTTGTGGAAACAATGATATATTTTTTAGGATTCTTTGATGAATAGAAAGTTCTAAAGAAATTTCTTTACTGTCACTTTTGATCAATTGAATGCATCCTTAAATGTATAAAAGTATACATTTCCTTTTAGCATTTTGAAAAAGGATATGATAAATAAAGTCAATATTTTATTAATTTTTTGGTAGACTGTATGGTAAAATTAAGATTTGTTTTTGACTATGTTAATTATTTTGACAGAGCTTAGTTTACAGAAATATGTCTAATCAGTTAATAAACATATCTACAGATTAGGAAATAAATATGCATAATTAGTCACGTTAATTATGTAATTATTCCTGTTATGTTAGACCAATAAAATTAGTTGTTTGGCTTTGTTGAATTCAAGCTGCAATTCAGTAGATTCCGCTTCCTGTTGTTCAAGTTCAAATTAAAATTCCAGTTTAACTTCCTGTCCTACCAGATTATTAAACTTCAAGCTCAATTCCAGTCAATTCTCATTTCTTAAAATCTGAATTCTTCAGCACCCTGTCAGGCATAAGTTCATGCCATTGTTCAAAATGACTAAAAAAATTCACTGAAGGTAACCAAAGGGTTCAAATGGATTATTTACTTGGTCCTGTTAACACTCAAAATACTAAAAGGAATTCTTCTGTGCAGTTCATTACCACATACTTTCTTCAAGCTCCAGTATTTTCTACTATTATACGAAAATATTGGCACATTTTACAATCAGACCCAGATCTTTCCAACACCTTAGAGCATCATGTCGTTTTTTTACAGCAAGGAGTCTAAAGAATTATCTAGTTAAGGCTGATGTATGTATAAGTCTTTCCAAGCCTCCACCTTTTGTAATTCCTCCGGGAAACTGTGTGAAAATTGCACTCAATGTCAATACACCAGGAGGCTGAAATATTTTTCACATCTGAGAACAGGCAAAAATATATTCAAAAAAAAATGTCATTACTTGTAATCCGTGTAACATCATGTATGCTATACGCTGTCCATGTGTAATGTTGTATGATGGTGAAGCATCAAGAGAATTAAGAACCCGTATATGTGAACATCATAGTGCCATAAGACGCGGGGACTTTAGTAAACCGGTAGCACAACATTTTAAAGAGTATGCACATTCTATTTGTGAGTTTTTCTATTTTGGCATTGAACAAGTTCACTTGTTCAATAGGTTGGGGAGGGGACATAGATGTGAAACGTAGATCTTTTGGATTTTTACTTTATATACATTGTATCCTAAAGGTCTTAATCAAGAAATTGATTATGGTATGTTTTATTGAATTTTTTTTATTTTTTTTATAGGAAGCCACTCCCACAATTAGTAGAGTAGCACACCTGGTGCTGATTGTAAGAGTGCATAAAGCAGTAGCCTATGTGTCAGTGTTGTTCTTGATGTCTGAAGAAGGCCTCGACTATGGCTGAAACATCACATTTTTTAACCAGTAAAGTTGGAATCCTTTAAGAGTGAGTGTTGCACATTTTTCCTATTTACTGAAGGAAACCAAAAATAATATAACGATTTAGATTGTGATGTATAGAGGATTTATGTAAAATATGAAACAGACTATATGAATTTTATGCAGTTCTGTTATTTCATGAAACAAAGCACTTGGGAAGCAGCCACACTAGTGTCATTTGCGGAGCTCTGCACTCATTTCTTATTGGCACAGCAGACTTTATCTCCTGCTTGCAGAGTTATTTTCCAGAGTTATAGGCTATTACTCGCTAGTGTGATCCATGAATATAAAGCTGTCATTGCTCTTTGCCTGAGGCTTTCAATGGCTGTCTGTATGGCAATGTTAGAAAAATGTCTGAAAGTCTCTACTAATGAAATACTTGGTGTTCTGGTGTTCTTTGCCTTCATGTCCCACACAAGATGTCTGAGAAGGTTCTTCTTTCAGAATAGTCACGTGAATTAAAATGACTTATGGCTGTATAGTGCTATTCTATCTCTCGCTGTCTTCACAGGAGAATCAGATGACGATCTTGGCCTATTTCAGGGTGATGTACACAGTTGGTTACTCTCTATCCCTGGCCAGCCTGTCTTTAGCCCTTGCTATACTTCTCATATTCAGGTGAGTGTCAGCTTTTCCTAATAAAGACGAGTAGAAAATGGCATGCAGAAGAAAAATTGAAACAACACTCAAAGTACTGCAGAGCTAAATGAGTTGGCTAGAAATCATATTATATCTAGCCTAATTCATTTATTGAACCTGAAGGTTCGATGATCACACAAGTCTATATCATAATTAAGATTTTATCTCCATTAAATGCGCAGCCCTAAGTATTATGCAGCATGTAGGAATGAATATGTGAATTCCCTAAGGGTATATAGTCATTTTGTGCTTAACATTTCAACATGAGGTCATTAGCTTAGCTGTTGCTATCAGCAGGAGAATTGCAGTTTCAGCTGTTCATGAATAAAATGAACGTTTCAATGAGGACTTTGTAATATTGCAGGAAGCTCCGTTGCACACGTAATTACATCCACACCAATCTGTTTGCCTCTTTCATCCTGCGAGCTGTGTCTATCCTCACGAGAGACGCGCTTCTCATGAAAGACGCTCCTGAGTTCAGGGACAACAAAGATGTTTCGATTGTTCTGAGGGACCAGGTAAGCAGAAATACAGTGACTCTACACACACACACTCACTTGAGTGTGTTCTTACACACCGCAAAACTGCACTAAAAACAGTGGCGTCCAGTGGTGTTCTGAAATGAGGAGACAAATTCCTCAGGGTTTTTTTAATCAAATGTAAATTCATATTCCCGTTACACTTAATTTTGTACAAATTTAGCAGTTTAAATAAATTCTATTTTGTATTTTTGCATTAACAATGTAATATTTTGCATTAAGTATGTTTTAGTATAACCAACTATAAATCTCTTCAATTTAGTGTTTTGGAAGCATTATTAAATCCAAAATAGAAACTATAAGAATGCTGTAAGAAATTTCAGATTTCATGTATATTTTATTTGGGAACTGATGTTCAGCTGTTATTTTTAATTTTCTTATCAGTCATCAAAGCTTGGTAAACAGTGCACTGATCATGTTTTCAAATTGACAAAGTGAGATATGTAACAGTGTGACAGTTGTACATACATAGTTTTTAATTAGTCTTCCCATTAATACCATTATTTATTCATTCAGACCAATTGCAGAATGTGTATGAAAACGAGGCAGAATTTATCGCATTAGCAGAGTGATAGGCCAGTCAAAGTGCAATGGAGGCATTGCCTTATGTGACTTTTCCCCATTCATTCTCAGTTACCTCCCACCAAACCCACCGCACACTTTAGGGGATCTGTTCAAACTCAATGGGATGCCACCTCCCATTGTAACTTTAACACTGGTGTCACTGTTGGATAGTGTCATTTTAGAAAAACAAGTGATTTATACACTTATTTTTTTTTAAATGTCACATCATAATATTTGTGGTGTTTTATCTTTGTACTGTAAATTAATTTGCAATTTGGCCTCCTCTGAGAAAATGCCCCCGCTACAAAACTATTAAACTTCATGGATTGGTACAGTGAACCCCCATTTAAAATCCCACAGGTGATGCCAGGCTGCCGTGTGGCTCAGGTCCTGATGCAGTATTGTGTTGGGGCAAACTACAGTTGGCTACTGGTAGAAGGTCTATATCTTCACAACCTGCTGGTGCTGATGGTCTTCTCAGAGAATAGTTACTTCTGTGTATACCTCTTCATCGGCTGGGGTGTGTAATTTGCAATTTTTATTTTTTTTTGGTGGAACAATTGTCATGAAAATGAGAGTAAAACCAAAATATTTAAAAATATTAAAACATTTAAAGTAAGTAAAATATTATATTATTATAATTTGAACTATTAGCACGTACAATATTTAAATAATTATAAATTATTTCATTAAATACAGATATTTTCATGCATCTAATGAACAATTACCACAATTAATGTCATTTTCACATTCATACATGCTATTTTTTGTTTTAAGAAAGTAAAAATTAAATGCTAACGAAGATGCAGGTGTCTTGGTGTTCTGTTTTTTTTATTTCATCTAATTTTTTTTCTAACAGGAACACCTGTGCTCTTTGTGGCGCCTTGGATAGTTGTTCGTTACCTGTATGAGAACACCAGGTAAGATGTGCCAAAAGTCTTGATGCAACAGCTTTCTTTCATTTGGTTAAAGATTAAGAGCAGCTTTGGTTAAGTATTACAAATGCCTACATATTTCTCAAGGTGCTGGGAGATCAACGAAAATATGGCATATTGGTGGATCATCCGAACGCCAATCCTTTTGGCGATTTTAGTGAGTTTTTACCTCAATTTGTCTTAAATTTGAATTTGTTCTTTGATTGTATTAATAGCCACTCACATATGCTGACAGATAAAGATAATTACAGATAATTCTCCTACCTCCACTTGAAAGCAACCAATGGAACGTCAATGTGGATCTGGGCCGACTTTGTTCCAGGGGTTATTTTTGATTGGGAGATGGGAGAGTCGTTTGGAACGCAGCATATGAATAACTAGTTAAATATACATTCGCTCATGTATTATACATGGATGACTCATTAGTCTGGAGCATTCTTGAGGACTGTGTTGAGGAACCGTTTTACTGCACTCTGAAATGATTGTGGCCAGGTTTGAACAGTTGGAATAATTTATGCATTTTCCTTCATTGCACAGGATGAGAAGTATTGTGTGTCTTTACACTGAACTTTCTATGTCTTAACTATTTATATTTAAAAAGAATTATCACCATATTTTGCAGGTGAACTTTTTCATATTTATAAGGATTATTCAGATCCTCATCTCCAAATTAAAAGCACATCAGATGAGGTATACAGATTATAAATTTAGGTAAGAATTTGACTTTTTCATTTTCCAAAAAATGTATATTATTTTCATCAGCATCTGTTAGTCTGTTTATTTTTTCAGATTTACTCAATCTATTGGTGTTTCCTTGTACCTGCAAAATGTCTATTTCTTATTTCATCAGCGTTACGGTAAACTGGAATTGTGTCACATAAAGTGCCTTAGCAAGCTTTTGATGTTTCAACCATTTTAAAGGAAATATTTCATCCTCTTATTCAAGTGTCAGCCTTAAGGGGAACATGCATTTTAAGGAGCGTTTTTTCCCCACCAGAGACTATATTTCTAGCCTTCAAGCTTATTTCCTGCGTATGCATAGCAGAATAAAAGGTGGATTGACTGCATAACAGTGGATTAACAGTGATAGAGTCCAGTTAGATTCTTGATTTAACCACAGTGCCTCACTGTTGTCATTTAATCTGCCTGTGAAATCTCCCTTCAAACTTTTAAAAACCCTAAAAGATGTAGATTTGTTTTTTTGAGAATGAATTAATGTGAAAAAGAGAAATGAACTGTGAATTTCACCTGACATTAAACATGGATTTAAAGAAAAGCTGATGATGTTTTGAAGTGAGATGGCCTGGATTGTGTTTTGAATAATCTTTAGTCTTTAATATTCTTGGTCTCTCAGGTTAGCCAAGTCCACGCTGACCCTCATCCCCCTGTTAGGGATTCATGAGGTGGTGTTTGCTGTGATGACAGAGGAACAGACTGAGGGCGTGCTTCGCAATGTCAACCTGTTCTTCGAACTCTTCTTCAATTCTTTTCAGGTACAACTAAGGGAATCAAGAGAGACAGCCCATGTCACAACATGGCTTAGTTCATTCAGTGTACTTACTTTTTCGTTTACCATGCACATTTTGAATGCAGTGAATGTGCTTACAATGAACTCGTTTTGACGCATTAGTTCATGTTACCCCACAGGGTTTTCTGGTGGCCATATTATACTGCTTTGTCAATAAAGAGGTAAGATGAATCTATTGTGTATATATTTGTATTTTTTTATTTTATTTAATTATATAATATAAATGCTTTTTAATCACACAAGTCACACACCCCACACCACACACAACAAATAGAACAGCATTTATTTTAGCAGTCAAAATCTTATACAATGTATGAAACATATACAGTATCGTATCCAAAGTTGGGGCGACATTTTTTTTTTTACTTTTTTGAAAGAAATTATTACTTTTTTTCAGCAAGGATGTTAAATTGATAATTTAAGTGATAAAGTCTTTTATTGTTAGAAAAGATTTCCTGATTTTAATAAAGCTGGCTGATGAAAACTTGGCTTTTGCGATCACATAAATTATATTTTACAGTAGCAAAACCATTATTTTAAATTTCGAATAGTATTTCACATTATACTTTTTTCTGTTTTTTGATCATAACTGCAGCCTGATGACTAGAAAAATTATTTAAAAAACACTAATAATATTACCTGAGTCCTAAACTTTTTTGACAGCATGTACACACACACGCACACTTGTCGTGGTATCAGGATTATTTTAAGTTTTTGGTTAATATTTGAATTAGATATTGAAGGCTGTATATTTCATCATTAGTTTATGGTGTAGAAGTCTGGTGTTATTTTTTTTTTATGTGTCTATATAGATTTTTTTAAGTTTTAGTTTGTTATCTTTTAGTTATTTTTGTACTTCACAAACTATTGAGATTGTTTATAATTTTGTAAAATGTTTTAATATTGTATTACACTTATTGTTTTTTTAAGTATTAAATGTGTTTTTATGATTTCAGTTTTTTTAGTTTAATTGTAATAACCCCGATATATTTACTGTCTTTGATTCCAGGTACAGTCAGAAATCAAAAAGAAATGGCAGCGATGGAAACTGGGAATAAGCATTTTGGAGGACCAACGTAATTCAGGTAGCAACACACAGCAGGGAGCTGCAGGTCCTCGGTGTCACCACGACCTAGCCTGCTCTCCAGACTGCCCTCTGGACAGTGGCAGCCCACTGTCCTCGGACCCAACACCCACAGCCACCCTACCAGCTATTCAACATCACTACCATCCCAGAGCAAAGAAAGGCAAGGCATACTGCTACATCTCTGCCCGAAAGCAGGTTCTGAACGGGTTAGATGTGCCAGCATTACCCCAGTGTGCCGGAGAGGGAGCAGTGATGTTTTCGTCTCCTGTGGTCCATTGTTCTTTCGTCGCGACATGCCTGTTTATCCCTTACCTCCCAAACCCCCCACAGTTTATTTGTGTTTTTCTTGTTTGGTATTTACCACTATACCTCATTTTGGACACTAGATGAATTCTGTTATGTGCCAACATTGTGGATCAACTCAAAGACTATCTACTTTACCGCAAAGTCATTTATATTTTTGATTGCATGAGGATAATCTGTTCAGAGTTCACAGGTAAGACACAAACATCACCTAGCCTGCAAAATCACCAAATAGCCCCAAAAACTATTTGTACCCTTAAACCACATATCCACTACCATTCAAGAATCTGGGGTCAATAAGATTAGTTAGAAATGAATACTTTTATTAAGCAAGAATGCATTACATTAAACTAAAGTGACATGAAAGACTTTTACATTGTTACAAAAGATTTACATTTCAAATAAATGCCATTCTCTTGAACTTTCTATAAGAAGTAGGCATAGACTGGCGTAATGGCTGCTGAAAATTCAGCTTTACCATCACAGGAATAAATTACATATTTTAAAATATATTCAAATATGAAATAGTTATTTTAATTGTTATAATATTTTACAAATGTATTGCTTTTACTGTATTTTTGAATAAAAAAATGCAGCCTTGGTGAGCATAAGAGACTTTGAAAACATTTTTGAATGGTAGTATATCATAATTGCAGATGCCACTTAGTTTGATATTGTTATTTGCTGCATTTTATTTTGTGTAGTTTAAGAGCCCAAACACTTTTTGGGGAGACTGTATATACATACAGTATAGGGACCAATAATGGACTTTGTTTTTGTCCATAAACAACAAATCAGTACCAGACTTATGTTCAGTACTAGACATTGTCACATCCTCACCCTTATTTGATATGGTGCCCTTGGAGGTGTTAAATGTCTAATATGAAGGTTTTATATGGCTCTTATGTAACCCGCTCAACCAGAATGGCGTGCTCTAGGCGATCTCTTGAACAGCAGGAAATCTAATTCCTTTTTTATGCTTCTGCATTCCACTTAATGGCCTAATCCCCTTTCATTTTGTGCCATGACAGAACCCAACTGTGAACTGTATGTCTACAATAGAGTTTAAAGAGGATTACTAGGTATTTCAGTTAATAGGCAACAGTAACAACACTATTAAACATGGAAACTGTTTGTTTCCAAAACTTTATGAAGGTTTAAATCAGAGTATGCCCTCACACGGACTGAGATCAATTCTTACACTGCACGCCTTCTTTTTTTTTGTTACTTCACCTGGACATTATTTTTCTGTCGACATGGATGGAAGAGTGCAGTAATAATCTCTATTGTAGCTGAGCTTTCACTGTGATTTAGACAATATATTGTCGTATCTAAACTGTATCCATCAAGTGGAGGTGTTTGTTCTGTTGCTTTCACATTGAGGTTATTCCACGGCTCCATTGACATCTAAAGCCACCTGTTGGATGTATTGAGAACTGCACAGATATAGACTGTTGTAGAGTTGCCTTAGTCTCCTGAAGAATTCTTGTATCACATTTTTAGTGCTTAATGGTATTAACCTGGTGCTTAGAGTCAGTGGTCATGCATGAATCTGTCAAAAATATTGGTAGGATGCCTTTTTTGTGATGTGGCAAGATTTGTCTAGTTCTGAAGAAGCCACTGTTGTTAAACATACGTAGTTATCAATCACATCTCTCACGCTCATGTTTTGTCCAGTAATCATCTACATATTACAGAATAAGGTACCATTCACACAGAATCGTTTTCATGTTTAAAACAAGAGATGCAAGGCAGTGAAATGAAAAAAAAATTATGCGAGGTCTAAGACGTTATTTAAAGATGTAAACTTCTTTTAATGTGCATCTCTAGACCCTGTGGGCTTTTTTCTCATTGCACTACTCTGCATCGTGTTTTTAATCATAAATATGCATCCTGTATGAATGGCACTCAAGTGCGAAAATATGTGCCAGTTAAAAGTGCCAGTAATATTGTTTGACTTTCAAAATAGTAGTTCATGTCTTTCAAAACATTCCACACACTTCATAAGCTTCCACGTTTGGACACCTGATATTGGGTATCAGATCCATGTGCACTGCTAAAAAGTGGGTTAACCGGCTAGACTCGAGGACAGGAACATTTATGCTAAATATCAATGTTGTATTTGCCAAAAAAAAAACACTTGTGCAATAATATCATTTTGGACATATTTATTTCCATTAAAGCATCAAACTGAAATGAGAATATGTTGGAAGTTTTCTTTGTTTGTTTTGTGGGCATGTTCCTCTATTTCCTGGGAATGGCGTAGCACTCGTATGTGCGGGGCATGCGGCCAAAACTGCAATTTTTAGGTGTTGTATTGAGCTCCTCTGGTGGCACTGTGGCTTTGAAGGTGAAATGCTGAAGGAGGGAAGTGAAGATGATGAAGAGTTCTATGCGAGCCAGAGCCTCACCAAGACACGCACGCTTGCCTGACGAGAGCAGACAGAAGTCCATTTAAAAATCATTTGAAGAAACTTTTCTCCATGTATCAGCAATTTTATTGTCTATGATTTTCCCTTTTAAATTAATCAGTGATTTAACATGGTTATTTTTCCCCAGTATGATTAAAACAGTAAGAAACATGATTCCAGGGTGGAAACAAGCCTCCCTGTTTTTATTTTTATGTTCTAAACTCACCCATGCCAAATACAACAAATGCATCATTTTTCTGAAATCGGCCAACTGCATCCAGGAAGTTCTCTGGATCAAAGCAATTTGGGTTCTTCCACAGTTTCGGGTCTATAAGCACAGAGGATAGCAGAGGGAAAACCATGACCCCCTATAAAAGAAGTTTATGTTAGAAATAGACAGACATAAATAATAGTTAAATAAAGATAATATAAATACATAAGAAGAATACCTTAGGAATGATATAACCATTGTATTCAGTGTCGCACATCATCTTGTGTGGGATAGCGATGGGGGCAAGATCCATATACCGTTGAATCTCGTGGATTACAGCATCTGTATACGGCAGGTTCTGTCTGTCCTCTACCGAGGGCCAGCGGTCCTGTCCTACAACCTCATCAATTTCCCACTGAACACGCTCTGTACAGAACAAGTGAAAGAAAAAAACACTCGGGATTCTGCTTGATGCTTGGAAAGAGAAGACATTTGTTTGATCTCACCTTGAACATCTGGGTGCTTCATCATCAGAAGCAAAGCGTATCTGACGGTGGATGAAGTGGTTTCTGTGCCGGCACTAAACATGTTCCATACTATAGAAACCAAGTTGCCAAAATTATATTCTGTTTCAGGATTGTCTTTCTCCTGCAAAAGACAATGAAGATGAATATGAAAATGAATATTATGCATATTAAAACTGGCTGTTGGGATGTACCAATTCTAAAACTTGTAAATGAAGGAAGTTTTCTGGAATTGTTTTAACTGACATCATATCATAGTTTCACCACCAGAGGGTGTAAGTAAATGTAATGAGGGCCGTGGCTTTATAAGAACTGTTTTAAATGCCATTTCTTTGAATTATTTACCTCTTTCATTTTTAACACAAAGGCCTCAATGAAGTCCTGTGGGCATGAGGGATCCAAAGTATTCATCCGAGCCTGTGCCTCACGCTTGCAATACTCTCTGGCCTCTTCTAGGTCTTTAAACAGCTGATGGTGTTTACCGGGAAAGAGACTGACTAACCTAGGGAATACATTATAGATCTGAAAAGAAAATAAAGAACATTAATGCAATTCTTTTTTTTTTTATTAATACTTTTATTTAGCAAGGTTGCATTAAACTGATAAAATGTGGTTACAAAAGATTTCTATTTCAAATTTCTATTTCAAATAAACACTGTTCTTTTTAAATTTCTATTCACTAAAGGATCATGAAAAAAATGGTTTCCACACTAAAATTAAGCAGCACACCTGTTTTCAACATTGATAATAAGAAATGCATCAAATCAGCATATTATTAACACTGAAGACTAGAGTAATGACTGATGTAAATTCAGCTTTGCCATCACAGGAATTATTTACATTTTAAAATATATTTAAATAGACTTATAATAAAAATATTACTGTTTTTTGGCTGTAGTTTTTTTAATCAATAACTGCAGCCTTGCTTCACATACGCTCTTTGAATGTTAATGTATGAAAAAAAAAAAAAAAAAATATATATATATATATATATATATTATATATATATATACGTATAGTATATATAAAAAATCTTAGAGTACAATACCTGTCCAAGAGGGCTACTGAGAATAGTGAAGTAAGTATTCACAGTTCGAAGGAGAGACTTAAACTGTGGATCCTCAAGTTCAAACCTATGCCCAAAGACAATGCTGCAGATCACATTGTTGACAGCATTAAACAGCATGTCCACAGGGCTGAATGCAGAGCCTTTGAGGAGAAAAGTACAGCAAAGAGCTCAAGTTTCTTAAATTTAGTGTTGTAAAAACTCACACCATGTTCTGGAACATGAGATGTGGCTTAGGTTAGGATTTATTCTAATTAGTCATTCACTTAGTTGAATGTGCTGTACAATATATTAAATCTACACACGGCACATTTGTTTCGTGAACTTATTGTACAAGTTGCAAGAACTTATTCAACATTTTTTCTAAACAACGCAACCACTGTATGTTTGATTTTAGTGTTTTACTGATGCGTCCTGCATCAGATCTTTTTGTGGTTTATGTCTGCAGTTTGTTTCATCTTATAATCTAAATAAAAGTGATTTTACCTTCACAATTTTTAAACATTTCTACAAGATTCTCAGCCTCCTCCCTGACTCGTTCCTCGATGCTCCTGCGGCCCATTCCGAAGTTCTTCAGTGTCATAAGAGTGAACCTGCGCATCTCCTTCCATCGGTGTCCACTGGTGGACACAACACCTGCACACAGAGACAACATTAACAGCAATTTGGTCTTCAGATAAAAATCTGTTCAAATAAACTGTGTAAAACATAAGGCATCAAGCGACCTCACCATATCCATAAGTGGACTTCATCAACAGAGGATAGACGGCCCTGCCGCTGAATTCTTCACCAAGACCAATCATAGTATCCTTTAGGGCTTGATATCCAGAAATGATCACCACAGGAGTGTTTGCCAACCAGATGGTGACAACAGAGCCATACTTATTACTCAGCTAAAGTAAGAAGAGTTTTATGGGTTTGATATGGGACATTTCAATGTTACACTATGTGAATTATTAGAATAACATGTACTTCAAATTATCACCGATATTGGTGACTAACAACCTTAAATATAGGTAACATATCATTCTGCTTTAATTTAGTCAATGTATATTAGAGCATTGTTGTTTGAAGGTGTTTTTGTTTGTAGTGCAATTTCGGATAGGACAAGTAGCATTCTTTATGCAAATATAATATATCACTGCACTTAGAAGTGGTATTGCTTAAAGGAACACTCCACTATTTTTGAAAATAGGCTCATTTTCCAACTCCCCTAGAGTTACACAGTTGAGTTTTACCGTTTTCGAATCCATTCAGCCGATCTCCGGGTCTGGCCGTAGCACTTTTAGCTTAGCTTAGCATAGACCATTGAATCTGATTAGACCGTTAGCATCTCGCTCAAAAATGACCAAAGAGTTTCTATATTTTTCCTATTTAAAACTCGATTCTTCTGTAGTTACACCGTGCACTGACGGAACTTTGCTGCCGTACCATGAGTGCAGCAGGCGCAATGATATTACACAGCGTCTGAAAATAGGCTTATTGGAAGTTACCTAGTTGGGACTATTTTCTGGCGCTGTGTAATATCATTGCGCCTCCTGCACTCATGGTACGGCAGCAAAGTTGCTTGATTATTGCGCCTGAATGAGAGTATAGTTCCTAGCCATATCGGTCTAGAAAATCACAGCTTTTCATTTTCCGTCGGTCTTAGTGCACAGTGTAACTACAGAAGAGTCAAGTTTTAATAGGAAAAATATAGAAACTCTTTGTCATTTTTGAGCGAGATGCTAAAGTTCCTATCAATTTCAATGATCTATGCTAAGCGAAGTTTAAAAGTGGTACGCCAGACCGAGATCGCTGAATGGATTCGAAACAACGTAAACACTTCAACTGTTTTTAACTCTAGGGATTGAAAAGGAACCTATTTTCAAATAGTGAGTGTTACTTTAAAGTTATTAGTATTCTAGACGCGATTCAGGGTGTGAAAAAGTAAGTAAAACCAAATCATCTTTGAGAAACAGCAATACTGGAACTGTGAATGGTAACGCAACTCCTGAACTTCTCTAGAGAGTTCAGAAATCCCAGAATGGTGACCCTCACCTAGTAACGCTTGTCTCAAAGACTCACAAGAGAACAGATGCAATCTAAACCCAGTGAAAATGCACTGACTTGCTCTTTAATATTCCTTCAAGCCTATGCTAGTGTCCAGCTAAAGAAAATAAACAAGCGTTCCATGCAGTGCATCCCTGTTGAAAAAAACAGCATATGCTGGTAAGGTATGTTTTGACGCTGGGATGCTGGTTTAAGCTGGTCGTTTGCTGGTTTGTGCTGGTCCTTTGTTGGTTTTAGCTGGTCCTTTGCTGGTTTATGCAGGTCCTTTGCTGGTCATGTGCTGGCAAAGGACCAGCATAAACCAGCAAAGGACCAGCATAAACCAGCTAAAACCAGCATCCCAGCATCAAAACATACCTAACCAGCATATGCTGTTTTTTTCAACAGGGCATGTTGCATGGAGAAGCTTTAACATCAAAGGATGGTTATTAGTTAACTTTAAGTTTACCTGCACGGGCAATAATCGCCAATACTCAGACTTATATAGCTGAATTATAATATTGAATAGGCCTACTAACCTCTAGGTAATATTTGTAGGCTTCCTTGATATTAAATTGAAATAAATTTCCCAGCAGTGGATTAGGCGCAGGTCCTGGAGGGAGCCGCTCAAAACTGCTCTGCTTTCCTCGAATCTTCCACAGCAATATCAGAGCCAAGACAGCCATGACAACAGACACTACATTCGTCTTCAGTGCCAACAATATATCCATCTTCAGATTTCACTAGACAGTTCTTCTGAACCGATTCGCAGTAAGGAACCGACAACAAAGCTTGGCTCTGGGTTGATAAAAGTATAGCGGTCTTTGCTAAACAAAAATGTGCATTTCTAAATTGGGGGTGTTTCTAAATCATGCAATGAAAACAATGTCCCTTACCTGACCCCACCCCCAAACACATCCGTTTGACGAAAGTAAATCAGGTACCCACTGTGGAAAACGCCCCTCCGTTACGGCCTCGCCCAAGCACCTGCGAGGCTGCGACTGTTGCTGTGTTGTGACAATAATGGCAGTAGAGCATTAAAGCAATTATTCTTTTTAGTTTTGAGATATGTTATATGTGTCATATTTCACTGCAGAAAAGCACAAATGCAGCCATAAATGTAAAACTTTTGTAATGTAATGTAAAACTTTTCAGTCATGCATCATACATCACATTTTCTCACATCTTTCAGACAATTAGTGTCACGTATAGGCTATATAGTTTTTTTGGTAAATCATTATATTACATTATAATGCATATAATCATGAGTTCCCTGTTCCAACAGCTTTTTGGTCACCATTTGGTTCAGTGTACTCTTGTGTTTTGTTGAATCAATCTGGACATTTCTGATTGTATATATGAATGTGAATGTTACTACAGCTGAAGTCATTTGTTTAAGAGAAGGTCTATGTTTTTATGAACAGTATGTAATTCAATAACCAGTTCACTGAAAAAGCCTTCCACATGGAAGCTATGTGTGTAAGTAGTTTTGCAGGAAAATGCAAGTTAATTTAATCCTTGCATACAGGCTTTCTGGACTGTTACTTCATTTATATCCTAGGAATGGCATAAGTAAATAAAATTTACATTTAAATTTCATAGGGCCCTATTATTGTATACAAATGAATAAATTAAGTTGCTTTTATGAATTCAATTAATATGTTTTTGATTAAACCATTAAAATGGAAAACAGAAAAAATTTAATAAAAAAAAAAGAAAGCGCAGAATTTGGGCCCTAAGAATGTAATTTTTTGTTAAACTTTTAATAGGCCTATATTGCTGTTAATTAACAGTTTCAGATTTTATTTATTAGACATGGTTTGTTGTTCAAAATGTACTATAAACATCCAGAACAAGTAAACCAACCCCCCCCCCACCCCCCCCCCCCCCCAAAAAAAACTGAATCCAGAAAAAAACATTCATCTGAAGCTATAATTTTAATACTAAGCAACATTGCATATTATATAGGGCCTATTAGGGCGCTCGCTCATTTTTGTGAAGGACCCAAGAAGGACCAAGCACAGTTACTTTCCACACAGGCACACTTCACATTTGGTTGAAATAATCCTTAAGCGTGTAAATGTATAATTTCCTTCAGTTTAATTTAAAAGTGCAATTAAAATAAATAAAAAATAAAAGTTTAGAATTAGACAGCCTTGCGTTGTGTAGACAATTGCATAGTGAAAATTACCCCAACGCACCACCTAGTGTCCAACCTACTCTAGTACTATTATAACCTGTTTAAATATGAACAAGGGATTTACAACATTAAAGAAATCATTTATTTATAACATGTACATGAAAAATCTAGAAGATTAGACACAACTATTGGACACAGTCGTGCAGCAGCGAGCAATAGTGAAAGCAACCTCAAGGTTGTAAATGTGTGATATTGTATAGGGCCCCATTCCTGTATTTTGCCTGGGGCCCCCAAATCACTAAATCCGCCCCTATGTGCGGGGCATGCGGCCAAAACCGCTGATTGTGGGATTTATGTCAATCTCCTCTGGAGGTACCCCATGGCTTTGAAGGTGAAGTGCTGGAGGAGGGAAGTGAAGAAGATAAAGAGCTCTTATGTGAGCCAAAGCATCGCCAGTTCAAAAATCATATTTTCTCCATGTATCAGCAATTTAATTGTCTGTGATTTGCCTCAGTGGGAACCAATGAGGAATCAGTAGGGTTATGTTTGTCCCCATATGTCTAAAACGGTAAATGTAGCATGTGTCAACCTCAGTTTTCACAAAGAGGTAAAATTTGTATAGTCTAATATATACAATGAAGCAGTGAAAAAAAAAACAGAGAAATCAAGTTGTCAAAATTATATTCTGTGTCAGGATTGTCTTTCTCCATAGGTGGAGTTTCACTTTTTTTTATACATACCTTATATAGGCCTACCATATTTTCTACATTTCAATTATTTATAGCCTATATAATTTCTTCTTCATTTAAAATACATTTACAATTAACAATGACTGGTAGGCTATACAAAGAGTGGAATAAAAATTGTAAAAAAAATATATATTTGTTTTATTAGCTCTGGCAAAATCAATCGGCTCTGGTCTGGTCAGCCTATGTCTTTCTCCTGTTAAAGAGAACAATATAATTAATACAATAATTATACCGCAGTCTCACAAGCAGAATGTGAGCAAATATTTAAGTAGGCCTGTTTGTTGACAGGAAAAAGGATAAATAAGTACATGTTTCCATTTATTTTTACCTCTTGAATTTTCTTGACATTTACATTTACAGTACCTTGTCTATGTCTAAACAGCTGGTGGTGTTAAACCAGTAAAAAGGCTACCTAGCTTAGGAAATACATTATAGATTTATAAAGAAAGAAAATAAAGGTATTTATGCATGAAATATTCAGATGACTTACAAAACCAAAATATTATAATATTATAACAAATTTAATTCAGATTTAGCTTAACAAATTTGCTGTTGCAGGGCTATTTGTTTAGCTTTTTACTCCTGTTTGTTTTACTTTTTACTACACTCTGGAAACTTCCATTCCACAAAAGGTTCTTTAGAGTGAAAAAGGTTCTTCTAAGAACTGTTAACAGGAAGGTTCTTTGGGGAACAAAAAATGGTTATTCTATGGCATTGCCTTGAAAACCCCCTTTATTTTTAAGAGTGTATACATGACAATTAAAACTTCTTAGGAGTACAATACCTGTCCAATAGGGCTATTGAGGACAGTGAAGACATAATTTACAGTCTGAAGCAGAAACTTAAACGGTGGATCCTCAAATTCAAACCTATGCCAAAAGACAATGCTGCAGATCACACTGACCACAACATTAGACAGCATGTCTGCAGGGCTGAATGCACAGCCTTTGAGGAGAAAAAAACATAAGATCAAAATACTAAGATCAAGAGTTTAGAGTTTATGTCAACTGATAACCTGAATATAAAAAAGGACATGCAGAGAATATTAAATTATTTAACCTTATATATATATTAGACATATTATATATTAAACATTTCCACAAGATTCTCAGCCTCTCCCTGATTCGTTCCTCGATGCTCCTGCGGCCCATTCTGAAGTTCTTCAGTGTCATAAGAGTGAACCTGCGCATCTCCTTCCATCGGTATCCACCGGTGGACAGAACACCTGCACACAGAGACAATGTAAACAGCATTTCTGGTCTTCTAATGTTAAACAAAAATAGTGAACTCACCATATCCAAGTGTGATCTTCATCAACAGGGGATAGTTGGTCCTGACACTGAATTCTTTACCAAGACCAACCACAGTATCCTTTAGGGCTTGACATCCAGAAATGATCACCACGGGAGTGTTTGCCAACCAGATGGTGACAAAAGAGCCATACTAATTAAGGGAAGAACAGATGAATAACCAAGTATAACAATCTTTACGCAAATGTATCCAAGTATACTTATTTATATAAGTGGTACAGATATAATATGAGTTATAATGTGCTTTAGTCAGCAATTCAGAGGGCAAAAAAGCAAAAGCACAATTCATCTTTGAACAACAGCAATAAAGGGATCCTTTGAATAATATTCAGCCCTCTAAATTACATATTTAATCCTCTCTGGAGAGAAAATTTGAGAATCTCACCTACACTCTAAAAATTGTCTGGGTTATTTTTTATTATTTATATACATGTTTATTTTATCCAGCTTAATGAGTTACAATGCATGTCCCAACTTGTTAGGTTACTTTAGCAAGCATGTGTTCACTCTAAAAAATGCTGGGTTAAATATAACTAAATGTCCCTTAAAAAGGGACAAACCCAGCTATTGGGTTGTTTTGACCCAGCGTTTGGGTTCAAAACAACCCAACCGCTGGGTCAAAACAACCCAATAGCTGGGTCAAAACAACCCAACAGCTGGGTCAAAACAACCCAACCGCTGGGTCAAAACAACCCAATAGCTGGGTCAAAACAACCCAACCGCTGGGTCAAAACAACCCAACCGCTGGGTCAAAACAACCCAACCGCTGGGTCAAAACAACCCAATAGCTGGGTCAAAACAACCAAACCGCTGGGTCAAAACAACCCAAGAGCTGGGTCAAAACAACCCAACCGCTGGGTCAAAACAACCCAACCGCTGGGTCAAAACAACCCAATAGCTGGGTTTGTCCCTTTTTAACCCAGCGCTGGGTTATATTTAACCCAGCATTTTTTAGAGTGGGTTCTGTGGGTGTCCAATATTTACCCAGCACTGGGTTGCCAGCCGTGTTGTTTATAATCATTTTACAGTATAAGCACCAGTAGTGATACATGGTATATGCACATATTCCTCTACAGCTGTTCATATTGAATACTGACCTTTAGGTAATACTTGTATGGTTGCTTGAAATCAATTTGAAGTATATTTCTCAGCAGTGGATTTGGAGTGGGTCATGGAGGCTGCTGCCCAATGCTGCTCTGCTTTCTTCAACTCTTCCACAGCAATAAATGCACCAAGCCAGCTGTGACAACATATAATACATTTGTCAATGTTGTATCCATCTTATATCCAAAATTCACAAAACTGATGACGTAGCAATAATAGGAATGAGAGGAAGAGTGTCTGCTCTGGTGAAATGACATGCTGTCAACTACTGTCTGTTAATATTAACACGAACACTTGTTATAAAGTCTGTTGATGTTTTTCAGGAAATTTCTGTTTTAGCCAAGCCCACCAAGAAAGGTATAGAAAATAGCACAATTGTTCTACTGAGCTACAGGAATTAGTCTGAAAGCTTACATTAGTATTATATTAAATTAGCATGGTATACGTTTTTTAAAAGTGTTAATGCAACAACTCTACAGTACAGGCTATTATACGGAGCTGTATATATTATATAACAATAAGTTCTGTCTGATACATTGTAGTAAAAATGTTTCTTAATTCTGAAATATACAGGACCCTGTGTAAAAATATGACGTTTAAAATATGACAGTTCTGTTCAGTGCATTAGGTGTGAGTTTGGACCTTTGCCCTTCTAAAAAAAAAAAAGAACTTGGCTTCAAATAAAATGTTGATTCTCATAAAATCTGAACCTTTTACAAAACCATTGCACTAATGCATGTTGGTGAACCTGCTAGAGTGTTTTTTCCCATTACATTTAGCTTCTCGACAAAACAGGACTGTATCCATTATTTTATTGTAGATTTACATATCACAAATAATAAAATGTTTTGGTATGTTGTTTAAAAAGTTAACATAACTTAAGGTTTTCTGTGTTTAGAAATACATCAAAGGCAATTGTTTTAACTGATTGCGCCCCTAAGATTACAGACGTAGGGGAGACCGGGTATGGTTGTAACATGGGGAAAGTTGTAACAACACCTATTCCACCTATAAGGGATAAGCTAGGAGTCCTATGATAACTGCATTATTTAACCACTTTTTTTAACCAAAACTATATTTTGTTTAGTACTTATACTGATAAAACCATATAACTTACATTAGGAACAAATTGTAGATTCTCAGGCAAAATGTGCATTTTTAAAAAGCTAATTTCAAACCATTATGTTAATACAGCTAACTAAACTCTGGATGACAGGGGTGGGGTAAGTTGTAATACATCTTAGTATCCCCTTACATACAACTGAGAACTTTCATGTTGTCTATATGGAGCCATTTGGCAACTCAAAGCCAAATGAAGTGTGGGTAAAATGTGCAATATTCAGTCTCTGGATCCACCAAGCATGCACTGTAGATTTAAAAAACATTGATTTGTCACCATTGTGACTCTGATTGAGAACATTCACACATAGACACAATCGTACACACAAATTTACACAGTTTTTTGTTAGATCTACATGTTCTTTATCTAGATAAAAGTCTCAGGTTACGTATGTAACCCTGGTTCCTTGAGGGAACGAGACGCTGCATCGAGAACGCTAGGGGGAACGCCTTCAGTGACCCACGCTCTGAATCACATGTGAAATCAGTCCAATAGCTGAGCGGGACGTCACGGCGGATGACGTAATGACTGGGAAGCTATAAAAGCACGTGCGGCGGAGCCAGCGTCAGCTTCTAGGAATTTGGGGGAAAAAAAGCCAGCGCCTGCAGGGGAACCGGAGTATGGCACGAGACGCAGTGTCCGTTCCCTCGAGGACCAGGGTTACATACGTAACCTGAGGACGTCATTCTCTCAGGAAACTCAAGCTGCGTCTTGACGCTAGGGAACGAGAATGCCCACGCAGCCAGACTTCCAAATCTCTGCCTAGTGTGGCAGATTGCACAGCTAGGGCGAGAGAACAAAAGAGCCCGGAGTGGCTAAAGTAGGCGGGGCTCGCCATCCCGAAGGCCAACTTCTGGAGGAGTGAATCTTGACCCCCAAAGGAGAGGGGAGATCAGAGGACTCGAGGCTATGGAATAGCATACTGATCCACCACTTAGCATAAGCTTCTCTGGCCGGAGGCCTCGGCCTCAGCGCACCACAGAGGAAATGTGTAAGAAGAGGGTGTCTTCCCACTGAATGGCCACCGAGAGGGGCATGGTAGGCCGCAATGGCAGCCACGTAGACCTTCAGGGTGGAGTGAGTCAACCCTGCAGATAAACAGGCCTGCAGGAACTCCAGAACTGTACCAAACGGGCAGTTAGCTGGGTCGGGCTGGCGGTCTCCGCAGAAATACAGTTTCCTCATAGAGGGAGCTCTGGATGGAGGTGTACCCACACACCAACCCCCCCGCACAACCTCGGTTGAGAGACCAGAAGTTATGAGTTGTGCCTCCTCAGAGGCCACACCCACAGCTCCTAGCAGGGGCGTGCCCTCCGCCTGTGAGAGGAGATCTCTCCTGACGGGAATCTCCCATAGAGCGCCATCGAGGAGAGAAATCAGGCCCGAGACCCAACTCGGCCCGGCCGGAACGGGGATACTCACAACAGACGGGCCTGTCCCGGCGCACTGTCTCCAGAACTCCGGGAGCAGAAAAATCGGAGGAAAGGCGTACAGACGAAGCCTCGGCCACGTCTGTACCATGGCATCCAGCCCCAGTGGAGCTGGATGAGTCAGAGAGAACCAGAGGGGACAGTGTGATATAATAGGAGTCGCAACAGGTCCACCTGAGCCTGGCCAAAAAAACTCTCCATATCTGCTTCACCACCTCGGGGTGAAGCATCCATTCCCCGGGCCTCAGCCCCTGCCTCGACAGGATGTCTGCTCCCTTATTGAGATGCCCAGGAATGTGAACTGCTCTCAGCGAGAGGAGTTTGCCCTGGGACCACACAAGTATCTGGTGCGCCAGCTTGTACAAAGGGCGCGAACGCAGAACTCCCTTGTGGTTGATGTAAGAGACCACCGCAGTGTTGTCGGTGCGCACCAACACATGGTGACCTCTTAGGTCTGGGAGAACTCGAAACATGGCCAGCATCTCCAGACAATTGAATGCCATGTCAGATGGCGACCACTCCACAGAACGCGGCCACAACCAGCAGACACAACCCCACGGCCACTCATGACCGCACCTCAACCGGTGAGGGATGCATCCGTCGCTAGCATACGCAGCGACAAGGAGCTCCCAGCACCGGGCCCTGAGACAAGAACCAAGGTTTCCTCCACATGTCAAAGGCACGTAAGCACCGCCGCGTGACATTGATCATGCAAAGCGGGTTTCCCCTCAGGGAGAACCCATTGGTCTTAAGCCACCACTGTAGGGGTCTCATGTACAGCCGGCCAAGAGTTATCACGTTGGACGCAGCTGTCATCAGCCCAAGCAGTCTGGAACTGCTTGACAGTGAGTGACCGGCCTTCTCTTACTCTCACAACTGAGGTGAGGATCGACTCGATCCGAGCAGGAGACATACATGCCTGCATCGTGGTCGAATCACACACCACGCCCAGATAAGTAGTTCTCTGTACTGGAGAAAGCACACTTTTCTTGGCGTTAAGTCTTAACCCCAGCTCTTTCGTGTGAGCGAGAACGACATCTCGATGTCGAACCGCCATCCGCTCTGACTGAGCTAATATCAACCAATCGTCGATGTGGTTGAGTCGTGAAAGTGTTGGGTGAGAGTGCAAGGCCTAAGGAAGGACCAGTATTGGTAGGCTTTTGCCCCCCAAAAACGAACCTCAGGAACTTCCTGTGATGAGGAAGGATGGAGGTATGGAAATATGCGTCTTTCAGAATTCCCCCCCCCCCCCATCTTCTTCGAAACAATGAAAGTACGGCTGAGGGAACCCGGGAGTCGTCTCATGCGGAGTGACCACCTCGATGGCCTCCTTCCTTAAGAGTAGTAACTACTTCTTGTTCTAATACCCGAGCCTGCTCGGGACCCAATAGCGTGGGGGTGACCCCGTTGAATCGTGGCGGACGAGAACCGAACTGGATTCTTTAGCCTCTTTCTACAGTACGCAGGACCCATTGAGATACATTGGCAGTAGCTTCCACGCTGCTAAATAATCTACTAAGGGAATCAGTCTCTCGAGATCTCTGGTGTGCCCAGAACGGCTATTTCGGTGCCTTGAAGCGTCTGCACGCAGACAGGGGACAACCGAACTAGCTGCTCTGGGGACCTCCGCAGAGGACGCGAGCCTCTCAGTGCCACTACGTTTCCGGGTGGTAACTGAGAGAAGTGCTCGCTGGAGACCGCTGCGCCCTGGAACACCAGCGGGGTTGGCAGAATGATCTCCCGAGGGCACTGGTGGGAGACGTGCACCGTGTAATGTGGTGTGAACCTCTCTTCCCCAGAGGGGCCTACCCTCCACGGTCCTGAGCCACAGCATCCGGACTCTCATAGCTGAAGTCTCCTATTGAAAACGACGGCCCACAGACCCACATCGTCGTAGGAAGGACTAGACACCAGCCTGATGGGGGCAAGACATCTAGATACCTCCGTTAGATATAGCGAGCCTCTTAGTAGGCTATGTTCAGGGCGGTAACTGAGAAGAAGTCCTCGCCGTGAGACAGCCTGCCGCCTGGAAACACGGGCAGGTTGGCAGACCGACTCTGACGGGCACCGTGTAATGTGGTGTGAACCTCTCTTCCCCAGAGGGAGCTGGACCTCAGAAGTCCTATAGGCCTTAGGCGTCAGGACGTTTTAGACGAAGGCTATCCAGCGAGAATGACGGTCCGCAGACCCGCCTTCTGCTAGAAGCCTTCGGCCTGGGAGCTCCACTCTGACTCTAGACTCTGCGGAGTACGAGAAGTGAGGCCCCCAGAATGAGGGGCTGGAACACGGTGGGTTGGGACTGCTCCGCCCAGCAGCCCCTGCAAACTGCCTCAACCTCCTCAAAGGAAGAGAGGTTAACGTGTGCTCTCACTCGAGAAATTTATATACCCAGAGCCCCTGTATATCTAACTTCTCATAGTCAGGCAAATACTTAATTTTATTCCTCAGAATTAAATGCAATCAAACAACCAGACGAGTAAATACGGTCTAGTGTAGTAAGATTCACATCAAAAACCGAAATGATGTAATATATGCGCTGCGCACGAGCCATTCAGTCACACGATCAACATCAATCTCCTTGACAAACAAACGAGCTCTAAATCTAGCGAACACGGGTGGAGATAGGAAGAGCCGTCTCCAACCCGTCTGCTAGATCATGAGCGATCTCCGCGTTCTCAGTCGCCGCCGTGCCTCAGCAGCAGCAGAACCGCAATCGCAAGATCACAGGCACGAACACACTCCTCGGAGCGTGCCCGGCGAGAGCGGAGCGTTTAATAGCAGGGGGAAAAAAACACAATCCGCCCCGACTGCGCGAGCTCCGCTCCTTATACGGATCATTAGAATATAAGCATAATCAAGTCAAGTCAGTCAAGTCTGCTTTATTGTCAATTCTTCCACATGTACAGCACATACACAGAGAATTGAAATTGCGTTACTCTCCGACCCTTGGTGCATACAGATAACATAAATACAGATTTAATTACAAACTACCAAAATAAAACTTACAAATTATACAAATAAGGTCAAAGGTAAAAATCTATATATAAAGCACAAGGCATTGGAAGAGAAAGTGGCAAAACCAGTAGTAAACAAGGCGTCTAGTGTTGAGTGCAAAAAAATTATTGTAGTGCAAAGAGCTTATTTCAGAATGATTAAAAGTGACAGTGTGTGTGTGTGTGTGTATTTGGGGGGGGGGGGGGGGAGAGTCCATTAGAGGGTCAGAGTCCAGTGGTGCGTGGGGCAAAAGAGGGGAGGGGGGGCAAGGTCGGGAGGGAGTTCAGCTTCCTGACAGCCTGATGGATGAAGCTGTCCTTCAGTCTGCTGGTCCTGGCCTGGAGACTCCGCAGTCTCCTCCCTGATGGCAGCAGACTGAAGAAGCTGTGTGTCGGGTGGGTGGGATCACCTGCAATGCAGAGGGCTTTGCGGGTGAGACGGGTGTTGTAGATGTCCTGAAGGGATGGGAGAGAGGCACCAATGATCTTCTCGGCTGCTCTCACTATGCGTTGAAGTGTCTTGCGGCAGGACGCGTTGCAGGCGCCATACCACACAGTGATGCAGCTGGCCAGGATGCTCTCGATGGTGCCTCTGTAGAAGGTGCACATGATGGGGGCCGGGGCTCTGGCTCTTCTCAGTTTGCGGAGGAAGTAGAGACGCTGCTGTGCTTTCTTGGCCAGTGCTGCGGTGTTGTCAGTCCAGGAGAGATCCTCTGTGATGTGCACACCCAGGAACTTGGTGCTGCTCACCCTCTCCACAGTCACACCATTGACAGTCAGAGAAGCATGCTGAGTGAGCACTCTGCTGAAGTCAACAACAATCTCCTTCGTCTTCTCCACATTCAGAGAGAGATTGTTGTCACTGCACCACCCGGCCAGGCGGCTCACCTCGCTCCTGTAGTTTGTCTCATCTCTGTTGCTAATGAGACCCACTACAGTCGTGTCATCCGCAAACTTAATAAGGAGGTTGGAGTTGTGTGACGGTGTGCAGTCGTGGGTCAGCAGAGTGAAGAGGAGGGGGCTCAGCACACATCCTTGGGGGGCCCCAGTGTTCAGTGTGATGGTGCTGGATGTGTTGCTGCCGACCCGAACTGCCTGAGGTCTTCCAGTCAGGAAGTCCAACAGCCAGTTGCACAGCGAAGTGTTGAGCCCCAGCTGGACCAGTTTGTGAATGAGCTGTTGAGGGATGATTGTGTTGAATGCTGAACTGAAGTCTATGAACAGCATTCTGACGTATGAGTCTTTTTTGTCCAGGTGTGTGAGTGCTGAGTGGAGGGTAGTGGCGATGGCGTCATCGGTCGAGCGTTTGGACCGATATGCAAACTGGAAGGGGTCCAAGGAGGGGGGGAGGGCAGACTTGATGTGGTGCATGACTAGCCGTTCAAAGCACTTCATGAGGATGGGGGTAAGTGCAATTGGACGGTAGTCATTGAAGCAGGATGGAGACGACTTCTTCGGGACTGGAATGATGGTGGTAGCTTTGAAGCATGTGGGGACAACAGCCTGACTTAGCGAGATGTTGAAAATGTCTGTGAAGACATCGGTGAGTTCCACTGCACAGTCTCTCAGTACACGCCCAGGAATGTTGTCAGGACCCGGAGCTTTACGTGCATTGATCCTGCTGAGGGATCTCCTCACGCTGTCCGGGGACAGCGTCATCACCTGGTCGCCGGGAGGAGGTGGAGTCTTCTGTGCAGTGGTGCTGTTTTGTGCCTCAAAGCGAGCGAAGAAGACGTTCAGCTCGTTCAGCAGGGAGATGGTGCTGTCACAGGTGCGTGGTGGGGGCTTGTAGTCCGTAATGGTCTGTATCCCCTGCCACAGGCTCCGAGTGTCTCTGCTGTCGCTGAAACTATGGGCTATCCTCCTGGATTATTGTCTCTTAGCCTCTCTGATGCCACGGGGTAGGTTGGCCCTAGCTGTCTTCAGGCCCACTTCATCTCCAGCTCTGAAGGCAGTGTTCTGCGTCTTCAGGAGTCCGTAGACCTCTCCTGTTAGCCACGGCTTCTGGTTGGCCCGGACAGTGATGGTCTTTGTGACTGTTACATCATCAATGCACTTGGTGATGTAGGCAGTGACAGTCTCTGAGTACTCCTGGAGGTCTGTGGTGTTATTGTATGTGGCAGCCTGCTTAAACATATTCCAGTCAGTGGTGTTAAAACAGTCTTGAAGAGCCTCTGATGACCCTTCCGGCCACACTTGTATCTGTTTATGAACTGGTTTGGTGACTTTAACGAGTGGTCTGTATGCAGGCATTAGCATGACAGTGATGTGGTCTGAGGCACCGAGGTGGGGGAGGGGGAGGGCCTTGTAAGCTCCTCTCTGGGTGGTGTAAACAAAGTCCAGAGTATTGTTTCCCCATGTTGGAAAGTCTATGTGTTGGTGTATTTTTGGGAACACACTCTTTAGGTCTGCATGATTGAAATCCCCAGCCAAGATGAGAAAAGCATCAGGGTGGGCTGTCTGCTGATCACTGATGTGCTGGTACAGTTCATTTAGTGCCTCGCTCCTGTTGCTGTTGTTGGAGCTGGGAGGGATGTATACAGCAACGAGCAGTATGGCTGTATATTCCCTCGGTAGATAGAACGGCCGGCACTTAATAATCATAAACTCCACCAGGGTTGAGCAGTGTTTGCAGACCACAACAGCATCGCGGCACCACGCATCATTGATGTAAACACAAAGCCCTCCGCCGCGGGTCTTACCTCCCTCGACGCAAGCTCTGTCCACTCGATAGCATGTCAGCTGATCGAGATGAATAGCGCAGTCCGGAACGCTGTTGTTGAGCCATGTTTCCGTGAACACAAAAACACAACAGTCTCTAACAGTCCTCTGAGTTGAGCGTAGTAGTCGGATGTAGTCCAGTTTATTGTCCAAAGAGCGTACGTTAGCCAGTACGATGGTGGGGATAGCTGGCTTGTGTGGGTAAGCCGCTAGCCTAGCCCGGATACCTCCGCGCTTACCCCTCTTCTGCTTCCGCTCGCGCCGCTTGTGGCGCCTCCGCTGTGGGCGAGGTGCAGTAGTGGGGGTCGGTGATGGAGTAGGCCTCCGGAGCAGACCGAGATCCCGCAGCTCTTCGGCGTGCGCAGAGTTTAACTCTAAAAATGTGGTTCTGCCGACATCGAGCAGAAACTCAGGACAATATGCGCGCTTAGAAACAAATAGACGCGGCGAATGCGTACAAAAACACTGCGACTCACAAGACAAAAAAACACGAAAACACCTTTCTGTCGGGAGAGAGAGAGAAGCCGCAGCGTGTGAACGCGCCGCCATTTGGTTTGTCATAATATGTTTGTGTAACTGATGGTTGTGCAACTGGCGAGATCTTTGACACCCTCCGTATCAATCTCCTCAGAGAAAGACAGGCGGAGCGTTGCGCCCTCTCCCCGGGGGGGGAAGTACCGCAGCGCGGTACCGAGAGCGGGCGCCGGATCTGGTGATTAGCAGATCCATAAGCGAAACCCACGAGCACAGCCGCCGCTCCGCCTCGGCTAAAGCGGGGCCGGCACCGCGAGGAACGCTAGTGAAAGCTCCCTCCTCAAAGAGAGCCTCTGAGAGCGAAGCAAGGCAGTAACAACAATGCTTCGCTCGCAAGCAAACCACGCACAGGCTGTGTGTGTCCCCACTCGTTATATAACGTTATCTTTGGGTAGGGAGGAACACACAACCTACAATGTGGCCTGCTCTCGCCTTGAAATGCTTTGTCCTTGCATGATCTTAGACATAGCTGGAGCTTATAGACTTTTGACAGACAACAATAAATATGACTGACACACACAGAGCGTTTCGCTGAATGACAGAAATCTGACGCTGGCTCCGCCGCACGTGCTTTTATAGCTTCCCGGTCATTACGTCACCCGCCGTGACGTCCCGCCCAGCTATTGGACTGATTTCACATGTGATTCAGAGCGTGGGTCACTGAAGGCGTTCCCCCTAGCGTTCTCGACGCAGCTCGAGTTCCTGAAGAGGAACTGGAGTTGAGTGTACATTAAACAGAAATACTGTTAAGTAAGTTTGCTCCATAGTCCAATTTAAACACACATGCACACGATTCCTGCTTCAAAGAGAAAGAGGATCTGAGCAGTGGTCAGTCATAGAAAGTGAGCCATTGTTTTGTATTGTTCTTTTGGATTGTTTCAATAAACCATTTTTTGAAGCATATTGCATAATGTGGCAGCTGTTTTTGCTTATTTTGTCTAATTGTAACAACTTACCCCAGCATGTACCCCCGCAGTGGGATAGATTATAAGGCACACCATGTATTTGACATCAGCTTGTAAGAGCTGTGATACTCTTGCAGAGGTTTGAATTGGTGCCTTTTGTAGTAAACAAATGTGGGTGCTTTGTATAAAAGTTTGAGCACCCTAGCCCAAAAGTCCAGCGAGTTACAGATTCTGAAACAAAAAGCGTTACAACTATACCTGGTCTCCCTTTAAATGTCGACCCAACCATTGTATGAATTATCCATTTATTGCATTCGTATTTGAATTGCTCAAGTCTGTCTTGACAACTGTGTGAGAAAAAGCGTTTATGCCTCAAGTAGCAGGTTCTAGAATGAGCATCATGTTCGGTTGAGGAGATGCGGAGAGGAGAGTGGTCCAGCCGTGAGTCACAACCGTGACGCAGACAGAGAGAAGGGCAAGGCGCAGCATCCTCTCCATCCTCCATACCACAACAACGACTGACAAAAGAGGGGGGAAGAAATCGCGACTTTGAGGCTTGTTATCAGGTAAGAAGGATATTATATCGCTGCATCAAGTATCTGAAATGTTCGCAAAATATAGCTGGCCATCTTGTTTTTCCGCGTAAGAAAAACAGCCTGCTTGTTTTTCATGTGCTGCGTGATGGAGCGTCCATGTTTTCTTGTTGACACAGGGCAAGACTGACATGCTTCATAAGGGAATACGAAAACACACTGCATCTGTTTTTATATATTTAGTCGCGAGATACAGATTTTAGATGAATCAATAATATTGTGAGATTGAAGACTGTCTCGATTTCATTTGTGCACGATCCATTTCTGAATACGCCCCTTTTTTGGTAGAAAGCGCAAGAGTAAAATACAAATTAAATATTCAGCAGCTCAGATATCCTTTAAATTATATTAATCCTTTAAATGATGTAATAATAGTCTTATGTAATAGTCTTATGCTGTTATTTATTCCAGTTTTTTGTGTATAAAATGAACGATTCAACTGTACACAGATATTATCATAATTTGCCGTTTATATATACAGTACTTAACTGTTATGAAATATTATTATGTGGTTGCATATTATTGTCTTATTGGTCTATTTTCCATTATGAAGTAGAGAAAGCTTTGAATCTTAACCTTGCAGCCATTATGAAAATTAACAGAAATAATGGTTTTATTATTGATAGCATTTTCAAAAAGATTTGAATTCTGATTGAAGTGCCAGCTATCATTACAAGACACCAAATCTGTTACCATGTGGCCTGTTTGTTTAATTGACATCTCTGTAGTGTGTAAACACCATCCTGTCTCCCACAGTCTGATGCAACTGAAGGACATTGAAAGCACTACCACAAACTTCTAATGTGTGAGCTTATTCCAGAAGCAATTAAAAACCTTTTGAGGAATACATAATGTATTATTAAAATGAGCGAGTGATACTGAAGCTCATATTCACTTTGATCATTGCTCTGATGAAATGGTAGGCCTATTCAGAACAGATCAGATACTGGGTATCTAGACATTTAATTAAATATGCATTATAAGGAATCACAATAATAGCTCAATAAGATCTGATAAATTAATCATAGAAAATACATTTTTACAGAACAAAATCTAAACTCAGTTGAGGAGTAAAATCTGTTATATAAGATCATGATTAATGGGCTTTTGAAGGTAGCCCATTAATAAGTATTTTGATTTTATTATATGTCAGTGGTAGTTCATTCCAATGGATCAATGTTTTTTCTCTAAATAACATGAACTTGCGATGCAGTGTGGTTTCAATATTCTCTTTGGTCACATAGATTGCAGGCATTTCATATACTGATGTTAAAAACCATAACATATATCAGTTGCATGAAAAATACTACATGTCTGCTTTCCAAATATTTGGGGAAACTTCCAGATGAATTTGATAAAACAATGTAGGACACATGCTGTAGTGTTGGGCTAAGTCTAGCATTCTCCAATTAATTCCCTGAATGTTTTTTTGATGGCTGACTGAGCAGAAGACAGTTACAGGCATCTGAGATATCAAAGTAAATTGCAATGACTTTTATATTCAGCATGGGTCTCCAGTTAGATGTGGCTTGTGAGGTCCGGTCTCTCCTCTGTTCCAACAGACGGTGCTATAGAAGCAGTGAGCCACTCATCCGCTCCTCAAGTCTCCATACTAAACATAGAGCATCGCTGGGAGGGATAACTGTGGCGTACAGGTTCATGATCATATGTCTCATATCACATATATTCACTGTTGTTTTTGAGCAGTGATCAAACAAAAGGAATTTTGAGAGTGTTGAAGAAGGCTCAGTTCATTTAGGGTGTGTTTACACTTGGCAGGTTTGGTTTGATTAAAACAAACTCTGGTGCGATTGCTCTGTTAGTGCGGTTCAATTGAATAAGGGTGAACGCTTGGTCGGATCTGCTTTCAAATCTCTGGTGCAGTTTGATTGATATATGTGTGCAACATGGACCAAAGACATCTAAACGAACCCAAAACAGGATGTGATATCACAGGATGCAACCTGGTTGTATGTTGCACATTACAGTTCAGTGCACGCATCAACCGCCATCTCCTTACAACAGATCTCTGTGTACAACGGAGGAATTCATGGCATTGTTTTTAATGCTTTACACATTTTATAAGCTCTTCATTAGTTGATCAGCTGGTAAAAATACCACCCTATGTTCACACATTAAGTGAGCGCGTTTGCTTTGCACACAACATTGATTTGGATGTTTGGTAAAGTTACAAAAAATACATCACAAAAGCTGTCCAATTAGGTTGTGACTATATCTTTATGCCTTTTGTTTTGTATCTTTAGGTTAGGTGTTAAAAATCACAGTGTGAACGCTAAGCGAACCTAAATTTATTCTTTTCTTTTTTGGTCTGGACCAAAATAACCAAGAGAACCAAACTAATGTCAAATTAAATCAAGAAATTGCTAACGAGTTATCATTAGTGGGTTGATTTTTTTTCTACACTACTTTGCTTTCACATTGCGAAAAGTGCATTTTTAATTTGAGTGTATTATTGGCCAGAAAAAAAAAAACATTTTATGAGCACATGTCTATAAAAGTTATGAAATTGCACTCTGTATTGTTATTTTTAACTATGCATTTTTAATGTACAGGCCTACACATAAGCAGAATGACTAAAGAGGAAACTTCTGAGGTGGAAGAGGCCCAGCCGGCCTCTGAGTTCATCAGCCCTGTTCATGAACCCCGCAAGAAACCGATGGTGCATCCATCTGCACAGGCTCCACTGCCCAAGGACTATGGTGGGTTCCTCATCCTAGCAGTCAGATCTATCCAAATATATTACAGAGAACAAGAAGAAATCTTAAGCTATAAGTTACTAAAATTCCACAGCATAATGTAGTGATAATAAATCCCTGTATTTATGTCCTCCATTTTATTATATTATTATATCTATTATAGTGTTTACCTTCTTTGATCCAAATGATCCGGCCTGCATGGAGATTCTGACAGACCCTCGGACCACAATCCCAGAACTGTTCGCCATCATCCGCCAATGGGTTCCACAAGTTCAACACAAGATCGACATCATAGGCACTGAGGTAATAAAGCTTTAAGTATTTATCTGGAGTTGTCAGCGGTATAGACAGGAAACCTCTCGAAAATGTGGGCATTTAACAAAACGTATTTATGCAATCTTTTACTTAATGAATGAAGACAGTGAACCATGAATAAATGCCAAGTGTAGAGAGATATATTGAGTTTCTATCCAGCTGCGAACATTTCTGTGTAACATGATCTATCGATAAACTGATGATAGAGTCTGGTTTCTAATCCATGGGTTGTGTTTAAACTTGTTGAAGACTTTTGTCCTCTTCACTCTTTGTGAGAGTTTTTTTCCCATGCATGTCTAAGCAAATGCTTCTCAGCTTTCTTTTTTTGATCTTTTTTTAATAATGCACACTGGAGTACATTGTACATATGCTTAGAATGAGATGTTATTTTGCCACACAGTCACATTTGCCTTAAAGGGTTAGTTCACCCAAAAATGAAAATTAGCCCATAAATTACACACCCTCAAGTCATCCTAGGTGTATATGACTTTCTTCTTTCAGACGAATCCAGTCGGAGTTATATTAAAAATTGTCTTTGATCTTTCAAGCTGTTTCATGGCACTCAGCGGGTGTTGCATGCTTCAGTCCAAAGCAAGTTAAATAAAAAGCACCCATCCATAAAAAAAAAAGTGTCTCGCACGGCTCCGGGGGGTGAACAAAGGCCTTCTGTAGTAAATCGATGCGTTTTTGTAAGAAAAATATCCATATTCAAAATGTAATAATCCCTTTAATGTAGCTTGCGCTCACTGTTGTACAAGAAAGCAGTTCTGGGGGAATGACGTGTGAGGACAGCTTTACGCATGCGCCGCTCAGAAGTGACGCCGCGACACCGCAGCGAGTATGATCAACCAATAAAACACTGATCATAAATTAGAAGTACAAAACAAGGATTTGTAAAGAAGAATGTCAGAGGATTTCGATATATACCAAGAGGAGACTGGTTTTCCTTTGCTAAAGTAAGGAAAATTTGCTTCCTTTACTCCTGTTAACAAACGTTGGTTTTCACAAGACTCACTGGCGCATGCGCAACGCTGACCTCAGAGGTCATCCTCCTGGAGCTGCTTCCCTTTACAACAGTGAGCGCAAGCTACATTAAAGTGATTATTACGTTTTGAATATGGATATTTTTCTTACAAAAACGCATCGATTCACTACAGAAGGCCTTTGTTAACCCCCCGGAGCCGTGTGAGACTTTTTTCTTTTATGGATGGGCACTTTTTATTGAACTTGTTTTGGACTGAAGCATGCAACAACCGCTGAGTACCATGAAATAGCTTGAAAGATCAAAGACAATTTTTAATATAACTCCGACTGGATTCGTCTGAAAGAAGAAAGACATATACACCTAGGATGACTTGAGGGTGAGTAATTTATGGGCTAATTTTCATTTTTGGGTGAACTAACCCTTTAAGCTTTATATTAAGTTCTATATTAACTTTTGCCAAAGTGATTCGATTGCAGTGCAGGAAAATAAATGTCAGTGGATTAAATTAATCTGACACACGTTGTACTGATAAAGGGTCATTTACACGTTATTTTTATTATTTAAATTGACTAACATATTAATTTAAGTCTTTGTAAGCACTTGTAAACACTCATGTTCATATGCACACTATTGCTTGTGGTCCGTAAAGATGGGTAATGGATAAGGAGGTGTCTTGCTGTAGAAGGGTGTCCCTAGAGGAACTGGAGCTGTAGGGATTGATGGCAGTGGTAACAAGCCTCCTATATTTGACTGATCTTTACATTGAGTCCTGCCTAAAATCAGCTCCACCTGTCAGGTCTCGGTGAAGAAGAACTCTCACTGCCCACCAGTATTTTGCCTTGTGGGTCTGACTTGTGATGTGTAATCAAAGTAAAGGGTTTCATAAGGTTAAAAGTTTTCACAATCTTCCTAACAAGACTAGCTTAAACCGGCCTTTTACCTGGTTTATGCTGGTTTCACTGGTGTCAGAGAAAAACCAGCAAACCAGACCAACTTGAAAAAACACCTTAGGATGATTTTGAGTTGTATTTTTCTGAAGGGATACAAATACAGGTAGAGGATTAAAATTGTGAAGATTTGGGATGGATGGCATTTTTCATATTTTTTACTTAAACACAAATCTTTTTGATGTCTTTTGGTATGTAAATGGACCTGTGTTCATTTTCAGTTATAATGCACTCTAATCAGTGGGATTCTTGCATATCAGCTCTAAGTTTTCCACAAAATGACTGCTATACATTAAGAAAATGTGACATTAAGGATGACTCAGCAATAAGGCTTCTTTCTATCACATATCATTAATATTAATTGGCTTAATTTTTCATCATTTCATCTCATTAATATGGCTCTCGTCCAGCTTTGAAAGTGCCCATTTGCTTTTGAAAAGCTTTATCTACTCAAGACCGTAATTGCCCGCAAATCCACATTAGTTATTAATTGGCTTCCAGTTGCATGGAAGTTCATCATATGTTGATCAACTCTTCATGTTCTTTCCCATTGTCACTTTCAGATTTTAAAGCGAGGTTGCCATGTGAATGACCGTGATGGCCTGACGGATATGACTCTTCTCCACTACTGCTGCAAAGCAGGAGCTCACGGAGTGGGTGAGTGACACTGTAGTTGACGGTTGGAGTTTTTTGCCCTGACTTGCCTTGTAATCCACAATCCAAATCTGGCATTTCTCTGTAATTGAGGTCATTAAATTCTAACTCCTTTAAAAGCTCTAACCTAGCGGTGCATTTCACACGTGCCGACATAATAAAAGTGAATCGTGTGACCGTTGGTATAGTAACAAATGTGTTTTCCTTTCAGGTGATCCTGAGGCAGCACTCCGGCTGTCCAATCAGCTGCTAGCTCTGGGAGCTGATGTGAGTCTGCGCAGTCGTTGGACCAACATGAATGCCCTACATTATGCAGCTTACTTCGATGTACCAGAACTGATTCGTGTTTTGCTCAAAGGCTCCAAGCCTAAAGGTGAATTTCAAAAGCATAAACAGTGTTTGTATTCACGACAGCATCTGAATTTTTTAATAAGCCAAATGCTTTTTGAAACAATCTAGTCACATTCTCACACACAAGCTGAGACATAAAATGCAAAATAGTTAAGTCATTTAGAAAATGTCAAGTATCATGCACAAGGAAATGATGAAGAGGCTAATGAGTATTTGGCATCTCATTACATTTTCCACTAATAAAGGTGGGTGTTCTTCAACGTGTCTGGTTCTCTTTTCTCTACACAGTGCTCAACTCCACCTGCAGTGACTTCTATCATGGCACAGCCCTGCACATCGCCGCCTCCAACCTCTGTCTCGGTGCTGTCAAGTGTTTACTGGAGCATGGAGCCAATCCTACTGTTAGAGTGAGCATGATGATTTAAACTTCACTTGAGTTAATCAACCTGATTGACCTTGCTATAAATCCACTCCGTTCATATTGGATTAATGTTTCAGAAGTCTTTGTTGGTCTGTTTTTCAGAATACTCTCATTAGTAACCAGATAATTTTATATGGACCCACTGTATATATGAAATAAGATGCACAAATATATCCTACCATTCAAAAGTTTGGGGTTAGTAAAATTTTCTAACATTTTGTCTCTTGGCTATCTAAGAATGCATTTATTTGATAAAAAATACAGTAAAATAATGTTATGAAATATTATTACAATTAAATATCTGTTTTCTATTTGAATATATTTTAGAATATAATGTATTCCTTTGATGGCCAAGCTGAATTTTCAGCATCATTACTTCAGTCTTCATTATCACACAAACCTTCAGAAATAATTCTGATATGCTGATTTGGTGCATTTCTTATTATTATCAAAGTTAAAAAATTCTATGATGAATAGAAAGTTCAAAAGAACAGCATTTTTTAAAATAGAAAACTTTTGTTTCATTATAAATGTCTTTACTTTTGAACAAATTAATGCATCCTTGTTGAATAGAAGTTCTAACTTATTGACCCCAAACTGTTGAACAGTAGTTTATATTTACTAAAAGATTAACTGTGACTATGTTATTGACCCAGAAGGCAATGTCTGTAATCTCAAAATTAACTCTCTGCATGCTACAGAATGATAAGGGTCAAGAGCCTGCTGAGGTTGTCCCTGACCCTATGGACATGAGTCTGGATAAAGCTGAGGCTGCCATGGTGGCTAAAGAGCTGAAACAGTTGCTGCTGGATGCAGTGCCTCTCAGCTGTAACCTCCCCCGGGCCACCCTGCCCAATTATGACAACATTCCCGGCAACCTTATGCTCTCCTCTCTAGGCCTCAAACTAGGGGACCGTGTGGTGCTGGATGAAACAAAGGTGAGATTAGGAGAGTCTGTGTGTTTATAGACTTTGCAGTGTCTGAAGCACCTAGGCTAGGAGAATATAGGATATATATATAAAACAGAATGCCTCTTTTCTGCAGACTGGCACCCTCCGTTTCTGTGGCACCACTGAGTTTGCTAGTGGGCAGTGGGTTGGTATCGAGCTGGACGAGCCGGAGGGCAAGAATGATGGGAGTGTGGGTGGCATCCGCTATTTTATCTGCCCCCCAAAACAAGGTGTGTTCTCTTCATTTCTGTATTATAAAAGTCATTTTATAATTATTGTAATGACAAGAGCAAGCATGAATTGAGATTCAGACTGATCGCATTATTCAGATGAAATAATCTAGAGTTTAATATTTGGTGTACACGTCCATTCTTCAGGCATCTTCGCCCCTGTGTCAAAAATCAGCAAAGCTCTTGAGCAGGCCCCCTCTTCGGTCACCTCCACCCCAAAAACCCCTCGCATGGATTTGTCTCGCGTAACCGGCAGGATCAAAAAAGAGAAAAAAGAGAAAGATTTTGAAAAGAGTGAGTGATAACATCTATATATCAAACATCTATCTATTTTATATGTGCATTTGAAGTTCTGTGTTGTCCAATGTTCATTTTCTTATCAATTTGTTATCAAATCATTGTTTAAACCCAAGTTAATGTGTGACCACTTAAAAGTCTCTTGTTTACCAAGGCTGCATTTATTTGATTAACAGTAATATTAACAGTGAAATATTATTGCAATTCAAAAGAACTGTTCTCAGTTTTAATATATTTTAAAATGTAATTTATTCCTTTGATGAAAAAGCTTGTTTTTTTTTTCTTAGCAGCCATTGATCCAGTCTTCAGTGTCACATGATCTTTCAGAAATCATTCTAATATTCAGAATTTTCTATTAAAATAGAAATTCTAATAGTATTTCACAATGTTAATTTACACTGCATTTTTTGATCAAATAAATGCAGCCTTGGTGAGCCTGGACACTGGTGTATATCTGAAGTTTGTCATCTTCTGCACCAGCTCCAAGAAACAAGCCTCTGTCCGGGGTCAGTTTGGATCCTGATGGAGTCAAGGTTGAGGTTGGGGATCAGGTGTTGGTGGCTGGCCAAAAGCAAGGGATCGTCCGCTTTTTTGGCAAGACAGACTTTGCTCCAGGTATGTCTATCTGAAGGTCTAAGATAATGGTATAATATAATGACATGAGAATAAGCCTGACATGATGATTTGCAATTACCTTATAATTAATATGAAATCACATATAAGTACAATAATGTGCAGTAAGTGTTTAGAATTTTGTGTGTGTGGATTCTTGTGATCAGGATATTGGTTTGGTGTGGAGTTAGAGCAGCCCACTGGAAAGCATGACGGCAGTGTATTTGGAGTACGTTACTTCCACTGTTTGCCCAAATATGGGGTTTTTGCACCACCATCCCGTGTTCAGAGGTAAAATCTTCAACATGTACCAGAAAAAATGTTTTATAGATACACAACTTGGGTTAGAGTAAATAGGGATATGTTGTACTGTTTTGGTTATAGAATATGAGCAGACCATGCCTTTCATTTAGCTTTGATTTCTGAATAGCAAACACATTTGCAGTAATATTTCACTGTTAGGATAATGATAAAGTACCAGAAAAATGTTAGGGTGTGGGGCATAAGAAAATGTGCTAAAATACCATCTACGCTATGAAGTCTTTCTGAAACCATCTAGTGTAAGGTAAAAAAAAATAGACATTTAGTATGATATAAATTGAAATAATTTAGTTGTACAGATTAATTCTCCAAAGAAACATAGACAGTGTAATTTAATCCTTTATTCTTGCAGAATTGCAGGCCCCAAAGGTCCTCAGGGTGATGGGCCACTAGTGAAGAAAGTCCACCAGGTGACAAGTAAGTACAACGATAAGAACATGTTTTTCTTATGCTAATTTTTGGGGAAATTTTGTCTTATTTGAAAATTTTTTAAAGCAATAATTTTCACAATCAGAGTGTGTGCATTTGTAAGAATAAACAACATTAGCTCACATTTAGTGCGCCATCTTGTATCTTCTCAGTTAGGCATACAGGGACCTCTGTTGTCCAAAATGTGTAATAGCAATTCCGAAGTTCAACATTCAGCTGGATGATTGCATGTAGCAAAGAGCAGAAATATATAAAAATGTATTATATAATATGCATAATACAATATGTATATGAATGAACAACACAGTCCCACATGACAGCCTCAGGTACATGGTTGTAATGTTTGTCTGTGTTCATCCTCCTCTCCAGTGTCCCAGCCGAAGCGTAATTTTAATGCGATGCGATCTCCGAAAGACATAACATCTGAAAGTTCCATATCCAGGTATGCTTGTGTCCCACAAATAACATATCCATTTGGCTGCAGCTGGGAATCTAAAATCTTTCCTGTGTTACAAGATTAAACGACAGCATTTTATATTCATGATCCGTTTCTGTTACAGCAGGTTGCTGTTCTGTTGCTGGTTTCCCTGGATGCTCCGTGCAGAGATGCAGACCTAAATCCACTGGTTACATCTTTAATTATATCTCCCTCCTCTTTCTGTTCCTCCTCAAGATAAAACTTGCCCACTCTGTGTACTACCAATATTCATATGTGCTTCTCTATGTGAACTACCCAGACTGCTGTCCTGCCCCTTTGACGGCAATTCAATAGCAAAAAAAATAGTGCCTTGACAAGTAACTAATGTCCTGCATTCCGATGATTGAATTATAGATGAACAATCTTTTATGAAATCAAAATCATTCCTACTAAAAGCCATTCATATCTCTCTATCAGCTTGTTTTTTTTTATGCTAAACCGCTGCGAGTAGATTATTGGCAGTATTCAAGCTTGATAATACAGTCATAATCCACATAAAACTAGGCTTGTATGTCTATTTTAATTTGTAACGGTGCTTTTTGTTTGTAAACATGCTGCTGTATTATGCACCTTTACTGTCTTACTTTACAGTATTTTATTGTATACAGACTTTGTTTCCTATGTTTCAAATGCCTTTAAATGAACTAATAGGTGACATATTATTATTAGTGAATATCTGAAAACATAAAATGTTTCATTGTAACTGTAGTCTGAAAATATTGATGCTGCCGATGTGAGAAAGAGGGTTTTTGCAATTGGAGCCCAATGCTTTCTTCATCTACAGTGAAACTGTAAGCGTATGGTTTAAAATATAGAATATGTTGCATGAAATAAGCAGGCATGGGCACGTTTTTAGGTCATAAACTGCTCTGAAATGAGGTGAGATGCCTGCTGTAGATATTATAAGCTAATAAATCACATTTCATTCAATTAAAATCAACCACAAAACCAAAGCGCAAGCTCCATGATATAGCAAAAGCTAAATAATCTCTTACTTAAAATAAAGTACTGTTAAGAACCACGCATCAATAATGCAGGTCTTGAGAGGAGGCATTCTTGACATTTCATAAAAAAACGAGGTGACAAATAAAGGATTTGTCTATTTTATAAACCCAAATAAAAATACGAATCACAATCATGTTTCTCTCACCAGAAAAAACAAAAACAAATTATAGTTCATCTAGTATAGTTTAAAGTGAAGTACAATTTATATTTTAACATAAATCCGCATCTGTCATCTACAGTCTAATGTATAAAAGCTGTTAGGCCAGACTACCTATTCCTATAGTGATCCCAGAGCAGGCAGATTTTGTTAAGGAGAGAATAAAAAACAACAGCTTGGCTTGTGCACTCTCCTTTCTTGTGAACACTTGGTCAACTGCACTGATTTACAAAAAAGAGCAACTTGCAGAATTGAAAATGTACTGCTTGGGCAGGTCTGGACAGCTTTTGATTTCTTCAGCCACCATGCCATTATTTCATTAAAGAACAACCGACTCTGTAGTGAGTAGTGCATCTTCTGATGGAGTGCAAAGGTCAGCTCACAACACACCTTAAATTGTGCATTATCATTTTGTGACATTTGTATATTGCTTTATGGTGACTTAAAGTTGTAGAAAGCATCAATATGTCACTGTTATTTACCTTAATTTCAGGACAAGTCACATTCCGTTTTTTGATGCCAAAAGGAGAGTAAAAGTATGACTGTAAATTGACTATTTCATATGTGAGTATCTCGCACTGACTGGCTCACCCTCCACGCTTTCAGAGCGTTTCAGTGTGACATCTAGGGTTGTCGGCAAAGCTTTCTGTCATTTTATATCCAGTTGTGTAATTGGTATAGTTCATTTGTAAACATTTGTTTATTCGTCTGAGAAAAAATATATTTTAATAATTTCACACGGTACTTTTTTAACGTCCTGTGTTTTGTGTTTTCATGTTAACTATACTCTGTAAATCAGATTAATGTGGATCTTATCATGAATTCAGTTTTGGATTTGATGGACAACATAACTGTACTGCATGTTGTGTATACATCTGCAGGTTTCTTTTTCCTACAGTATAAATCAGCATGAAAAAGCTTATTAATTACTTAAAGTGAAACTCTATCCTGACTATGGATATATGACTAATAAACATTAGTGTTTTATACTTAGTTTGAATGTGTTGTTTTGATTTATTATAGAATTAATAATCTATAGCCTATCTATCAGGAGTGTAAAGGTACATTCGTCCCTAAACTTTTCGGTGCGCATGTGAAATTTCCATCCAGAGGGTCATCCATGCACTGTAAAAAATGACCGTGAATTTAACGGTAAAAGACTGTAAAAATGCTACAGTAAAAACCTGTTAAATGGTTAACGGTAAATTCCCCTACTATATACGGTGAAAAATTGTATTGGACATTACATGTATTGGACATTAATTTTACGGAAGTTACTGGTGTTGGAAGTTAAATAGGCCCAGAATTCCCTGCGTTACATTTCAAATTTGATGTTTTTTTGTTGAAATAACTATGTTTCTTTTTAGATTTTTCTTATCAGTTTTGTACATTAAGGTTATACGTTACACCTAATGTTGTTAAATTAATGTTTATTGCATATTCAGTTTCATGTGTGTTACCATGATGGTGTTTGTGTGAATGACACGGCGCACCTTCTATATATGTTATTATTTAAAAGCTACTCGTGATGGGCTTTTGTTCATCATGTGACTTTCTCATCACCACCTGCATTTGCTGGTTATCAGTGTATTACAAAACAGATTTCAATACTTCAATAAGTTGGTATATTAACATATATATCAGTTAATGAAATTACGGTATTTGACTGTAAATTTAAGTTAAAACCGTAAAACCTAAAACGTTGCTACCGTATTTTTTACGGTAAAATTCCGGTAACCACAGCTGCCGGTTTTTTACCGTAAATTTTACGGATTTTTTTTTTTTACAGTGTGCGCGTCAAGGACGGAGCGAATAAGACGGGAACTAAATTAGATATTTTGCGAAAATAGTGTGCTTCTAAAAGTGTAAGAACTTCAAATATCTAATCCAATTACAATAGAAACATAATTAAAATATGAACCAAAAAAACGTTTATTTCACTGAGAAAGCATGTTTATTCGTATAAAATGTAGGCCTACATATTTTTTTTTACACTGTAAACAAAAGTATACTTTTAAAAAAATGTTTAAAAGCCACTGAGTCTGTGTTGATATGATTCAGTCATAAATTAATCTGATTCGGGATGATCATAGGAAGCGCGCCTCGTGCTTTTGTCTGGGCAGGTTGTCTGTCTCTTTCTACGTGCACGTCGATTCTTGAACCAGACCTAAAATCGTATTTTATTTTCAGATATAATCATTAGCACATATTATGAAATAGCCTATTATTAGCCTACAGATAAAGAGCGCTTTCTTACCCGCACAGTCTCCTCGCTGAGGCCGGTGTTCTGGGCTAACTCCGCCCGGGTTTCAGCGTTCGGGTAGTCGGTGAATGCGAAGAGCCGATCGAGCGCTCCGTCTGGTGTCCCCCCCCCCCCCCCACCCGTAAAAACCGTTCGGATTCGACTGCGCTGTCTCTGAGCTACAGTTTGGTGGTAGTGATTCTCAGCTGTATCACAACCTAAAGGTAGATAAAAAAAATTATAAACAAAAATGAATTACACTTTTTAAATAAAATAGCCTATAGGCCTAGTTTAAAAAAGAATCATACCTGATGCGGCAAAAGGCCACGGTTGACCTGCATAGTAGTTTGAATTAAAGGTGGGTTGAGAATATGAGACTGGAACACAGCAGCTGTACATTCCTGCATTACACGATGGAGATGGAAAGTTCAGCATGAGTGCTGCGTGGTCACCATGACCTCTAGATCCATCCCGGTAGAGTAGACCCAGATTGGTCAAGTGTCCTGGGAAATCATGAGAAGATGCTGGATGATCCACTCCAGGTGATTCTGCCGTTTGTTTGCTGGCGTCTCCCAAGATGTAATCAATAGAGAAGTTTGAACATTTCTGAGTTGCCATGTTCAAGTAGGGCCTACAGAAGCTGCGGTGACTATGTGCTCTCTCAATAATGACATGGAGCTGGAGAGTTGTATTTGTACCCCCTGTATTGTTTTAACTGAGGTATTAATGTATTTAATATTGGTCCATTAACACCTCTTTGTAAAGGTGGAAGTCAAAGGAAATGAACTTTTGAAGATCCACTTGAAGATCCTTAAACCCTTTTATCCTTGCACTTGAAATTCACCTGTGATGATACTACTTATGAATGTTTATTGATCACACTTCAATACTTTGGTAGAAGTTAGTGGCCTGCATACAGCAGATTATTTATTTATTTATTTTTTACAGTTTACTGACATTACAGCAATAGTTGTTTACAATAAAGTAGTATGATAAAAATCTATTTTGTATATATATATTATACATATATGCCAGGCACATATATAGTTTTACCTCAAGGTAAATTTTTTAAATTGTATTTTATCTGAATTGTATTTTTTTTTGATCTAGCCTACAAAATAAATAAATAAATATTAAAATACCATGGAAACCATATGGAAACAGATTTATGTAAATGTATAAATTAATTTTTTTAAATTACAATTTTAATAAAACTTTATATAAACTCAATCTCATTTGTGGAAAAAGTTTTATAGTTTATATTAAATGTTTATCATAATAGGTCTGCAGAATAAAGGAATAACTTTGATGACACTTATTCAAAGGGACACGCGTGCTTTGAAATTGTCACGTCATCATCCGCATTCACTAAAGTTAGAAAGATAAAAGTCGTTTTATTGTAACTTTTCAAAGAGGTCAAAAGTGTTTTGATTTGGTCCTTCTTTCATGTCCATTTTTATTTGTGTTTTAATAATGCTTTAATGTATGCTATTAAACGAGACTTGGTGCTCATAATGAAAATGATCAATGAGTATTAGCCTATTTTTCTGTAAAGAATTACACCACAAACCTATTATATACTGACCGAAACATATCTATAATGAATATAGTGAATAAATGTCGTCATCTTGTGGTATTATTAAGGAAGTTTGATAAAACTAAAATAAATAAATGCCTTGCAATAATTTTAATACAAATGTTAAAAATAATATAAATAATTGCTTAGCTCCCTTTAATACCCATTAACTGCACTGGTTTAAGATTATATAGCAAGTTAACTTTGATTCCATGTAAACAATATTAAATTATAGCATTTTTAAATACAGTCTTTTGGATAGCATAAAGAAAGTATTACATTATCATATTATTACAAAAAAAGGCCAGTGTCTGTGGATAGTGAAATTATTCAAAAACCTTCAGTGTTACATATATGCTGCATGCCAATAAATCAGGGTTAACTCCGGGTTGATCATGGTTATTTTAAAGCACAAGCTGCAGCTGTAGCTTAGAGATATCACGAGCAGTTAGTCAGTATTGACTGAGAGAGTGTGTATTTTACAAACCAGCAGATTCTCCCAATATAACTCAGCTTACACCATTAATATTCGATTCTTTTTAAGCTACTTGGGTTTACAAAGAATTCACATGAAAATCCCACTGAGCGGATATGGGTTTTGCCTGTTTGCCAAATGAGATCATTTGATAATCTGCAAGGCCCACACTGCACATATACTATACATAAAATGAAAATTCTGCACACCCTTTATTGTACTGAGGATTTTTGATGTATTAAACACAAACTATTTCTATTATGAACTTCAATGCCCTGGCATATCCCTATCCAGATGGAATAGATCAGTTACAGGGATTTTGTTTCAAGAATCTGTGAATGAGTAGAAGATCTTTAAGTATGGAGGGTTCTTGGCCCTTCCATTCAGATCATAACAATTTGTAAGCTCTGTTTGATACATGAAGTACTTTCATTAAAAAAGACATCAAAAGAGGGATTACTATTTCAACAGCAGGATAAAAGAGCATATAGGCCTATGTATTTAATCAGTCAGTATCTTCCCCTTCAAAATCAGTCATACTACAAAAGTACAGAAACTCACACTAAACAAACCTCATTTGCATGATAAAGGCAGCCGTCTGATTTGGAGCATTGAACTGAATCATATGGTTGACCCATATTCAGTTCTGCAATACATTTATAGAGAGCATCCAGTGTAGTAGTAAGCATCCATCTGTACAGCCAGGATTTGCACAATCCCACTGACAAGCATTGATATGATTTGGGCCAATAGGCAATTAACAAATGCATGACCTCCTCCAAATGGAGCTGAATGTTCATTGAGAACTCCCAACTATACAGCTCTGCCAAATCAAACTGATCTGGGGATGAAATTCAAGCTCCAGTGAGTAAGATGTGCATCCCAAAAACACAAAAGGAAGTTTAACAGTTGTACTGTAGTCTGAGAAACAGACCCAGCAGATGGTCTTTGGATTTAAGATTAGCTGAGTCATTCTTTACTGAGGAAATAAGCCCTGATGCTGTCTTTTGCATAAACTGCATCTGGAAAACCGTGTTGCCCTGTTTACTTATAAAGTTACATACTATACCATGCTACTGCAGCATCTAAAGGAATAGTTCACCCAAAAATGGCCGTCCAAGATGTAGATTAGGTTTTTTTTTTCTCCATTGAAACAGTTTTAGAGAAATTTAGCATTACGTCACTTGCTCACCAGTGGGTTGTGATGTTTTTTCAATTGTTTGGACTCTCGTTCGGATGGCACCCATTCACTTCAGAGTATCCATTGGTAAGTAAGTGATGTAATGCTACATTTCTACAAATCTGTTCCAATCAAGACACAAACTCATCTACATCCTGAATGGCCTGAGGGTGAGTAAATGTTTAAAAAATCTTCAATTTTGGGTTCAGCTATTTTTCACATGTATTGGATCAGTGAGTCCATGTGCACTGTTCTTTTATTCCTCTGGTGCCTGAGAGTGACAGCCAGCTGAACTACTGTATTAAAGGCCACATTTCTCCTTGACTGTTCCAGATGGCTGGAAAAGCAACTCGTATCTCATCCCAAGAAACTGTGTCTGCATCGGGTCAGCTTAATTTGTTACCCCGTCACAAAACAATTAGAATTATGAACTGTGTGTCATGAACTCAGTCAAGCATCTGAAGGTCATCTTTTCAAATTCAACTCTAAATAAGCTGCCCCATATAGTGAGAGCTGATCAAATGTCACTGAGTAAATGTAAGCTAGGGAAAGGTATTTATCACAATGGACAGAAACCAGAGGAGTTATATAACATAACGTGGCACCTGAGAAGTATTTAGACACTTAAGATATATTATTACTTATAAATGTATATATGTATTTGTAATGGATATTACAATATCAAACCATGTGGCATTCACTGTAAAGAAAATGATCCCTTTTTGATGTTTTCCGAAACAGGGGTCTTTTTAAGTGAATCATTTAAATTATATTTAACAGATTCTTTCAAGAACGCTGATTCATTCAAGTGACTGAAACATTTAGGCTACTTTGTTCACTGGTCATTGCAAACTCTTGCTGGTTTTTATTATGGCGTTAAGATATTGATCCCTTTGAGGGGGTCAATGATGCTAATTAACTTTATGAAAACACCTGATCTAAAGAATACATCTTTAAAATGCCCATTTGGCAGATCGTTCACCTAATTTTGGTAACATTTTCCCTATCTACTGTAATTTCTGCTCACGTTATACTACGAAAAAAGGTCAGTCTGCAGGAAATGAAACATGATATTCAGTTTGCTCGCTTAAGATAATAATCTTTCACCAGAGGCCTGTGTTCTGTTTATTCTGAGTCAATTAATCATCTCTGCAACCCGGTTCTAACCAAACATACTCAGTAGACTGTGGAGGCCACACAGGGTGACACAGGGAGCTAAGCTAAAATATTTAAGAACCAGGACAAGATTCAGACAACACAGCCTCTTAGTTTTTGTGACGGTGGGGGCATTTGAGTGAGTATGTTAAAGCTCATTTTCTGCGCGTTTCTTTGCTGGTTGAAATACAGTGGTGACCTAATTTCTGTCTGATTTGGCTCATGAGCTAGCAAATACGAACAAAGCTTCAGGTGTCCTTTGAAACCCCTCCAAATAAGACGTCGTATATTAGCACACTCATCTGACACGCTTTGAGGTTTACAGTAACCTACTGCAATGAGAGGAAGATATTGACAATGCTTGAGATCAAAGGATGATGATTAATGTGTTAAATAATAATAATAATTTGTTGCATTTATATAGCGCTTTTCTAGGCACTCAAAGCGCTTTACATTGTCAGGGGGTATCTCCTCATCCACCAACATAAATGACAGTTCACGAAGCAACAGACGATGGGAGATCAGTTTATTACGAAAGACTTGCATATGATCTACACGGACATTAATAATTTACAATACATTGAATTGATTCAGGAAGAATGGAGTTAAAATTTTTGATTTTTTTTGGGGGACGTGGGCAAACTGACAAGAATTGTGTATAACATTCTGTTTGTAAGGGCATGCTGTTGTCTTTTTTTGCCCAGGAAAGGGCAACCATATGAACACAGCCAGAGGTAGGAATCATCGATATGTAATTGCGAAAAGCTTTGAAACAGCAGGTCCAGGAACATAGTCTTAAAAAAAGGGTCATGCAAAAAATAAACGTAAGAAATTATACTAAATTAATTAAATAAAATACATATAATAATAACATAATAATGATGCATTCCATATATACATCTCTCACTGACCTGCTCTCATTTAAAGGGATAGTTTACCCAATTGTGGAACATTAAAGAAGATATTCTAATAAAAATGCCTTTTTTCCCCATAAAATTAAAGTCATTAAGCCAATGGTGTTTTGAAACCCACTGACTTTCACTGAAGTATGTTTGACAAAAAGTTCAAATATACTTCAAAATATCTAATGTTGTGTCCATACAGGTTTAGAATGACATGATGGTGAGTAAATAATGACAGCATTTTCATTCGAGGGTGAACTGTCCCTTTAAATAATTGCTTTTATAATGACGCTTGTGACCTTTTCACCTCTCAATCTCAATGGACACATCTCTATTGTTTTCAGCTCATGCAAATTCAGGGGCTTCTCTTAGCTGCATAAATAAAGCAAGTAAATGCACTCCACTGCATAATTACACTGCGTTTTATTCAGAATTAGCAGAGTGACCGATTCTTTCTGACGTGAGCGATGAATCACTGGACCCCTCCCCACTCAGAGGTATGAACATATGCGGGAGCTGTACCTCCTTACTGGGTGAGAAAAGAGACAAATGGTGACTGCATGAGTGAACACGGGGTACATGAGTGAAGGTTGGCCGGCGGTTCGGTGTACTCTGGTGTATTAGTACCGTCTGCTCACACATGCTCTTCAAAGGGGCTAAATGGTGTCCTGCCAAGTTCATATCTAGCAGTTGTCAGACAGCAGAGACTGCACTGGCCCCTTATGGGACCTTTTTCTTTGTTTCCCTGTAATCAACAAAGGGTCTCCTATGGGAGACCTGCCTATTTAATATACAGTGAGCTAATCCATCCCTCCAATACAACATACATTCATGCTGCAGTTTCCTAGTCAGTACTGAGCAGCTTATTTTGAAAGAAATAATTTGATGCCTCTTGTAAATGTTGACAAGAGGCATAAAAAAGGCTAAACAAATGCTGGCCAGTCAACCATGTTTTTTTAATCATATATTTAGTTGGATTTTAATTCGTTTTTCAAGATTTCCAGATTATAAAGTTCTATTGTAGTTCACTCCAGGTTGCCCTGACATTAACCATGATATGGCTGCATTTGAATTATATTGAATGCACATTTTATTGAATACTGCACATTATATTGAATACGGCATCAACACACACGCAAACATTTGCACTTTTAAATAATACACATTTTGTTTACAGCCCAATATTCTACCTACAGGCCTATATGTTTTATGAAAAGTTCCAGAATACAAAAATACTGATTCGAAAAATATGCATACTACGTTAAATGATGCATCGCACATTCAAACTTCTGTGTATAGCAACTGATTTTTATGATTTTATGGCCACCTTTGGATCATAAAATATCTATTTATACGCCTCTACTCTGTTAACAGGTGTATATGTGGTCTGAAAGGTTTCAGAAATTAATGAAATGTTCCTGAATTACATGGCAGCTAATTTCCAAAATAATAGTACAGCAGAGATAAATACACATGTATCTTTAAATATTGGCAAACTTTACCAATAATTTTTAATGTACTTAATTTTTCATTTTGTCTTGATGTGTAGTGTATATTTTCATTTTCATTGTACCCTTTTTCTCTTATTAAAATATGACAATATCATATTTTATTTCCGTAAAGAAATATCCGTGCTTGAAGTCACGCATAAGAGCTATAAAGGTGAGTAGGAGGAGCGTGTGAACTACTCGGGGGGCGTGGCCTCTTCTCACCTGTGTCAGGTGACATTTCAATTTGCTTACAACTCAAAAGACTGATGGCTATGTTAAGTGACCTGAAACAGAGTTTCTCTTTATCGCACAACATAACGTTGTTTCTTGTGTGTTCGTAAAACATACCTGGCATTTCAAACCTGATCAGAAGTGTTTTCACCCTGAGGATGAGAAGTTTTGCACCTGAATGATTACTGAAACCCAGAGGGATTCCTTGAAGGAGAAACTGGAAGTTGGAGTTAGGACAGGTTTTGCACGTAAGTGTTAAGAGGACGTACATAACATTTTAATATCTACTGCATTTTTTAAGCCCGCTTGCAAACATTGTTCACCTGCTTCTATAAAACGCGCTTTGTGCATGTTTAGCGCGTATCTGACGCATTTCGTCAGAGTAGTGTGTAATTATAAGCGTACGCGTACATTTTCAGTCATATTTATCACGTAGTCTATTATTATTATTTTTTATTTATTTACTGACATCTACCAGATTGTAGTTGCCCACGTGACTCTTTATCGCACGTGCAAAGGGTGTGTTTAAGTGTTTTGCGTCCGTACAAGCCATTGTTTTCAAAGTATTCAGATGTGTTGCTGTGGAATAGTATGCATGACTCACTTGGTTGACAACACCAGGCTATCAGGTTACAGCCTACTGCTGAATGTGATACTCCATGCCCATTGATTATTCCCACAATGACATCTGATCTTGTAGTTCAAACTGGGCCTGTATTCTGGGTCAAAGATCTTTTGTTGTTTATCTTTTTAATTATATTGGGCTTAAATGGCATTTACAACCATAATCAGTCACAGAGCCCCTACAGCCTGCTTTTTGCTTTAAGACATGCTATTAGTCAAAAGCTTGGACACTTTGGAATAAGAGTGATTAGCACGTCATTTAAAAAAATGATAAAATAACCCAAATTGAAGTATGGGAATTTTACAGTGAGCAAAAATATTAAACAAGTCAGAGCTAGTATTTTAGCATCTATTTTAGTAGATACAGTTTGTCTACATTATGGCTCTATTCATTTTCTTAACATTATTCAAGCACTATTTTCATGTGTGCATGCATGCATTTTGGTTGTTATCCCTACATTATCTGGACTAACTCACCCTATAAAAAGATTTTGTACAAAATGCTAACTAAATAAATAATGATATGGAGACTTAATATTTGTGTACAACATTTTTGAAAAATTTTACGCATTTAAGTATAAGCCTTTAGATCAAATGTTTTTTAGGATGAGAAACATAAATTCAGTCAAATGTGTCAACTTGTGACTAGTGGTGTTTTTTTATAAAAAAAATTTACTAGTAGATTCCTTTTTGCAATTACTAATGTATTTTATGTAGATAGAATAACTATTATATATTTTAAAAATTTAATGTTATTAAAAACTGAATTTTAGTAACACAATTCGGGATAGTTGTTTATTATTATTATTATTATTATTAATGGTGACTCAATCAGAAGGGAAGTGAGAAATGTTTTAGTCATGTTTAGATAGCTGATTGTGAAACTAACAATCACATATTAGCCTTTTCTACCATTTCATCCATTAGTGGATTTCAAGACCGCATGACTTGAACTGAATCAGTCTCGTACTTTGCTAGACATCTTGCTCTTATCTCAATCTTCCAGGAGCCTTCCAGCGAGCCCTTTAAAAACAATTAACTGATTTGCAGTCAATATAACCTCTAATTTGATGTTTACAATTATTTGAATTAATTTTTCAAATGTAGACCTAAACCCAATAATACGATTACTGAGTCTCAACAAACTAGAGTTTAAGCAGTGTCCGGGGAAAGTGCTGTGAGCACAGAGAAAAAGTTCTCCTGCTTGTACATGCCTGTTCTTTGGGTGCTGTTCAGAGGCTTCCTGCTTTAAACAGACCCCAGAAGTGGTTTTCTTTGAAGAGTGTTAGCTGAAAGAAATGTACATTGGTTTTAAAGGGCAAAAGAGAGCTTCCTGCTTTGTCTTTTCTTTCTAAACATCCTTTCCCAAGCCCATTATATTTCAAGCCAGGTTATAGATGCATTCAGCAAAACGCACTTCTTTGCCAGAATGACACCATGCTGAGTTTAATGATGAATGGCGTTATGCATCGGTAGTAATCGGCCATTCAGTCTAATGCTGCCCTGCTTTCAGTGTTATGCCTTATTTCAAAAAAAAAAAAAAAAAAAAAGCGCTGATTCCCTCGCTGGTGCTAGGTACCAGTTTCGTTGCTGAAACTGCAGATGCCCCCTGAGCTTTGTTTGAAAACCAGGAATCAGATTTCACCAGCACTTGTAAAGGATGAATGATAGTTTTGTATTCTGGCTTGCACATATGATGAAAGCAGGAGAGGGATGAACATGATCTGTGATGTAGTTTTTAGCTTTTACTCTGGTTTTCTACTTGAATATTGTGATATTGTCATTGTTAGCTATTAAATTAAGTTGAGGATGATAATAATAGTAAAAAATAAGATAATATGCCATGTATATTTTAAAGTTATATAATAAAAATACAAATATTATTTATTATCAATCAACAATAAGTTGCGAATATGAACTTATTTTACTACATTATATTTACAATAAAATATAGTAGATAATAATGTTGTTATGTGTGTGTGTAGTATGGGTGTGGTGTATATATATATATATGTATATATATATATAAATATATACAAGACAAGTAACATAAAAAGTTACAGTATTAATGATATATAATGATTAACTAAAATAGCAAGACAATGAACCATGTATTATTATAAGAACAACAATAGTAAGTGTATATAATAATAGGTAATAACATAGTGTATAAATACTAATAACTCATAGTATATTGTGTGTGTGTGTGTTATATATTATATATATATATTATAAATGATACAAATTGCCAAGATATAATCATAAAAATAAAAATTAATATAATTATTATAATTACATATGAAGTTAGACATTCATTATTAATACTATTACAATATATTATTTATAAATGCATATGTTAATATTTATAAAAAAATTATGAACTATTAAAAACAATTTACTTAAAGACACAAACACACACACAGTAAGTGTTTGTGTCTTTAAGTAAATTGTTTTTGTTAATTGTTGTTCTTTCTTTTTATTTTTTCTGTTCCCTTTGAATCGATTAGTGAGATCCATTCTGTCTTTATCTTTCTCCTGAGAGAATGGCCTTGCTTCAGGCTGCAACAGTGATGTGTCAAACAGACATTCTGCTGTGTAAAACTTGCTGTTTGTCCTTGAATGAATCCTCAGTCATCAGGTGAATGAGTCTGCGTTATTCTCCCTGAGCACAACACCTGTCAGGCGTGTGCTAGCTGGGGAATCACAGCTGAGAGAACAATTATTTCCATCTCCAGCTATGACGTGTTCATGTGGAGAAGCAAAATTCATCTTCTTAACAAGAGTGGCTTGCCTTTAGCTATATGCTGCAATTAATGGATGACGTGCTCGTTATACCTTTAATATTGTCACAAAGCAGCAGCTCTTCTTTGTCATCTGTTGTTTTTGGAACGGTGTCGTTTTAAGCATGGGAAATGAAGGCAATTCCAAGAGGATGCGGTTTGAGGATTCTCACCAGATTGCGAGTGCTGTAAATGGGATTAGAAGAAGCCTGGATTGGATTTGAAGGCTGATCTAGCTACTTGAATCACATACTGACAATTTCTCTGAGAGCATTCAGCTCCTATTAGGAGTATTAAGGCCATGGTCAGACTTAAATTGAGACACATTTTCTGTTTAATGGCAAATTAGATGTAATGAACTGTAATTCACAGGACCCAGAGCGAGTTTGCTGTAACGCTGCTCTTTTGCCCTTCTGCACAGCTTGGTCTCGAGGGGCCCGAGGAGAGGAGGGGGGCCTGGTTCATCTCTTGCTTTGTGTGTGTGTGTGTGTGTGTGTGTGTGGTGTGTGTGAAGTGGATCAGACCAGGTGTCCTGGCACTGGCCTCTTCTCCCTATCCGGGTGCCGAGAAAGGCCTGTTTGTTTGCGATTTGGGCCTGTGGCACCAAAGAGACAATGAGTGCACTCTTTGTAAGGACAGGGAGGGAGAGCTGAGGGTTTGGGATCAGGGGGTGTGGAGCACCAGGGTCCTTATCTCCTCCGTCTTCATGAGCACCCATCACCGGAAACACAGATGTGCCTCAGGCCGCCTCCATGGGACGGCCCAGACGGGAGTGGGTGGAACACTAGCTGTCACCTCACCGGGAGTGTGTTCACACGTTTTCGATTAAAAATACATTTGCCGAACAGGTTGGCTCGATCAAACAGAACTATTTTAGCTTGTCATAGTTTTGTGACTCACACTGAGCAAACCGTGTTAAAATTGTCCAAGTTTGTGGTGTTAATCATATAAACCACTGGTTCTCCACTGGTTTTGCTTGAGGACCAAGGTTTTATGTTGGACAGTAAGTGGCATCACGATTCTACATTTGTTTATTGTACATAAGTCTTTAAAACTTAAAATAAAAAAAAAGAAAACAATATTTTACCATGAGCTACATAAACCAAATATGCTACATTATTAACATGCATTTTGCAGTTGCGTTGTTGTTCTTGTTACATTTATATAGAAAACATTTTATATTTTTTATATAGTTGTTTATTCATTTTATTGTTATTACTATTATTAGTATTACTAAAGTTAAAAAATGTCATTATATATATAATGGCATTTTAGACCGATGTTTTATTCTTTTTTTTGTTGTTGTTGATGTATCTACCGTAACAGTATATATGTTTCATTCATATTAATGGTTAGTGATTTTATATAGATATGTTTTATGCATTCATTTTAATTATTATCAAAGTAGAAGTATGTTTCATTTATTATTATTGTTATTTTATGTAGATGTTTTATTCATTTCTTTATTATTGTGTATATTAGTTTTTTATTATTATTTTCAGTGTATTTATTTATGTGTTGTTGGTATTATAAATTCTTATTAAATAGTTTTTATTATAAATTTTTTTACATCCTAACACATGGATCAAATACTGGGCCAAATTATTCGTATTAGTATTTTTCATATCGCCATGTGACTGAATTTACACCAAAAACTAGGCCTTGGTCAACAACAAAAGATATAGGACTTTTTTTTTTACATAAGAATTGAGCAGTCCTATCTATCCCTAAATGTATGGTTAGGTAGTTGCATTTTATTTGTGTTTAGCTTTTATTTATTTCTCACCACCCACCAGTTTATAACTACTGATATAAATTATACTGAACAGCTTTATCCTTTATTTCCTTACTATTTTGTGGTCTTAGTTCCCAGTTTGTTATTGTAGCGATTTACGTCTCAAATGTAGGTTCATGAGTTTAATTAGTATTTACTATAGAGCTTTTCAGTGATGTTTTTTTCGGCAATGTGATTGATTAGAGTCATTAGACACGCTGTTAAACTCATTTTTGTCCTCCACCTCAAATTAATCAATAGAATGTGGGCTGAAATTGTCGGTTATACTTTTTGCTTGGCGGCGTGTGGGATGAGATTCAATACGAGCCCTGAGCTTGGCAAGAGATTGGCTGTTTACTGCTTCGGATGAAAACAACAACAGTCTAAGCTTTTAGAGTGTTGTGACCTTTCCCCGGCTTATCATAAACAGAGCGAAGTAATTGTCATTGGCCACCAAAAGAGTAACATTACCTCCGTTTGCCGTGAGGTTTATTCAGCGCCAAGGAGACAAGCGCCACTTTATTTGCTATTAAGAAAGAAAAACGATGTTCTCCCAAGAGCGACGTTCATTTTCTGTGAGGGTGTTTTGTGCCTGTACTGAGGAGTCATGTGAGCTGGAAAAATGGTCTATAAAACCTGAATAAGAAGCCCGAGAGTGATTCAAGCTTCATTGATGTACTGAATGCATCATTACTTTTCATTTGCTTCCACATGCAGACTCATCCCACGTCACCTTTCGCCTAAATGGAAGGGCTTTTTTGTCCCCCGTCACTCTCACAGACAGCAGTTTGCGTGTTTATTCAGCTCTAGCTCATTCAAATGCGGGCTGTGTTATGGAAAGGTCCCCAGATGCACCTGCCTCGTCGGTTTCTAGCCAAACCATCGACACTAGCTGAATAGGATGACTAAGCATCTGTAATCCGGCCTGTCATTTACATCCTTGTGTGTCTCATCCTGCTTTCTGATGCTGCTGTCTATATTAATTTACTATGATCCTTGTCCATGGCTTTCTTGTAGGATTACACGTGTATATAATTACCATGGTCAAGCTATCTGTGACCGGACTTGGTACCAAAATGGGCACATTTTTGTTACTTTCACACCTGTGAGAACTTATTATTTATGCATGTATGTATGCATTTATTAATTTATTTGTAGTTTAGTTATTGTATAGAATACTTTTTATTATTATATTGTAATTTATGTATTTATTTGTTTTTTTTATATTTAAATTGTTTCACTTGCGTTTTTAATATTTATTAATGTATTTACGAAACATTTTAAATTATGGTTTATATATTTAGTTATTTAGTTTATTTATGTATAATGATTTGTATTTTATTTATGATTTTATTTGACTGATTTAAAAAAAAATATTATTAATGAATGTATTTTATTTTGTCTAGACCCTTTTTGTTTATTTATTTATAGTCATTTCCTTTTATTTTTTTTATTATTTTTTATTTATAGTTTGTTTATTTTTACATTTATTAATCTATGGTATTTATGAGTTTATATATTTAGTGATTATATAGTATTTTATTAATGTAATTATTCAATAATTGTATGATTTTATTTGACGTTGTTTTTCTGCATTAATAATGTAATCTCATGCTGTTTTCTGATCCTGCTTTCTATAATAATTTACCATGATGCTTATCTATGACTTTCCTCCAGGATTATATGTATATGATTAACATAGTCAAGCTGACTGAATTAGATACCGAAATAGTCACATTTATGTTCCGGTTACACCAGTGACAACTTCTTGCACGCCTATACCACGTGTTGGGCTTGAATGACCATCTCCATGGTTTGGTTTTTGTGTTGAAACATTGATATGTAACTTAATCTGGGCTGGGAAGTACTGTAGGCCTACAGGATGAAAATCAGGGTGAAATCAGATTCTTAACGTCCCATTTCCAGTCATTGTGTCACTGCACGCCTTTTGGGTGTCACACGTACACACCTGTTCCTCAAGACACAAGCTCGCCAATGAGATGGGAAATGGCCTGCAGCCTGCTATAAGTTTGTTCACTTCTGAAAAGGTTAGGAACAGCGTATGGATTGCAGTCGTATTTGCACTCTATTACCCCTCAGGCGAGAGCAACATTCTCTGCAGGTTGAGAAAAGCAATAACGGTGACTTCGATTTTCAACCTGACTGCTTTGAGACTCAGTCCAGTGCCTTAATGCCCTCCACTGGGGCAAAATCACAGCGAACCCTGAGAAATGACCGTCATTTCGGCTGAGCCTGAAGACAGCGTGTACCTGCGGCCGTGGTGGGCGGCAATGTTGCGGGTGAATAATGCACATATATTTTGAGTTATAAGCTGGTCGGGCTTAAAGTTTTGAAAGAACCATTCTCCCCCAAGTAATTTTTTTTCAAAAGCAAGTCCATTCATAAATACAAACGTGGGCCGCTTTCAAGACTCAAGCAGGCTTTTAAGCTCTTCTTGAATGTTTTCTAAAAAGTGTTTTTAGTTGTGAGGTCAGCGTAAGGCACTTTTTGGGACCATCAGTCTTGATTGACAGCAGCCATGGCCTGGCATAGCCGACCTTGCTCTGTCAGCCACATTATGCAGGTATCAGAGTGAGGAAAATCTATTTGGCTTTTTTCTGCCTGGGCTGGGGCGGCAGCATCGTAACTCCTTTGGGTAATGGGCATAAAACTGATTTATGGTTTTTGATGTCTGAAGTTATACCCCAGAGCACCGCCTTTTCTTCATGACTGAGGTGTCTGAAAGTTTTAATGTGTTTGTCATGCAGAGAAACCATAGCTTTTCTAACCAAATACTGCAGTTGTGGGTTTCTATGCACTGTAAATTAATTATGAAATTCTTTTGTGATGAGAGATTTTTAAGGACAAAACTATGCAACGGTGAAAACTCTCAAGGAAATTGGCACATGACTTCATTTGCATTGGTCAACTATGGATTGTATAGGCCTAAGCCTAACACCTTGTGTTGAGTCAGTTTTATGGTCTCATTTATGATTTTTATTAATTTATGATTGATTTATGATTAATTGATTTTATTTATGAATGTGTTTATGAAATGTGTATTCACAATTTTTTTTTTAATTTATCAATAATTGTATTTTTTTTAATGATTTTTATGACTATATTTATTTGATTATTTACATTTATGCAGTTTAGTAATTTACAAATTTATCTTATTTATTCATTTATTTCAAATCATTTGTTTGATTTTTTTTATTTTATTTTCCTTTTCATTTTAAAATGTATATCTTAAATCCGTTTAACTGGTCACCACTAATTTAACTTTTTCACTTTACTAGTCTAGTTTTAAAACTGACAAATGTATTTGTAAAGTACAAATTTTGTTTTTTTTAATTTCTCAATCAATGTCTTCTCATAGAAGCTGCATGCATAGAAGCTGCATGCAAAATAGCAATAGTTTTAGATGCTTCCCAAAAGTATTTAATGTCAACTACCATATATAACATTAATTATTTTTAATGCATTGAAAAGGAAACATCCCACAATGCATTTGCCTCCCAATAAGGAAGACTATTACTGAAAAGAGCTCAGTTTTGACAACAGGGTCACAATATGTCTGCGCATCATGTTGTGTTTGAGCCTAATGAACTGGCCTCGCTTTGTGTTCTTGTAAACAGGTGGCACTTGGTGGTGCCAGGATGTTAGAAGAGACGTCACTCAAAGCCAATTACTATGGAAACACCAGAGTAGGCCCCAGAGGAAGTGATGAAGACCGAGAAGAGAAGCAAACATGTGTCGATATGAACCCTCAAAGTGGTCTCTACCTACAGTCCTCTGAGACCTGCTTTCCCACGAGAAGCTCTCAACTGCATGATGATTTGAATGAGCTTTCTGATGAGTGGTCATCCATTGGAGACTTGAGCCAAGATGCTTCCTTCTCCCTCGAGGGCTGCGTCAAGTGAGTAGCCGTCCATGAGTATTGGCGTCCTGTCTGTATAACTGATCTTTACAGATTGTTCTACCTAATTGTTTCTCATTGGTCCATCAGGCTGGAGAGGAGGTGGATGCTGTGGTATGAATTCAAGAAAGAACTCTCCTGTTTAGATGACTGGCTTCGATCAGCTGAGAAAATAGCAGCTTCCCCGAATTCCAGCCATGTGCTGTATGTTACAGCAAAAGAGGAGCTACAAAAGTATGAGGTAATGAGACGTTTGGTCTAACTTCAATGCGATTTAGATGTTTAATTTATGACATATACCGGTAATATTGTCCATAATGAAGAAAAGAAAAAAAATACTTAAAAATCTAACATTTTTAAAAATGCATGCCAAAAATGCATTTTTGAAATTTATGCCAAGTTGTTATAGATATACTCATTTTATTTGTAAAATGGTTTGAAAAATATTAAAGTATTCAAGTGATTTGGATGTATTAATTGTGTATTTTTAATAATTGTTTTAACCGTTCTGAATGCAAACCCCAAAAATATTTGTGGTCTCTTTTTGAAAGAAGACTTTTAGATGGTTGTTGACCACAATTGTCAGAATTAAAGTAAAAAATCATTAGAAAAGCTGAAGTTATCAGCAATTTAATGCCTTTACAAAAAAATGACACTAGCCATGTTGAGGCCGAAAAACACAGTAGAGCTGAAGCCACAAGTCTGACCATGTTCTAGTTTAAATCTGATGATGCTAACTCTAAAATGGAGTTGCCAAAAGACAAATGACCTCCAAACTCTGGCAGTTGTGTTACTGTATAAAATGAGAGCAAGACCATCTCCAATTAGTCATTACAGGTGTCTGTTGCCGAGTGGATGCCAGCCAGTGTTTTGAAGCTTTCTACAATGAAAGTGTAATCAACGACACAAACACACTTACAAATGCGCAGACAGTGCATTTACTCGGTGTCTAGAAGCCCGGGACCCTTGCCAGTGAAGATAAATGACACCAAATGGTCGTCAAACTCCTTGGCTCTCCTCCTAAGCACCATTGCTCCTCCCTCCGTCTTAACCCCTCGCACTATTTTCTTAAAATAACCTGCTTTAGCTAATCAGAGAACCGGTGGGATGTATTTTTTTTTAGTTTGGAGGGAGTTACCTCTTAATCGTATGATCTCACTGTCTATTTTTGTATCTCCTTCCAGAACCTGCGTGCTGAGGCCAGGATACGTTTAACCCAGCTGGACGGACTGACCAAACTCTGTCAAACTCTGGTCGGCTTGTTCAGAGGTGCTATGGGCACGCGGCTCGTAGAAATGACGAAGGACTGCGGACAGCGCTGGGATCAGCTCAGCAACACTGTGGAGACAGTGTGCCGCAGGTTGAAGGTATAAAGACCCTCAAACTGCTCAAAGGTATCATCTTTTAACCCTCTTGTGCCGGTGGGAAATTTGTAATGTTTTTTTATTTTTTTTTTTTTTTTACTTCATTGGAATGATACTATACTTGGTAAAGGTTTTGACACTTGCTATTTGAACACACACACACAAAATGATGGACATTATCTTAAAAAGGGGTTTTTGTAAATAGTCTGAAAAATAGCAGAATAGTAAAAATACCGCTAGGAACTGAATGGAATGAATTTCTTATTGGAAACGTTTGGTCCTGCACCCAAAAAAAAAAATAATATTTTTTTTTTTTGAGGTATCAACCTCAAATTTGTACCATAACTTGTTTCAGTTAATGCCTTTTGATTTTTGCAGTTTTGGAAAATGTTTCATATACATGGTATTTTTGTGCATTTAAACTTCTTTAACATTTTAGTTTTACTTTTTTTAACCTCCTTCACCATACATGGACGGGATTTCTAAATTGCATAAAATGCCAGAGTTTTGCGTGTATTTGCATTGCTTTGAACATTCTCTGTAGATCCCAACTTCTCATACATACGCTATGATTGGTTGATTATGTACAGTGCCTGCACACTATTGGTCAAACTACTTTTCAGTCATTACCCTTAACACAAAAAAACCATACGGCAATTTACGTTTATTTATTTATTTTAGTTAAAATGCTTTTAGTTCCAAAACATCCTGGTTTTTTTTTTTTTTTTTATACATTTGTGAACGATGTTTTTGTTGCTACTTTCTCTCTTGCCCCTTTCCTGCCTTCATTTTAATCCCATTAACTCTTTATCCATACAGCCTTCTGCTCTGCCTGCCTTCATCTTACATAATTCTGTCCTTCCAGCCGCAGTGACCCCTGCGCACTGTTGGTCTGTGCTCGAATGCACTGCTTATGCCCCCCTTACCATGGGCTTCTGTGTCTGTTTTGTTTATGCTGTTCCCGCTCCCTGTCTGCCACATTGACATCCTTGTTGTAATTTTGATGTGTTTCCCTGTCAGTCTGCGTCTATGCTAAAAACATCATCAGGTGTGAGAAACAGGTAGACAGATGCTGTGTGTGTGTGTGTGTGTGTGTGCGCGCAACAGCATTTCATCTGCCAGCGGGAGGATTTTGAGAGACAGAGGGAAGAGATGGCAGTGTGGCTGGCTGATATGGACCTCAGGCTGACTGAAGTGGAGCATTTCTCAGGCAAAGACACCTGCTCGAAGATGCACCAGCTTCAGGTACCTCAGGAAACAAGGATCGTCAGATTTGTCCATGCGGTTTTTTTATTTGTTTGTTTGTTTTTTGCCATCTGTGCTTTATTGGTTACAAGTGCAGTTCTTTAACAGGTGCAGGTACAAATCCCAGAAAAGCCAAGTTGGGTTAGCCTTATGTAAACATGTCCAGGTCACAATTAACGCAAAAGAAAATTCATATATTTAGCATGAAGAAAATAAAGCCTACTTTTAGGACTATTAAAGTTTGTTTGTATTGGATCCATTGTTAATATGCGGCCAGACATTTTACTTTTTACATAAATGCATAGATACATGCATACAATTAAATTAATATTTTACTATAACAAATTAAAATACAAAAAGTAATAATGATAAATTAAAATGAACAATTAAAGATAGAGATCAATTAATCGAGAATGATTAAATGTTATTGTTAATTATTAATGAAGAAACTATTATAACAATATCTTAAATTATTTGTTTACTGTATTAAGTTAAAAAAATATAGTTTGTTAATACATTATTTTTTATTTATATTTAACTGTAAACACTTGTAACTCCACTACTACAATTATTATTTTTTGACTGCAAATAATATTTTATTCTATTAACAGATATAATAGTTTATAATATAATGATATTGAATACCTTTGCATTTATTTATTTAATGTTATACATAATACATGTCTTATATTAGCTTTTACATTGTGACGTTTTAATGGTCCTAAGTTTGAACTCAGAACTTTAATGGTTCTAACCCTAATGAAAAACACACTTGCCAGTAATAATCAAGTAGTTCTGAAGACCTTTGTTAGGTGGTTCTGATGTGTTCAATTAGGGTTGGAACTAAACACTCCAGGTTGTGGCCTTTAGGAATGGAATTAAATCGCCTTGACCTTTAAAAGTAATATCAAGGAATTATGTATATTGTATATGGTTGCTAATTGTTTTTATGTATATTTGTCTCTCAGGGGTTTCAAGAGGCAGTTGGAGAGAGTGCAGGTCGACTAAACAATTTGCTTCAGCATGGAGAAGAGCTGATCCAAAGAAGCGAGCCGGGTGATGCCCAGGTCATCGAGAACCAGTTGCAGGAACTCCTGCTCCACTGTACCCGTGTCTTTCAGGGCCTGGGCCGTCTACATACGCGCCTGCTCAGCATGAGACTGGTATACATCCATGCATGTGCATTAATTAGTTCATTCCAAGTGTGAAGAAAATTTAAAGCCTGAAAGATTTCTCATAGTCTCTTCCGAACTCACTGCTAATTCAACTGCACCATTATATTTGAATAAAATCAAGGTGTGTATAATCATTTAAACTCATTTGCCACCCAGAATATTGGCTAACCAAACGGCTGGCTGGCTGATTGTATTTCTACAATAGCACTGTTACTTATAGTCAGTGTTTATGGTCAATCCTCCATAGATCAGTATTAGCACACACCATATGCACAATTGACTATGAAACCTTGAAGAGTCCCTTCTCTCCCCTGATAGCTTTTTTTTTATTTGATAATTTATTTTGTGTCATCTCAAGTTCACTTGCTCAGAGCAGGCCTGTTGCATTTTTCGGAAAATTATCCCAAGGGAAAGCTACTCAAGCATCCAACTTCATATGTTCTGGCAGAAAAGTCATGAATACAACCCCTGAATAGCCTGAATAGTTGTCTTGTAGCCAAGCAGCCACTGCACAATACATGTACTGTCCATTTGAACAAGATCCTTGTGTGAGCCTTTGTCTCTTTAGGTCCAAGTGGATCACATAAAGATATGCTAAAAATGTAGCATGCTTATGTTCTTTATGCTGTTGTCAGATATAGGACGTGTATAGAGTCCCACACCAGACATCATAATGAATTACCACAGCATATTTTCCATAGCTCAGAAAAAGCACACAATGTCTATGTGTAGCAATTTTTTTCCCCCCACACTCCAGAGCAGTATGTTCTCAGAATTTCCATAATGTTTTTTGTCACACTTAAAAATGAAGAAATTACATTAGATAATTGTGTTATAGATGTAAGATGATTTAATGTTTAATATACATATTCAAACGTTTGGGGTTGGTATGTGTGTATGCAACAGGCCTGCTCTGAGCAAGTGAACTTGAGATGGCACAAATTAAATTATCAAAGAAAAAAAGTAATCAGGGAGAGAAGGGACTCTTCAAGGTTTCATATGAAGTACCGTATATAAAATATATATTTTCATATATAATATCTTGTTCAATATTATATTAAATTATATATATATATCAATATATATATGTGTTGTTGTGTGTGTTTTTTTTTTTTTCATTATTACTTTTATTCATACCTTGCTATCAATCAAATAATCCTGAAAAGAATGCATCACAGTTCCCACAAAAATATGAAGCAGCACAACAGTTTTCAACATTCTATAATATAACTGCTTCTTGAGTTGGAGACTGGAGTAATGGCTGCTGAAAATTCTGCTTTGCCATCACAGGAAGAAGTTAAATTTATTCAGATAAAAAGCAGCAGTTGTTTTAAGTTGTAGTAATATTTCACATTCCTGTTTTTGGTGAGCATAAGAAACTTCTTTAAAAAAAACACAAAACATTTTTTATCCTCATTCCTCCTTATTTAGTGCCTTTAAACTGAATTGCAGTTCTGAGAATTCTAATGTTTTAAGGTGTTTAATTTATGTTTCTTGTGCTATGGCAGGTTTTTGAAGAGGACTGGGCTCTGTGTGCTCCTGACTCTGGCTGTCCGTCTGAGAGTATGCTGGAGGATGAGTGCATGGCACCTCAGTCTCAGGCCTGTCTTCCTCAGTCCAGTCAAGATCACCTGGTTCTGGAGTGGGACCCTTCAGTGGACATTGGTGGTTCAATCTCCCATGATGACACAGACTCGTCCTCCTTCAGTGCAGCTGCAGGTAGTGGTTGCCTAATACAATCCAATGGTTCCTACAAGATCATGAAATTTTAGTTGGTGATTAATTGACTTGCGAATAATTGTGATTCAGTGATTTACTGTGTAAGCTTGAGACACAAACCTTGAAGTTGTTTTTAACATTAAACTCAAAATCATTCATTGAAATGTATAGCAGTATTATTTATATACTATTTATTAATATTCTGAGTTGGCTTTTAGTTTTGTTTTCATTTAAAATTTCGTTTGAGTTTGTCCTTTTGCAGTTTTGTCATTTATTTATTTGTATTCCTATATAACCTTTAATATATTTTTTTCAGTTTTAGTTACAGTACTTTGTTTAAAAAAAAAATTAGAATTTGAAATATTGCCTTGTTTTCCGTTTACTATTTCTATTTTATTTCAGTTTTATTTCAATTACCAACTTTTTTTTACAATTTTTTTTTAAGAGGTCCACATAATTTTTTGGAAACCTAGACAATGTAAATGTTTGATTTGTAGTAATATTGATTAATTTTTGTTGTTTGCTGTTTATGCATTGTTGTTATCTGTTATTTCTGATGTTATGAATATTAGTAATATATTTCTGTCCTGAATTCATCACTTTCCACACAACATTTCAAGTGAATATTAAAATAAAGTGAAACTGGAGCATTTTGCACTATGCATATTAACACCTTGTTTATGCTTTCGTATGCATGTGGTGTGAACCACTGCAGGTGCTGCAGAGGCATTTATGCTTCACGTGTGAATTACAATCAGGTGATTATGTAATAATCATGACCCCAAATGAGGACTGATGAGTTTTAGGCATTTCATATCCCTTTATTCTTTGTGATTGCTATACATTTCTAGCAGGTCTCTAAAACACAGAAACTGTAACTTTTACCCATCAGGAGCATTAACGTTTTCTTTCATCCTTTCATGTGTGCTTTGCACAGGTGAACCAGCCAAATATTCTCTGAGGAGGAGAGTCTACATGAGTCCTGTGGACTCGCAACCAGACAATGCTGCTGTCAGAGTAAAGCAGCCAGTAAGTCCATCTGACAGCTCATACTTCATCTTGTCCTTATTTACATTATGGACCAAGAAACCACAGTCCATTATATAAGTATGTAGTATAGTGCATTTGTGTACATTTTCCATACAGCATCAAAATGCAAATGAGGGGATTGCATGGCATTTTTTTTGGGCTTCCAACTGAAAAGATCACAATGTGGTCTCTGTTTTTGTATGTGTGCATAGACGTAAGCACACGTGTGCTGTAATATCCAAATAGATGGTTACAGGTTTGTGTTAGTTGGGGTGTTTTTTTCTGTATTGAACACAGCTGGCCTCAGATTTAACACAAATTAACCACTATTCAATTATTAACCATTATTAAAGTGCATTAAAGCAGGGGTTTTCAAACTGGGGTCCAGGACCCCCAGGGGTGCGCAAGGGAATTCTATGGGGTCCTTGGAAAAATGTGTAAAACTAAAAAAAAAAAAATAAGATTAAACAAAATAAATACATGATTCAAATAAATAAATGGAAATAAACAAAATCTAACATTACTGTAATAGTATATAGTGAGTAGAAGAAAAAATGAAAAAGAAAAAAAAATGTAGTAGAAGAAAAAAAAAATTATGTAACAATGTTAAATATTTTCCAATAAAATAATACAATTCATCAAATTAATATTATAAATGTTAGAATTGTAAATGTTTATTATAACATTATAAAATCATGTATGTATAAAATTGAGTCTTTAGACTCTATACAAATTCAGTGGAAAACCCTAAAATTTTAGCAGTAAAACCTGAAAAAAAAACCTTAAATACCACATTTAATAAAAGAAATTTAAATATAAAAACAGTACTATAGTAAGTAACGTAATGTAGCAACAATATAAATTAATATTTTTTCCCAAATAATAATTTAATATTATAATATCAGTTTACATTTTTTGTTTGTTTGTTTGTTTTTTAAATTACATGATTTTGATATGCATGAAAATAAATAGCTGCCTTTTTAAATTTTAGGATGAGGTCCCTTGCACAAGGATGATCATATTTGGGGGTCCGTGGGATCTCAAAGATTAATATTCCTACATTACATTCAGATGCATTTATTTTGAAAGTAATGTACTTTATAGAAGCAAACCTTGATGCTATAAATGAGCATGCGTGTGTGTATTTCTGTAATGTAGGTGAATGCTAAACGTAGTTGCTGTGTTTTTCAGGGCATCAAGAAGAGCTTGGAGTATGCGGCCCCACCCCAGACGCCAGTGCCAGGTAAAGCCGTGGCTCCTGATTGGTCCGTGTGACTGGTGCCATCCACTGAGGGCAGTGTCCCTCTCACAGCTTAATCACTCGATAATCATGGAAGAGCTGCTCTCAATTTGGCTTGTTTTCTAATATCCTTGAAAAATAGCCAAGAGCCACCAAAACCTCGATTATGAGGTTCATGATGGGCAAATATCTCAACTTTTCAGCCTCTCTATTGTGATTTTAGCCCATTCAAAGCAGCAACTAGTTTTCAAATATTATATCTGGCACTTAAATCCAGGAATTAGACAATTTGTTTTATGGTATACATCTTTTTCTAATCCGCATTCAACCTCAGGAATTTTTTTCACAGCATAGTCCTGATTTGTTTATGCTAAGAGACTTTGCATAATATCTGTTTTTGCATGTATGTGTTGTGGATACAGACATCAGAGCTGGCGAGCCTCAGGACGCCGGACCATTTAAGACTTCCACACCTGAAACTAGGTCTCCTGAGCCTGTGACCTTCGACCCTGAGCGCATCAGCGCTTGGCTGGGCCAGGCGCATCAACTTTGTTCTAAAGCTGTCCAGACGAAGCATGATCCACAGGTATATTTATTTGCTTGGTGTAATCACACAGTTTGAATGTTTTTCCTACAACCCAGTTTTTATATTATTATATTTTATACACTACCATTCAAAATATTGGGGTCAGTAAGATTTTTTGTTTGCTTGAAAGAATTTTTTTTTTTCGGTCATATTTTTATTTGATCAATGCATTAAACTGATCAAAAGTGGCTGTGAAGTCTTTTATAATAATGTTTTCTACAAATAAAACTAACATTACAAATAAATACTGTTCTTTTGAACTCTCTATTCTATATAGAAAAAAGTTTTACTGTTTCCACAAAAATGTTAAGTAGCACAACTGTATTCAGCACTGATAATAACAAATGTTTTCTGAGCAGCAAATCAGCATATTAGAATGATTTCTGAAGGATCATGTGACACTGAAGACTAGAGTCATGATGTCATCACAAGAACATATTTTCAGTTTTAATATATTTTAAAATGTCATCTAAGCATTTTTACTGTATTTTTATCAAGTAAATGCAGCCTTGGTAAGCATAAAAAAAGTATTTAAAAAACATTAAAGTCTTTTGAATGGTAGTGTATATAAATGTTTAAACCGCTCCATGAGTGATGCTACTCATTACACTGTCTGTCAAAAATGGTTTAATGGCTCTTGTAGATTGCTTTTGACATTAGCTTGATGTCAATATTATTGAATTTTTGGATTCAAAGTCACTGTGTTAATACCAGAGGTACATCAGTGTCACTTACTTAGAGGCAATAAATGGCCAGCTGCTGCTGCCTGTGTGTTTATAATGAATTACAGCTCATAAAATCATTAGACATTCAAATAGATTTAGACGCCATTTATATAGCCATTAATTATAAATAATTATAGAAAATCATTGAACTTTTCATCAATGGAACAGTCTCACTAAATGTCAAGATGGAAAATGATTTTATACATTTCATGTGACTTGAGTTTTAGCTATTGATGTTTAATATTTAAATATTCCTATATGAATTATCTTCCAGCGAATTATGAAAGACTGCGACTGCAAAATACACTGCTTTAATTTATAACCTGGAAATAAGCTTATGCTGATAATATAATTTTAAATGGGTAGAAATGATCAAATAAATGGTGTTAAATCACAAATTCAATAGTGGGCTTTTGGGACCTCACTGTATGTTCTTCTACACTGCACTGCATCTACAGTCGTCGTCTTAACTTGCTGATTTTGTTCTGGATTTGATTTCTGCTTCATCATGCAGTCATAAATGCAGAATGGATGCTCGGTGCAGTTGTGCATGAAGAAATTGTCAAATCTCATTCAGACTAGACTGCAAATCTCTGCTCTGTTATGGTCATCATGCTGCTTTTCTGCCATTAATAGTTGTCACATTGACTTGCTCAAGACCTGTTTACGGCCTCAGTGTGCTGTTCATATCTATATTCATAAATCCATCATATTTATCAATATTTCTTAGGGTAAAAGCTTATTTTAGAGACATCATAAAAATAAATATTTACAAGGAATATGAATCACATATTACTCAGCCGTGCTAATTAATCCATCTCAAATGAATCTGTAGCATCTTGACTTAAAAGGCTCAGTGCTTCTTTCTGAGACAGGAGGTGTGATGTTGGTTTCTGGGAAAGTGAATCCTCTGCACTGATGCAGAGGCCGATTTGCCTGCCGAAGCCTTGGAAAAACCTTGATGAGAGAGAGACCATTTCCATTTCAAAAAGCCTCTTGTAATTTCTCAGCGCTCATGGCTAATTGGCAGCTTTACAGGGATGGGAAAAAGACCCGCCGCTCTAACAGGCTCTATAATGGCTGCCGTAATTGTGGGCACAAACATAGTGAGGAACTGGCACTGCGAAAGGGCCAAGAGCGTCTGTGTAATGTGTCACACGAAAAGGTGGACGAGGCAGCGAATCTGTTGGTCCCATTAAAGGACTCAAAGAATGAGAGCAAAACGGAGAGCACAAAAAGACAGAGCCGCCTTGAACCTTATTAGTTAATGGAGCCCGTCTCTTTCGATTTACAAGCGCCTTTTGTACCATAGCAAAGCTGTCACATGTAGTGAGAACTCTGCTGTCCACTCTTTGGCAATCGAAAGTGTTTGTTGCTTCTGTGAATCTTTATTGCTGCGCTCCACTTTTTTTTATCTCTGCCATCCGGAAAGGAGGAGGGAGTTGAGTATCAAGAGGATGTGCTCCCCCAGAGACGCCCCAATCCCCCACACATGTGCTCCATCCCCCGCCCATCCCCGTCATATGACCTCCAGTATCACTCTTACCAATGTCACGAAGACCCACAGGTATATCTTGCTCGCACAGACACGTACGCCCCTTCTGCACAAACACCCTCACACGGTCGCTTCATTTGTGTTACAAACACCATAACTGCTTTTCTGATCACCTGGGGTTTGCGAATTAAAGCCAGGCCTGTTAATGTGTAGCAAATGTGGCGCCTTGCATGATTTTTATGATGTGCTTTACACCTCTCAACACACCCCACACATAATTGCACTTGTAATGTGCGCCGGTGCCAAAGATGTGGTAAACAATAGAATCCCTGCAGGGCTTTGTTGATCTCAAGCTATTATCATCTTGTCCCTCTCTGTCACTAGAGGCAGCAGAAGAGACTTTGCTTCCCTGACTCTTTGGAGGACAACACCCGTGCAAAGTCGAGTTGGTGAGAAAGTGTTTTCCTATGCAGACTTAATTGAATTTGATAAATAAGCTTGTTGATTTATTATGGTAGGCATTGTGTATTTTCTTGTGCTAAATTACACCTTGACAATATTTATTTTTTTCTGTGCTGGAAAAACCAGTCCTAGAAATGTAGAGATTTTGGAAGAATTAGAACTTATACCATGGTGCATTAAATTGATCGGATGTGACAGCAAAGACATTTATAATGTTACAAAATGTTTCAAATAAATGGTGTTCTTTTGAACTTTCTATTCATCAAATAATAATAAAAAATACTAAGCAGCACAACTGTTTTTATCATTGATAATAAGATTAAATGTTTTTTGAGCAGCAAATCAGCATATTAGAATGATTTCTGAAGGATCATGTGACACTGAAGACTGAAGTACCGATGCTGAAAAATTCAGCTTTGCATCACAGAAATAAACTATCGATTTACAATTTTATTTCAATTAAAAGACACTGAAAAATCTTAACCCCAAACTTTTGAACTGTAGTATTTTGTCTGTATTGTAGCTTGACATATTACAAAAATGCAGTGTATAAATCTAAAGGGATAATTCAAAAATAAAAATTCACATAATTTAGTCATTCTCATATCTTTTCAAACCTGTATGACATTTATTTCTTCAGTAGAACACATATTTTGAAACAAAAAAAGTAATTTTTTTTTCTCTCTATACAATGAAAGTTAATGGGGTTCAGTGTTGTTTTGTACAACATGCTAATGATATACGCAAGATTCTTACAGTTGATTTGGGCAGTGTCCAAAGAAGGCACATTTAAGGTCTATTGGACTGCAAAAATGCAATGAGAATCATTTGACAAAGTGAAGTCATATGCTTCCCTGACCCGTGAGGCCAATTTTGTCCCAGAAATCAATTTAAATGGACTTAAACATGAAGCAAGGACACAGATATTAGTTTTGACTTTAAATCTTGCTTCAAGTTATTTTCACATTACTATGAGTGAATACTGTCACCTGCACAGTTCTTAAGTCGTTGGATCTAGAAAGTTTAAAGCAGTTTTACCTCACCAATGCATACCAAACTTAAATTGTGCAAATTAAATTTGATTTATGCCAAGGATGTCCAATCCTGCCACTATCCTGCAGAGTTTAGCTCCGATCCTTATTAAACACACCTTAACCAGCCAATCAAGGCCTTCTGGATTACTAGAAACTTCTAGGCAGTGCTTTAGGTCAGGATGGAGCTAAACTGTGCAGGCTTTTGCCAACTACTACTATAGAAGAGACCTGTAAGCAATCTGTTACTTCAGAAAAAAGGCCTTTTATCATGATGTATTTCTGTTTCCAGTGACCTGTGTGGACCGAAGGACCTTTTGGGGCAACTGAGGTTTTTCAATGTACGAAAGGCCTCGGCACCACTGCTTGTTCTCCTATTTGCCCTCTTGCTTGCTGTGGTGATCTGGCCTCTCATCTTGCTCCACGATACCTCGTGCCATCGATCCAATACCCTGACACGCTCATTTCACCTGGGCCTATGTTACAAAGGACCCCCTCCTACCTGAGGAAGCAAGAAGTAACGGCAAACAGTTTAGTAAGCACATATGGAATTGTTTTCAAGGTTTCTCGTAACATTTCTATGAAAGCATGTGTCACCTAATATAACAAGTGCACTTAATTCTACTCTGACACCAACTTTCTCACAATATCAGAGTGAATCGTATAAAACTGAAATGAGTTGACGGCTCTGGAAGCATCTCTATTTAAAACTGCCTTGTTGAGCATGTTTACTTACATTTTTGACTGACAGATTAAGGATTTTTTGGCCAACCAATTATTTATAGGTTTGTTAAATTAAAAAGCAGATTGTTTATGAATGAAAGGTGTGTGTGTGTGTGTGTGCAGGCTTTAAGATTTTGTTTGTTTGCTTAAAAAATATTGCTACAAATTTTGTAGTTAAAAATAATTTTGGACTGCGAGAGAACACATGAACATTTCATACTGTGTCACAATATGCAATATTTGATGAAGAACCACTGTATTGTATACCGTAATCACTGTAACTTTTTTTAAAGAAAGGGCATTCTGCACTGTATTTAATAGGTTGCATCAGTCCAGTGAAGAAGACACACAAGTGAGCTTTAAAGCAAATCCTTGTGCTCCTCAAGGAACGGTTTTGCACTGTTATCCACTTTTTATGACTTGTAAAATAAAAGAGATGAGTGAAAACTAGTGGCTGGCTGTGGATGGTGACATTGGAATGTGTGTGGAGTGATACGCCGTGTGATTCTCATTGGGGGGGGGGCAGGCAGTCAGTGTCTTTCTCTGTGTATCTGGCTTGCTGGACATGCTGAAAGAGGTTTTTGTGTCCTGCCAGAGACGAATGCTCAAAAAGATTATGAAAGAATGTTTCAAATTCAATTAGCACACAAATGATCTTTGCTGGAAATGTCTACAGCTGGCTTTTCAACCTCATCTTGATCAATTCGTAGCTCTTGGGAGTTGAACTATAGTCAGCACTGCAGAAAATGAAGTGTTGTGTGCATGGGTAAGCAAGCCTGCCTTTGTATGATGATGAGTTTATATACTTGGCAAAAACAGAGCCTCAAATTGAACCATATACCTCTGCGAGCCTAGAGCCTATAAACCGAAAGCAAATAAATTCTGGTATCCACCTGAGGACATGAAAAAACAGGGAGGATTTCTGCTGCCCCCCCCCCCCCCCCCCCCCCCCACCCCCCCCCCCCCTGTGGCAATAAAACATTAAGAGGAAATACACTTTTCTGAACTCTGCCAAGGTGCTGAAGGTCAGTGCTGCTGTTACAATAATTGGTGATATTAAGAGCATTTGGATTGGGCGGAAAAGGATCATGAGGTAATAGTTGCTATGAAAAAATGCAGAGGAGATGGTTTTTATAATAAAACATGCATATGAATTTATCTGGGCTGCATAACTTGCGTGATGTTGAACCAAATGTGACTTTAAAAAAAAAATGCATGTGAATGCATTATTTTGGCTTCTAACTCACTCTTGCAGTTGCTGTCCTTTAAATGTGGCATTACAAGTTGACAGGGCAGATGTGTATCAGAAAATGGCAAAAATGTGAGTTGGAACAATCTGACTCTGAGCATCAGGCAGCATCACTAACTGTTTTGCGATGGTTACTTAGAATTAATATGATGCCATTGACCACGCCAGGCCTTGCTTATGTCAGGGGAATTGCCACGCTTGAGACCAGAAAGAGCAGTTTGTTTGTGCACCATTCAGCTGAAATGTGGATGAAGACCTAGCAATTTGCATCCCCCCCCCCCACGTTTTATAATGAAATTAATCATACTGGAAGATTACATAGCACATACTTATATTTTATACTAAGACCCTAAACTTATAAGTATGAATGTGAAAAGTAATAGTAGTAAAAACACAAATAGTTTAGAGGGAGCACTATATATAATACAGTGGGTACGGAAAGTATTCAGACCCCCGTAATTTTTCACTCTTTGTTATATTGCAAACATTTGCTAAAATCATTTAAGTTAAAAAAAAAATCCTCATTAATGTACACACAGCACCCAATATAGACAGAAAAACACAGAATTGTTGACATTTTTGCAGATTTTTAAAAAAGAAAAACTGAAATATAACATAGTCCTAAGTATTCAGACCCTTAGCTGTGACACTCAAATATTTAACTCTGTCCATTTCTTCTGATCATCCTTTAGATGGTTCTACACCTTCATTTGAGTCCAGCTGTTTGATTTTTGATTATACTGATTGGATTGATTAGGAAAGCCACACACCTGTCTATATAAGACCTTACAGCTCACAGTGCATGTCAGAGCAAATGAGAATCATGAGGTCAAAGGAGCATGCCTGAAGAGCTCAGGGACAGAATTGTGGCAAGGCACAGATCTGGCAATGGTTACAAAAAAAATTTCTGCTGCACTTGAGGTTCCTTAGAGCACAGTGGCCTCCATAATCCTTGAATTGAAGACGTTTGGGATGACCAGAACCCGTCCTAGAGCTGGCCGTCTGGCCAAACAGAGCTATCGGGGGAGAAGAGCCTTGGAGAGAGATAAAGAAGAACCCAAAGATCACTGTGGCTGAGCTCCAGAGATGCAGTCGGAGATGGGAGAAAGTTGTAGAAAGTCAACCATCACTGCAGCCCTCCACCAGTCGGGGCTTTATGGCAGAGTGGCCCGACGGAAGCCTCTCCTCAGTGCAAGACACATGAAAGCCCGCATTGAGTTTGCTAAAAAACACCTGAAGTATTCCAAGATGGTGAGAAATAAGATTATGTGGTCTGATGAGACCAAGATAGAATTTTTGGCCTTAATTCTAAGCGGTATGTGTGGAGAAAGCCAGGCACCTGTCCAATACAGTCCCAACAGTGAAGCATGGGGGTGGCAGCATCATGCTGTGGGGGGTTTTTCAGCTGCAGGGACAGGACGAATGGTTTCAATCGAGGGAAAGATGAATGCGGCCAAGTACAGGGATATCCTGGACGAAAACCTTCTCCAGAGTGCTCAGGACCTCAGACTGGGCCGAAGGTTTACCTTCCAACAAGACAATGACCTAAGCACACAGCTAAAATAACGAAAGAGTGGCTTCACAACAACTCTGTGACTGTTCTTGAATGGCCCAGCCAGAGCCCTGACTTAACAACCCAATTGAGCATCTCTGGAGAAGAGACATTGGGTACAGTGGGTACGGAAAGTATTCAGCCCCCTTTAAATTTTTCACTCTTTGTTATATTGCAGCAATTTGCTAAAATCATTTAAGTTAATTTTTTTTCTTATTAATGTACACACAGCACCCCATATTGACAGAAAAACACAGAATTGTTGACATTTTTGCAGATTTATTAAAAAAGAAAAACTGAAATATCACATGGTCCTAAGTACTCAGACCCTTTGCTCAGTATTTAGTAGAAGCACCTTTTGATCTAATACAGCCATGAGACTTTTTGGGGAAGATGCAACACGTTTTTCACACCTGGATTTGGGGAACCACTGCCATTCCTCCTTGCAGATCCTCTACAGTTCTGTCAGGTTGGATGGTAAACGTGGGGGGACAGCCATTTTTAGGTCTCTCCAGAAATGCTCAATTGGGTTTAAGTCAGGGCTCTAGCTGGGCATTTCAAGAACAGTCACAGAGTTGTTGTGAAGCCACTCCGTTATTTTAGCTGTGTGCTTAGGGTCATTGTCTTGTTGGAAGGTAAACCTTCGGCCCAGTCTGAGGTCCTGAGCACTCTGGAGAAGGTTTTTTTGTCCAGGATATCCCTGTACTTGGCCGGATTCATCTTTCCCTCGATTGCAACTAGTCGTTCTGTCCCTGCAGCTGAAAACACCCCCACAGCATGATGCTGCCACCACCATGCTTCACTGTTGGGACTGTATTGGACAGGTGATAAGCAGTGCCTGGTTTTCAAACATACAGCTTAGAATTAAGGACAAAAAGTTTCTATCTGGTCTCATCAGACCAGAGAATCTTATTTATCACAATCTTGGAGTCCCTCAGGTGTTTTTTAGCAAACTCCATGCGGGCTTTCATGTGTCTTGCACTGAGGAGAGGCTTCCAACTGGTGGAGGGCTGCAGTGATGGTTGACTTTCTACAACTTTCTCCCATCTCCCGACTGCATCTCTGGAACTCAACCACAGTGATCTTTGGGTTCTACTTTACCTCTCTCACCAAGGCTCTTCAACCCCCAATAGCTCAGTTTGGCCGGACAGCCAGCTATAGGAAGGGTTCTGGTCGTCCCAAACATCTTCCATCTAAGGATTATGGAGGCCACTGTGCTCAAGGGACCTTAAGTGCAGCAGAAATTTTTTTGTAACCTTGGCCAGATCTGTGCCTTGCCACATTTCTGTCTCTGAGCTCTTCAGGCAGTGCCTTTGACCTCATGATTCTCATTTGCACTGACATGCACTGTGAGCTGTAAGGTCTTAGATAGACAGGTGTGTGGCTTTCCTAATAAAAAAAAATCAGTATAATCAAACACAGCTGGAATCAAATGAAGGTGTAGAACCATCTAAAAGATGATCAGAAAAAATGGACAGCACCTGAGTTAAATATAATAGTGTCACAGCAAAGGGTCTGAATACTTAAGACCATGTGATATTTCAGTTTTCTTTTTTAATAAATCTGCAAAAATGTCAACAATTCGGTGTTTTTCTGCATATTGGGGTGCTGTGTGTACATTGAGGAAAAAAAAGTAACTTAAATGACTTTAGCAAATGGCTGCAATATAAAAAAAAATGAGTGAAAAATTTAAGGGGGTCTGAAAACTTTCCGTACACACTGTATATATATTTTTATACACATACTTTCATGAGAGGGGGAGAGAGAGCTTTGTAATAAATTTGTTTACATTATATAAATTTTATGAATATATAAATTAAATATTTAATGGGTATTGAGATTAAATATAATATTACATTTTATATAAAAATATATTAACTTAATTCAAAAGTTAGAGAGAGCGAGCCCTTTCTATGAATTAATTCTACCTCTAAATTTTTTCAATGTTATATTTTGGTCACTGGTCATCCTTACTCAACTGTAAGCTAATACCATTTCTTACTGTTCTTATTTTCTTACTATATTTAGAAATGTCCCTGCCGAATGAACTTTGTTTTTGTTTTCTTTAATATGCCCAGTTTAACGTACTAATAATCCCATCTGTGTGGCTCATTTGTTGATTGACTCATTGGTTATACTCAATATTCAGACATCACTTGAGCATCAGAGCTAGGTCTGCACATGTTTCATGCTCTCTATGATGGACAGTGGTTGCACCAAAACTCCTTTGATTAATATGAAAAGAAGCATTTCACAATTATTAGCTGTTGTTTTCAGATACCATTACTGTGTCCTGCAACACAAGTGGGCAAAGGAACTCAAGTAACTTAATGAGATAGCATGGAGCTAATCGACAGGCTAGGGCACCATTGGCTGGGACCTTGGCTCCCAGAACCCCCCTCCCACACAGCAGGGCTCGGTCACAACAACACCAGTGATTGAGACTGACAGGCTGTGCGCTAATAAAGAGATTACATGGAAATCCCTCTGAAGCCAACACTTCAGGACAGCATTCGCTTGGATATCTAGAACAGCTGCACCGCAAAGGTTGCCCATGCGTGAAGTTAACATTAAATTTAGGCCACAAGGGACACATTAACCAATCAGCATTATACTATAAAAGGTCACCGAACAGTGCAGGTTGTCTAAGCTGTCTACCGAGGCAGTGGGATGAAAGATCTCAACTTGCTTAATCTAAAAAATGTTCCTCAAATGAATGGTTGTCAAGCACAAAAATTGCTTGTTACCCTCAAATAATCACAATTTAAAGGGATGGTTCACACAAAAATGGAAATCCTGTTATAATTTACTCACCCTCATGATAATTCAAATTTGTATGACTTACTATTCTCTGATATTTTGAAGAATGCTAATACTAAGAAAGTCAATGGGGTTCAAAACAACCATTTTCACATTTTTCAACACTTGTTTTCGTGATTAAATGATGACCAAATGTTTATTTTGGTCTTAATTATACCTTTAAAGTCACGTTGAAACTGAAGTAGCAACAAATTTCTTCCAGAATGTTACATACATCAGAGTGTAATGGATAATTGAAAAAATGGGGGGGATAGGGCGGGTTGCTGATTGGATGTTGAGATTTGGGTGTGAGCTAGCAGGGGCGGAGTTTAAGTGGATTAAATGATTGGAGAAGTCGTGTCAACATCTAGTTTTCCCCAGAAGGTCCAGTTATGACAATGTATTAACACATTTTTAAAACAAAAATTAAAAATAAAACATATGCATGGATGAATTGTTCACAACAATGTTATTATTGTTAGCTAAAACTATATCAAATTTGTTAATTAAAAAACAAAAAAACGCATTTTATTTCAGCTAGTTGCCAAGGCCACATTTCTCACTTCGTTAAAGATTTTAGTTCACCCAAAAACCTACGACCCCACCCACCCACCCCTTCTGTCATTATAATCGCCTCTGTCGTTTCAAACCTGTAAGACCTTCGTTCATCTTCGTGAACACAAATTAAGATATTTTTGATGAATTCTGAGAGCTCTCTGACCCTCCCAGACAGCAATGTAATTACCACGATCAAACGAAAACAAAAAAAAAGACTTTATTCAACAATGTCTCCTCCGGTCACCCTGAGAGCGATTGTGGAGAATATCACTGAACGGAACAGAATATGCTATCTGTGGTCAGCTGCGTCACGAAGTGGAGTCCAGCCCGGGGTCGGCACATGTGGTTGCCACAAGCTCCTTTGTCAAATCCACCGGGCGCCGCTCACTCAAGCCGCTGTTTCGTTGTGAAAGCGAAACTCCTTTTTTGGATTCCAAAACGAGGACATTACTGTTTCTATAACGTGGGGCAGTTCCAACTTTGCAAGGACAGACTGGCGCTTCTGACTCACAGACTGTAAGTACGTTTTTTTATATTTTAAGAATTTGCCACTGATGATTCAAATGCTAGTTTGAGCAGTGTAGACTAGCGCTTGTTGTTTGTCATTTCTCCGATCCAAAATGCAGACTGGGTTTATGTTTACGCGGGCAATAGCAAGCAAAGCGTAAAAATCACAGTATAAGTCATTACAATCGAAGTAATATGTACCACAGGAGGATGCAACAAAGCCTCCATTTGTAATGGGTATGTTTTAGGTTTTATTGGGTTTGTCTCGTCGCGTGGGAAACATGGAAACCATAGACTGTATGATGGAAACATAGTCTGGTAAGGGGCGTAACATTTCTGTCACATGCTTGAAGTATTCGGCCAATCACAACGCACTGGATAGCTGGCCAATCAGAGCACACCTTGCTTTTCAGACCGATGAGCTTTGTAAAAATCGACACATTTCAGAAAGGCGGGGCATAGAGGAGAAACAATAATGTACATTATGTGGAAAAAATTTTGTTTTTTTAACCTTAAACCGCATAAACGCATTGCGCTACACCAAATACACAAAATAATGTTCTTTTTAGCAACATCATATGACCCCTTTAAAGTTTTTAGAATGACGTGTCATGCGCGAGACGCTGAAGACTGCGAGACGCGAGCGCAACGGGTATACACATCTGTCTAGCGCTTGTTTACATAGAAAAACTATGTAAAAGTAGTGCATTGGAATGGAAAAACGCGTTCTGTGGCCCCCTAGTGAGTTTAGCCTAAATTTAAAATCTTTACCATGCTAAAACAGACTCAATTGCTCTCTCTATGACCCCGTATTCACATATCTTTATTTTTAATTTTACTATCTGTGTACTGTTGTTGTCTCAGAGTCTGCACTATAAGCTTTTTCTGTCACCAAAACAAATTTCTTGTGTGTGCAATGGCAATAAATCTCTTTCTGATTCTGACAAATAGTACTTTTTCCTATACCCTTTACACAAAGAAAGAAGCTCAAAGAATGGTTCAAATAAATATAATTTGAAACCGTATGGGACAGACAATGGTTCTACACAGGGCCATCGCTAGCGGGGCAAAAGGTGGAGACACAGCTGACACAGAATAGCATACGCTGTTTACGTTCAGTGGATATTCTCCAAAATAGCACCAGGGTGTGCCTAGCACCGTGTGGAGGAGACGAATTGTTGAATAAAGTCGTTATTTATTTATTTTTGCATACAAAAAGTATTCTTGTAGCTTCGTAAATTACGGTTGAACCCCTGATGCCACATGGATTATTTTACCGATCTCCTTGCTTTTTTTCTGGACCTTGGTCGTGGTAATTACATTGCTGTCTATGGGAGGGTCAGAGGGCTCTCAGAATTCATCAAAAATATCTTAATGTGTGTTCCGAAGATGAACGGAGGTCTTACAGGTTTAGAATGACATGAGGGTGAGTAATTAATGACAGAATTTTCATTTTTGGGTGAACTATCCCATTAAGTTTAACATGAAGTACTAAAATAACAGTAAATAAACTAACTTGAATAAATGAAAATTAAAAAAATGACAAAACACAAAATTACTCAAACTTTAAAATTAAAGTGAAAACGGAAAATAAAAAATCTAATTCAAAAATATTAACAAAAATGATAAAAGTATATTAATGATACTGAAAGAACAATGTTTCACAACAAGATCCATAACAGGCATTTAGAAAATAGATAGAGTGAATTTTCATTTAATGGCAACTTCTCAGTCTCGAGCATCTCAGTCTTCCAGTGCATTGCTGCGTCATCACCCGGACAGCAGCAGGCCTGCTCTTATTTTGGATCAGATCAGAACTGATGTAATCTCCCCTTACAGGAGCTGATAGATGTTTTGTGCTGGTGAGAAAATAAATAGGAATGTGGATAGCCAAAAAAATGTTCATTCCACCAAAGTTCTCCTAGGTACAGGTTGCAGAGGAGTGAAGTATGCCAGAGCAATCTATTTCACACGGCGCAGCTGAAACCTAATTACACAGATTAATGTCCCATGGAAGGTGCCATTACCTAAATAGCCTCCTAAAAAAGGAGGAGACTTCGCTTCAGCCTAAATATGCGGTTTAAATGCTAATTGATCCTTCAAATCTAGATTCGAATATGTATGTCTTTACTTTCTCCCGTCTGCTGCTGCAGTAAGATTTTGTGCAGCCTTTAATTCCCCCTCTGCAGACACTTCTCTTGACAATGACCGTAAGCCTGGATAAGTCTCCACCCCGCCTTTTCCGGTGTGAAATATTTAACCAGGGCTGCCAATAGCAGAGGAAAAGGCCAATCTTATCATTTAATACTGATTTTGTTTCCACATCTTACCTGTTTAGTGTGCAAATGCTGGACTGATTAAACTACTTTTACTTCCCCAGCGAAACGTCAGGGACCCAGCATTGGGGGACTAAAAGAAGTTGATCGGCTCACTTCTGATCCCGGTGTTTACAGCTGCGTGTGGAAGCACGTGCAGGTCATCCTGCCACGACACCGGCTTCTTAAAATAAGACCTCGGTTGTGGTGGATGAGAGAGCGGGAAATGGACTTGACAGTCAGAGCCATGAGCTTGATGCGGCCTTCGGTTGAATGTGTCAGACCAGAAGCACCCAACCCCCAGCTTCACCTCTCTGCTCACACACAAGTGCGTGCTGTCACAAGGCATTAGCGTGGCAGAAATACACACACTTGCTCCTTCCACTCCATCCAAAGCCTGGGCATTTCACAGCAGTGGCGTAACATCTTCCCATTCCCATGCTAGAGCCTATGTGACATCAGATGTGCATTTACAGGCTTGGTGGCAGGTTTTAGTGGGCTGTTGAAGGAAGAAGCTCGTGCAGATGCCATAACTGTAGGAAGAAGAGTGTTTTTTTTAGGTTGTTTATAGTTAATCAGACTCATCTGTCTGATTGCAATCAAGAGTTGACCTTCAGACATCTCCATTTCTGTCATTTCTCTCTTAGTTGCTCATGACGTCGAGCCATGGGTTAGAAAAAAGTCTCAAATTAATTATTTATCACTTTTGTATCACAGTTTATTTATTTATTTATAATTGCTTTTCATACAAAGCATTGCGTTAAATTTGATCTATCTATCAAATTGCATATACAGAGGTAATTCAAGGTAATTAACATGATAAAGAGAAATAAAGCTGCATAAGACTAAAATTAATGAAATTAAAAAATAACAAACAAAATAAATTAGTAAAGTGCAGCACAGTTCTCGGTCACTAAATGCATAGGTAAACATATATTTTTGTAATTTTTTATATACTTTCGTTTTCATATATTGATTCTATTTTTATATGGTTTTATACTTTATTGTATTTATATATGTATATATATATTTTTTTTTATGACCCTAACCCTAACCCTAACCCATGACCATGTATTATCAAGAGGCACCCTATAACTGCCAAGTGATCTATCATCTCTGAAGTGCAGTGGAAGGTCAGACAATACCTCTGTTCATCAAACACGTGCACACATAGCCACCTACACAGTCATAACTGTTACTTCTTGTCCTGTAAATATAATCCCGTTATCCTGCTATTTATAGATCGTTCCTTCAAACTGACCAATCCTTTATGCTCCTCCCCTTGGCTTGAATGAGGATGATTTTACTATGATTCTTTGGCAGCTTGATAATACTTCAGCGTCGCTCAGTTGCGGAATGAACCAGACCGAGACTGAATGTCTGACTTGATGATGCCTCCAGACAGATGTGGCATCCTCCATGAGGAAATTAAAGCTCAATGAAGGAGCACAGAATTCTCTTGCAGATGCTCAATCGTATGAAATATTCATCACAGAGCGATGCATTTCCAGTGGAACGCACATATTATTCTGGCCTTGGGGGAAAAGTTTTGCCCAATATTTTAAACAAGCACACAATAAAACAATTTTGGCCTTGGCACATAGTCCTAAAAATTCCAGTTCATCCCCTGGCTGCTTTAGGGTCTCAAGAGCAATTTCTGTGATGCAGATACTTGTAATAATCTTTCTTATTGTTCAGCTGCATCAACCCAATATGCACACGAGCCTTTGTTCTGATTCCCCAACAATTAGCTTCAGATAATGAGGTCAGTTGTTCACATTTCTATTTGTGGAGCCTGTGCAAACGTCTTTTCATTTTGTAAAGGAGTGTGTAACAGGGTGAGATGTAACACCATCAGTTTAACCAATTAGAAATTAGCTACAGCAGTGACATCACTATATACCAGCCTCCTCAGGTGAGAGTAAAAACAGTAGACTCTCGTTTATAAATTTGATAAATGCACACAAATGTTCATGTGCAGATATTATGGCTGACTACACAGGAAGGCGCTTTTTTTTTTCTTTTTTTTTTACAAGGAGTGTTTATATATTTTGAATTTTGCATTGTTTTTGGGGGTTAAATATTATAAATAAGGGTTATATATATATATATATACACAGGTGCATTCTCAATAAATTAGAATGTCGTGGAAAAGTTTGTGTATTAATTTCAAATTGTGAAACTCGTGTATTAAAGAAATTCAATGCACACAGACTGAAGTAAGTTTAAGTCTTTGGTTCTTTTAATTGAGATGAAAAACACTAAAAAAAACATTTTTTTGTGAATTGTTGGCTTTCTGGAAAGTATGTTCATTTACTGTACAGGTACTCAATACTTGATAGGGGCTCCTTTTTCTTTAATTACTGCCTCAATTCGGCGTGGTATGGAGGTGATATGGTAGCCCAGGTTTCTTTGACAGTGGCCTTCAGTTCACTTGCATTTTTTGGTCTCTTGTTTCTCATTTTCCTCTTGACAATACCCCATAGATTCATAGATGGGGTTCAGGTCTGGTGAGTTTGCTGGCCAGTCAAACACAACAACACCATGGCAATTTAACCAACTTTTGGTGCTTTTGGCAGTTGGCAGGTGCCAAATCCTGCTGGAAAATGAAATAAGCATCTTCAAAAAGCTGATCAGCAGAAAGAAGCATGAAGTGCTCAAATTTCTTGGTAAACAGGTGCAGTGACATTGATTTTCAAAAAACACAATGGACCACACCAGCAGATGACATTGCACCCCAAAAACATCACAGACTGTGGAAACTTAACACAGTACTTCAAGCAACTTGGGCTATGAGCTTCTCAACCCTTCCATCCAGACTCTAGGACCTTGGTTTCCAATTGAAATACAAAACTTGCTCTCATCTGTAAAGAGGACTTTGGACCACTGGGCAAGTCCAGTTCTTCTTCTCCTTAGCCCAGTTAAGATGCCTCTGACGTTGTCTGTGGGTCAGGAGTGGCTTAACAAGAGGAACACAACAACTGTAGCCAAATTCCTTAACACGTCTGTTTGTGGTGGCTCTTGATGCCTTGACCCCAGCATCAGTCCATTCCTTGTGAAGTTCACTCACATTCTTGAATCGATTTTGCTTGACAAAACTCATAAGGCTGCGGTTCTCTCGGTATGTTGTGCATCTTTTTCTTCCACACTTTTTCCTTCCTCTCAACTTTCTGTTAACATGCTTGGGTACTGCACTCTGTGAACAGCCAGCTTCTTTTGCAATTAATGTTTGTGGCTTACCCTCATTGTGAAGGGTGTCAATGATTGTCTTATGGACAAATGTCAGATCAGCAGTCTTCCCCATAATTTTGTAGCCTAGTGAACCAAACTGAGAGACCATTTTGAAGGCTCAGGGAAACCTTTGCAGGTGTTTTGAGTTTGATTAGCTGATTGGCATGTCACCATACTAATTTGTTGAGATAGTGAATTGGTGGGTTTTGGTTAAATGTGAGACAAAATCATCACAATTAAAAAAACCAAAAACTTAAACTACTTCAGTCTATGTGCACTGAATTAATTTAATACACGAGTTTCAAAATTTGAGTTGAATTACTTAAATGAACTTTCCACGACATCCTAATTTATTGAGATGCACCTGTATTATAAAATCATCATTTTCTTATGTTTTTACCTACAAAAATTCATGACACACAATTTTAAATGTCCATGCTTTATTTGGAAACGTGTTTTTACATCTGTCACCATGTAGAAAAAATGGAAGCCAAATTATCTATCTCTGCTATATGTATTGAATGCCCATTAAAAGACAACAAAAACTTTCTATTTTGACCACAATAACTTTAGGACAACCAATTTTTAAAATATCCATGTTTTACAATGGTTTTACTTGCACGATTGTATGTTTCTAGATAGCCATGACTTAAAAAAAATACCAATAGACGCATATCTCTCTCTCTCATGATTGGGTATAGTGATATCTATATGCCTATAGGGTATGTACAGTGACCTTCTCAAGATAAATCGTTAGATAGAATGAGTGGAGAAAAAAGTTAGTTTATTTCAGTAATTCATCTCAAATTGTGAAACTCGTGTATTAAATAATTTCAGTGCACACAGACTGAAGTAGTTTTTGGTTCTTTTAATTGTGATGTTTTGGCTCACATTTAACAAAAAAACCCACCAATTCACTATCTCCACCAATTAGAATACACATCATAAGGGGGGGGGGGAAAGACAATAATAAAGAAAGCATTGTAGTGAATTGTGGCCGTTGGAAAAGTAGTTCAATTTATGTACAGTCCGCATACTTGGGTTGGGCTCCTTTTGCCAGGGAAGTATCTAATCAGTGTTGTAATAAGACGTGGCTATGGGGCACGACAATCAAGGCCTGTGGCATGACTCAGGTGTTGATAATGGATGCCCAGGTTGCCTTGCCATGGCTATGGCCCGTATAGGTGCCATCTGACATGTTTGGGTCTGGTGTTTCATCTTCCTCTAGGGCAAACCATAGATCTCTATGGGTTCAGGTAAGAGCGAGTTTGCAGGCCAAAAGCCAAAGCCACTTTCACGTAAACACCTATGGTTATTGACCAGCGTTTGGGTTTTTTTGGCAGGTCGGGGCAGGTGCCAAGATGGGTGCTGCTGGGAAAATGAAAGAAGGCATCTCAAGTTTAAAGAGCTTGTCAGCAGTTCAAGGAAGCAATGAAGGTGATCTAAAATGTTGTCCTGGTAGCTGTCAGGTGCTGACTGTTGGACGTACAGAAAGAAAACACAGTGGTCCAACACCAGCAGATGACTTGGCAGCCCAAATCATCACTGACTGTTGAAACTTCACACTGGACTTCAAGCAACATGGTTTCTGTGCCTCTCCACTTCTTCCTCTAGACTCTGGGACTTTGATTTCCAAATTAAATGCAAAATTAACTTTCATTTGAAAAGAGGACTTTGGTCCACTGTGCTTTCTGAAGTCCACAGTCAACGCAGCCATCTACCAGGAAATTTAGAGCGCACGTCATGCTTCCTTCTGCTGACCAGCTTTTTGTAGATGCTGATTTCATTTTCCAGCAGGGCTTGGCACCTGCCCACACTGCCAAAAGCACAAAAAGCTGGTTAAATGACCATGGTGTTACTTTGCTTAATTGGCCTGCAAACTCGCCTGACCTGAACCCCATAGAGAATCTGTGAATGGGGTATTCTGGTGTCGACGAGAAGGGGGGGAGAGGAGAGATGAGACATCCAGACCCCAATGCAGATGAGCCTGAAGGCGTCCGCTGATTGATCCAAAAGCAAATGGTGGCTGTCCATGTGAACCCGGCCGTCAGAGGTTAGTGCCACAGGGGCACGGACTATTGTTGTTCTCAAGTGCACGCCGACACGGAATTTGGTCTGCAGTAAATTTTCAATTCAAAAGGGACACATGGAAAGGTCGCCCCAACCAGAAAATGGATGATTGAAGCTGTGGGTACATTTGGTACAGGTAAAAGATGTGTGGAAAGATAATTAAACATACTTGCCAGAAGGCCAACTCAATTCCTAAAAATGTTTTTGTGATTGTCTTAAGCTAAAGTGATTTAATTTGTCGAGATATGTGTAATGGTGGGTTTTTGTTAAATGTGAGCCTAAAATCATCACAATTAAAAGAACCAAAGTTTTTAACTACTTCAGTCTGTGTGCATTGATTTTATTTAATACAAGAGTTTCACAATTTGAGTTGAAGTACTGAAATAAATGAACTTTTCCACAACATTATAATTTGAGATGCGATGCACATGTAGATCTCTCCAGTTTTTTTTTTTTTTGGTTTTACGTTTTACCACAACAACTTATGTACAATAGTTTTAGTAAGTAAATTTAAGCGGTTTTACATTATTGTAATTCTCTGTGTGCCTTGATAAATGAACCCAGTTTTTTTATGATTCGTGTTGCTTTTAAAACATACAACTCAGGAGTAGGCGAATACATAGCATAAGCAGCGAGTTACAGACGTGAAACTAAAAATTACAACACTCCCCAGTCTCACGACCACTGGTCTGTTGGCCTGGTCCTGAGGTGCAGAAAACAATCTGCGAGACCCTGCCGCAGCCATCTGAAGATCGTGATGCAACATCACCACATTTCAGGCAAATCAGGGGAAGTGCTGAAATAAAGTTACCGTTCAACCCCGTACGAACCCTCTTAGTGTTGGGGGGCGGGTGTGTGAGCGTGTGCGTGTGGTAGCAGGGGGGGGTGGTCTACTCCCTGGTTGGTAAGGGCAACAGGGTGAGATCGATGGAGAGGCCGCAGCCTGCGCGTCGGTTATACCAGCGTTCGAACTCTCAGGTCTCGCGCGCGCCGAAATTTCTCTCTACACACACACACCCACAATCTCTCTCTCATCTCCTCCTCTCTCTCACCAACACATACTGATCTCACTTCAGTCAAGGCATGAGAATGCGAGCGGGGATTTAGTTTGTCTTTTCCAGTCTACAGCAGATTATTACCTTTCCTCCAGCACACGGGGCGGATTGACACACGAGGAACAAGGTTTGCAGACTCTTTTCTTAGTTATAATGTTTTTGTTGTATTATTTTGAGTATTTCTGTCGTGCAGAACTTCATTTTGCATTTATGTGTCAAAATATCTACGTGTTGTTTTGCACGCTTCGCCTATGCAATACATTTACAGTGGATATTATAAGGAAGTGCAGAGATTTATTTGGAAAGGACAATAGGCGCGCAATGACTGCGCCCTGGAATTGAATTCGTAGGCATAGTGAAATTGAGTATTTGGTTCAATGAATCCGTTTCCAGTGTGTCTTGCTTTGTGTTTATGTTTTTGAATAAGGACATCTGCTTCACTATTGCGTGTTTGCTCAAGCAACTGTTACGAGTTCATTCATTCATGCGATCAACTTCGCCAAACGTGCCAGACTGTCCTCCCGCATATTATTATCAGACGCACTCAAGTGTGAATTTGCTCCCAGTTGCGCCCAGTCTGTGGTGACGGCTATGTATCAGTGAAAAACCTTTTTAAAAAGCAAAAGCACTTCTGTCGCTGAATTGGATCCTAACGAGATTTCGAGAATAAAACAAGCATGGCTTTACCACAATAGACACGGAATGCGCGCGCGGGTTGTTGTTGTTTTCCCGCTGCATGATGATTTCATAATTCCCACATCACACATTTACACGGTGTCAGACGTGTTACTGGTTACTGGAAGCTTCGTGAATCTTAATATTGTTTAATTACTCACACTATTGTGAGGTCCTATAAATTGGTGATCCGAATCAAGTGACATGAATGAGCATTGTTCAGGGTTGTTTTCCAGACACAACAGAAGTAGGATGTCTGCTTGCGTCTTTTCGACGTTTTTTTTTGGCAAATAACGTACTACTCGTGCAGCGCCGTTAATTAAAATAACTTGGGTGATGTTGATAAACACATTTTTACAAAATGGAGGAGATGGTTAGGGACGCATTAGCAATGCAAATGAGGTTTTGAAGAGCACTGGCACCTGCTGTCTCCAGCATTTGCATTGGTTTTCCCTCGTTTCTCATTACAATTATGTTCTACTTCTGCGAGCAAGGTTTGAGCCCACATTTAGGGCTTTATCGAGGGAGCTTCTCCAAGTCTCTTCTACTGCGTTTGCATAACAAAGGGAAAGGTTTTTGTCCATGAAAAGAGGGGACAAATCCGTCAAGCCTCAATTGTCCCAGTGTCAGTCGGATGGGCAAGCAGGGTCTTGTGCCCTATCAGTAAACAGATTCAGTCATGACGAAATCCAATTAAGCCATGTTCTTTCCATCAGGCTTTTTACAAGGCAAAGAATATTGCTTCTGTTTTTTATGCTACTGTACTCATTTTACAGTGCATACAGTCATAAGGTTCCTTGAATAAATCAATTATGTAATGGCGCTTTTCCACTGCATGGTACGGCTTGGTACGGTTCACTTTTTGGGGGTTTTCCACTGGGTACAGTACCTGGTACTTTTTTTAGTACCACCTCGGTTGGGGTTCCAAGTGAACCGTACCGTTACCAAAACGTGAAGTGTAAACTCTGCTGATCACGGAATGGCCGGAGAGAATCGTCACTACCTGCGTCTCTGAAGTTGCGACACAAACACAAAAGAACCGCTAGATTTAAATCAGCACAGCCAGCGAAGGATTGAACGCAACTGCTTTGAACGAGCGCACCTTTTTTTAACAACCAAAAAGTTTTTTTGTCTGTTGCGGAAGAACAGACGTTCCTCTCGTAGATAGCAGAGGAGCGGATCCAGCGAGAGCTTGATGGGGCGACACGGAATGAAAAAGTTTTTTTTAGGAGTCGTGGTAGTAGAGGCGGCGCAACTATAACGACACATGAATAATCCCGCCCACTCTAAAGCGGTACTGAACTGCAGTGGAAACGCAAACCGTGCCGAGCCGAACCGTGCTGTACTGATCTGTGCCGAGCCGTGTAGTACCACACAGTGGAAAAGCGCCAAAACTGTCACATGTGGTTTCACCTCAGACCGAATACAACGTAAATTATTTCAAATTTGCAAGTGGGTCAATTCAGAGGAAGCATTAAATTGCTTTAAGCATCAAGAAAGCTTGACAAAAAATACTTTTTTTTAATCACAAAAGAATCCTTTGTGTAGAAATAAAAACAGCCCCAGTGTTAAATGATAAGAGTTGACCTAGGGTGAAGAGTTTAGAGGTTTATAATAAGATCTTTCATCGTCATATAGGCAACGTTTGCCATTTTCATACAACACATATATGGTGTTGGTAAATTTTTTTTTTAAAAAAGTTTTTTTTTTGGCATTTTATTGCAATGAGATAAGTTTAAATGTCAACAGAAGAGTGGTTTCAGATGCAATATCTAAATGTGAAATTTTCTATATTAAGTACAAGAAAAACTCAAATGGCCTAAATGGTCAAACAAATCACTGATCATGTGTACACTGGTGACTCCAAGGTGACTGGAGGCACTTAAAGGCAGCATGATGTTGTCTAGTACATTCTTTATTTTTACCTCATGTAGAACACAGTAGTACAGCTAAGATACAGAACAAGTTTCAAGCATTGTAAAAAAAACAAAAAACATTTCTCATATGCTGATTGATATACATGCAGCCAATTTAAAACTGATTGTTGTTTTTTCTCCTTCTAGCTTTGAGGTCCATCTACTCCATACGGAATATGATGCAGAATTGCCCATTTCTTATGGAAATAAGTTGGATAGGAACACTCACAGAGCTGCTGGCTGATCATCAATGAACTCAGTTCCATAAAGAACTCAAGGAAATAAGTATTTTTCAGCTAGGAAGACCTGATAGTTGGAGTTTTTATTTTTGATATGGCGGCAACTGAGGCTAATGCAGAGCCTGTCCAAGCAGACATTGTCGAGAACAAGGCCGAGGTAGAAACCACAAATCCAGCCCCAGCTTCAACAGAGGAAGCCCCAGCTTCAACAGAGGAAACACAGCCTACTACTGAGGCGCCACAAAGCACAGAGCAACTAGCTGATAGCAAATCTAAGCCAGCCTCTGAGAAAATATGGGACTCTTTTTTAAATAAAAGTGGGCTTGGAAAAGTAATGGGAGGGAAGAAAAAGAAGGAGCAGCAAACAGGAGCTGAGGATACTACTGGCGAGGAGCAAGATAAGGTCTCCAGCCAGAACGATCAAGGGGATACTGCAGGCCCTAAAGACCAGGAATCTAGTCAGCCAGCAGAAGCTGGCGAGGCTGCAGCCGATGGGCAGACTATTGAAAAGGCACCAGAAAATGAGGAGGTTTCCCAAGAGCAAAAGGCATCTGGTGCCAAGCCAAAGCAAGGAGAGAAGTCTAGTGTTAGGGACTTCATTCGCAAGCCTGTTGCTAAAATGTTCTCACACAAAAGCACAGACAAAAAGGATAGTACAGGGGCACTTCAAAAACATGGCAAGGTTCGTTCAAAATCACTAGACAGGCTGGAGGATGCTGATGCCAGCACAAATGTGGCAGACCAAGCAGAGGAGCCTCCGACTGCAGATGAGCCAGACAAATCTAACCCCCAAACAACAAAAAACATGAAACGCTGGCACTCTTTTAAGAAACTCATGGCTCAGAAAAGTCACAAGAAAAGCACAGATGAGTCCAAGGATGCTGAGGGTGCAGAAGGAACCAGTGCAGATGGAGCAGGAGACAGTGGGACACTGGATTCCACTACAAAGTCAGAGCACTCTGGGCAAAAAAGGTGGAAACTAAAGAGATCTTGGACATTCCAAGGACTGAAGAGAGATTCATCAGTTGTTGGAATCCACAAACCAAAGGACAAAGACTCTTCAGATGTAAACGATGAAAACGCCCCAGAGGCTGAACAGGGGACAGAAGATGTAAAGGTAGCCAGCGACGCAGAAGCACAGGAGAAGATTAATGCTGAGGGTGAGGAGGAGAAAGGAGCAACTGGTACTACACAGCATGCAAAATCTGTGGACCAGCATGCAAATGAGATCTGGACCTCTTTCAAAAAACGAGTTATTCCCAAATCAAAGAGGGCAGCTGACACTGGTGGAGTAGAGGAAGAAGCAGCGGGTGAGCAAGAGCAGACTGATGAACCACAGGCTGGTAAAGACTCAGGCAAGACAGCCAAGGCAAAAAAGACACACTTCAACCGTGCTGTGTCACTAAAGAACTTCATACTGCGAAAGGGGAAAAGTACCAGTGTGGACATGGGGGAGGGTACAGCAGCCCAGAAAGATGGAGATGGTACTTGTGAGAGTGAGGCTAAAGACCTGGATGGCCTTGATGATGCAGCTGGGGCAACTGATGTCCCACAGACTGTATCAGAGGAGCAAACTGTGGCTCAGAATGAGAGCAGTAATGAAGCTCAGGTGGCAGGCGAATACAAGAGTTCTGATGGAGAGGAGAGGTCCCACACTAGTGCACCATCTGGTCAGCCATCAGACAAGTCTCACGTAGCAGATCCAGCACCAGAGGGTGGAGCCCAGACAGAGCCAAAAGCCAATGGTGAGAATGGATGCTTGGATGCTACATCAGAGTACACCGCAGCACACAATCATGAAGCAACAACCCAGAATGATGTGAAGGGTGAGGAGACCAACCAGGAGACCATAGACTCTAGTGGCAAAACTTGTCCGAAGGATGGGAAGATCCTCAATCAAGACGGGAAGTGTGATACTGTCAATGCAGTTGCCCAAAGCGGTGAGTGTGAAGCTCCAATTGACTCAAGAGATCTACTGCAAAATGGAAATGGCAAAGCAGAGTCTAAATTAGGAGTAGGTACTAGCGTTGAGGTAGAGACTGGGGGGGATGGGGCCCCTCAATGTGGAGGGTCCCTTTCTGGGTCAGCGAAGACCAATACAGATGAACAAGAGGAAGCCTTGAAGAGGATGTTCTATGAGGTTGCAGCTTCCATCGTTCGTGCAGTTGTATCCTCAGCCACTGAACAGTTAGCCAAGGAGAAGGACTTTCTGGACAGTAGTTTAAAGTGTTTCCAGCCTGAAAACAATAGCAGTTACACAGATATTGATGTCAGTTACTGTCACAAAGAAGTTACTTTAAATCAAGGATCTCTGTATTGATCCTTGATGATCCTGAGCACCTTCATCTCTGTTTGTGGGTACATGTTCTGGTGTTGTGGACATGTCAAAAAGATATTGCTATACTCCATCACCCCTTTAAAAAGTTGTGAATTTTAGGGTCAGTGAATTCAAAGGAAGTTACAGGTGCTGTAATTGAGCTGTTGTAAAGTTATCCAAAGTAACAATTTATGTATTTTCAGGAAGTATTCTCTACACATAATTTATGAAATTAAAGATTACAGCATGTCTCTATGTTAATGTCGAACCACTAATAATGAAGTGTTTTTGAGGAAGAGGTTTTTCACAATACTGTCACATGCAGTTGTGTAGTGTTTGCCGTTCTGTATTATAAAGTTGAAAATTTATTTTTGGTGAACGTAAATTAACCAGTTCTCTGTGACAAAAATGTGTGTATAATTAATGAAAATTTTAAATGTAAAAAATATATTGTAATATATTCTGAAATCTCTTCTGTTATCATTTACCAGAAAAAAAGGCGGGAAACGTGTGACGCCACACAAAGAGGATTAGATCTGCATGGGATTCGTTCAGCGAGGAGCTTTCCCCCCCCTCCCCCCAAATATGGAGTAATCACATGTTTACGCCACGATTCACCATGGTGAGAGATGCAATCCACATAGTTTAAAAAAAATCTTGAGCAATAATTCAGAATCATCAATCAGTGCAGTTCTTGCTAGCATTCCATCATTGTAAATGTTTTGCCTGTCTACTAGTGAGATTTTATATTGTCATAAACGACATTCCTTTGAAATGTTAATCTCAGTGATCACAAAGTACCGTGATCATAAAGACTGTTAGATTTATATTAATTGCCATTCTGTTTGTAATTTTCCTTTGACTAGATATGTGATACAGATACATTTGAAATAACAGCCCACCAGACTGCCCCCCGAATTGTGAATTCAATGCGGAATGTGCTCTAATTTCTGTGTTTTTGTTTTTAGACTGTTATCTTGTGTACATGAATAAACCACAATTAAACATTAAGCAATTCTCTGGGTTTTCTTGCAGATTATGCCGTCATTGACAGATTTTAGAAAATGCTGACTAATAGCAGATTAACTGGGTTTGCTATTTGGGGCAGATGTAAAATAGTCTCAGTTAATGCAAATCAATGGAGAGAATTTGTTTAGTTTCCCTCCAAAAATACTGCTTCACAACAGGGCATAATTTGCATCTTGGAAATGGGAACACACATTATATAAAACCCAATATTATATTAATATTGGATTGCATTCACTGCAATTTAATATCCTACTCCATCCTCAATATTTGTATTGAGCTCAGGTGATTATGACTGCCATCCTTGACCATCAACACACTGTCCACTATTTACACTAAATCTCTGAAATCATGCTTTTAGCATGGTAACTGCAGATTAACAGAATGCTTAGCAACAGGTTTTGGTGCAGCATTCCCTATTGCTCACCACAGGGTCGGGGTTAAAGGGATAGTTCACCCAAAAATAAAAATTTGATGTTTATCTGCATACCCCCAGGGCATCCAAGATGTAGGTGACTTTGTTTCTTCAGTAGAACACAAACGAAGATTTTTAACTCAAACCGTTGCAGTCTGTCATATAATGAAAGTGAATGGGAATCACGGCTTTGAGAGTCAAAAAAACATACACAAACAAAACCAAATTAAACCCTGCGGCTCGTGACGATACATTGATGTGTAAAGACACGAAACGATCAGTCTGTGCAAGAAACTGAACAGTATTTATATAGTATTTTACCTCTGATTCAAAGCAATGTCCGAACTGTCCTCAGCGTGTTCTCAACAGCTGGCGCGTGATGCGTCTTCTTCTACTTCTTGCCTTCTTCTTAAAATTTTATTGGCGGTTGACAAACAACAAAATTGTGTATTTCCGCCACCAACTGGTATGGAGATCAAAAAGTGACTTACTTCCTTCCCCCCCTTTTATATTCTCACCCCAAATGAGTTATTTTACTAATTGACCATTGACACTCCTAATCGAGATTGTAGATGGAGTGTCAATGGTCCATTTGAGAGATAGGTGGCGGTAATGCACTTAAGTCTGCGATCCTCCGTAAAGCAAGAAGACGCCGTCATGGCCGCTGTTGAGAACGTTCGGACATTGCATGATAGGGGTAAAAAACTATATAAATACTGTTCAGTTTCATGCACAGACCGATCGTTTCATGTCTTTACACATCAATGTATCGTCACGAGCCTCAGGGTTTCATTTGGTTTTATTTGTGTATGTTTTTATGACTCTCAAAGCCGTGATTCCCATTCACTTCCATTATATGACTGACAGACTGCAACGGTTTGAGTTAAAAACCTTCGCTTGTGTTCTACTGAAGAAACAAAGTCACCTACATCTTGGATGCCCTGGAGGTAAACAGATAAACATCAAATTTTCATTTTTGGGTGAATTAGTCCTTTAATGAAGAACCTGGTACTTAATTAACAGATAATGTACTGACTTAACAGGGACAAAACACAACAGAGATATTGAGACTGTATTGGCAAGTGGGTGAAACTGACACTGCATGACAGACTTTTGAATGTGGCTTTGAGAAGAAATCAATATCTATCGACAGCATGACCCGGGTGGACTTTAAGCATTAGGTCTCTTCTTACATGTCAAAAAGGGTCAATAACTTTTTACTGTTTTTGTTATAAAAATATTTTTATTTGCAACTGGTATTTGCATATGCTGCTAGATATACTGTGGCCAGCAGTCCAGCTGGTCCCAGGGGAGAAAAAAAGCCTTGGTTTGTTTGAATCAACTGGGGGGGGAAAAGTTTAAAAAGTTTTTTAACAATAAAACTCCTGAAAACTGATTTTCCCTTGTCATCTAACTGTACCCAAAGGCAGGCGAGTGTCTATTAACTATGACAACAGAGCATTAAAAACTGAGGTCAGATAAATCCATTGAAAGGCAATCTGCTTAATGGTGCACAGGCCAACAAGATGACACTTAATGGCCACTTTTATTGAAAATATCACCAAGTCAGAAAGGTACTGTTAATTTGTGAAAGCATACTGACGAATTAAAGAAAACCAGAAGAGAAAGCTTTTATCTTACATGTTTTCCCATCTTTATGTAATAATAGGATTGTTGTGCAAAAGCCTCTTAGTGAAAGAGCACACTGCATAAACTAACGTATTTTAATCACATTTTGTCCCGTAGATATATAAACAACAGTCAAAGGCAATTTACAGTTATGTTTTAAGAAACTCTTACACCATATTATTTGAGAAAATATAAATACAAACAGGCAATTAAAAATAAAACAAAAGTCCTTTAGTGCATTACCCTCATCGTCCCACATATGTACAGATGTTACTTATGAAAAGCTCATATTTTGGGATAAAGCAGTTTTGCATTGTCGTACACATTTTATATACATTACATCTTCTTCATAGATCTACTCCATTTTGGACATCTCAAATTTTGTGGTCATGATCTCCTGAGGGGAAAAAAATCATGAAAGAAAGTCATCTTTTAAACAATGAGGAAAGGGAGTCATTTAAAAAAAATGCTGTGCAATACAATGAAATTCCTCAAATAAATAACAATACAATACATATGTATTGTAGTATGTAATCTCTGATCCCCTCTTAAGAGATTTGTCCACATTGGCTGCAGTTCGATATACGAGCACATCCAATGTTAGCTTAAGTGAGCTCTTTTTAGTCAGACAAAACCTCCAAAGCCTCAGCGCTCCTTTTGTTCCAAGCAGAAAGAAAACAACAGAGAGACTCTACTCTGCTCTACTTTAGATGCTCAAAGGGCGCCCACTGCTGGCCAATCAGAATATGAGACACTTACCTCGTCTGAGTCTAGCAGAGGCGGCAGTGCACTGCAAAACAAAGAGAAGGACATGTCAATGACATGGCAGAGATTGCTGGTACCTTTACAGGCAAACCGATGACCTGTTTGGGTGTACAAATAATCAGTGCCATACTGAAAAGTGCTATTAGTGCTAGTATCTATCATTCTAACCATAATTTCTATACACATGACTTTTATATGATCCCTGGACTTACACATCAGCCATTGATGAGGGAATGTTCTCCTCAACCCATTTGAGATCTTCATCCTGGATTGGAATATAAAACAAATTTACCATGAGGCGAAGGCCTTGCCATGACCAAAAATATGCAGCGTATTTGAAAATACACAACAATCTTTTTTTTTTCACACAACAGGGTGTTTTTTCATGTAAACGGCACGTCTAATCCTTCATAAGGCATTCTTATATATGGCAATACAACATGCTTTTCATGAAACAATTTTTTTTAAGCCAAGTATTGTTATGAATTACCACTTTGCTGGGTTTTGCACTTCCATTGGTCTCTGGTTTCATTCCTCTCATTTTCACACCCTCTGTGAATTCAAGTATAACTGGTTAGAACCAGCTAAAGGCAGTCAAATGAAAGCACAGCAAACAAAGGCTGATAAACCAGATCTGCAGACTTGATAGACAGCATTCAAATGTGCTGATGAAATGTAAACGTAAAGTTTTAAAGTCGGCATTAAATGAAAAACGACCCCATCTATTTTCTAAATGCATGTTATAAATCTTATTGTAAACGTTTCTCTATGTATTTGTTTGATAAAAAAAATGGACCTATTAATTTTTTTTTTTTATTCAAATAACTTCATTCATTGAGTTCGTTTAAACCCATCCCTACAAGCTCATGTACATCTGTCTTCACTTTTGACTGCAACACCCACATCTCAACATCTAATCATCAACCGATGTGTACAACCTAGGTATACATTTTTTATTTTTTTGATCTTTTAGACTCGGATGTACATCACGATACAGAAAAAAAAGATCTGTTGCTACTTCGTCATCACTACTTTAAATCAATACATCATAGTTTAGTGGGAAGAAAGGTCACTTGTAAAATCCCATGTGCAGAATTTTCTCCACCATCTTTAAATACAGGCCACTACTTTTGTCTCACACCTGCTAATTTATTAATTAAGACCCTTACCGAAGGCTTCATTCATTAGCTGCTCCCCCTCTTCTTCTCACTACCTCTCCACCCTGGCCTGATGCATACCTGAAATGTTTCAAAGGACAAGATGACTATCTGTTTCACTATTAGCGGTGTTTACAAATGGGGTTGACATATGATTAGAGTGAGCGCTTTACCTCTGGTGTGCTGACGGCCTCCATACGAACATGATCCACGAGGCAGATACTTGAGAATAAGGAACGCAGAATGCATCTCTATCCCACGCTCATCAGTCCTACAAGGTTCTTAAAAGTACATGATTTTTTTAACTCAAAGGACAGAAGACATATTTATTACATATAAAAAGAGAATGCTTACAGATTGGCACTTGGATAACTTGAAGGTCTTTGTTGTCCACACAATAAATATAACAGAACCGGGGGGGGGGGAAATAAAGCAGAATTTCATTATGGAACTGTGGCGAAAAGACTCGCAAAATAAATATATAGCATACCCTCATTCAAAGTTGGGCTAAGTACGCGTTCTTTTTTTAAAGACATCTCTTATGCTCCCCAAGGCTGCATTTATTTGACCATTAATCACGTTGGTTGTTTGTTTATATTTACCAGCTATCACGGCTATATTCATGGCGAGGGAAGAAGAAGAAAAAAAAAAGATCGATATGGACTTTTATAAGAGGTTTTTAACATTTATCTCAGATAAAACATTTTTTAATTAAAACTAGTTTCACTTCATTGAAAATCTGTTATCATTAATAGAGTAAAACAATAATATTGTGAAACATTAGAATTTTAAATAGCCGTTTTCTATTTTAATATATTTTATACTTATTATAAATCATTATTTCTGTGGGCAAACGGAAGTTTCAGTAGTCATTAATCCAGTCTTCCGTGTCACATGATCCTTTAGAAATGATTCTAATATGCGGATTTATTTATTTATTTGTGATTAAACACCATGTCAGCAGCAGTGACTATATTCATGGCAAAAATAACTGCATCACTCAATCAAGTCAATCAATATCCTTTCTATTGTAAATAATGTTTACAATAACTTAACAATTTTTTCTAATATGATGATTTGGTGTTCAAAAAAAGCATTTCTTATTATCATCCATATTAAAAACAGTTGTGTTGATCAATATCTTTGTGGAAACACTAACATTGATAGTGCTCCGGATTCGTGAGAATAGAAAGTTCAAAATAACAGTATTTATTAAGAAATAGAAATCCTTTGTCTAACTTACCCCAAACATTTGAACTGTTGTGTATAATTAAGGAAATATCAGTGCTTGCAAGTTTTTAGTAAAATCATAGTTTGAAAAGTTGTAAATCTAAATATAGCAAGAGAAAGAGACGTAGATTGAATGTCCCCAATTATGGCTCACTTTCCATTAATAAATCATGTAACCCAGATGTTTGACATAGACCAATCATAATTCAGTATGAGAGTATTACACAGACATTAATCACTGGCAGTTAGGCATTTCAATGCAGTACTGTAATCCTGTCAAAGATACTTTGCACAATAATGTAGTAGTGTGTGGCATTTGCTCACCGATGACAGCGAATATGAGTGTGTTGGTGAAGTGTCGGTAAAGGGACAGTTTGACCAAGTTTCTCCTCAGCCGAAGGAGCTTCATCGTCTGGGCCAGGCTAATGAAGATGTGACTGAGTGTCAAGGACTATATCTGATCACTAGGGCTCAGCGACTTCCTGTTCATACGCAATGCAGTGCAGACACAGCTTACTTTGCAGTAAAAAAAGGGAGAGATGTGAAACTGTAGAGAGTATTCCTGACTGTGAACACGCACGGCTTTGTCCTTTAAGTGTTCTCAAGCTTTACAGAAAATCACGGAAATTGCAAAGAGAAGGAGAACAAAAAGAGGGGTCATCAACAGCCCACATGCACAAGGCCACTGTTACACAACCCATTTAGAGAGAAAGAGGGACACAAACAAACAGCAATGGAGAAACGTAGGATATCCACCAGCAGAGGGTAGAGTCGAGAACAGCCAAGGGGATGGCAGCCAGCAACACCAGGTCATCTTCAGCCTGACAGAACAATATAGGGGGAAGATAGAGGGAAAGACAGAGAGAGCCAGAGAAAGAGAGAGAAGAGTAGCACCATCACACACACCACCATCAGAGGGTCCTACATAGGGCTGGACGATTTCCTATTTATGGTATTCATTAACTCAATATTTATGTATTTGCTTTGATATGGCTTGGAACTGACTTTTTTTTTTTTTGCATAATTTATTCCCGTTATGGCAAAGCTAAATGTTCAGCAGCCATTACTCCAGTCTTCAGTGTCACATGATCCTTCAGAAATTATTCTAATATGCTGATTTGGTGCTTAAGAAACATTTCTTATTATGATCAATGTTGAAAACAGTTGTGCTGCTTATTTTTGTAGAAATCATGAAACTTTTTTTCAGGATTCCTTGATGAATAAAAACTTGATAAATGTAAGCAAACATTACTATTTATTACTAAACAATAATATTTCACTCTTTTTTTAAAAGTGAATTATTGAATCGGAATCTATGCACAGTTAAACTGATTAACAGAAATAAACAGATCTAACCAACTATTGTACTGATACACCTACTATGTTGCTTAATTTCATATCGCAATCAGGATCATCACAAATACATCTTAAAGTGGTCCTATTATGCTTTTTCACTTTTTCAACTTTACTTAGTCTGTAATGTTGCTGTTTGAGCATAAAAAAGATCTGCAAATTTCAAAGTCCACTTCAAGGAGATATTTTATTTAATAGAAATCACTTTCAAAAACTACAATGAACGACTCGATTGGACTACAACGCATATTTTCCGGGATTTGTGATCTCACAAATTTCGACGAATGCGACGAGAACCTGTTGAGCTGCCGAGAGAGGCAACGATGTGATCACTATGTCGACCACTACATTCCAAGGCAGACGAATTTAGAGTGGTTACAATCATCCGGGTTTAAATCACGCTCAAATTCATTTGATTTTGACGCAATATTTACACTGAAGTTCGCAGGCGGCTATGGTAAGGAGCATGACATTTCCCGATCAGGCACCGAGTGCTGCCAATCACAACACGCACTGGCCCAGCTGACCAATCACAGCACATTTCGTATTTCAGAAGGCGGGCTTTCATTTGATAACGGAACTATTCGAGCCGTTCATGCACGCCGGGGGAGAGGCTGGTTATCATAAAAATTTTGAAAAATCATGGTTGTTCGAACACCTTGATGAACCCTGTTCTAGGACACCCCCAAAACAAAATCAAGATTTTATAAAAGAGCATAATAGGACCCCTTTAATATTTAATACATCGCCAAGCCCTAGTTGCTCACACATTGCAAAACCATAACCACCATTCAGCCCAACAAAGGTAGATCATGCTACTAGCTTCGAGGCAAGACTAAAAATGGAGAAAGAAGATATTCGACAAAGCATTATGCCAGCTGCACACCACTACCATCACATGAGCCAAAGAAACTGAGAAGAGCAAAGAGAGACTCAAATTTCCATAACATGGCTTCCTAAAAATAACTGTGCAACTGTGAACCTTAAGCACTAGTAACTGCAATTCAAAAAACAAATTTAGAAGTTCAACCCCATTAGATCTACTTTCATTTCCATCTATATGTCCCAATCTACACCATGCAGAAGTCACTTGAATTACAGCACAAAATACATAGTCTTAACAGATGACTGACTTGTGAAAGGATATCCACCACACAATACAAGAATCAATGAGGGCCATAACAATGTCACAAAGCAGCCTGCTTGAACCACCGTGCTCCTGCGAGAGAGAAACATTAAGATGCACATGACATTTGGTGCAGCATCATCATTTCGTTAAATTAGGAGGTTTGTGACAAAGGTGGACGTGTTTCTCCACTGGTCACTATTTTTCATTTTGTAGTGATAGTGTGTTCAGTTTCAGCTGCGAGACTCTCTTTACCGTGTTGACTCTCAGTACTCCTTCTATGATGGAGAAGATAAGGTAGAGCAGTCCTACCCCCACCACCCTGTGCAGCAATGCTCCTAGTCTTGGTCTGCAGCAAAAAGGTGGAGTTATTGAATGAGAAGTGTATAGAACTATGCTGAAGATTACTTCAGCAAATTATGTTATTAAAAGTCTAAAAAGTCATTTTTCAATATTATCAATGTTAAAACAGTTATGCTGCTATTATTTTTTGTGGAAATAGTGATAAATTATTTTCAGGATTTGATTTTTATTTTTTTTTATAACAATGTAGTAACAAGTGTTTACTGTCACTTTTGATCAGTTTAATGCATCCTTGCTTTATAAAAATATTACTTAGACTAGATTTTAATCCATTTTGTTCAACTGCCTCAATATATTACTGCCTTCAAAACAACTTACTTGACTATGCCATATCCAAGGCTAGCAATGATGACCAGTACTCGAGCCAGGGTTCTTTTTACTGCTGAAAGTACCTCTGCAAACACCACTGCACCTTGAACTGAATATGCAAATAATGCACTGTAATGACTGCATTCACTATAGTAACCAAAGTCACATCAGTCATCAAACATAACTCACATCAAACATAAGCCTCAGGATTTATTAATATAATAGACCAGATTACTATAATGTACATCAAAACAGTTTGCCTTTGTGTTAACCATAAAGCAGCTTTATTTTTTACATTTACTAGATTATCAGAATTATAAAAATATTAAAAACTAAATATTAAACCGTCTTCAGTTTTCATCACATTATGCATGACATATAAAATCTAACCTATTTTGAGTGCAGTAAATGATCTCATGTTTAAATGCTAATGCATTATGTTGTAATACACATAAAAAATATATCAAATTTCAGCTGCAGACACACCGTAGGGTCTCAGTTCAAGTTGTTTGTGAAATGAACAAATATATATAACCGGTTTTAACAACACATTTTTGAGTTGCGTTACCTGAGTGGCCATCGTAACGGATGCTCTGGAACTCTGCATAGTAGACTGCCTTCTCAAGCATGCCCAAGAAGATCACTCCTCCAATCCAAAACTGAATCCGAAGCAGGTCTCTCCAGTAACACGCAGAGAGAGCCAACCACAGCACGCCCAGAATCACATAGATGATGCACATCACCATGTAGAACTGAAGACAATGGGCATTGAAACAGACAATTAGAACAAAAAATATGGTTGGAAGCTTTGTGAATGAAAGAACCACCCAAAATGCTGCACAAAATGCTGTTGCTACTTTCACATTTACAATAACATACAAAATGAAGCCTTAAATAACTACTGCAGTTAGACAATTAAATCAAGAAGATATCACACACACACACACACACAGACAATGTGTACTCACGATCATCAATGGCCATTCAGATGCTGAGATGTATTGATGGGTGCCGTACATCCTGACCTCCACTGTATAATATATTTTTAAAACTATTAATATTAAATATAAATGCAAATTTACTTATAAAACTGGTCATTAAAAAGGCCCCTTTGTTGTCAAATCAGGTTGTTCTCATTCACAAGACATTATGCTGATAATCAAAGATCTGGCTTTTAGAGTTTCACAATAGTTTATCGCTACATAAAACCTCATTATTACCGTTAAGGTAAGTCTAATTAGAATCTTACGTTTTATGCTTGATTTTGATTCTTCGACAACTGGATTTGCCTCAATTCTGATGATGAACATGTAAGGGCTGTCTTCCCAGGTTTGTGCCACTGCAGTGTGTGATTTAGACTGTTTTTCCTGCAACAACAAGACATGCATGTAAAAAAAGAGACAGTTTAAAAACCTTTTGTGAATCATGATTCTGCTTTAATACTCACTGAGGTCTCCACTGATAAAGAGTAGATGCACGATATATCGGCCACCATATCGGTATCGGCCGATAAATGGTAATTTTTTCTGTTATCGGTATCGGCCCAATAAGACAATTTGGCCGATATCTTAAAGCCGATAACTAATGCATTATTTCCTTCTAACACTTCAGATCGCGCTGTTCTTTGGCAGCCTTTTGGCACTGTACGTTGTAATATGTGTTTATATAGATGTAGAGCTGAGGATTGTTCTCCATATAATGCTTTGTTAAGTTAAAAGAGCGCTTCAGTTTACCAGTGATAAACTCATACAGCAGTGCACAACATTAATAACTATTATTGGGAATGTCGTGTATATAACATTTTAATGAGAAAATTATTATAATAAAACTTTGTGAATTCTTTGGGTTTAGTTGCCGTGTTTTAGCGTGTTGTTATGGGAAGAGCGCATCCACAACATGATCACACATTCTGACTATAGCACGCTATAACTGCGTCATTTTGTACATATATAAATTGTAATATTATGTTTGTTTTATTAATATTAATCTCAGGATGCATTTTCTTGAGTTAAATAAGCTGCCAGCAAAGCGCTTCAGTTTACCGTGTTCATTCAGTTCTTCAGCTTCAGCACGCGCAGCTCAAATGGCTGCTATTTAAAACAGTGGTATTAATTTGTTACTTTTTTACATTATTAATAATAACAACCACTTTTATTTTTCTATTATTATTTTCATCAGCAATAGGGTTTAGTAATTAAAATCATTTAATTATTGTCCGTGCAGAGGCTATTCTGTTTTATTGATCTATGGCGCATTCATTTTGATTCTTTACACTTGTAATGATGTCCAGTGACTTGTTTGCAATATTTATGCATTATTTTATTTATTTGAAAGACTTTTTTATGACTAAATTTGGTAAAGGGAAAGTAAAAATATTTTTAAAAACCACCTGCAGACGGCTGCGTAGGCTGCTTGATGTTGTACGTTTCGGATGGTGTTTGTGTAGGGAGTGGGAACCTGTGTTTGTGTAGTGCTGAGCCTCAAAAAGTATTAAATTTGATATAGAGATAGCGGGAGGACGACCACACTCGGTTGAGTGCTGCCTTGTGCAAAAATAATCCGGGGTATCGTATCTCCACAATTTTGGCAGTGTCTGGGCCGTCGCCCTATAAAAGAAAGTCCCTTTGCTTTTTGGAGCACTTGATGGGTGTGTTGCTGCAACCTGATCGTGCAAACATTGACCGTGACCGCATTTTACGTTGTGGCATGAACTCAGCAAGTAGAGCTATGACATCCTTTCAACAAAGGTCCAGAATTAATAATCATATCGGGCCATGAAAACCGTCATTCCCAAAATCTGAATTCTTCATTTTTTCCTCACTCTCATGTCGTTCGCATTCCATAGATATTGCTCTTTTCATACAATGAAAGTAAATGGTGACTATGACTGCAAATGGTTTCAGGAGATTCAGAATATAGTGCAAACGTCGTAGGCACTACTTTTATAATGTCTTATATTGTTTATAAACCTTTTTGAAGCCTGACAGCCCCCAGTTCCAATTGATTTTATTTGTATGGCAGAGAGCAGCTCAGATATTCTGTTAAAGATTTCCTTTTGTGTTCTACAAGAAAAAACATCACAGGTTTAGCGGGTGAATAAATGATGACAGACTTTTCACTTTAGGATTCTAAAATATAAACAGATTATGACCACATCGTTTGTCTCCCTCTGTCTTCCCTGCGTCCCTCCCTTTTCTGCTTGTGAAGTCTGTGTTGCTGAAACACAAAAGAGAGGCCGACAATGTTCCAAGGTGTTTTATACAGCAAGTAAAATTTTGGATTGCAGTAATTAAAAAAATATTTTTTTTATAAATAAAAAACATTTTTTCTCCAAAATGATTCTGGCATTGTCATTTCCCATTTCGCAATTCCTTCCCCACTGGACAAAATCTATGCAGGATTAATAGTTAATAGCAATATGTTTATGAAAGGTGACCCTGGGCACACACTCTAAAGAACCAATGCTTGGTTAGACCAGACATTCAAATGAACAGCAAAGTCTGCTGAAGTTAACAATAAAACAGACATAATCTGTGTCAGATAATCAGACTGACAGATGAAATACCAATTACAAGGCTCTTTGGAAAACTGGATTCTGATTGGTCAATCACAGCATTCTGTGCAGCTGAATTAGGCAACAGATTTCCTACGTAGCTAGCTGTCCTAGTTTCATATATCACTCAACAGTCTCTTTCTTCTCATATAATCTTCTCAAATCAAAATTTCATATAGATCTATGTTAATTATTCATTTCAATTAAGTACTCAATCAATTTTGCACATGTGGATGACCATATACACAAGCTACCACCATTTTTGACCCTGAAAAAACCCTGGTTTAAAAGCATCAGTTCAACTTACCGAAGTCATTGGTGTCAGCCGTTCAGGATGATCAAAGTTTTCTACAGCAAGCTGGGGAGTCCAATAAAAATAAAGAAAACCCTCAATGACAGATCTTTTGGCATTCGTGTTTTATGTTCATCAACACAGTGACAAAATGTAACAAGCTATGCACGAGAGAGTGAAGATGGCATGTACCTTATTTCCAGGAATACTAGATTCACACTGTATAGGCTCATACTCGTGGTATATGTACAACCCATTGCTTCCTTCGCGCTGTACATAGTTGTTGTTAAAATAGAGTTTTGCTGATTCAGGCTTTTTTGAAGAAAAGAGAATTGTGCATATTAAATTGCTGTTCAAATTCAAAAATAGCACTTTTTAGAAAAAACACACTTACATCAAGTCCAAACACTTCATCGTAGCAAGGAGAACTCCGCAAATACCATGCTATAGTGAAGTTTACAGGACCAGCACACACCTCATTGAGCACTGAAATATATACAGCATATGAATACAAAAAATAATCAGAGCAGCCAAAGCATGGCATTCACTGATGAACTGGATTAAATTACTTTGAAAAAACTCACAATCGACTGAAAACAAATGAAAAAATGACAAATTTAATTTAAAATTTTGAATAAAAAATAGCCTTGTCAGTGTTTGAGAAAATTTGGAGAGAAAAAAAAATGTAAGAAAAGTAAAGTGCATACTCACATTTTATTTCAATTAAAGTATTATTGAACATTGTCTTCGGAAAATAGTAGAACTTTTGCTTCGCACCTTCCTAAAATACACAAAAAGGAGGATTCTCACAATTTCATGATCTGACTAGTCACCCTAAAAATGAAATACCTCATGCTCATACATCACACAAGAAATGCATTTGTAACTATAATAAAAAGATTAGAATGAAATCAGCTATATTAGGGCAAGACCAGACTAAGAAACCCTGTAAAGCTACTGCCTAGCTTAGCCTCATCCCTTAAGGACACATTTTCACTGTAGGCAGATTACATCATATTATCGATCCCCATACTAATTCATACAAATCTCATTCTATAAATTCCATTAATAGTAAGCTGTAAACTGGTGTGTGTGTGTGTGTGTGTGTGTAAAGACAATGGCCTGTCATGACTCTGAACACACAACACGAGGGTCAAGATTTCACTTAGCCTGGATATACTGCAGGTGGGAATGCACTTACATTATCCACATCCAGGACCCAATATCCCGGCTCTGATATAGCAGTCAGCGGTGGTATTAATACAAAATGAAGAATGACAACAAGCAGTACTCCTCTTGCCGATACCAATGATTCGGTCGTGACAGTCACCATTGTTAAGGAAGCAGATGACGTTCCAACTTGTGCGCGAGCAACACTTCCCGTTCCTCGTGCAAATCTACATCCTGTTCGACGTCACTAGGTGGGAGGGAAGAACAACTACAAAAACAAATGTAGATGTTTTTATTTATTTGTTTATCTGTTTATATTTATTTTTATCCACTTTTTTGTTAAGTTTTTATTTATTTGTTTATCTGTTCATATTTATTTTTATCCACTTTTTTTGTTAAGTTTTTATTTATTTGTTTATCTGTTTATATTTATTTTTATCCACTTTTTTGTTAAGTTTTTATTTATTTGTTTATCTGTTCATATTTATTTTTATCCACTTTTTTGTTAAGTTTTTATTTATTTGTTTATCTGTTTATATTTATTTTTATCCACTTTTTTTAGTTTTTATTTATTTGTTTATCTGTTTATATTTATTTTTATCCACTTTTTTTAGTTTTTATTTATTTGTTTATCTGTTTATATTTATTTTTATCCACTTTTTTTAGTTTTTATTTATTTGTTTATCTGTTTATATTTATTTTTATCCACTTTTTTTAGTTTTTATTTATTTGTTTATCTGTTCATATTTATTTTTATCCACTTTTTTGTTAAGTTTTTATTTATTTGTTTATCTGTTTATATTTATTTTTATCCACTTTTTTTAGTTTTTATTTATTTGTTTATCTGTTTATATTTATTTTTATCCACTTTTTTTAGTTTTTATTTATTTGTTTATCTGTTTATATTTATTTTTATCCACTTTTTTTAGTTTTTATTTATTTGTTTATCTGTTTATATTTATTTTTATCCACTTTTTTTAGTTTTTATTTATTTGTTTATCTGTTCATATTTATTTTTATCCACTTTTTTGTTAAGTTTTTATTTATTTGTTTATCTGTTCATATTTATTTTTATCCACTTTTTTTGTTAAGTTTTTATTTATTTGTTTATCTGTTCATATTTATTTTTATCCACTTTTTTTGTTAAGTTTTTATTTATTTGTTTATCTGTTCATATTTATTTTTATCCACTTTTTTTGTTAAGTTTTTATTTATTTGTTTATCTGTTCATATTTATTTTTATCCACTTTTTTTGTTAAGTTTTTATTTATTTGTTTATCTGTTCATATTTATTTTTATCCACTTTTTTTGTTAAGTTTTTATTTATTTGTTTATCTGTTCATATTTATTTTTATCCACTTTTTTGTTAAGTTTTTATTTATTTGTTTATCTGTTCATATTTATTTTTATCCACTTTTTTGTTAAGTTTTTATTTATTTGTTTATCTGTTTATATTTATTTTTATCCACTTTTTTTAGTTTTTATTTATTTGTTTATCTGTTTATATTTATTTTTATCCACTTTTTTTGTTAAGTTTTTATTTATTTGTTTATCTGTTTATATTTATTTTTATCCACTTTTTTTGTTAAGTTTTTATTTATTTGTTTATCTGTTCATATTTATTTTTATCCACTTTTTTTGTTAAGTTTTTATTTATTTGTTTATCTGTTCATATTTATTTTTATCCACTTTTTTTGTTAAGTTTTTATTTATTTGTTTATCTGTTCATATTTATTTTTATCCACTTTTTTTGTTAAGTTTTTATTTATTTGTTTATCTGTTCATATTTATTTTTATCCACTTTTTTGTTAAGTTTTTATTTATTTGTTTATCTGTTCATATTTATTTTTATCCACTTTTTTTGTTAAGTTTTTATTTATTTGTTTATCTGTTCATATTTATTTTTATCCACTTTTTTTGTTAAGTTTTTATTTATTTGTTTATCTGTTTATATTTATTTTTATCCACTTTTTTGTTAAGTTTTTATTTATTTGTTTATCTGTTCATATTTATTTTTATCCACTTTTTTGTTAAGTTTTTATTTATTTGTTTATCTGTTCATATTTATTTTTATCCACTTTTTTTGTTAAGTTTTTATTTATTTGTTTATCTGTTCATATTTATTTTTATCCACTTTTTTTGTTAAGTTTTTATTTATTTGTTTATCTGTTTATATTTATTTTTATCCACTTTTTTTAGTTTTTATTTATTTGTTTATCTGTTCATATTTATTTTTATCCACTTTTTTTGTTAAGTTTTTATTTATTTGTTTATCTGTTTATATTTATTTTTATCCACTTTTTTTGTTAAGTTTTTATTTATTTGTTTATCTGTTCATATTTATTTTTATCCACTTTTTTTGTTAAGTTTTTATTTATTTGTTTATCTGTTTATATTTATTTTTATCCACTTTTTTGTTAAGTTTTTATTTATTTGTTTATCTGTTTATATTTATTTTTATCCACTTTTTTTGTTAAGTTTTTATTTATTTGTTTATCTGTTTATATTTATTTTTATCCACTTTTTTGTTAAGTTTTTATTTATTTGTTTATCTGTTTATATTTATTTTTATCCACTTTTTTGTTAAGTTTTTATTTATTTGTTTATCTGTTCATATTTATTTTTATCCACTTTTTTTGTTAAGTTTTTATTTATTTGTTTATCTGTTCATATTTATTTTTATCCACTTTTTTTGTTAAGTTTTTATTTATTTGTTTATCTGTTCATATTTATTTTTATCCACTTTTTTTGTTAAGTTTTTATTTATTTGTTTATCTGTTTATATTTATTTTTATCCACTTTTTTTAGTTTTTATTTATTTGTTTATCTGTTCATATTTATTTTTATCCACTTTTTTTGTTAAGTTTTTATTTATTTGTTTATCTGTTTATATTTATTTTTATCCACTTTTTTGTTAAGTTTTTATTTATTTGTTTATCTGTTTATATTTATTTTTATCCACTTTTTTTGTTAAGTTTTTATTTATTTGTTTATCTGTTCATATTTATTTTTATCCACTTTTTTGTTAAGTTTTTATTTATTTGTTTATCTGTTCATATTTATTTTTATCCACTTTTTTGTTAAGTTTTTATTTATTTGTTTATCTGTTTATATTTATTTTTATCCACTTTTTTTGTTAAGTTTTTATTTATTTGTTTATCTGTTCATATTTATTTTTATCCACTTTTTTTGTTAAGTTTTTATTTATTTGTTTATCTGTTTATATTTATTTTTATCCACTTTTTTGTTAAGTTTTTATTTATTTGTTTATCTGTTCATATTTATTTTTATCCACTTTTTTGTTAAGTTTTTATTTATTTGTTTATCTGTTTATATTTATTTTTATCCACTTTTTTGTTAAGTTTTTATTTATTTGTTTATCTGTTTATATTTATTTTTATCCACTTTTTTTAGTTTTTATTTATTTGTTTATCTGTTCATATTTATTTTTATCCACTTTTTTGTTAAGTTTTTATTTATTTGTTTATCTGTTCATATTTATTTTTATCCACTTTTTTGTTAAGTTTTTATTTATTTGTTTATCTGTTCATATTTATTTTTATCCACTTTTTTGTTAAGTTTTTATTTATTTGTTTATCTGTTCATATTTATTTTTATCCACTTTTTTGTTAAGTTTTTATTTATTTGTTTATCTGTTCATATTTATTTTTATCCACTTTTTTTGTTAAGTTTTTATTTATTTGTTTATCTGTTCATATTTATTTTTATCCACTTTTTTTGTTAAGTTTTTATTTATTTGTTTATCTGTTTATATTTATTTTTATCCACTTTTTTTGTTAAGTTTTTATTTATTTGTTTATCTGTTCATATTTATTTTTATCCACTTTTTTTGTTAAGTTTTTATTTATTTGTTTATCTGTTTATATTTATTTTTATCCACTTTTTTGTTAAGTTTTTATTTATTTGTTTATCTGTTCATATTTATTTTTATCCACTTTTTTTGTTAAGTTTTTATTTATTTGTTTATCTGTTCATATTTATTTTTATCCACTTTTTTTGTTAAGTTTTTATAGTATGAGTACCACTGTGTTTGTAATTCTGTAGCTTTTTTGCTTTGCAGTCAAACTGAAGTAACATTTTGTTTTGTTTAATTAATAAGATTGTGTTGGTCGTATCCCCCTGTGAGTGTTATAATGTTAAATTAAAAAAGTACAAAACAGTATAAGTAATATACACAAATCAAGAATAAGGGTACAGCAGGGTGTTAAAAATATTTTAAAAATGAAAAAATATTTTTTTTTTAAAAAGTCTTTATAGCTTTCTCATTCAAAAAGTCTGTAAGCTGTCTTTGTACCTTCGTAAGTCAAACAAAACATAAAGCTTTTTTTATTGTAAAACATGCATTTATGCAAATGCTTGAAGTGGAAAAAACGAAGTGGACGTGAAAACGTCTTGAACACTGAATAAGTTATTGTTACATTTTCGATCTTTACCACATTAAATGAACAATCAGTTAAAAGTTATGTAATTCATAATATATTTTATGTCTTTACAACTTAATTAAGCAGTAAAAATAAATAATAATTATAATAAGTAAAATAATTGTAAAAAATATTATTAATTAATAGATAAAAACACCAAAAATCAACAACATACCATATATGTATGCCTGCATGTGTATGTGTATGGTGTGTGTGGTGTGTGTGTGTGTGTGTATACAGAGTGTTGAGTAAGATGTTACAACAGTTAAAATTTATTTTATTCATAAATCAAAAAGTGCTATTTCTAAAATTCTACATACTAATATTTAAGAACATGGAGAATGTAATACAACATTTTCTCACTAGAGGGCGCTTAATACACACCTATATAAAATGGGCATGACAAACGAGTCTTCGGTCAGCCTACAAATTGACGTCCTGACGCAAAACCTCTGCAGTGAGTGTTGTTTGTGAAACGTACTGCTGGTTTTAGGACCCAGAGTTGGACTAATCCGTGGACTGGGTGTGGAGAGCTGCTCTATCCATAAAGAACAGATCGCCTTTGGGAAACTGTTTCTACTTTTATCTGTTTACCTGAGCAGCTGGTCTTTTCTTCCTCTGTGCCTTTCCGGTGGACCTATTCAGCGCCTTTGTTCTGGTAAGTTCTCATATGAACGTAGTTTAAATAGAAAACATTGTCCATTCCTGGTGTGCGTCAGGATTAAACCACAACGGCCTGCTAAACTGTAACTTTAAATGTGATTTTACAGTAACTTAGTTAAACCAAGACAACGGCATAAACCTCATGCGTTACAATTCATGTTCATATAAACTCACATAGGACTGTAGAGTGCTGACAGTCATAATGCAGGAAATGGTTTGTTTATTCAGTGCATTATTCCGTTAAGAGAAAAATACCATTGTAACTACAGGTAAATATCATAAATGTTTTTTTTTAAAGGAGTTGTAGTGAGCTGATTGTCATATATGTATCTTTTGCACTATATTTAGATACAGACATCAAAAAACTGGCATAATCATGTCTAATCATTTTGTTCAGAGTGTTCAAGATGTTTCTGGCCAACAAACTTATTAAAGGGCTCATAGATGTTGTCAGGTAAGCCTGTACTCTCACTACTGCTTGTCCAAATAAAAACATATACATTTTCAACAATTCATCGATTATCTTTTTTCCTTTTTCATGCAACACAGCAACGTCGACCAATTTGTGCCTTCTGACCCTGTAAGTTTGCATATACCTATATTATTATTATATTATGTTTCATAGTGTTGAATGGTTGAGGTGTGCCATGTCATTAAGCACTTTGGCAAATCCAGGAAGTCAAATAAGTGGTGCATTGAGTTCTTGCCTTGAAAGATGTTAATGTACTTATCAAGTACTTCACTTGTCTGCTCTTCCAGCCTCCTCCCAAAAGACCTCTTGCATATGCGAACCAGAATGAAACCGATGAAGAGAGACAGTTTCGCAGGGTGTTTAAACAACTTGCAGGGGATGTGAGTACACCTGCCATGGCCACAGACCTTTTATCTGTTCTTTCCAATGTTGTTTTTAATTTCCATTTTATTGCAGTGTCTGTGATGCCGTTTAAACAGTCTGTGTTCAGTCAGGAGCCTAATTCACTTTTAGGAAGTTTCTATGTTCATCATTCTCTTTTTTGGGGAAATTAAATTTCCTCTTCTATAACCTGGGTCTTAGTGTACACTCCCGTAACCCCTCAAATGATCCCTACACCTGCATACAAAGGTCTATCAAGGGATTTGAGTCTGACTACAATACCTACAATACTACAATACAATACAGTTTTTCCAAATCAGACACTTGAACGGTTTCATCAGATGTTCTGGTTTCAAACCAGAAACTTCCACAAATTCCACAGGCATTGCCTACATTCCATCACATCGCTCCACCCAGCAAGGCTTTCCATCTGTTTTCAGAACAGTTTATTGCCATGATACAGGCTTGTATATATTATTCAGAGTTACTGATCTTCAAACTGACATGGGTGTGGTTAAACCAAGCTAAACTAGTCCAGGGGCAAGAAGTATGACTGGATCTTCCTCTTTTTCACATTCCTGCCATTGTGAAGTAGACTGTCCCGATGGGTTTGGTTTGTGTTGAGTCATAGATGGGCGTGGAAGCCTGATTTACTGGAGTATTGGATTCATTAGATGCAGGAGTGCTCTTTAAAGTTAGAGAGAGCACTCTTTCCTTTTTACGCTTTTAGAGAGATCGTGTAAGTGATTTTTCCTATCACACAATGGTTTGCTCTATTAAATAAAACTGTGGTTCTCAACCGTTTTGACACTGAAGGCAAAATTGTACCCAATACCATTGTCTAACAATTTTAATTATTTGGAATATTTCTACTGTAATTATGACAATACTTCTACAAAACTTCATTAACATAAATTGACTGAAATTAAACTCCATTCATTTTGCGATTCTATAAGATTTCACATTTAGATTCTGTATGTTTTTCAATAAAAACAACAATTATTGAGGGTATAATAATACTTTACATCTTGTTTTGTGGGTGTGTTTTTAGCATTTTAATTATGTGTTAATTAATTTATTAAATTAACTACAGTTATGAAAAATTTATTCCTACCAGGAATAAATTTATCTGGACAGCTAAAAGACTGACAATATTCAAGAAACAAATCTCTTCCATGAGCACTTAACTGCATCCTGCAGAGGAAAAAAAAAAATTTGGTATCACTTTAGAATAGGGAACACTTATTCACTATTAACTACGACTTTTCCCTCAATAAATTCCTAATTTGCTGCTTATTAATAGTTAGTAAGTTAGTTAAGTTTAGGTATTGGGCAGGATTAGGGATGTAGAATAAGGTCTTGTAGAATAAAGTATTAATATGTGCTTAATTAATTACTACTAATAAATGACTAATATTCTAGTAATATGCATGCTAATAAGCAACTAGTTAAGAGACCCTAAAATAAAGTGTTACCAAAAATTATTGTTTTATACTTGTACTCTTCTGGAAAATGTTTGAAACTTTGAATTGCTTGCATTTCTCAGGTTATTGCCTCCTTATGATAAATCACATGTTGTGTTCCTCATTCGTAAGCATATGCTAAATGTATAATCGTAAATTAAGTTAAGTCATCCCCTGTCCCTGCCGTCCTGGTTTGAGAACTACTGATATAAAATACATATTTTACATGCAAGTTCATGTTCTGTCTCTGTTTTAGACATTGCTAGTCTCTGTAAATGATTTTAAAATGAAATTGTTCTGACATCTTTCATTCATTTACTCTCATCATAGGACATGGAAGTGAGCCCCAATGAACTGATGAACATGCTTAATAAGATTATTTCCAAATGTGAGTTTCTTTAACTAACACACACACACACTCACACACACATATATATACAGTGGGTACGGAAAGTATTCAGACCCCCTTAAATTTTTCACTCTTTGTTATATTGCAGCCATTTGCTAAAATCATTTAAGTTCATTTTTTTCCTCATTAATGTACACACAGCACCCCATATTGACAGAGAAACACAGAATTGTTGACATTTTTGCAGATTTATTAAAAAAGAAAAACTGAAATATCACATGGTCCTAAGTATTCAGACCCTTAGCTCAGTATTTAGTAGAAGCACCCTTGTGATCTAATACAGCCATGAGTCTTTTTGGGAAAGATGCAACAAGTTTTTCACACCTGGATTTGGGGATCCTCTGCCATTCATCCTTGCAGATCCTCTCCAGTTCTGTCAGGTTGGATGGTAAACGTTGGTGGACAGCCATTTTTAGGTCTCTCCAGAGATGCTCAATTGGGTTTAAGTCAGGGCTCTGGCTGGGCCATTCAAGAACAGTCACAGAGTTGTTGTGAAGCCACTCCTTCGTTATTTTAGCTGTGTGCTTAGGGTCATTGTCTTGTTGGAAGGTAAACCTTCAGCCCAATCTGAGGTCCTGAGCACTCTGGAAAAGTTTTCGTCCAGGATATCCCTGTACTAATTCATCTTTCCCTCGATTGCAACCAATCCTCCTGTCCCTGCAGCTGAAAAACACCCCCACAGCATGATGCTGCCACCACCATGCTTCACTGTTGGGACTGTATTGGACAGGTGATGAGCAGTGCCTGGTTTTCTCCACACATACCGCTTAGAATTAAGGCCAAAAAGTTCTATCTTGGTCTCATCAGACCACAGAATCTTATTTCTCACCATCTTGGGAGTCCTTCAGGTGTTTTTTAGCCTTGCAATGAGGAGAGGCTTCCGTCGGGCCACTAAAGCCCGACTGGTGGAGGGCTGCAGTGAATGGTTGACTTTCTACAACTTTCTCCCATCTCCCGACTGCATCTCTGGAGCTCAGCACAGTGATCTTTGGGTTCTTCTTTACCTCTCTCACCAAGGCTCTTCTCCCCCGATAGCTCAGTTTGGCCGGACGGCCAGCTCTAGGAAGGGTTCTGGTCGTCCCAAACGTCTTCCATTTAAGGATTATGGAGCCACTGTGTTAGGAACCTTAAGTGCAGCAGCAGAAAGCAGAAATTTTTTTGGAACCTTGGCCAGATCTGTGCCTTGCCACAATTCTGTCTCTGAGTCTTCAGGCAGTTCCTTTGACCTCATGATTATCATTTGCTCTGACATGCACTGTGAGCTGTGAGGTCTAATATAGACGGTGTGTGGCTTTCCTAAGCAAGTCCAATCAGTATAATCAAACACAGCTGGACTCAAATGAAGGTGTAGAACCATCTCAAGGATGATCAGAAGAAATGGACAGCACCTGAGTTAAATATATGAGTGTCACAGCAAAGGGTCTGAATACTTAGGACCATGTGATATTTCAGTTTTTCTTTTTTAATAAATCTGCAAAAATGTCAACAATTCTGTGTTTTTCTGTCAAAATGGGGTGCTCTGTGTACATTAATGAGGGAAAAAAATGAACTTAAATGATTTTAGCAAATGGCTGCAATATAACAAAGATGGAAAATTTTAAGGGGGTCTGAAATATTCGTACCAACTGTATAATATATATATATCACAAAATGAGCATTATGTAAAAGATTCTAATAAGATGATCCCTTATTTTTACCTGTAGATGGTGACCTGAAGACAGATGGTTTCACTATTGAGTCCTGCAGAAGCATGGTGGCAGTAATGGATGTATCCTTCAATATAAAAATGACTCCATCTGAAATGATTAACAGATAGGGGCTGAGTATAACATTTTGTGAATAACTGCACATACTGTACGTCGGTTTAGCCTGAACGGTCTGCTCTCAGAGTGACAGCACTGGAAAACTGGGATTTGAGGAATTCAAGTATCTTTGGAATAACATCAAAAGATGGCAGGTACAAACACGGTTAATTTTATTATTCATTTATTTTTTATTACTATTTCATCTCTGTATCTGATTTGAAGCGGGCAGAATGCTAGAGCTAATGAGCTGTAACTGATGAAAATAACCGTCATTTTTACCCTTCCGATTGCACTGCTAACATCGTAAACGGCTTTAAACTGTCAATGTTGGCAAATGACCATGGAATAAGCAAGATAATCAACGGCTTGCCGTGCATTAAAGGATTTTAAATGTGGTTCTTGGCCTCCACGTCGTGTATTTAAAATCCTTTAATGCACGGCAAGCCGTTGATTATCCCTTACTTATTTTATATTATACAAAATTAATGTTTGGGGGAGTATTTTGTCTTACAAAACTTTGATGTGCATCATGATTCATTTATTTATTTAATTGCTTTAGTAGTGAGTTTGCAACTTAGTATATTTAGCTTTCTGATGCATCCAACAGATTTCCCTTCACTGTCATAAATGTTTCTGAGCAATCTGTTTTTGTTAATACCAGGGCATTTACAAGAATTTTGATGCCGATCACTCTGGTGTGATTGGGCCTAATGAGCTACCTGGAGCTTTCAAAGCAGCAGGTGAGTAGTGTTGTCAGAACTGAAGTGGTTCACTTTTTGTTGCCATTTTTAAAAGGCATGCTGAAGTCCTCTATGTGCTTTTTTTCAGTATTGTGAAAAAATGATCGTATTTCTTCCAGTCATTATTCAGTCAACAAGTCAGATTGGAATAGAATAATATAGTTTGTTGGGTCTAATTTGTAATTTCTCTTCCCTCCTTCAGGGTTCCCACTCAATGACCAGCTTTTCCAGTTGATCATCCGGCGATATAGTGATGAAAATGGCAACATGGATTTCGACAATTACATTGGGTGTCTTGTGCGCCTGGATGCTATGTGTCGTACGTTGACCGATTGTTTTGCTCTTTATTCTTTCATCATAGGCTCGGTATTTTTTAGTTTCAGCATGAATTGCCTTGCTAATATTGTTGTTGTTGTTTTAGGTGCCTTCAAGACACTTGATAAAGACAACAATGACACCATTAAAGTTGACGTTCAAGAGGTACTGTATGTGAAGTATAATTAAAGAACACAAAGAAACAACATCTCTTAAATTAGCTCCTATATAACATTTTTGTATTTTGCTTACAGTGGTTGCAGCTGACTATGTACTCCTGAATGAAGAAGAATATTCTTCACCATCTTGATTATGTTCTGTCAGTTCCTCTTTGTGGCCTGTCATTATCAAATGTCTCTCTGTTTTAATAACTGACATAATTATATGTTTCATTGTTAGCTATGACAGCAAGATCATACTGTGCCTTTACACTAGGTGGCAGCTATGTTGCAACGCTTGCTTGCATTTTTAGAGGTTGGTTTATGCCATATTTCCATATTTTATTCCATTTGTGCCCTTTTCATTTATTCCATGACTGTTATTTTATCATTTACAAAGAGCATTCAACTATAGATTAGAAACCATGTTCAGAATAGAATAGTTTTAGAATAGATGATTACTATAGCTATTAAGAACATTACAGAGCCATATGATTTAATCACTGAAAATATGAATCCGCTGTCGGTTTTGCTGTTATTATGCTCAAATAAACGTTATTTGTTTTGGACATACAAGTGCAGATCTCCACTCATTACGTTTGCAAACACCGGTTGCTCTGAGCAACGCAAGTCCGCATCAGGGGGTGAAATAGAAAATGACTGGCAGTTGCAAGAGCCAATTAAAATCCCCAGCGCAAGATAAATGATTACAATAACAGCCAATAGGTATCACAAAGGGGCGGGGCCTCGGAGTTACCTGTGATGAAGACAACTGGCTGCTCCCGCTGAGTAGATGTAGATGATGCTGAAATCAGACCGCCGAGCAAACACAGGTGTTGAGCGCGAGTGGGTGAACAAAACGGCTTTGTCATAATTGCGCCATCCTCAGGGAAAATAACGCTTAAGCGTGTAACTGGTGTCATACGGTAAGCTGTTTATCTTTTTTTTATCTCGTTGAAAAAATAAACTTTAGATATTTTTTGTTACTAACTTACTGAAAAGTATATCAGAGAATATGACGTCTGTTAATGCTGTTGTGTTGGGATATTATTCTTTTTTTTTTATAGTTTATTCTGATATGATTAAGTTACTAAGGTTGTTAGGTTGTTGTTACTAAGGTTGAGAGCTTTATTCATGTAATATAGATGGGAAGGCAAATAATAACATAATCATCAGAGATTTTGCCTCATGTGATTTGGTTTAAGATTAATTCCACTATATATGTATATATATATATATATAACACACACATCATTTTACAATGTATTATATAAATACAAAAAAGGAGTAAATCAAATGTTTCATTTGATCAGATTATTATTATTCAATATTATTACAGCTCATAAGGTCAAATTTTGCTTTTACTATTTTGCTCTTGTTGTTGGACTTACAAGGAAATTTCGAAAGAAACTAGTATTTTCTGCTTTGATTGTCTACTGTCCATTGCGCTATATAAGTTCATCATTCATTCATCATTTCATTCATTCATTCATTGTGTTTGGACAAGGGTCTCTCACCAATGAGCAAATGAAATCCCCTCTTAAGCCCATGTCCACCTGTGGTTTAAAACCCACGGGCAAATCAGTGCAATACATTATACAGTATGCAATATACAGGGAATGCAATATGATGAATAAATGTACCCTTTTTAAGAGACTCATTTGATATTTTCAGGCATTAAATGTTGACGATTATCAGTCAAGATTTCTTCTGCCTTCCTGGTATAATGCAAATCAAATCAAATAACAGTAAATGGGTTGTAGACTAATAATAATCAAAACATAAAAAGAGTAATGTAAAGTTTATAAAGCCCATCATAAATTGGTGCAATAAATTCCACTCAATTTAGGCTAATGGATCTAACATGAATCTCAATAAAAAAACTTCATTAACAATTTGTCTGCATTAACTGTTGTGGCAAACTGTTGGTTGCTCTTACTCCGCCCTTCCTAACTAGAGTGCACAAGCCAGAGTGCACTAGAATTCACTAGTGAGAGAACACCAGGTGAAGGTAGTTAAGTTAATCTATTAATTAGCAGGGTAGAACAGACTTTATGTAGAGTAGCAGTGGTTTGAACAAGGAAAACGATTCCTTTTTTTTTTGCAGAGTTAAGCTACTACAACAGACTGAAGAAGCAGCCGGTGAGCTTTAATATTTTGTTATTTTTGTACTTGGGTTGTTTTGTTGAATTGTGTTGTATCTGAATATTATTGTTTTTTTGTATTAGTTTGGTTTGTGAATTAGGTCTGGTTTTCTATATAGGGAGTATATTTAAATTTAAAAGTTGTAAAAAGGATGTTTAAAATCATTTATTTAAAAAGTAGTGTTTGGTATGTAAAAGTATATAAACGGTTAAATATCTGTTGTCTACTTGTATGATATTCTTTGTTAATATAAAAAAGGAACATTTTTGTATGCAAGTTTTGCTTGGTATTTTTGATTCGATTTGTTCGTGCTCTTACAATGGTGTTTGTATTTGTCTAAAGGTTTTTCACCTGCTTGGCTAATGACTGGCTGATTGATCACTGCATCAAAAAAAATCTGACAAATAAAAGAAAGCAAGTATGGTCAATGAGTGGAGTCCGGTGGAATTCTTGTAGTGGGCTGTCTTATCAAGTGGGAGAATCTGCACATTGAAACTTTGTAAATGGTGAAACCACTTGACAGTGAAAAACCGCTGTGGAGACTGGAAAAGAGACCAGAACAGCAACCGGCTAAGCCTGAAAAGCCAGAAACCTGGTAAGACACTGAAATAAAGGAGTGTAAACCATCCCTTGACCTGTATCCTGCTGGAATAGAGGATGGCCGACTCAAAGTCATTGGAGCAGCTTAAAGCCAATAGAACAACAGCAAAATGCCAATTCTCCCGGCTGGCCAATAATGTTGTTAGGATGTGCAAAGTACTGTCTGAAGAGGAGCTCAGAGACGGTTTAAAAAAACTCACAATTGAGGCCAACAAAGTCATAGAGGCAAATGATGATGTGGAGGCCCAGTATCTTGCAGAAGTGGAGTTGGATGCAGACGTTCCTGTGTTGAATGAGCAGCAGAAGGCTGATATACAAAAAACTGCAGGTGAGTGTGAGATGAAACTAAAGGAGCTGAGAGACCTCATCCAGGGGACACTTTGGACCAGCTTTGGAGAAGAGGAGCTAATTATGGTGGTAAAGGCTGCAGAGAATGAAGCAGAGCGTGTGTCATCCATCAAACCCAGTGGGAAGAAAGAGGCCTTTGACTTCATGCTCGACCATCTAGAAAGACTTGTTAAAACGGCAAAGAAGTTGCATACGCAGTGGAAATGCTGGGCCCCTACCACTGAGCAGAAAGACTTCCAGTGTCGCATACGAGGACTTGAGCAGGTCTTTCTCATGGTAACTTTGAGAAAAGTAGATTTTATTCAAGCAAAAGCCATAGAAGATGCCGAAAGAGTGGTGACTGAAGCTTCCACTTCCATAAGCTACTCGACACCAGCCATTAAACTAAAGCCAATCTCCCTTCCTAAGTTTACTGGCATCAGGCGTGACTTTCACCGATGGAGAAGAGATTGGGAAACCCTTCAGAGACAAGGGGAGCCAACTGGGTCGAAAAGTAAAAAAAGTTCCAGCTACTTGACAGCCTGGATGACAAAATTACAAGAGATCTTCGCTTGATGTCCTATAATACAGCAGATGATATCTTCCGCATTTTGGAGAATCGTTTTGGAAGCCAAACTGCCATCGCCATTGTGGTAGTCAAGGAGCTCCAGAGGCTTCCAGCTGTTAAAGGCCACCAGCCAAAGAAAATCGTTGAGCTCATCCAAACTGTCGAGAAGGCCCTTCATGATCTTCGTGACCTTGGTGACATAGACGCTATAAAGAACCCATTAGTGACTAAGTCAATTGAAGGTAAACTTCCTGATGCACTGAAGAAAGAGTGGCTTCTTTATGCAGCTGAGAAGAGCACCGCTGTGGTTCCAGACAAGCGCTTTGACAGTCTTTTAGCTTTTCTTAAGAGTCAGGAAAACATCTATGAGCAGTTGGATCAGTTGAGGGATGAGGATCCACCTAGGAGAGAGACCAAGATTGAGCCAAGGCAAGCGAGAACCAGAGCCTTAAACCAGTCAAGTAGTCATCCTTCAGGTTGTGTTGTCTGTGGAGACCATAAGCATAAGAGAAAGTTGTACTTTTGTAAAAAGTTTCGAATGCTCAAGCTCACAGAGAAGAACGATGCGGTAAGAAAATTGGGAGGCTGTAGGAAATGTCTGGAAGTTCATGAGGTGGATGACCACTGCAAAACTTCATTCCTGTGTAAAAGTCCAGAGTGTAAAGATCAGCGAGTTACAGACCACCACTATTACTTGTGCCCCAATGCTGAAGCGGTTAGACGTAACATGGCCCAAAAGAAAAGCAGAGTCAGTATAGTGGGAGGTGAAGACAAAAGGGATTATACAGCGGCTCAAGATGAATTCTTTAGGAAACTCTCACCTGAATTAGCCCAGCAGTGCCGAGATCCTTTCTGCAATACAGTGTCCAGGACCTCTCATACTGTAAAAAGTCAATCAAGCCTTCTAGAGGAAAATGCCTTAGTTGAGTGGCCTGTCATCATGATGATTCTGGAGGTTACAGCTAATGCTGGACAAAAGATTGGTACCCTTATTGACCTAGCTTCAGATACAAACTATATCACTCATGAAGCAGCTGACCAACTTAATCTCAGAGGCGAAGACATCACACTTGTGGTCCATGGTGTCGGAGGCATGAAAGTCCTTGTGAAAACAATGCGTTACCTGCTGAAGATCCGAGTCAGGACTCCAAGAGGTACTCTTAGGTCCCACCAATTGATCTCCTATGGTCTGGACAAAATTGCAGAGGTTCATAGACATGTAACAGCAAATCAACTGCAAACATTCTTTCCAGATGTTCCTCTCAGTGAATTGGTGAGGCCAAGAGAGATCCATCTCTTAATAAGCCACAAGGAAGGTCAGCTAGCTCCTCAGAGAGCCCGCATTGTGGGAGACCTCGTGCTATGGGATGGGCCATTAGGAAAGACGGTTGCTGGTACCCATCCTGAGCTGTTTGAAGAGATTGCAGTTTCAGCCCATATGTCCAGAACACATTTTGCAAGGTCCATGAGGACTGCTGTTGTGAAGTATGAAGAACTTACCTGTGTATCCCCTATTTATCCTCCACCAATTCAGCAGGCCTCATTAGCCATCCAACCTCAACAGTTTAGTTCTGCAGCTACTACTCGTGACTTCCTTGAGTGGTGGAGATGGGATAGTATTGGTGCTGCTTGTGAGCCAAGATGTGGAGGCTGTCGTTGTGGAAATTGCCAGCCAGGTGGCAAAGAGATGACCCTTGCTGAAGAAAGAGAGTTGGAAGTGGTGAGGAGTGGGCTTGTATATGCACTTGCCGATGACCACAGTGAATGGCCCCACTGGCATGCCAGATATCCCTGGATAGAAGATCCAGCCACATTGCCAAATAACAGAAAGGCAGTTGAGAGCACCTTGAGGACCGAGAGACAGCTGGCCAAGGAGTTGGAATAGAAAGCTGCTTATGCCGCTCAGGTCCACGACATGGTCAATCGCCGGGCCGCACTTGGACTGGACCGGTTTGGTACATCAGCCATCTCATCGCTCCAAATCCACATTCTGTCACGACTCCAGTAAGATTAGTCTGGAACAGCAGCCAAAAGTTGAGGCCTGAATCTCAATGACCTCCTGCTGAAGGGTCCTGATGTTCTAAATCCAATTCGTGCTGTGCTTCTAAGGTTCCGGAGGGGTGCCTTCGCTGCTCTGGGAGATATCAAGAAAATGTATAACTCAGTTTGGCTTGAAGACCGAGAAGTACATCTACACAGGTTCTTGTGGCGTGACTCCGAAGAGGAAGAACTGGGCGAGTATGCTATCACTAGGGTCAACATTGGGGATAAGCCAGCAGGTTGTATTGCTCAGCTCGCCATGAGAGAGTCAGCTAATCTTCCCCAGTTTAGCCACTTTAGAGAAGAGCGTCGAGTGTTATATGAAGACAGTTATGTGGATGACATCTTGACTTCTCACAATAGTTTAGACCATCTCAAAATCATCACAGTAAATGTGGAGCAAATTCTAAAAGCAGGAGGGTTTGAGTTGAAGCCTTGGGTCTTCTCTGGCCAATGTAGGAAGAATGAGGCTGTTGGGAGACAGGAAGAGGAGGTAACTTCAAAGGCGGTGGTCTTACCAAACCAGCTCAAAGATGAGGACAACAAAGCTCTTGGCCTGGGCTACACCGTAGAGGATGACATGTTTCATGTCATGGTTGGAATAAACTTTTCAAAGAGAAAGAAAAAAATGAGACTTGGCCAGGACCTTGTGTTGGGACAAGTTAGAGCTCCGACGCCATACCCACTAACACGACGAGAGTTGCTCAGTCAAGTTTCTGGTCTGTATGACCCAGACAACACCCATAAAGCAGAGAGGAGCCATTTTGGTCCGAAGAGCATTTCAAGAGGCCAAACCTGGAGGTAGCACCATTAAAGAGACATGGGACCTTGCATTATCTGACAGACTTCGAGAAGATGCCATTGACCTTTTTGAAGATTGTTCAATTGAGCAAAGTTAGGTTTGCAAGGGCTTTAACTCCAGCAGGCATGTCTGCTGAACCTAATGCAATTACCTTCTCTGATGGCAGTGAACATGCCTATGGTGCTGTTCTGTATTTGTGGTGGCCCTCCGATCAAGGTTCAACAATGAGACTAGTGGAGTCTAAAGCCAAATTGACCCCCCTAGACCACAAGGGGGAGGTAGTCAAGGCAGAGTTGTGTGGGGCAGTCTTTGCTGCTCGTTTAAAGAAGTACTTTGAGCAACATGGCACAATTCAAGTTAAACAATGGTATCATTTCATCGACAGTCAGACAATCCTTGGTGCAATCCAGCGTGAGAGCTATGGTTTCCAGACTTTTTTCGCCAACAGGATTGGAGAGATCCAAGGCAGTACACGACTTCAGGACTGGTGGTGGGTCCCTGGACCACTGAATATCGCCGACATTATTACTCGAGGGGCTGGTCCAAAGCACTTGGAGGTAGATTCAGAGTGGCAGCAGGGGCCAAGGTTTCTGAATCTACCAGTCAATGAGTGGCCAATTAAATCTGCAAAAGATGTGACCGCAACTGCTCGAGAGAGCATTGGTAAGATGCAAAAGAAATCATTTAGTGCTGCCCTTACAAGAGCTCAAGGGAAAAAAGAACTGTCAGAGAAAGGACATCGAAGACCGCCAGCTGGTTTAGTTATCCAAAACCTGGTGGATGAAAAACGATTTAGCAATCTGACTTATTTGATCAAAACAGTTGCATGGATTTGGAGAGCAGCTAAAAAGTTTGCAGGACAAAGGAAGATGTTGGAAACCCTAAAGTGGGAGGCAGTTCCATCAAGAGGAGTTATCACTGTGACTGAACGTCAAGATGCCTTAAGAGATCTTTTCTTGGCTGCACAAAGTGGCGTGACCTTTCCAACCACTACTATAGATCGACTGGTCGTCTATAAAGAGCAAGAGTCTGGGCTGCTGGTTTGTGGTGGAAGAGTCCAGAGCTTCAAATAAGACAAAGTTGGTGTTCCTCTTCTACATTGCAGCGCAAGGATTTCAATATTGCTGGCTCATGAGGCTCACAATGAGGGTCATGAAGGAGTGGCTGCGACTTTAATGAAGATGAGGGGAACTGCGTGGGTCATTAAAGGAAGAAGAATTGCTAAAAAAGTTGTTGATAACTGCATAATTTGTAAGAGAGCCAGAAGATGTCAACAAGTAATGGGCAATTTGCCTCCAGAGAGGATTAGACCTGCAGCCCCGTTTGCGTTTACAGCTGTTGACCTGTTTGGACCCTATCAAGTCAAGGACGATGTGAAGAAGCGGGTCACAATGAAGGTTTGGGGAGTCGTCTTCTGCTGCATGGCCAGTAGGGCTATCCACACAGAGTTGGCCAACACCATGTCAACAGAGTTTCTTGATGGCATACCAGAGGTTCACTGCAATTCGAGGGCATCCTAAAAAGATCTGGTCTGACCCAGGCACCAACTTCATCGGTGCAAGATCTGTCCTGGAAGAACTATATAAGTTCCTGAATGATTTAGATAGGTCGATTGTGGAGGAAGCTTCGGCTCAAAATAGAACCGACTGGCAGTGGAAAATCCAACCAGCTGATTCGCCTCATCGGAATGGTGCTGCGGAAACTGCTGTTCGCATCGTGAAGAAGGCATTTCAGAGTCTGGGGAAAGAGTCAGGCCTCAGCTATAGTGAGCTCCAGACAACCCTTCAGATCGCTGCCAACCTTGCCAACGAACGTCCGATAGATGCCAGGGTGCAGAGCCCTGAAGACAGTGTGCAGTACATCACACCCAATATGCTTTTACTGGGACGAGCATCTTTGAGTGGCGATTTTAAAACATTTGACTTCATAAGCTACCCCTACAAAAGACTCCGGGAAATGCAGTGCCAGGTCAACAGGTTCTGGAGGTTTTGGAGCCAGCTCGCCGGTCCCAACTTGTTTGTGAGAAGCAAATGGCATACCTTACAAAGGAATGTTGCGGTTCGAGATATCGTTTGGGTGTGTGATCAGAATGCTTTGAGGGGCCAGTTTAAGCTTGGAAGAGTTGTAAATGTTAACCCAGACTCCAGAGGTGTCGTGCGGGATGTGAATGTCAAGATGGTTCCAAGCTACTGTGTCTCTGTGATGAAACCTGAGGTGAGACCTGTGAAATCTGCAGCATTCAATCATCCAACCTCTAAAGTCCAGAAGGACTTTCAGCCCATAATTCTGCACAGGGATGTTCGGCGCTTAGTTGTCCTGCTGCCAGTTGAAGACCAGACAGGAGGCTCAGGAAAAAGGCTCTGCCCAGGAAAGGGGTTTTAACCACAGGTTTGCCGTGAAGTTTTGCAATCTTTCCAGCTGTTCCAGTGGGAAGATTGAGTGGGAGGTGTTGTGGCAAACTGTTGGTTGCTCTTACTCCACCCTTCCTAACTAGAGTGCACAAGCCAGAGTGCACTAGAATTCACTAGTGAGAGAACACCAGGTGAAGGTAGTTAAGTTAATCTATTAATTAGCAGGGTAGAACAGACTTTATGTAGAGTAGCAGTGGTTTGAACAAGGAAAACGATTCCTTTTTTTGTGCAGAGTTAAGCTACTACAACAGACTGAAGAAGCAGCCGGTGAGCTTAATATTTTGTACTTGGGTTGTTTGTTCAATCATGTTGTATTTGAATATCATTAGTTTGGTTTGTGAAATAGGGCAGCGCTGGCGAACTCCGGTCCTGGAGAGCCGCAGCCCTGCAGGGTACAGCTATAACCAATAAAAACTCACCTGCCTGTAGCTTTCTAGTGATCTTGAAGACATTGATTAGCTTGTTCAGGTTTGTTTGATTAGGGTTGAAGCAAAGCTCTGCAGGGCTGCGGCTCGCCAGGACCGACGTTCGCCACCCCTGATATAGGGAGTATATTTAAATTTAAAAGTTGTAAAAAGGATGTTTAAAATCATTTATTTAAAAAGTAGTGTTTGGTATGTAAAAGTATATAAACGGTTAAATATTTGTTGTCTACTTGTATGATATTCTTTGTTAATTTAAAAAAGAACATTTTTGTATGCAAGTTTTGCTTGGTATTTTTGATTCTATTTGTTCGTGCTCTTACAATGGTGTTTGTATTTGTCTAAAGGTTTTTCACCTGCTTGGCTAATGACTGCTTGACTAATGACTGGCTGATTGATCACTGCATCAAAACAAATCTGACAAATAAAAGAAAGCAAGTATGGTCAATGAGTGGAGTCCGGTGGAATTCTTGTAGTGGGCTGTCTTATCAAGTGGGAGAATCTGCACATTGAAACTTTGTCATTTCAGTAGTTTACCCTTTATAAAAGTATTGTGGGTTTGATGCCATTTGTTTCTTCAAAAACATTATAAAAAAACAATTTTCAACTGTTTCAGAATCTGTATTAATGCATTTCATGATAACTTGCATTCTAAAATAATTATGAACCTGTGAACAACATTTACATTTGTTTTGAATTACTGACATAACTCTTCCACTGTCCTGAACCACAAGGATTATGAACTTTAATTAGTGTTCTGGTAAAGGTGAGAGCCCACCATTCTTGCTATTATAGATGTTACCCATATGCCATGACATGATTTTTGGTCCGCATATGATCAACCGTTTCTTACAAGCTGTACACCTGAATGATTCTATGGTGAACCAGACAATAGGTAGCTATAATTAAAACTAATAAAAATGAGAAAAGATTTGTGTGGAGTGGCGTGTGGGGGGATTTGATGTTCTACAGATATGTTTCCCTTAAAATCATAGGACTATAAATAAGTTTATGTATATTATGTAGATGAGTTTTTCTTCATCAGAACAGATTTGGAGCAATTTAGCATTACATCACTTGCTCCCCAATGGATCCTCTGCAGTGAATGGGTGCCGTCAGAATGAGAGTCCAAACAGCTGATTAAAAACCACAATAATTCACAAGTAATCACGACTCCAGTGCATGAATTAACATATTGTGAAGCGGAAAGCTGCATGTTTGTAAAAAAACAAATCCATCAAGACGTTTTTAGCTTCAAACCATTGCTTTTGGCTAAAATACAAGTCCATAATCCATAATATTGCTGCGCAAGTGATGTAATGCTAAATTTCTCCTAATCTGTTCCAATGAAGAATGAAAGTTGTTTACCTCTTGGATGAGGGTGAGTAATTTTTTTTCATTTTTGAGTGAACTATTCCTTTAATACAACATATATTTGTATATTTTCATTTTACATCTTTGGTTCATGTTCATATTTAAAGTTATTTGCCACTGAACATGAACATGTATCATGAAGATGCCTCAAAGGGTGCAAAATAATGCAGCCTCATTGCTTTTTCAAATGCCAACTGCTGTTTTTCTTTAGTCAAGAAATAAAGGTGTGCAAGACATTGTGACAGCTTAAACACACCCTCTAAACAATGTAAGCTCAAGGATTGGTTAAGGTTTGTCCAGATGTATAATTTTCCAGCCTAATGTTCAGGATGCATGCTGATTCCGAGATGCACCTAGCAATTAATTAATGATAGTTTTGGTGTTGCATGAGGGGGTCTGATTTTATGCAACACGTAAGCTGTGCCGTTTCTTCTCTGTTGTGCCAGACCAATTATTGCTGTCAATCTGAGGCATGCTGAGCTTATAAAACCTTTACTCTAAGAATAACCACATCCCTCGACCTGTCCTCCCCCTGCTGCAGTTCTCAGCTAGGATGGCTGCCGACTCCATGAGACCTGAAGTGGAGGAGCTGCAGAGGAGGGCCAATCAGGTGACAGATGAGGTAATGCTGCTAACAATCACCAAAGTAGCAAAGTTCAACGTTGATTTGCATTGATTTATGTGGATCTTCAGCTGGTGTGTGTTTTTCTGCCCTGTTTTGATGAGGCTGCTCATTAACAGGCCTAGTTCTGACATCAAACATTTTCCATTAAGGTTACTACAGGTCTTAGTTATTCCCATGGTACATAGCAACCAGGATGATGACGCTAAACACATTCTATATGCACCTGCAGCATTATTATGATTCCCACTGTGACGAAGTGAGGTAGATCGTAAATGAAGCCATTATTCATTGCCAGATCAGATTTTCCACTGGGTGTTACTTAATAGATAATGTACTGTCCGTCTGCAAAAATTAAATCCCAATGGGGTGATCTGGACCCTGACACAGAACACTTCTTACATGGCTTCTCACCAGATAAAAAAAACATGCACATGAAATAATCATTTTAAATTGTTTTTTAATTCTACCTGTGGGCCTATATTGTTGTCTTTTGTTAATTCTAAAAGTCCAATACAATGTACAAGACAATCAGCTTAGCTGAACACTACAACAATATTACAGTGAGTCCTCTGAGGTCATTTTCAATACAATTTATAACTATATTTTGTACTGAGTTTTAAATTATGTTCTTTAATGACCATCGTGTTTTGAAATTTTACCTCTGACAGTCCCTTGAGATCACCAGAAACATGAAGCTTCTGTTGGAGGAGGTGAGTGATTATTCATAACAGCATGCATATTATGTCTCATAATTGCAGTTACCTCATCCTGTTTTGTTGAACAGTTGTTGTGGATGATATCAAATCAGTTTGTATCTCAGTGGAAACTGCTTTGTCATCATGGGACAGATTCAGCCTGAGACCACAATGAAAACCTGTGTCCAGTTGCATAAACTTAGTCTCTGTGTTAAGACTGTGTCTTAAGAACTAATCTGACCAACTAGCAATCAGCAAAGGAGTAAACAGACTTGTTTTTCGGATTCAAATTAGTATAACTTTTTATATAACTGACTTAAAAAAGTTACAACTAGTCTTAAAGAATTTTTTTTTGTAAGACTATAAGCTTTTTTTATGCAACTGGATCTAATTTAAATCTGGAAATAAACAAAAAACAATTTAGGAGTTTTGAAACAGGGTTATTATAGTTAGCTAAAATGAAAACTAAAACCATAAACAGCCATTTTAACATTTTAACACAATATATAAAATATATTAAAGAAAAAACATAAACGCATAAACTTATTTTAGCTAGTTCCCAAGGCAACATTTCTTGTTTTCATTCAGTTTTTCTTGATGTACAAAAATAACTAAAACTAAAACTGAAAAATCGATTAATAAAAACGATACAGACATTTACAAAACACAAAAACTAATAAAAAGTGCAAAAACAACAACACTGCTAAAGCAAATTAAAACAAAAACAGAAAATACATAAATAAAACGAATAATAAAAATATAATTAAAATAAAAACAGTTACTATAGAATCTTAATCAAAGAGATGTAATGAAGAAGAAAGATTTATGATTCTGCAATATCACAAACTGTTGTGCTGATAATATAATTTGCATTGATTTGTTTTGAAGAAAAAATTCTAAATTCACTAGGAGTGGTCTCAAAGTTTTGTACCCCACTGTTCAAACAATCAAAATATCTTTCATTCTTTCATAAAGCATAATGTAAAATAAATGTGACCATGCAATTATTCTTTATTGTTGAGCAGCCCATTCTCTTAAATTGGCCTCTGGGCACAAACTGAAAATCATACAACAAAAGCACAATCACAAACACATTTCCCTTTTTTTTTTTCATTCATTCAACTGCAAGAAAATTCATGAATTGCCTACTAATGTGCACTCGTACATAACTTTTTTTTCAATTCTTCAACAGAGTAAAGATGCAGGAATCAAGACACTTGTTATGCTGGACGAGCAGGGAGGTAATGAATTATCTTCATACACTATAGTTAGAGATAAACTACAGCAGCTAAACAATCAACTAATTACTTGCAAATGCATCATTAGTTGTTCATTTATCCTGTTGCATCTGTATGACAGGTAGATATTGCACACGATGTGGTAGTAAACCGTGTGTTCTTCATCTTTTGCTATTTACTCGTCCTTTCAGTACGACATATATAAATACAGCCATGTATGATTCTGTTCATATGGAAATATGTACCCTCTATGTGTTTTTGTGTGCATGCTTGCATATTTCCCCTTTCAATTCCCCTTCCTCCTGCCTCCCATGCCCTCCCCCATCTCCCTTGCATGGGCAGAGCAACTGGACCGAATAGAAGAGGGCCTGGACCAGATCAACAAGGACATGAAGGAGGCTGAGAAAAATCTAACTGACATGGCCAGGTGTTGTGGTCTGTGCATCTGGCCATGTACAAAGTAGGTCTCCTCCCCAACACCTGAGCCATGGCTGCTTGGCGGTCAATGATGTCACTTCTCTGCCCATGCATCTGTCCCATTGGATAACCTGCCCTGCTTTGATGTTGCTACATGTTAGTCTTTTTTTGGCCGTTTTGTGAGCAAAGGTTCATGCAGTACCCCATGTGAACATTTTAAATAAACCTAAAAGTTGTGCAACTTGTGCTCACACAACAAAGGCAGTGTTTTAACTATGTAGATATTCATAACATCATTTTGTCATTTGTCTGTTTAGCTTGTCATTTGGAGCTAGATGTTTAGTCGCTTATGAGTGTGTGGCGCTTCTTGCTGAGAACTGTTCTGTTTTTTTTTTTTTTATCTCGTCTCCATGCTTTAACCCCTGAAACCTCCATACCCTGTGATCCCACCTTCCATCATCCAGAGCAACTTGAGCGGACTGAGGAAGGGCTGGACCACATTAACCAGGACATGAGGGAAGCTGAGAAAAACCTTACAGATCTGGGCAAATGCTGCGGTCTGTGCTCCTGTGATAAGTATGTGATGTTTGGAGGGGCTCGGCTTCTAGTGTACTTGCATGAAAACTTTGCATGCCTTGGTCATTTTGTGTGAACTCAGGAAATCACAGGAAACTGGTTGGATGTATTGTCTTTTTTATATTGTTCATATACACTCATAGTTTGGAATAATTAAGATTCAACATATTAGAATAATTTCTGAAGGATCATACACTGAAGACTGAAGTATTGGCTGCTGAAAATTCAGCTTTGCCAACACAGGAATATATTACATTTCAAAATAGATCAAAATAGAAAAAGGCTATTTTAAATTGTAATAATATTTCACAAAATTGCTGTTTTTACTACTGTATATTCTTGCTCCAAAAAAAAAAAAAATGGTAAGCCTGGTGAGCATAAAAGACTTCTTTCCAAACATTTGTAAAAATCTTAATTATTCCTAAACTGACTGGTAGTGTGTATAAATATAGATTGCTCTATATAAGAGTTGTTGTGAAAGGAACAATACCAGAGAAAGTTTTAAATGTCAAAATATGCACCCTCGATGGTCTTTAACATCGAACTCATGCAACTCATGACTTAAATTACATAACTAGAGTAAGACAGTCTCCAACCAAATCATGTGTACTGTGATTTTTTTTTTGTGTGGTTCATTCAAAACAGATGCAACACCAACATGTGTCTTCAGAGTCCGCGTTGAATCCTCAACGACAATTTAGGCAGTTACAGCTTAAATTTCAGTTTCTCAAGGTTTTAGTTATTAACAACTGGTATGACTAATCTTGTCAACTTTGTCTTTCTCATATGGCTTCTCTCAGACTAAAGGACTTCGGAGCAAGTGGGGCGTATAAGAAGGTTTGGGGTAATAATCAAGATGGGGTGGTGTCTAGCCAGCCCTCTTCTCGAGTTGTGGATGAAAGAGAGAAGATGACCATGAGCGGTGGATATATTAGAAGGTGCCAGAACTTTGGTTTCTCCTCCTTAAATGGGCTCTATTCAGATTTAAAATAAATAAATAATAATAATAAAAAACCTTTAATATTTTTTGGAGCTAGTATGCATTAATTGATCATATGCGACAGTATGCATTTATAATGTTACAAAATAATAAATCAAATAAATGCTGTTCTTTTGAACTTTACATTCATCAAAGAATATTTGACAGTTTCCACAAAAAATATTAAGCAGCACATTTGTTTTGAACATACACTCTTAAAAATAAAGGTGCTTCAAAAGGTTCTTCAAGCGATGCCATAGAAGAACCATTTTTGGTTCCACAAAGAACCATTCAGTCAAAGGTTCTTTAAAGAACCATCTCTTTCTTACCTTTTTATAATCTGAAGAACCTTCTTTTACCACAAAGAACCTTTTGTGAATCAGAAAGGTTCTTCAGATGTTAAAGGTTCTTTATGAAACCATTTAGACAAAAAGGTTCTTCTATGGCATCGTGAAGCACCTTTATTTTTAAGAGTGTATAGAATGAAGGTTCATGTGACCCTGAATTCTGCTAATGGATGCAAAAAATGTATCTTTGCTATCACAGGAATGAATTACTTAAAAAAAAAAAACTGTTGTTTTAATTTATGATATTTCATAACAGTATTTACAGTATTTTTGCTCAAATAGATGCATCCTTGGTGGGCAAAAAACATAAAAAAAAACAGTGTATAAACAATGGTTTCTGTTTGATAGAGTGACAAACGATGCAAGGGAGGATGAAATGGAGGAAAACTTGGCACAGGTCGGCAGTATCCTTGGCAACCTCAGAAGCATGGCACTTGACATGGGCAATGAAATCGACACTCAGAACGTCCAGATTGAACGCATACAGAGCAAGGTCAGTGTTTGGAAGGGGTTCAGAAACGTCTGTTCTACAAAGAGCAGCTGAACCTTTTTATATTAACTGTTTATTTTATTCTTTTTTTGCAGGCCATGGTCAATGAATCCCGCATCAATGAGGCCAATCAGAGGGCCACAAAGCTAATAGCAAGATAAAACCATGGGATTTTCCTTTGTCGAACACATTTACAGTCTTCTGTAGGAAAATGTGCGCACATATTGATACAAAATATTAAGTTGTTCTTTTAAATGACTATTTACAGAATTTGGATTATCGCCTACTGATATGTCAGTAAGTTATTAATATTATTATGTTCCAATAACATAGTTCTTCAATACGTTAAGGAAAAAGTTAAATGAATATTAATATATTGTCATCTAGTCTGTGCTGTAATTATTATGTATTGAACATAACAGCACTGCTATCTTCGTTTTTTAAGCCTGCAGAAAACTTTTCATGTGTGATAACACTATTCATAGTTTTCACGGGACAACATCCCCTTACACGAAAGCTCACCTGGAGGACAAAACAAGGCTTTTCTCCGCTGACTGCCAGTTATTTATAAGGTTTGCATTAAGTAGTAATGCAGTAAGACAGTGATATTTAAAGGCCAAATTCAGTACACACCTTATTAATGATACAGACTTTGCACAGGCAAGCAGATGAAACCACAATATAAACGCAATGCGCGAAGTTTCACATTAAATGTTTTCCCATAGAAAACCATTATAAAGAAAACACTCATATTGCGAGCTCATCTGCTTGCCTGTATAAAGCATGCATCATCAATAAAGTTTATACTGAATTTGATCTGTTAATATCACCGTTTTAAAGGCACTTTAAGTTTTTTCACATTAAACTTTTTAGTCAGTTTTTAATTGAAACACTGTGGCGGGTGTTTTATATGTATTGCAAATGGCCAAAACTTGCATTTTGTTCACATATCTTTGTTTTATCCTTTTGAGAGATTATCTAAATATTTGTGGATTGGAAACAAATGGAAAATTGACAGGCTTGTGCTGCAGTTCCCACGTGACTGAAAACTATGAATTCCGACAAAGCAGTGTCTTGAAGTTGTATTGGTAAATGTATTTTTTTTTTGTGTCTATTTTGAGTAGCTTTTAAAAAAAATAAATCCAGTTTAAAAGTTCAAGGGTGTGTTTTCATGATGGACATTTTTCCCTGCTATATATGGGCCACTTGCTTAGATTCTTTAAATACTCTTTCTTCTTTCATTATTTTATTTCGAAAATGATTTTTTTTTTCTGTGTTATTTATTTATTTAGTTTCAAACATATGCCTTTCTTCTGTGGAGCAAATGATGGTTTTAGTGGCAACCTCGGTCCCCATTCACTTTGAATCGGTCTTTTTCTATTCAATGAAACTGAAGGTTATTCAGTGTGGGGCATTCTCCTAACTAACTAAAAAAAGTCAGCCAATTGTGAGTCAAAAAAATATGAAAAAATGTTTTCATTTTTGGGTGAACTGTCCCTTTAAGCCTTGAGCCAAATCTCAACATAGCTTGTTTTTTCCCCCCCCGGACTCATGCGCGTATATTTGAGGAACTCACTGCACCCACCTAGCGGTTGCTACAGACAATGCAATGCCACTCCCCATGTCTGAGAGAGAGAACCTCAAAATGGTGGCGTGGCGTGTTATTGCAAGGCCACCTCATCACCAAACTGTGTAAATGATGGTAAACATTGAACAGATTCTCAAATATTTAATTTCATTTTGTTGCCGCACTATACGTCTGCTTCATATACGATACTCGAGGAGACATAACGACCTGTGGTCCACAGATACAGATCAAGAGCTGCAACACAATCCAATGTTTCAACTTCAATGGCATCAGTTGTGTAAAGGCCTAAATTAATCCCAGTACATGTCACTATGAAGAATAGCCCTTTATTTAGCAGATTATATCTAGCTGAATATTTCACAGCTGGGCATAACCAGAAAATAATTTATGCATTTTAGAAATTTCCTTGCCTTTTCATATTTTATTCATTTCAGACCAAGAAATCACTATTTTATTTTTTTCTGCTGGAACTCTGTATATAGTGTTGAAAGTTGCCAGATACCACAAAATAGCCGGTTGGACTGGGAAAAAAATGCGTACAAAACCCACAAATATTTGACGCGATGTATTCAACTTGTATGTATATAAAAGGCGACTTAAATTTACTTTAGTTTAATTGTAAGTTGAACATTTCCATGCTAAGACTGGGCCACAGGGTCTGCACTTGTAGTTAGAACTGCTTCCACACAGGCATAGGGAAGGATTACTATAGAATGTTGGCGAACTATCGCTGTGGAGGGGGAAAAACACGTAGAGCTGAGTCTGCGCGACGCAGGGGATCACTGCCTACGAAGTTTATCGGGCAAGACTACACCGACAAATCCTAGGACACATTCGGCCGCACTGTAGGTAAATACCACTCAATCTATCACTAATATCAGTAACGAGTACATTTATCGCAGTTTCGATTTGACTCCAAATTCGTTCGTAAATGCGTCTACGAAATGCGTGCGTAACGTTAATCCATTTTTCCTTCCCGGCAGGCTAACGACAACCAAAAATACGAATCTGTTTGGGTTTCCTGGCGGAATGTTTGCTGGTTGCGATTTCTGAATCTATCTTTCCGCGTTCGAGCGAATACTGTGCGCGAGATCTTTGAGGAATGGCAGATTTGGACGCTCGCGATATATGCTGTCTGCGCGTGATGGCGTTCGCTCGATTCTCTATGTTCCTATTGCTCTCTGACGATTAAGCAGGAAAACAACAAAGAAGCAGGAAGCATATGGGCACACCGGCGAGGCGGTGTGAGATCACGCCGCAATTAGTTGTAACAGTTAATTTAAAGTAAAAGGATCCTAGAAAACTATGATTCTATGCTTTGACCAAGTAATCTCTGTCTGTGCTTGTTCTGTCCTTTTAAAGCGCAGAACACGAGCAACATTAATCACATGATCATAATAAATCAGAGTATATAAATCAATATATGTATAGTATAGAAACGTGTTATATACAAAGCTAATTGTGTATATGTATAATAAAAATAAAGTGTTTCAAATCTTTTAAATAAAATTAATATTTTGACTCCGCGTTACAGAAGCTGAATATTAAGATGTTTTGGCACAGACCGTGTGTAAGAACAGGTTAGATGTGTTTAATTAGCGTTGTCACACGCGTTTTCTTTTTGCAAGGTAGGTTGAAGAGAATCGATTAGTTAAATGATGTTGAAAGCTTCTGGGTGAATAATAATTTTGATTTTAATTGTTGTTTTTTTATTGTTATTATTTCAGCCATATAGTTCATCAAGCCTCCTGGATGGATGCTGCCTAGAAGCCCTGTTTGATTTGGTTGTGATTCGTTTCGAAGAGCGGGGGAAGAAGGATGTCAGAATTCATGCCATACCCTTACAGAGGGCCAGGAGGTGCTTTGATGCGCTTTAAGAAAAGAAAGTCACGTTTCACATTCCAGGAGGTTGAACTGCTGCTCAGTGAGGTGCAGAAACAACGGCATATTCTAGTCGGTAAGACATACCTTGTTATTTTCATATCACATAATTCAGTAGGATCTGAAAACGCTCTGAAAGTATGTCAATTCTGCTTTGCATATGTGAAGGATAATAAACTCACTTGTCAACAGGAAAGTTCAACCGGGGCATTTCGAAGGATCTGAAAAACCGCACATGGGCGGCTCTGACGGCACGTATCAATGAGGTCAGTGAGTGTCACCGAGAAATTATTGAAGTTATCAAGAAATGGGCAGACCTCAAATGTGACACCAAGCGGAGGGTGGCCGCAATGAGGGCATCGGGAGCCACGGCCACCCAAATCGCACAAGAGCTGTCGCCTATAGAAACCATGGTGCACCAGATCCTTCAAATGTCTAACAGTAACAAAAATGTGAGCAATTTGGCGATTGATGACCAAATGGATGATGAAGACGAGGACGAGGACATTCCAGATCTCTCGGAGATGCCACACAGCTCCTCACACATGGCAAATGGCAGGCCTCATTCGTTTGGTTTGCCAATGCCACCTCCCTTCCACACTAGTATCCCAGAGCTTCCTGCTCACATGATGTTCAGCAGTGAGTTCCTTTTTTGTTTTATTTTCCAGTAAGTTTAGGTGATTCAGAATCATTACTGAGTGTTTGGTTTTTATTTGAATGTTTAAGATGTAATAAATTTGTTACTTTTTATGTATTGACCGATTCATCAGTGCCTCTAACAGATGTCCAGACTGACACATCAGAAAAGGAAGGTAAGAAATAATGCAGATACTTGACACACATTTTGATTCTCGGTCAATGGCATGTTTATTTTGTTTTGATCAACTTATTAAAAAATATATTTAAAAAAATCACTTTATTCATTAGGTGACGTGAATACACCTCTATGATGATGCATGTTCTTTTGTGTTGACGTACAAAAATGGCAGGGTTGATATTAAAAATCTTTATTTTGTGTTTGGCATAATAGATGAACATTACGTATTTGATTAAGTTATTATTTTTCATTAACTTTTTAATTAATATTTGAAAATATGATGTATTTGGCACAATAGATGATTGAAATTTTGTATTTGATTAGTATTCTTTTAATTTTTAATTAATTTATTTATTTATTTTTTACAAAAAATGTATTAATATTTGAAAAACTCTTAACCTTAATTATTTCATAAATATCTTTTTACCTTGAAAATATATACATGTATACCTTGAAAAACAACAAAACAAACATATATATATTTATTTATTTATTTTTAAGAAGTTTGACATTTTTATTTGATGGTTACACCAAGTGACATTTTTAGTTTTAGTTCATTTAAACTTGAATTGAAAATCATATTTTGTCCATTATTTTGGATACTCTTATTGTTAATTGACCATAACATTTTATATATCCATTTTATATAATAAACAACTTTTAAGTTTCTGGTTTTCAAATATGTGTTAAGTCCTGAATCAGGGCCGTCCTTAGGGGGGGTGCTACTGGTGCGTTCGCACCGGGCCCTGCGCTTGAGGGGGCACCGCGGCGAACGGACAGAGGGGGAAACTCCCACCCCCCTCGAAACGCGATTATGAATGGACCGAGGGGGGCCCCCACTCCCTACCTCGCACCGGGCCCCGCGTCAGCTAAGGACGGCCCTGGTCTGAATTAACATGTTTCTTATCCTTCCAGGCAGAAACATGCAGTTTATTCAACCAAGAAGCCAAGCAAACCAGAATCCTGTTGGTATTCCTGGATTCCTCAGCCGTCCTATTGCTGAGAAGAGCCAAGTTCGAGAGAAACCTAATCACAAAACATTTAATGGCCCCTCATCTGCCAGTATCCCAACATTTATTGCACCTTCTACAGCTGCCTCATCATCACGTTCAGCTCCTGCTCGGCTCCCTCCCCAACCTTCTCCTGTGGAGCCTAGCAGTCTGCAGGAACATTTATCCCAGAGTGCCTCGCTCAGCCTGCAGGAACAGCAGGCCACCACACTGCTGATAGGGTCGCTGTCTCGCTCACTGGAGTCGCTCGCGGAGTCTGTGCAGAGATTGGTCCACACCCAGCAGCAGTTTTCACGTGACACCTTACAACTGCAGCGTGACACACTCCATGTCCTGCGTGACTTCTCCACCAATGCCTTGACTCTCCTGCAGGACAAGGTCAATGGACATCCGTAGCTCCTGAACATGGCAATGTTATTGAAAGCTACATTTGGGAGCAAGTTACAAAAAACAGTGAATGCTGATAGCAAAGAAAAAATACAATAAGCTTGAGGATATATTGACACTAGAGTATATGGCAATCTTTAAATCTCAAATTTTGTTGTGTTATAGAGCTGACAGGACTAAAATATTTCCCTGTTTATAACAACATAACCAAAATAAGAAGCATTAGGAGCTGAAATAGGTTCTTTGTAGAGTTCCTTGTATTTACCAACTGAATATTTTCAGTAGATGGCTGGGTCTCATAGACTGTTTGGACCAATCGTGCACTATTATACAGGTAATTTAAATGGGCAAAAATGTATTTAAAAATAGACTGGTAATTTAAGATAATTATATTTGTGGTGCTTTTTAATATATTGCAAAGTGGCCATTAAATTGGCCGTTTTTAATTTATGTAATCTTATTTTTATTTGATTTTTCTTTATTTAGCTTTGTTATTCTGATGGTTCGCCATACTTTTAAATCAGTTTCTGGCTCAAGCACTGCTTAACAGACCTGCTGTAAATGTTTTCAATCTTTTAGCCAATGTGCATTATCTGTTTTTAGTTGTTTATCTTAACTTGAATTTCCAAAGACTCATTATTGTGTTTTATTTTTCCTCTAGATGTGATTTTAAATTCTGATTGAAGGCACATTATCTTAGCTGTAGCTCCTACGGACCTGTGTTTGATCTCCCAGAAATGAAAAGTCAGCACACTGTTAAAAAATGTCTCCTACTTTAAAACCCAATGTAAAGGATGAAAATAAAACATATAATTTGAAATAATACTGATTTTTACTTGAACTGTTTTGCTCAAAGGAATAGTTCACCCAGAAATGGGTGCTGACGATTTTCTCACCCTCAGGCTGTCCAAGATGTAGATTAGTTTGTTTCTTCATTGGAACAGATTTGGAGAAATTTAGCATTACATCACTTGCTCACCAGTGGATCCTCTGCAGTGAATGGGTGCCGTCATAATGAGAGCCCAAACAGCTGATAAATGCATCACAATAATCCACACACCACTCCAGTCCATCAATTCAGGTCTGAACTAATCTTTTAAGTGTGCTGTACCATATGTAATTTTATGTCTGTTCTATAGCACAGCAATCGTGGAAGTTTATAAAGAGAGAAAGATTTATATAATGGTTTGTCAACAGATGAGAAAAAAAAGAGTTGAAGTTGCTTATGAGATTGACAATGTTTATTCTTGAATTTGCACTCAACACTGAAGTTGCACATCTCTCACAAAAGGAATACAAAAATATCCACTAGATGCCAGTCTTGCACTTTTGTTTCCACGTGCAGAACAGGTTGCTCAAAAAACTAAATTTTTACAAACATAGTCACTTAATTTTATTAGATTCATCATTACTAGGAGGACTAAGTTTACTTCCTAAAAAATAAAATTCTAGTAAAATTCTACTAAACTACAAATGAACCAATAGAGCAACAAACAACATTTTAAAATGCAGTTAAACATATCAACTAAGTATTATTTATTAAAAGATACTATAGGACTATTAAGATGTTAAGGAAAGGCAATCCTGAATGAAACGCTGCCATCTTGTCTCCCCCAATAAATGGCTATTTTCTCATGATTTTCACAATACTCTTCCTCTGGTAGATGGTCTGCGGGATCCTCAGGTATTTTAAACAAAGATATGATGTTGGCAGAGAGAGAAATCTTTTAAAGTCTAGAATATATTATGCACTAAATATTTTCATGCACCTCATACAAATAGTTTGTCTTGTGTTATCTTAATTTTTTGCTGTGGTTTGAGGTTTGTCTGGATTTAACACGCAGTAACATTTAAACAAATGTATGAAAGAGCCAAACAACTGCATCATAAAAAGGGTTAACAGTCATAAAAAATAAAGTATGCACATAAAGTACCCTCACACAGGATGTCTAAAACTTTTGCATAATTTGTCCTTCACTTGGCCTAATAAGTCAATTTTAAAGAGCCATTATTTTCTAATTAAAAGCAGAGAATGGTGATTTATAAGAAGCATTGTGATGATTGGTGATTGGAGTTTCCAGCAACCCTGTAAGGTAATTCGTACATTTATTATAATTTATAGTTGGCATCAGTTGCATTGCAAATTTATACTGGTGATACATAATATATTAGTTGTATACTTACATATTTAGCTTTTCTTTCACCAGCCATCATGCCAGGCTCAGATGTTTGTATAATTCACATTTTGTCTTTAAAAATAAAAATGAAAATAAAATATAAACACACAAACTCATAATTAATTAACAGTGTATATATACAGCAGAGGCTCAAATGTACATCATTTTTTAATGCTGTTGCTAAGTTTGGGGTCAATTTTCAGATGACTTTTTTTTTTTTCAAAGAAATTAATACTTTTAATCATCAAGGATACAATAAAGTGAATTTACATTGTTACAAAAAACTATTTCAAATAAATTTTGTTCTTTTGGACTTTCTAGAATCCTGAAAAAATTTATCAGTTTCCACAAACATATTAGGCAGAACAAATGTTTTAACATTGATAATAATTTAAAATATTACATTTTTGCAGCAAATCAGCATATTAAGAGTGATTTTTGAAGGATCATGTGACACTGAAGACTGGAGTTATGGCTGCTGAACATTCAGCTTTGCATCACAGGAATTAATTACATTTTTAAATATAATTAATCAGAAAACACTTATTAAATTGTAATAACATTTCACAATATTACTGTTTTTACTGTCTTTTTAATCAAATAATTACAGCTTTGGTGAGCATAAAAGACTTCTTTCAAGGACATTTAAAAATCTAAACGACCCCAAACTTTTGAACAATAGTGTATTTATTTTGGAATAATAAATTACTAGTTTTACTAAAGTTTACTTAATTTAAAGTTTACTAAGTTTTCTAGTAAATGGTATAAATCAACAACAAGATTACTGTTCAGATTGTTTTTCAACTGAGGCTGCACAAGTTTAAAATATCACTATGTACAAAACAGTGACTTGTACCTCATGCCATTCGAGTGTCTTTACAGGAAGAGCCAGATGACAGAGCGGACAGGTGCTTATCTTATCCAGGTCAATGTTTCTGTCTTCTGTTTCTCTCTTCTTCTTTTGCAATGATGAGAAGGAGAAACCTGCAGCTCTGACGTTTCCAGGACTGGGGTTTTCATCCTCAGAGTCATCATCCTCAACATCTGCACAGTTTAAGGACTGCTTGCAAAGCAGCTAGTAAAAAAGAATAACAGAAAGATTTGGGGTGTTTAAAAAAGATTTTCATAATTATATATCATAACCCTTTTCTTTTTTATTGTCATATTTTACCTTGTGCTCCTTCAGAATGTCAGAGGGAATGTATTTCAGACAATTCTGACATTGCAGCATGGTCACCTCTGGAGATAACAGATATGCCAAATCAGTATTTTACAATCACAATTTGTCTGAATACCCTAAAATATGCAGAACTTGACAATATTAAGACCTATAACACCTCTATAATGTTTCAAACTGATCATGTCATTGACTAACCATCTGTGTCAGAAGTATCATCTTCAGCGACAAGGTCCTTTGACGTTGTGGGGGTGATAGTAGAGCAGATCGGAGCGTGATCAAGCTGCTCCATCAGTTTAACGTACCGGCCACAGTCAGAGCAGCGTTCTGTGCGACTCCCACAGGACACTTTGTGCACTTTTAGACTGCTCAGAGGAAGCTCAAGCTGACAAAACTCACAGATCTGAGGCCTCTCGGAGCACTCGTCTTTCTGTATACAAGGAGAGACAGAAACAACAAAGGAACAGAGCTGGGTAGATTACTTGAAAATTGTAATCCGTTACTGATTCCAAATTACATGACAAAAATTGTAGTTTGTAACGTAATCCATTACATTACACATTTCAGGTAATATAATCAGATTACTTTTAGATTACTTTTGACCTTACTCACTTATCACATTGATTTAAATAGGATAATCTTGTACCATATTGATATAAAATACAAAAAGAAAGAAAATATATTCCATTCGTTGAAATTAACAACATAAAAAAATAAAAAATTTTAAATTAACATGAAAAGAAATAAAACACTTCCTAAATTTTTATTTTATTTGTTTACCTGCATGTCATGTGACCATTAACCAAAGTCAGAGAACCTTGAACATGCAAATGTGATACTTAGTTATTACAAATGTATTAAAACATCTCAGGGGTACTTTAAGTAAATATATTAAACGAAGAAAAAAGTTTGGGAATGTCTGCATTGCATGTAAATAAGAAATGATGTGAGTTTGTGCATTTTAATGTGTTTGAAAGACAAATGCCTTCCAAAGACATTGAAATAGATGGTTAAATAACCTACAGAGTGATAATTCAGATCAATATTAATGTGTTCATCAGTAGTTGATGCAACGTTGAAACACCTGAAATGATTTTTGTAAATCCAGTGGTCAAATGCTGTGTAGCCACCTGACTAGTGACTGATCTCTGTGTGAATCGGTAGGATATTTTAGAAAGGAACATTAAAGGATGAAAAAGAGGAATTAGGAGAATTGATCAATTATGAATAATTTATTGCTATTGTATGAATAATATGTAATCATGTAATCCATAAAAAAGTAACTAGTCTGATTACGAGTGAAACTGTAAAATGTAATTTAATCTAATTACAAGGATTTAATTTTTGTAATCTGATTACGTAATCCAGATTACATGTAATCAGTTACTACCCAGCTCTGCAAAGGAATAAGGGTGAAAACAATCAGAGAGAGAGAGCAGCCTCAGACATAAAATTTTCACAGTGTGAGATTGAATATTCACCTCATGATCCAACAGATGCCTTCGCTCCTTCTTTTTATTGCACATCTTACATTTTACCTGTGAGGCATAATGAAAAATGAGACCACTGACATGGTCAGAGGGGGAGATTACAGTGCTGAGTAATAAGCAAGTCAAGTGGAAAATGTTTAGTGGGAAAATGCATCACAAATAATCTTTTGTGACATACAGGGCCAAGAGCCTGTAAAAAGCAACAAAAATCATAGTGTTAATCAGTGTTGAGTGGTTTGGTCGTGACCTCTGTGTGCTGTTCAGTTTTATGCTCCTCCAGTTGATCTCGAGGCACGGTTTCATCGCAGTCAGGGCATATACACAGAAACCTCTTACAGTGTGGTTCATGCAGGTCGTAGTTTGCCTTCGCCACCTCTTTATTGCTGCATGAAAACATTGGAGAGATTCTTTACAGAGACTGGAGAATGGAAAAGGTGTTATGACACTACACTGTTAATGGCACTTAAAGGAACAGTTCACCCAAAAATATAAATTCTGCTATTATTTACCCACCGGCATGCTGTTCCAAACATGTATGACTTTCTTTCTTCTCTGGAACACAAAATATTTTTGGAAGAATATCCTGGTCTTTTCCATATAATGAATTTGAATAGTGACTGATGTAAATAAAAATAATCAATAAAAATAATAATAATATATTTATAACCATAGATTTTCTCAATGGGGTCTTCGGGAGTTCATAATAGAAGCAGCGATTGTCTAATTCGTAAATTAATCATTCTTTTGAGAAAGATCTTTTAGATGAATTGCTTGATTAGTTCACAAAAAAAGGTTTCTCGTTTGCCAGTCAGAATGATCCGATTCTCCAGTTCAACACTGGGTTTCAATGACCCAGTCACAGGTTTAAGAGCTCACTAGAGGCAAAGAGTGGTAAAAAAAAAAACTAACATATATTGGCCTGTTTTCGCATAAAGCTATCATATCGTTTGAGGAGACTTGGAATATAGAGCAAGAGTCATATGGACTAGCTACTCCGCAAAAGGTCCAGTCCCCTTTTATATTCATTATATATTACTACCCTTACCAAAAAGTAGTGTACTTCAAGTTTATTTTATTAAGTATACTTAAGTAAAGTTCAAGTATATTTTTAAGTATACTTTATGTAGCAAGTATCCACATATCAGTGTACTAGTAGTATACTTGTAAGTGTACTATTCCAATACTCATAGGGACTAAATTGGCCCACTTTCTAGTAAATAAAAGTATACTTTTAAGTATAACAGTAGTAAACTTTAAGTACACAACTAGTTTACAACAATATTTTTAGCTTGTACTGCAACTATACTAAAAGTGAACTTATATGAATACTGATAGTTTTCTAATTAAATACTTGTAGTAGCATTTTTAGTACACTTTGAAGTATAGTCTCAGTAAACTACTAGTCTAGTAGTTTTATACTGCAAGTATACTCATAAGTTTTCTTTAAGTGAACTTTACATCATACTTTAAGTATACTACTATGTCCCTATTTAGGTATTAATTTGTATATATTTTGTATGAATATCTGAACATACAAAACACCAAAAGAAAGAACAGGGTATCTGCTTGTAAACAAAAATATTTGTATTCTAGCTTCATGCATTCTTTTTTAAAACACTTGAATGTGGGCGTTTCATAAAAAAATAAACAACATTTTGAACAAAAAGCTGAAAAAAGACTATTAATTGGATTCAGAATGATAATCAATATGTAGATGGAGTCGATCAACACCCCAAATCTTGACAGTCAGTATTACCTCTTCATTGGTAGATATTTTATTCCATAATGTTACATAGTTTTGATGTTGTTTTATGTCTGATGATCGTGTTAGATTACACGTGGAAGCATCTGTTGTTTCAGTTTCTACTTCACTTGTTTTTTTGGAAATTATGTACAGAAGATGTGTACTAGCGCCCCCTACAGTATAACAATGAAAACACGGATTCTAGGAACACAAGTATAGCTCAAATATATTTAGACTTTTTCTAAGTAGGCTATAAGTGAAATATACTTAAATGTAATTTTAAGAATATTTCTGAGAAGTACATAAAGCACATTTCTGAAAATTACATAAAATATAGACTGAAAGTATACTTTACTTATTTTTAGTTTAAAAGAAGTATACTAATAGCACACTTGAATAAACTTCTTTTTCGTAAGGGTAAGTAAAGGATAAAATCCAAAAAGTCAAAAAGTCAAATACACCTGCTGTGTTCCCCGAAGAAAGTCATAATGGTTTGAAAGGACATGCACGTGAGTAAATGATGCCAGGTATTTTGGTTGAACTATATTCCTATTTCCTATAGCCTATGTGAACAGCAAAACAGGCTAAATTAACAGCCCGAGTATAAACTATAAACTATAGTGTTGAAAAATGTCACTAATCAATCCTTCTCAATTTCAGTAATTCACCAAATGACCAAAGCTAGCAAAGTTCGTGTGTTGTTTCTCATAGTGTTAATTAAAATTCGCAATTTTAAATAAACGTAATCCGTCGCCATGTTACACAGCTGCTGCCATGGGAATAGTTTCACTTTGCTTAACTCACTTCATAGTTGTCGACAACATAACGAAATAGTCATTACTGTTGAGTATTGTTGAGTAGAATGTGTTTTTGTTTTCGATATTTTGTTGTTGATACAGTAGACAGACTGTGAATTGGCTGTGATCTCACATTCGTCGAACACTGTCATTTTTTTTACATAGGCTACGTTGGCAGTAAACATAAATATACGTTTTACCGAATCTCTGTGCGTTATACTTACAGTAACATTACATTATAAAAGACTCACCAGTGAGTACATAAAATGAGCTCTTCTTCGTCCATAGTTAGAGTGAGATGAGTGGGTTACTAACACTACTGTGTTGGGGTTGATAATTTCACTTATCCAGAACAGAAAGTGGAACCGAAACTTAACAGATATTGCTAAAAGTCTTATCTAACAATACGACATTTCCTTGTGTAGTGATGAAAAACAACCAATCAAGACTTCACTTGACATAAGGTGCACTGTATGTCTCCCCTAGTAAAAATGTTTACCATTAAGTACCAAAACGTGCTAATGTAACCCCAAAGTAATGGTAAACACGATCAGGTCGGCGCCACGGGGGGGGGGGGGGGGGGGGGTTGAGGGGACGGCCCACGGCAACATCGGTCACTATGCCCTCCACCTATGGTTGTCCGTCTCCGTAGCTGGGCGCCATAATTGTAGGTCGGTGAGGAAAGGTGTTAAATAAACCGATTAAAACGAAATATTTTCATTTCGTTTCTTTGTTCTTAGCAAAAAAAAAAAAATTTGTTTTTTCTTTCAGGTTATGCAGAGCGAAATAAGAATGGTGCTGCATTTAGAAATAATTCTTATTAACTTTGCTATTATTCTTGAATTTTCAAACTGGTAACACTTTGCAGTTTCGAATTATGCCTTTACTCTATGACCAAAAATGACGGAGTAGTGTATTTGATGTTTCAGCTGTTTGATCGCGCCGGCGCCTCACGCGCACGCTAAGCTACTGCGTTCATTGGAAACAGCGCATCCGTTCACCGTGCCGTTCGGAGTGAGACCCGCTCCACTGTGGCATATTTTTTCTCATTATGATATTTTTCCGTCGATACTGGAATGCGCTTGAACTACAAAACCTATTTTACCTAATAAGGCTAATAGTTTAGCTTCAGCTACATCTCGAATATGGACACATTTGGATTTGTGCCTGAGAGAAGTAAGCCCAACTTTAATTACATTTCTTTATAAATTAATTTGTTTTGGCATGCTTTGTCAATGAAAGTGTCAGTGTCATCAAGATGAAAAGTCCTGACACCATTGTTTATGAACAAGATAGTCAAATGGCTTTGTCATGTTTTCATTATGACAGTTTACTCTTTAAATGTTTTCCAATGCAAAAAAGTCAGATTTTGGTGACACTACCTGAAAATGCTCAAGACAGCACTATATACTATTTGCAGAGCCATTTGAAAAATACAGTAAAGTTACACATTATTGTATTTAGTGAGGTAACTGAGTACAAGACACTGAATGTGTATGTTTCACATTTTTACTGCATATGCTCTTTGCAATTCTAATTTGTTCACAGCATTGTGCAAAAGAAAAAATACACCCTTATTTACAACAAACATAAACTCCCTTTGGGTAGAGCTGTGCACAACATTGCAGTACATATTGGAGCTGAACATACAAGGTACTGTAATCATTCATGCACATCCAGACATTCCTCTGTCTGGCCACTTAATTTCATCTACATCACAGCGAATATCTTCTCTTGCAATGCAGCGAGGAAAGTATTTCCTCGAGTGGCGAATCCACCCTCTGCAGGACTCTGCTGTGATGTCATCACATGCTGCATCCATGGCCGCTAGCAGGGCCATTTGGGTATGTGGATGCCGGTCATATACCTTCCACCTCCAGGAGATGGAAGAAAAAAACTCCTCTATTGGATTTAGAAATGGTGAGTATGGAGGGAGATATGCCACCAGCATCCTATCATGTGCTGTAAACCACTGTCTGACGACATCTGAGTGGTGAAAACGCACATTATCCAAAACAACAACATGCTTGCTCAGATGGTCTCCAGTTAGACCCCTCTCATTCTCAGGGATTATGTCCCTATAAAGAGGGTCTAAAAAAAGTCAGCAGATGTTGTGTGTTATATGGACCAAGACGGGGGATATGGGTGAGGACGCCGTTTTCTGAGATGGCTGCACACAAAGTAATATTCCCTCCTCGTTGGCCTGGGACATCAATGGTTGCTCTCTGTCCAATGCGATTCCTTCCACATCTTCTACCTTTTGCCAGATTGAAACCCGCCTCATCAAGGTATATGAATGTGTGCAGCGGTTCCCTGCCCTCCAGCTCCAGTACATGCTTTATTACAGAAGAGGGAGTGAGAAAAACTATAACAACTTTTCCTGTGTAACAATGCATTTTGGACAACATATTGTACAGTATGCACTGTGAATACACATACACAGAACTGTCACGTAAGTGTAGTGCATGACACTACACAAAGTAAACAGTTTACAGCACTGAACATTAGAATATGCATAGAACACATACATGTTTTACCTGTACATACTGGTGACAAAGCTCCTTCACTCTGTCGCTGTTCCGTTCAAATGGCACATTGTACAATTGTTTCATGCGCATTTCATTCCTCCTGAGCACTCTGTCAATTGTAGCGACTGAAATAGATTAAATATTCCCAAAGATGTTGTCATCCTCTATAACAGCACTTTGTATCTCTCTCAACCTTATGGCATTGTTTGCAATAACCATTGCACAAATGGCTTCCTCTTGTTGCGGAGTAAAAAGGGGCCCTCTTCCACCTATGCAAGGTTGTCTTGCAATCCTGTGTGGTGCAGAGTAAAATTACAGTAAATATGGCAAATCTTTACTGTAACACTACTGTACATTACAATACACTAAATGTGTGATGCAGTAAAGCTGTACGTCTAAATGTAAAATGTACAGTGACAAGTTCTTGTCCCACTGCAAGCTTCATGTATGACACAATGACAGTAGTGCAGTGCAGATTGTTTAGTGCTGAATTACTGTCCATTCATACACACCTGTTCTCCCGACGAAATGTTTGAATAATTGAATTTACAGTGGTTCTCCCAACATTTGGCTGCACCCTTCGACCAGCCTCAGCCATTGTGAGGCCGTGATTGACAACATGATCCACAAATTGTAGCCCTGATTTCATCAGGGATCCACCTATGTACTTGGCCTCTTCTTCCTCTTCCCCTGTTTTGTCCCCTTCCCCTTCCTCCCCGCACCCTCACCCCTCTTCCACGAGGCTGACCTTCCATTTCTGTGTCACAGTATTGTAGAAATGGTACACACTATGTCCTGCTTGGTTCATATATGCTTGTAAAGTGGGGGTTTATGGGATTCAGCTCTGACAGTGATTGTAGAGAAGTGGCTTATCATTGGTTGCAACTAATGCTTCACACACCCCTTCTCATCAGTGAAAGTTGAGATTGACCTGAGAGAAATTGTTCAATTTAGGAGACATTTTCAGGAAAAAAAAGATTTAAAAAAATTTGTAAAATTTGCTTGACAGATTTTGACAACTAGTTCAACATTTTTGTATGTAATGACTCAAGCAATGAAATGAGGACTATTAGTTTTATATGGAATGACTATTCAGCATTCACAAGTATAGTTTATTTTGACTGACATGACATAAGCAAATTATAATGTTATAAAACAGCAGAGAGTTGTATGAAAGCAATTGATGCATGTCCAAAAGCATTTGCAATTTGTTCGAAGGAATGAGAAACTGCTACTATGATGTGCACAAATGACTAAATGTTGTGGAGGTTGAACTAACTTTTGTGCAAATGTAAATAGTGATGTGAGAAATGCACCAAAGTGACTGAGAAAAACTGTAACTGGCATTTAAACTATAAATTGTACTTTCCCGGAAGAAAAGAGTCTTATCATTACAATCGTGCATTGCCTAGTATGGATCAGTTCATGGTGTTCAGCTTTATGTCTTCTCTGCATGATTACTGCTCAGCTCACGTATGCTGTCACTTTAGTCAACCATTAGGAGTCTGACAGACTTCTGGATGGATGTCCCTTGTTGGCCCCATTAGCAGATACTCACTTATGTTGACTCTCCTGTTCAAGATTTTATTGAGCTGTTAGTTTTGAAAAAAATTTCTCAAAGTAATTGAACAAAGCTTTTGAATGAAGGCCTCCGAGACATCAGACATCAGCGGTTAATGGATGTTTGTCAGCAGAAACAGCACAGGAGCAGACAGCTGTGTCACGCCAGGGGAATCACAGTAATTTGAGTAACAGTCCCCACATTTGATGGCAATCTCTGCCGACAGGAAAGTTTACACAGACCAGTTCATTTCTCTAATTCCGCCTGAGTGGGTTATCTGTCGCCTGCAAACTCTGATCAGAATTGTGATCAGCATTAGCGCTGCCACAGCCAAATACATACAAGGGTAATCTGGCCTGATGTTGTTTTACATAAACAAGTGAGTTATTATAGTGAAAGATTGCACGCTGGAGGCCTGTTTTGTAACGGTTGTGTTTGCGCGCATGTCTCTTGTTATATAATATTAAAGGTTACAGTTCCTTGCTCCACCAGTCAGACCAGGCATAACATAACATTAAAAGAAAAAAATGCCTTTAATATGGTGCTAATATGACTACAGCCCATCTTATGCTGGGTTTGTTGGCATATAAATGTAAATTAAACTACATGGATTTCTTTTCAGAGAGAAGTCACACCTCTGGCAGGCTGTTAGGTGTTGCAGTGCCATATGCTCATTTTTAATTCCTGTGAACTAGTCAAATGATTGCAGGGAACAGAACGGGTTGATAAAATGCGAAACCTTATTTGAAAATATGGTCATTTTCGGATTAATGGCATATATACATATGTTCATCCAATTAAACCTTATGGCAGAACACCAAAGAACATTTCCAAAGAGTGTTACCAAGGCAACCCCAGAAAGTGCACCAATTAGAAGGCGCAATGGCTCTCAAACACTAAACTGTCAAGAGATTGAAAGAGATGGAGACAACAGCTCTAAACAAACAGACGAATGAAAAATCCAGGCAATGTTCAACAGGCTCTTTTAGTGGAAGACTGCATTAGCCACTACTTGAGGTTGTTGCTGAGCACAGTGGAAACGGTTTTCTTGCATTTGTAGTGACATTTCCACAAAACTCATCAGATATGTCATGTACCCCTTCGTATCTATGATGTACTGCTCGTGAATCCAGATTATTGATGTTCATCCAGTATATGTGTGAGTGAGAGTGTGTGTGAGTGGACATTGATCTGACTGGACACCAGTAGTGGCCGCCCGCATTGACCACATGCTGTTCTAATGGCCAGTGAGGCACATGTGTCTGCATGTGAAAAAACAACTGTGGAGTGGAATCTTCCTCTTTGAGCTGATTCTTGTTCTCATTGTGTTGCAAAGCTTACTGTGAGAACATGAGCTCTGAATTGTTTGTTTCCTTTGCTTATGTGTTGCAATCCAATGCAGTCTTTACACAGCAAAAGCATAAGCTTCATCTGAAGCTGCATTAACAGACTGTTTAATGCTGCAGAAAGGCAATGTTTTTTAAGTTGTCGCAAAATGTAATTATATTATCTCCCAGCTGTTTATGTAAGTATACAGACAGTATACTTGCGTAGGGTGATATATACTGTAGGCTACTATATAGTATATCTTAAATGCTTGATTGCTTGTATCTTCGCAAACTATATAAACTATATCATCATCCAGCTCTAATCTGATAAATGCGACTACATGATATGAAGATATTATAAACGTTAACATCATTATTTTCTGTAAAGATAGCTTTGAAACAATGTGAATTGTGAAAAGCGCTATACAAATAAACTTAAATTTAATTGAATATTGCAGTTGCAAAAATTATGTATAACATTGTAGTTTTCATAATCACAAATAAATAATATATATTTTATGATTTCATATTAAATTAAAATTACGTATATTCTGTTAAGGGTTGAGATGCACAATATAATAGTACCATATTTGTTATCAGCTGATATTAGATATTTTGCCTTAATTTTTTTGTTTTTGTATAGCCTACATGTTGGCCGACATTGAATATTTCATTGTGCATGCTAGTTTAAAGTTAATTCTTTAAAAACACTAATTTGGTAACACTATTAAATATAATCTTTAGCTAATCTGAAAATCAATATCCATTTTTCATATTGTACATTATAAATGTATGATGACTAAATTCACTTGTAGTGTTTAAAATGATTGATTTTAATTTGAGTGTTTTATTTCAATTGAATTAAAGCAAATATTACAGAATTTAATATCAGCCATGATAATTTAACATGATAAAATGACTACTAAAATGTAATATCAGTGATCCCTAATTTATACGGAACCGAAGCATCATCAGAGTTGCCTTTGATACTATGCCTTAAATCTGTCAAAGACATCATAAATCTGTAAATTCTGCATGCATGTAGATGGAACATTTCAACAGAGGTGCCTTTTGCCTGGGAGTTATTAATGCTTTATGCTTTTCCAACCTCATATGAGTGTGCCTGTGCCATAAATCTTCTGTAAGTATGGCTTTTGGGACTCTATTCAATTTAATGTCTGAGAAATTATCCGCACCCCCTCATAAGCCCATCACGTATTCAATGCCATAGCAACTACTACAACTAGCCTACTACCTGCATTCTTACACACATATACTCTCTCTCTCACGATTCACTCACATTCTCTCATCCTTTTCCCTCCCTCCACAATTTTGTTCTCCCTCTCTCTCTCTCTCTCCCTCTATTTCTCTGAGCGATTCTCTCTCCTCACTCGTGTTGAACCAGTCGTTTCATGCAGCACTGCTGTGTTTACTCAGTCCTGCGAGCCTCTGATGGCAGATTCAAGGTAAGGTGATGTTTTAATAGATATTCAAGTGCACGATGGACGAGAGAGTAAAACGTATTTCCTGGTGATGTTTGTCACACTAATGGACAGCAGTCAGCGTGTGGGTTTGAACAGGACCTGACTAAACTGTTGCTGTACATCTTGGGGTGTGTTTGTATTGAATCTGTTTTCTTAGCTGTTTTTGGGAGACATACATAATGGCCATGAGTTGCATCAGGGTCCCTAAACTAATTTGGAGTTTTAAACTTAAAAAAAGAACTTTAAAAAGTCCTAAAACCCAACCATGTGAAATTAAAACATACCAAGCTATCTAAATGAATAGCTTGTGTGTGTGTGTGTGTGTGTGTGTGTGTGTGTGTTGCATTTGTGACTCATTCCCTTAGTGTATGCCATTGTTTGTGGCAGCCAGAAGGAAATTTTCAGCACGATGGCTCAATTTTTAGACATAAATAAAGTATGTGGATGATGCACATGAGTCATTCTGCACGGGCTGTGTGGGATTTGGTAAACAGAGAGTGATCATAAATCATAAAGAGCCTTATATATTGATAAAATGAAAGGGACTGTCACAGAGATGTAGTGTTAGCATCATTCACACAAAGTTTAAATATATACACAGTCACATTTCCTTGTGGTTGTAGCAGGAAACGTAATATGATCTTGGGTTTAACATAACTGAACATTCTGCTGAACAACTGCGGCTATTATTGTAACCTGTAGCTTGAGCTGCTGTTGAGTGTAATTTTAGTTCGATTACTTGGCACATACATTAGAGTGGTAAATGGACCATATGTTCCTATCCTCTTCAGTGCAAGAGTGTCACGATGCACAGTTCACCTTTACCCCATACGTACGTCTTTTGTGCCGTCTGCTCTCTCTATTGTTCTCCTTTCTGTCCTTATCCTTGCATAATTATTGGGATACTCATCTGATCATTTCATCATCATCTCCATCCATTTTCTCACTTTCTCTCAAGTCTCTTTCGCTGTCTTCCCCCCCTGCGGTCTCTCATTAGTTTGCGGCGTACTTGCTCCACAGCTCATTTTCTCTGCTTCCTCCCCCTCCGTACCTCTGTTCTGTACCTGCCCTCTCTTGATTCGCTTAAGAGAATGAGTGATGAACAGAAACTTAAGTGGAGAATGAGTCCCTGTAGTGGCACGAGTGAAGGGCAATAATTCTCCTTCTCATCTCATCTCATCTCATCTCATCTCATCTCATCTCATCTCATCTCATCCCATCCCATCTCATCTCATCATCTCCTCGCTGCTCCTCTCCTCTCTCGCCTAGTCTCTTGCTCTTATCTTGTCTCATTTGTTTCCTGTTTCATCTCTTATTGTCTCATCTTTTCTCTTCTCAACCTATCTAATCTCCTCTCTTCTTTTCTTCTGACTTATTTTATTTTGTCTCATCTAGTCTCTTCTCTTCTAATCCAGTCTATTTTCACCTCGTCTTGCCTCATCTCTTCTCACCTTTTGCTTGGTTTTCTCATCTTTTGTTTTGTTTTGTTTAGCATCTCATCTGGTCTCTTGTCTTGCCTCATCTCATCATGTCTAATTTTAATTTTTTTTATTTGTCTTGTGTCACTTTCTGTTTAGTTTCCTTTCTTTTTTTGTCTCTTCTTTGTTTTATTTTGTTTTGGTCTCTGCCTCATTTGTGCTCGCATCATCTTATGTCATTTCTTCTTTACTTTACTCTTCTAGTTTCATCTCATTTCGCTTGTTTTGTTTTCATCTGGTCTCTACTCCTTTTGCCTCTCATTTTGTCTCATTTCTTTTCTTCTAAGCGCTACTTTTTGTCTCATCCTATTTTCTTGTCTTTTCTCTTCTTGTCCCATCTCTTATCTCTTGATCTTGGTCTCTGCTTGCCTAGTTTCTTCTTTCTCATTTCATCTCTTCTTTTTGATCTTCTGTTCTCTTTTCTTGGATCTCTTTGCATCTCATCTTATCTCTACACTGTCATCTTATCACTTCTTTCTGGTCTCATCTCTTTCCCTGTCTCATCTCTTTTTTTCCTCTCATCTTTCTTATTTTTTCTTGTTTTGTTACATTTCATTTTGTCTCGTTTCAGCTCTTCTCAGGGAAAGAAAGGTGTAAAAAGGAAAGAGAAAGGAACATCAGACAAGTCATCAAGATTGTCTAATGACAACATGAGCCACATACCATACAGCTGTGCTGTCCACCCCTCTCTGTAAGCTCAAAAAGATAAGGTAGTGCATGAAGAGCTAGAAGCACTGCAGAAACCAGCATTTGTTTCTGTCTGTGTGCGCACACATATGTGGATGTGTTTGATGTGCCGGCTGGGTGGGTGTAAACGGGTTGCAGGCTGTGAGTGGGTGTAGTAGCTGAGCTCTTTGTCACGGCCGTCGAAATCCTCTCGCACATCACAGAGACCGGTGAGAGAGTGGCATTCATCACTCATGAGTGGATCAGGGACAGAGTCTTCCTTGTGATGTGAGAGAAGGTAAGGCTGAAGCTGAAGATCAAAAAAATAAAGAGGATTTGGAGATCAGAATATTAAGTAGAAACACTCCTGAAGGTTTTGTGTAGAGGTGAAGGGAAAAAATAATGAGTTGGAATAAAAGCAAAGCAGAATCTGTCGTCCTGATTTCATGTTTTGGAGGCTCGATTCCAGAGACAGATAAGGGGAAGCCCAGACAGTAGATCTAATTAACCAGATCGTGTGAGTGCTTGTCTGTGAGTGATACGACCCCCTCTCTACCCACTAAACTAATGAGAGAGCATGCCGTTCATTTAGCGGCAGCACTGGAAAACAGCCCCATTACTCAGTCTTGGCTCAGGGCTGCTGGAGCCCACAAAACACTGTCTTCAGTCCATTAGGTAGAGCACAATCATACCAAGCGCCTCGCTTCAACTGTTCAACACAACTGCAACCTATGCTGCACACTCGTGACTGCAGAATGCAGAACTCCAGAATGCAAGTCTAGCGTATTTTGGTGTAATGGTTAAAGATCTGGGTTGGATCACCATCCTTGTTAAACCTGAAGTGTTTTGATGTTTAAAGTTAAAGCCCTTTTACGCCAAGAATGATGACTATATAGATAACTGTATTGATAACTAGTGTCCACACCGGGGGACGATAATATTCTGTTTATTATAAACATGCACTGCAGTTATGTTGTCCACCACCTTAAATTGAGCTCATTAATGTCAGGTGGTTTCTGATTGCTGTCAATGTTTTAGCATTCTGAAAGTGATTCCAACAATATCGTTCCTCTGTGCCTTCCTGTAGCTCAAACAGTAGAGTGATTCTACCAACGTGAAGAAGGTTATGGGATCGATTCCAAGGGAAATCAAAAACTGATCAAATGTGTACTGTAAATGCAATGTAAGTTGCTTTGGTTAAAATAGTCTGCTAAATGTTGTGGTGTGGACTTCCCTATTCTCATAGAATTACAATTCATTTATCATTAAAACATTATAGTTAGTAGCCATCCTGGTGTGAATGAGTTTTAGCCTGGGTGACCAGGAAGCGGGCAAACAAGTTTGCGCTGAATGCAAAACTGCTTTACAACTTGACACAATTACAGCCAATCAGAAGATATTTGTTGTGAGAGGGTGTTAGACCAATGAGATATCAGATTGGGCGGAGCAACCATGTGATTGACAAAATGTTCTAACTGCCAAGGGTTGAGTCATCATGCTTTATATGCCACTCAAGTAGGACTTGGTTCATTGTTGGTCCTGAAATAACATTCTAATCAACATTTTTTTTTAAAGTTTATGGTTAGAAATACTGGTAGGCTTAACACTATCAACCAATCACTGCCTTTGAAAGGATGTTCAGAAAGGATGTTCATTATTTAAACTGCTGTTTAAAAGTTTGGGGTCAGTTAGACTTTTTAAAAGAAATTAATTCTTTTATTCAGCAAAGACACATTAAATTGATCAAAAGTGGCAGTAGAGGCTTTAACATTGTTACAAAGTAAATGCGGCCTAAGAGAATTTTAAAACCATAAAAAACTCTTGCTGGCTTAAAACTTTTGAATGGTATAGTATATACTTGGGTAAATCATATTGTGTTTTTTTCAGTTAGCTGCTTGAGGTTTGAAATGTGTGCATGAATCATTTCTTTGGATAACAGTGCCTTCGAAATGACTGCTTATGTCCTTGCCTTCTGGTAAAATTTAGCATCATTGCATTTCTCTTTGAGTTTTACATTTACTCTTAATGGACTGCATTGAATCGCATGTAGATGCCTCAGGAAGTTCAAAGGGCATTTGAATTGATTCAGGAAGCAAGTGATTTCCAAATCAGATAAATGTGTAAGAGAAGGTCCTTTTCACTCCCTTCCTCCCACTTTTCACTGTTTTTATAAGGTATGATTAACGTTGAGTTTGTTGCAGCACTGACACTACGCTTATGTTGCTTTACCTCTCTTTACTTTCTTCTCTCTCTCTCTCTCCCTCTCTCTCTCATCACTCATTCACAACATGTACACCCTTCACTCTTCTTTATCAGAGAAGAAATACTGCTGTGTCTCTAGAGAGGAAAAGGTAAACTGTCCGATGGAGTGGTCAGTGTTCAGTATATGGCTAGTCGATGCAGTATCTATACTGTAAAAAAAATATTTTTTGAAGTAGTCTTTCTAGTTCGCATTTTATTCAGTGCCGTTTCTTAGTAATTATTTGTGAAATTTACTAGCAATTTCTGAGCGAAGATGGTTTCTACACCCATATTTTTCATTGTGGATGATTAAAAATGTTTTTTTTTATAAATGCTGCAAATCTAGTGCAGTGAATCCAGGTAAACAGGCAAAATAACCCATTAACCTGAATTCACCCTAATAATCTGTGTCTGTTAAAATACAGCACAAATGATATATTGGTAACATATTGGTTGTTGGAGATTTTTTTTATTATGTTGATAAACATTGACTGTGCATATTTATTTCCCTTATTTGTACATTAAGATCACCTTTGCATCATCTAACGCTCACTTAAAGTTATATTTAAAATCACGAATTACTTCAAAACTGTTAAAACTTTAAAACTGTGAAATGTAATCTTGAGCAAATCCCAAAATGAATATCAATTATTCATACTGTACATCATAATCTTGTGAACTTTTTTTTCAACATTTGATTTTAGCTTTATGTCTTTAATTTAGACAAAATAATTGTAATATCTAAATGGTTGATCTATTTCATTTACTTTCATGCACAAACTCTGTGCTACATAAAGGTGTCAATAACAAGAGGCAGTCGAGGATTCAGTAGATCAGGCATCAGGCTATTTGGACCCACACTGAGTCATCGCTTTATGAGCTTCTGACTTCACGCCGTGGGGAATGGCCTTGAATTTGTCGACTGTTGACAGCCTGCATTCTGTCTGCCATGACGCTACAGCTATTAGCTGGGGTCCGTTGCACTTAGATAGACCATTTCTGTCATATTTGTGTGTGAGTGCGGCTGCCTGTATGTGTGTGCGTGTGTGAACAAATCCTTTTTTAATCAATGCCTGTGACCCGCCATGAAACATCTCACCCTTTCCATTCGTTATGATTCACAAAGCCGGTGAGGAACGTTCAAGTGATACTTGTCTGATTACCACATATATTGATGTTCCGCCATGGCCAGCATTAATCATTATTGAAGCGGATGTTAATGCAAGGGTGCGGGAGAGAAGTGCATGTCCACAGCGATCATGATTTGTCCTCTCTTTATTTTAAAAAGCTCTCCAGCTGTCTAGGGAATGAGGAAATGAAAATGAATGCATCTATTTTCATTAGAAAAATGCATCACTACTATACCTGAACAGTGAACAAAATGTGTTGGGCTCATTAAACAACACAGATGAATAGAGAGGTGTGCTTTGAGTGTAGCATCATGTGTCATGTATTTGTTAGTGTTTTTATGTGTAGACACACATCTATATACTAGTTTACAGTTGACTTGATGTGTTTATCATGTGTCCAAGTACACTGAAAAAAAATTGCATGTAGGATTTACTTTGTACTTTTTCCACTCATAAATGGCTAAATTTGACATAACATTCAAGTAACACACATTTAATTAAACATGACATTTTGAATTAGAAAGGAATTTCACACAGGCATGAGTGATATTGGGGTAAATATTAGATGTTTGTAGTTAAACTTGTGTGAACTTGAGGGGAAATGGCATCATGAAATCCACTAAAAATCACCTTGGGACCAATTGGTTAGAAGTCATTACATAAATGGCTCTGTACTTCCTGTGCGGGTACTTTGCTGGAAATAATGAGTAGCTGGTGTGACCTAAAAAGCCACACACAGACACATTTATAAAGTAAAGAGAGAGGTGAAGTGGAGAAGGGTGGGCGGTTAGGGGTGGGAAACAGTTAGGAGAAGACATTCGTTTTCCTCCCCTCTTGTCCCTTACTCTTTCCCCTGGTGGCCTCCCCTAAAAAGCGGAAAGAAATGAGAAGTCTTCTGACCGTCACTGACAACAAAAGAAGTCTTCTGACCATCACCACAACATTTAGCAGACTATTTTAACCAAAGAAAGTGCCGTGGTCAGCATGTACAGGAGAAAAAGAAGTGTGTCATTTGGGGGCTTTGGATGGTAGGATACTTTTTTTGTTTTTGTTTCCCTCTGGCCTCAAACTATGACTCAAAAATGTGCTTCAGTAAAGTATAGTTGAGCTCAGTGCATTTGAGTTTATTTAAGGTATAGAATGAGGTGTTTTTTTCTGCTAATAGAAAACCCTATGATCCTTCAGATATGTATGCTTTTACTTGCTTTCTAGGAAGACGGCAAATTGTACAAGGCCATATTTCCTTTTTCATAATACATTTCAGAGATTTCAATTTAGATATTTTTCTAGATATTTTGGGAGAGTACAGCATCAGGCAAGGCAAAATTGTCCATCAAGTATAAGATTATGTGTTTTAGATTTTTCCTTTAATTTATTTTTAATAGATCTTTTAAAGTGTCTTTCAGCCTTTATAAAAGGTGAAAAACAACTTCTGTTGACCCTAAGGCTGACGTTTTCTTTGCAAGGCCAACAATGAATAAGAAATTGAAAATAATTTCAGTTGCTGTCAGGCTTTTTTTGTGTGCATAACAGCATTTTTTTATACAACGAAAGAGTTATGATCCGAAATTTAAAATAGATATATACTATATATTATATATAATTTATATATATAGCTATATATATATATATAATATGCACACTAATTGCTGTTCAAATACAGTTTAAGAAACAGAATATTGTGAATAACAATTGTTAACTAAACTTTTTTTATTTTATATATTTTAACATGTATATCAGTTTAAAAGCTAGAAGCAGCAGATGCAGCTTCCTTGTCAGAGGATCCTCAGAAATCATTCTAATATGCTGTTTTCTTATCTTTGTTGAAACAGTTGTGCCGCCTAATATTTTTGTGGAAAATCCTTTTTTTGGGATCTTTGATGAATAGAAGTTTTTAAAGACCAGATTTGAAGAATTTGAAGTTTTACGCACCTTGTGAACAACATAATTAATTTCTTTCACATTAACAGCAGACACACAATTAGTAGCTAACATCTCACATATGCATTCTAATAGATCACAAACTGTCTATTTCTCATGTAGCTGCTTTGAACTGCTTTTTTTATCCATTTACTGTCTATTGTTTTTTTTTCACAGTCTAGCTATGAAATATCATAGTCTTTCACTCTTTCTCCTAACAACCCTATTATTATTATTTGTAATATTATTTTGACAAATCAAAATGTACATTTTGTGCTTCAGCTCTTCAAACATGCGCAGTATGAGATATGCACAACATCTTCAATAAATGAACTCTGCAAAATATATAGAATCTGAGGGAATAACCTGCAGGCTTGGAGCTGTTGTCAGAAATGTTCTTTTGAGGAGAAGGAAATAAAAAAAGGAAATGGCAGAGGGAAAGAAGGAGATGATTATATGTGACCAAATGTAATTCAAGAAAGAGAATGAGTGCTCCATGTCTTTATAAATATAGCATTTATAGCATTTATATACCTTTATACCAGACCTTTATAGCATCACTTCTTTACATGCTAATGCAGCTGCAGTCCATCATGAACCTGCAGATTGTTGTGGTTTTATTGGTGGCGCACCTTGGTGGCTGCATGGATGGCCGGGGCTAGTGACGGGCAGCGACAAAGCTTGCCATATCTGACAATACACACTGATTTGATGAATGCGTCACAACTGGGACCATGACAATACCGGCTTTTATATCTAACACCTTTACTTGCATCAACATCACTGGCTGCACTGAGCTTAATATGAATTTCATTGTAGAGAGCATGTTTTGATGAGACAGATAACCAAAATACAATCAAATAAAAAATCTTGCAGAACTGGTTTCTTTTTGCCTTCTGCTGTGAGGGTCGCTGACTTGGTTTATTAATATACACATTTATCTACATAGTCACTTCAGCTATGGGTTGATAGATAGAGAAGCTAATTTAAGGCACTGTGGACTAGTTCCTAGAGAAATTTAATAAGTCAACTCCTCTTTGTATTCTAATGTATCCATTTGTGTGTGCTGCAGGTTAAAGGTGAATGATTGAATTTTGACCCTCTGACTGGAATAGAACATCGCAGTTTCGTCACTGGGCTGTAAATGTTCACACATTCAAATGGGCAAAATGTTTGAAATGTCCTCCGTCTATGCAAACGGTTCTCTGAAACTTTTTCTCCATGGTGCCGGCAAATTGCCAGCGTGTGTTTGGCTCTTCACTCGTTTAGCTGAAATGATAAACCTCATGCTGTTCACCACATCAGGCTAATAACAATAATTAGGCCTCAGTAGAATTAGAAAAAACTCAAGAAATTAGAACAGAGAAACAAATTGAACAGAAGTAGACTCATTCTTTTTAGATCATAGACAGACCATTTCATCAGATCTGCATGCACAATAAATATTTTGTATTCTGCAAAACTGGATTTGAATGAGTAGTTTTTTTCATTTTGTTATATTTTATTAAATTAATTTTTTTTTCCATTTTAAATTTAGTTAAAATTTTCTGTATCTTACACAAAGCTCTCATATAAAGTCAGAAGACTTGGAATATAGCGAACGAGTCTTACAAACCACTCCTATAATAATTGTACAGTGTTTTTTTGTAATCTTTTAGAGCTTGATACCCCTAGTAAGAATCACAGGTTTGAAATGACATTCAAATTTTTATAAATTGATGAGAGTTGAATAGATTATGACAGAATTCTGGCCAAGTGATTATAATTTTTTTTCATTATTTTGTATAGGATGACTATATGACAAGTCATTTCTGAGAATTTTTAATAAATTATAAATAATGGCTGCATTCCCATTTGTATGGAATATGCTATGTTTTTTGAAAATCAGGTTCAAGTGTTCACATGGCATGCATCTAATTGTCTCAAAGGGTGCAGCAGTGATTTTGACTTTGATTTTGGTCTTTTTTTATTTATTAATTTTTTTCCTCTTTTTCTTTCTTTTTCTTTTTGCTCTGCAGGATTGACAAGTCCGGCATCGCCGCCCTGAGATCTCCGTGGATCTGTGTGTGTGTGTGTGTGTGTGTGTGTTGAAAAAACTTGATCCATCTAAATCTCTGTCATAATGACACACCTGAATATTCAATCAAAACATCTGCCATTGATACAGCAATCATTTCACTCTACGTGCACATTCTAATTCGCCTTTGTGGGAGGTCTTTGTTGTGAGATCTTCACACATGCCTGTTCTGTATGACCATCTCAATCTTCAAGTGTCTATCAGCCTGTCTGGCGGGGAGGGACGGGATGAAAGAGAGGTGAGCGGAGCAGTGGAGGCAATAATCATGAGCTCAGTATAGACAGAAATGCATTGACATCAAAGTTCCTCGCTGTGGATTAGCACAGGTGGCCTTTGTGTGGTGTGTGTGTGTGTGTGTGTGTGTGTGTGTGTGTTTGTGTGTGAGGACAACATGCTCACTTTTATATACGTTCATATTTGCCATGTTACATTTCTTCTTGTGTGTCTCTGTGAGTGTTTTTCTGTCATGAATAACAATCCCTGTTGTCGCTGCTTACTATTTATTTTGGTCTCCATGGAAATGAGTTTACAAAGGGAGGACCATCAAAAATGTGTGTGTGTGTGTGTGTATAAGAACAGGCCGGTGTGTCTGGGTTGGTTGTCTGTGTAAGGCTGTGCTTTGCGGGGCAGAATCTAACCAGCGATCCCCCCCAACACCCCCTCACATCTGCAACTACAAAGTGAATAGCCGGCGCTCTCCACCTGAAGGATGGCCACATTAGAGAAACGGCATAATCAGGCCCTGTGTGTGTGCCTGTTTATGCAGGTGCTTTTGTTTATGCAATAAAGCTTAGTGTTATGTGACTATAGTTTAGAAATGGAAGGACGGAGAGGGAGAGACAGAAATATAGAGACTGAGAGAGAGAGAACAGTGTATTTTGGGTGCACCTCTCACCGCGTAGGATGCCTCGCAAAATCTGGTGAGTTTTTCTGGGTTTTGCTTCTGGTTTTCCACAGGTTTCTGCTGAGTTTTGAGTATTTTGTGTTATATATATTGTATATTTTTTTTAGCACATGTGCAATTCATAGTGTTTTGATTTAAGAGGGTCTGTTTTTATAATATTACAGATAGATAGATACACATTAAATGAATCAAAAGTGACAGTAGACATTTGTAATGTTACATAAGATTTCTATTTTAAATAAATGCCTTAAATACGTTCCTTTCATCAAAGAATCCAGATTAAAAGTTTAACAAAAAAACAAAAAAATCCTTGTTTTCCACAAAAATATTAAGCAGCACTAAAACTGTTTTCAACATTGATAATAAGAAATGTTTCTTGAGCATCAAATCATAATGTGACATCAGATCATGTAACACTCAAGACTGTAGTGATGGCTGCTAAAAATGTAGCTTTGCATCACAGGAATGAAATACAATATAAAATATATTAAAATAGAAAAGTTTTTTTTAAATTGCAATAGTATTTCACAATATAGTGATAGTAAAATAAAAACATGTTTAAACCATAAATGCCGAGTTTAACAGGGAATTAAGTTGCATTAAATTGCTGTCTTAATACAAGACTGGAGGTAAAGCATCTGACTCCTAAATGAGACACTGCCTGAAGAGCTGTTTTCAGCTGTCACAAACAATCACATCCCCACTACCGTGATTTCATTATCTCCCTCCATAACAATCTAATATTGGACTCAACAGCCTGTTCTACAGGGGTGCTGTGAATGGCTGACAGCAGTGACATTAAGTGACTCTGAAAGACCATTGTCCTTTATCTATAAACTAATTTGGTAGTGGGTCAGCAACCTGCCCCTGAAACCTTCTGCTGTGTGAGACGATAGACTTTATATGGTATGTTTAGCCTGAAAAGACACTGGGAGCGCTCAGACTGAGTCATTACTGTGCTTCTATCATGGGGGTATGGGACTAAGCTGCTGTTCGGGCTGGTCTGAGATCGGTAAGACTGCTCAGTACAGTGTCCTTTGGGATGGCACTGTGTCTCCAGCCACATCTGCAGCTGTCTCAGTTATGCCTGTAGTCCTACAGGAGGCAATTAGAAGCACAGACTCACAATTAGCCATTACACTGAACAGAGACTGAGAGCAACAACACACACGACTCCAGACGGTATGGAGATGAGTTTGCTCTCATATGAAAATGTTAAATGTCAAGGAGCATAATTTTCCTTCTGCTCTGACCTTCTGCTATTTTTTTCTTTGCATATTTATATTTATATTTATATTATTAATATAATGCATTATTAATGAGTGCATCCATCAATCACATTCATAGATATTATATACCCAAAACTCACTTGTTTCCCCCCAAAACTCTGTAAAGTTTCTATACACTTTGAATCTGTTTATTCACTAAAATAACCTACTTTTGTGCCTGATAGGCAATTTTGACCTTTATGTAGGGATTTATGAGAACGGTAAATTTACTGTGCATATACTTGCAGCATAATCTCTTTATGATAGGTTTCACTGAGCTCTGACTCTTGTTTGGCACTAGAGGGCGTAGAGAGTCCCTATTTGCAGTCTTTTTTTAGTAATTGTAACTCTAGAGGGCAAGGTTCTTGAACGTTTTTCTTCTGCTTCTTTCAGGAGAGCATTGTTTGTATATTTGTATACTTTTTCCCAAAGTGACTTGCAGTTTGCAAGCTATGCATTTTATCAGTATGTGTGTTCCCTGGGAATTGAACCCAAGCCATGACCTTCTCATTTTTAGCACTGTTCATATATAACAGGCTAAATAAAAGTTATTATTTTTATTATTATTATTTTATCAAATTTTTTAAACATATTAAATAAATTGCTGCAGTTTGAATAGCGGTTTGCAGCCCATTTCGGTAGTTTAGTATCCTTATATTATTAATACTTATTGGAATAAAATCAAATTGTTTGTTGCTAATATTATTGAAATAAAATATAAAGTTAGTATGTATTATTATTGTTGTTGTCATTTTAATGATTTAAACACAAAATAAATTGATGCAGTTTGAATAGTTGTTTGCAACCAATTTTGCTTCCATTTTTGTTTGTTTGTTTGTTCTGCAATTTTGTTAAGAAAAAAATCAAAAGAAAAAGATTGACTGAATTTAGCCATTGGAACTGATTAGAATGTGACAATTGGGGGTTATTATGCCTAAACAAATTAGATTTTTGCTCAATAGAGCCAAAAGCTTTTAGCTATTGGTTAACACTTATAACAGGTGGTGCCTACTGACATCAGTTGAAAGGAATATGTTTTAGAGCAAGCTATTTTTTTTTTTGGTTTAAGATGAATGTCACAATTAGACTAAGAATGTCCATAGGAGTGTAATATTTCAGTTTGGAACTTAGTTAATAATTTGACATTGTCTGAATTAATGGTTTAGTTCCAATTTGTTTTGTTTGCAATCTAACAGTATCATCTCATTGTCGGTTTGGAAGGTCACTTCAGGTGTGTGGGGCGTTGAGGAATATGCTCTCTGTTTGACAATGGACAAGTCTCTCGGTGGCTACGGTCATCATACAAATTGGAGTATCAAATGGCGACATTCGAAGACAGTAAACATTCCAGTCCTACCAGAGGCTTATGCCACGAAAAGGGAACAAACCTGATAAAGCTTCATTGTTCGTCATTAGGCAGGAGAAGAACCTGGTTCATACAGGATGAACAAGCGTGGCTCGGCTGACGTTGGCTGTTGGGAATCTATTTTTGGTGTACAGGAGGAATATGTTGGATGACATGGCATTGGCATGCTTCGAACAGCTTTATTAAGTTGTTACCCTAGACCCAGAGCCACCGAATGATTAATTATTAGGCAGCTCAGCTAGAAAAAATAAGGGTATTATTGCACTTCACGCTCCGTAACAGTTTCGGCCACGTCCCACTACACAACACACTCGGTTGCCACACACTACGGGGTAATCCGGACTGTAGAGTGAGTGCAGTGTTGCGACTCGTAGTCTCGTCTGCGGTCCTCCTCGGCAACCCACGTCGTGCTTCTGAAGCAGCTGTCGCGCGTCTACCTAACGAAAGTAGTGAGCACGGGTGGGGTGAAAAAAACATAAAAAAACTCAGCTGCCGTGGGCAGCGGAAAGAGCGGATGGGGAGACAACAATACGGGCAGATTGACGAGAGAGGTCAACACTCTAAGCTATAATAAATAAAAGGATCCATAAAGTACCTAGATCCAGCTGAGATCTCATCCTGCGCCCGTCCTAAGCGGGGAAACAAACCGTCCGGCTGGCCAAGGAAGAGCGTGAAGGGGACGGTGGCCCTCTAATAACTGCTGTCGCCTTGATTGATTTCACATAAGGTCTAAATGTCCTTGAGATGTGGCAGGTTAAAGTGATATTGGATGAATAAATCCCATATAACGCTTCTGGAATGTGACACTCACCGGATGAACTGTCAGTCAGTTTTTGTTTTGAATTCATCTCAGTGGCCCTAAGTCTCCTGTGACGTTCTTTTTATACTCATATCCGTTGAAACTCAAGTGTAAATGAACTGATGTCCCAAAGCCTGGAGACTTATATAATTGTAATTATTATTATTATTGCCATATTACCGTTATTATTATGGTAATTTAAAGGATTTAAACATAAAAAAATTGCTGCAGTTTGAATAATTGTTTGCATCACATTTTGGTCCCATTATTATTAGCATTTTGGTTTTTATAATGTCCTTTAAAGACAAAGTAAATTACTTACTGTATTTACAAGATGTTTTGCATCTCTTAGTTACATATTATTATTAGTATGATTATGAGTCAGTACACTTACAAATCACATTACTGTAGGTGTTGCCAGTGTGAGGTTTGAGACGATTAAAAACTAAAACGAGGTGTTAATGTTGTTATGTGGTAGCTTCTCTTGTCCACACTGCAATTGACAAATCTACAATCAGCTGAATTGTAGTGTTGGACGTACGAACGTTTGTACCGGTCAGGGGACCGTGCGCCATCCAAAGAAAACTGAAGATCTCCTACAGGCATTGAAAGAACAAGTAAGTTGATAGGCATTAATTTGGTAAACAAGGCCGTGGATGTATTTAAGTAGAGTATTAAGTGTGTGGTAGATTCACGTAGGGTGTTCCTAAGTCTCCCCGGCGCCGTGCCGGTGGGGTCGCCCATTTCGTCGAGCACTGAGACGTGTCGAGCACAAAGTGGGGCTGAGGCCCAAAGCCTGAACTTACCTTGCATGACAGCGGAATCAACAATCATAAAACTCGCAGAAAGGGACCGCTTCAGGACGGTTATGGATTGAGTGGCGAGCGCATAGAGAAGGAAAATTGAAGTATCATAGTAGAGGAATGTGCTCAGGCGTCCACAGGAAGAGTTTGGACATCAAAAGTCAGGGTGAAAAGAGAAGAAAAAGACAGAAGAGGGCGGAGATGTGTATAATCTATTTGCGTCGACTGACATTTCATTATTGTGGGGCGCTAAAAAAAAAATATATATAATAATATAAGAGGATACAAATAATAAAAGCAAAATTTTCTTGGACGCCGTTAATATACCTGGCGGCCCACTCAGTACACCCCTATGTGTGGGAACACGTCATACCAGATTAGTTATTATGTTATATCATGTTGGTCAATATACCGTTCGTTTGTAATGATTGTATAAGAGAATATACATTTTTTTGTGCATGGTGCTATTTTTACCGTTGTTGCCGTTTTCATAAACTTGTCACATTCATTAACTTCAGTTGTGTTTTCTAGCTAGATTATATTATAATCATATCGATAGCAAATCTTATAAAGAACTTATAATAGTATCTATATATATACCAATAGCAAATAATTATAATAAATATTGATTATCTTATATTATATTTTCAATCATTAAAATAGGCAAATTTGATGATTTTTGGGGAGGAAAATGTCACTTCTGATGACAGTCGAAGATAAAGAATTTCAATCATGACAACTCTCGAAACATTTTAGCATGGTGATGGATATGACAATGTTAATGTATTTGGTCTTGGCGGAATAGATCTGCTATGCTGCTGCTGCTGAATTGCTGCTTCTGTTGGTTATTGCTGTAGTTGTAGAGTATTGCTGCTGCTGCAAGCAAGTACAGGAACTTGCTACTGTCAATGCATATGGCAATACGGTGCCATGAGTATTTAAGACATACTGCTGCTGCACAAATAGCATATAAAATAACCCCATAGCAGATCTATACAGGTGGAGCTGGGGAAGGTGGAGGGTTTCAGAGAACTCTGATAGCGCGCTGCAGGAATCTCTAGTGAATGCTAGCCAGCCATATAAATGCAAGGCAGTAAGCTCATTGGCTGCATATGCAGCATGAACCAATCAGCTTGTGCCAAGTCGTTTAACTCTCTGAATATCATCAGTTACTTTAACACCCTGTCAGAATGCGCCATCTAGAGTTTCATGACTGAACTATATATTTATTTTAACCTAGAATGCTACAGTTACAGCAGGGGCTAAATGACTATCGATGCTAACCAGCCAATTTTTTACTTCTGATAACCATTTTTCTGCTCATTAAATAAAGAAAAGGGTACGTTCTCTTTTTTTATTTTTATACTAATGAAAACGGCTGTGTCACTTGCACAGCATGTGATGTCTTCACCAAGTCTTTAAAGAGTTTATTCTGCATCAGAGAAGGCTGAAAAACCCTTAATGTCAATGGGGAAAATGGCTGTTTATCAGAGATAATCTAAATGTAAAACAGATATCCAATATCCAATTAAATATCTAATATGGGCTGATACTGACAAATGAAAAAATCTGTAATACTAGCCATTAACCAATATGGTATTGTGCATCTCTACTTGGAACGCATGTTTATGCATTTCTATCTGAGCATTATCTATTCTGTGGGTGCCATTAAAGCATAAGCATGGTGCCATCAACAGCAAAGGGGTTGAGAACACAAGACCAGGCTAAAACATGTCTGAACTGAGACACCCGCTGCACAGGATATGCCCATAATTTTGATCATATTTCCTAAATTGACTTTGACCTCTGTTGTCCTCTTCTTCCTTTTCTCTTTGTTCCTGTTCTCTGGACCTCTCTCGCTCTGTCTTTTTACATAAGATATGCATGAAAAGAAGACCTGCAGCTGATTCGGTGTGCCTCCTATCTGCACTCATGAATGACTTGAGAGAAATCTATTAAAACTAAGGCCAGCAACTGCTTTCTGTCTGCGTCACAGATGAGAGCGAGAGAAAATCAGTTTGCTTGCTTGTGGATTTCTCATTTGTAGCTATTATTGCCGTTTTACCTGTTGCTTTTCGTCATAGGAACCTCACGACTGTGGTACTGGTATATTGCGCCGTATATCAAATCGGTCACCTGGTATTTACTCATCTCCTATCAGTCTATCCTGTTGTTCTTCCTCTCCTCCAGCAAGCAAACACCCTTCTCTCCCTTTCTCTATATAAGGGGAATTGGGGCAGAGGCTAAATAATCGTCAGACCAAACTTTGTCAACCCTCTCCACAAACAGAAGGATGGGACCAAACTGATTTATGACTCAAATTAAATAAATGACATTTGCAGCAGGAGAGAAAGAAAGGTTTTGGGAGGAGGAGGAGGAAGAGAAGGAGAGTGGGGGGGGGGGGGTGGGGGGAGATCAGTCTGGTTGACTGGATGCATCACGGATGTTCTGTCTGGCAGAGAGAAAAACCAGACAGGACACGATGGAAAGTGTGTGGAAAAGTATTGGACAGAGATTAGATGCAGAAGTCTTTTTAAATCACGGAAATAATCTTATTTTCATAGAGCTGCTGTGGAACAATGGTGCACTCGGTGTCTCTTGAGCCAAATTAATCGGAGATGATAACCTCCTTTTCTAGCACAGAAGGGCAGCTAAGCAATTAGTAGCGGCATTAAGATGAGAAAACGTCAGTCGTTGAGCATTTGAGAATTTTTATGAATTCTCAGCACATTGATTTCAGTGCCAGGCTGTGCGTTGTCTTTGAGAAATATTATTGAAATTTCGGATTGTTAAACCAAACGGTTCTTTGATTTAAGTCAATATACAATTATAATTGACCGTATTTACACTCTTTTCACATGTTTCTGGTCTTATTTTGAATGATTCTGTCAGGGAGAAAGAATGAGGATTCAGTAGCGAATGTTCAAAACCACGTTTATTTGGGAATACCCAACAAGGACGATGACGAGAGTCAGATAGGTGAAGGGTTGAGGTAACTCCGGGTAGCGCAGGGACACCAACGGGCAGCCGACGGTTGAGGTATCGTGCAGCGAAGTCCGCGGCAAGGAGAAAAAGGAAACTCCAGGAACAGAGAGACACGAACTGAACATGGTAACAACATGAAACGATCTGACAACACAGGACAGAAAACACAGACCTTAAATAGGCCAGCTGATCAGCCACAGCTGGTGCTTAATCAGCTGATGGCGCTGATCACCAGCACACAAACCACACCCACAATGACACTGAGAGGGCTAGAATGAGTCAGTGAGCCCATGAACCGTGACAGGACCCCTTCCCCTAGGAGCGGCGCCTGGCGCTCCCAGACGAACCTACCTGTTGACTGTAATCATCAATAAGGGAGTGATCCAGAATGTCCCTAGCAGGAACCCAACTTCTCTCCTCTGGACCGTAACCTTCCCAGTCCACCAAGTACTGAAATCCGCGTCCCCTCCGTCTCGAGTCCAGAATGCGGTTAACCGAATAGGTGGGTTCCCCATCTACGAGACGCGGCGGGGGGGGAACCGGGGCAGGCAGATTAATGGGTGAACGAAAAACAGGTTTTAATTTGGAGACATGGAACACGGGATGAATTCTCCTGTACGCCGGAGGAAGTTTGAGGCGGACTGCCACCAGACTAATAATCTTGGTGACAGTAAATGGGCCAATAAATTTTGGTGCTAGTTTATTACAAATGGGGCGGAGAGGAATATTTTTGGAAGAAAGCTACACTTTTTGACCAACGACGTAGACGGGATGCTTCGACCGGTGGCGATCGGCCTGAGCCTGGGTGCGCGTCCTCATTTGGAGAAGAGTCTCTCGGGCTCTTTTCCAAGTGCGACGGCACCTCCGGACGAAGGCGTGAGCGGAGGGGACCGTGACTTCGGATTCCAGACTGGGAAAAATAGGTGGCTGGTACCCTAAACTACATTCAAACGGAGATAAGCCCGTGGATGACACTGGTAACGAGTTGTGTGCATACTCCACCCATGAGAGTTGTTGGCTCCAGGAGGAAGGATTCTGAGTAACCAAACATCGCAACGTTCTCTCAAGATCCTGGTTGGCCCGCTCCGATTGGCCGTTACTCTGTGGATGGAAACCAGAGGATAGACTGACACTCACCCCCAGTAATCTACAAAACTCCTTCCAAAATTTGGAAACAAACTTGGGTCCCCTGTCGGAAACCACGTCCATCGGGAGGCCATGAATGTGAAAGACGTGATCAACGACCGTAACCGCTGTCTCCTTGGCTGAGGGTAATTTGGGCAAGGGAATGAAATGAGCACCCTTCGAGAATGGTTCACTACGGTCAATACAACCGTATTGCCCTGGGAGGGCAGTGACGAAATCGAGCGAGATGTGGGACCAGGGTCTCGAAGGTACCGACAGCGGTTGAAGTAACCCGTCAGGGGGTCGTTTGGAAGTCTTACCACGAGCGCAATCTGAGCAGGCCAAAACAAAATCTCGGACGTCACGAGCCATAGAATCTCTGTTTTACGAGGAAACTGGTCCGATTCACCCCTGCATGACAAGCCACGCTGGAACAATGACCCCACCGAATGACGTCAGACCGTAACCTCTCCGGCACAAATAACCGACTCGGTGGGCAACCGGGCGGAGGCGTTACTCCTTCTAAGGCCGTGCGGACCTTCGACTCGACCTCCCATACGAGAGTGGAGATGACGAGTCTCTCGGGTAAAATACTCTCGGGAGTGGACGGGCGCTCGGAAAGTTACAAAACGCGAGACAACGCATCGGGTTTGATGTTCTTAGAACCCGGACGATAGGAAAGAGTAAAGTCGAAGCGACCGAAAAAGAGTGCCCACCGAGCCTGCCTGGAGTTAAGTCGTTTGGCGGATCTGATGTACTCGAGGTTCTTGTGATCGGTCCAGACAATAAAGGGTACCCCTGAACCCTCTAACCAATGACGCCATTCTTCCAGCGCTAACTTGACCGCCAACAACTGTTACCAATGTCATAGTTACGTTCGGCAGGTGATAAACAATGGGGAAAAAAAATGCGCAAGGATGCATCTTGTCGTCCGAGGAAGAGCGCTGGGATAGCACCACACCGCACCTACCCCCACCTCTGACGCATCGACCTCCACCACGAACTGATGTGTGGAATCGGGGGTTACGAGAATGGGAGCCGAAATAAAGCGGCTCTTGAGGTTGGTAAATGCAGCTTCGGCTGCACCAGACCATCTGAACGTAGTCTTAGTGGAGGTCAAGGCAGTCAGAGGAGCGGCTAGTTGGCTGAAATTGCGAATGAAACGCCGGTAGAAATTGGCGAACCCCAGGAACCTCTGTAGGGCCTTACGGGACCCCGGGGTTGGCCAGTCCACCACAGCCTTAACCTTGTTGGGATCCATGCGCATTCCCTCAGACGAGATGATGTACCCCAAAAACGTAACTGACTGTGCATGAAACGTGCACTTCTCCGCCTTGACAAAAAGCCCATTCTCGAGCAGCCTCTGGAGCACTCGTCTGACGTGCTGAACGTGTTCCTGGAGAGAAGAGGAAAATCATCAATATGTCATCCAGGTAGACAGATATGAACTGATCAACCATGTCTCTCAGCACGTCAATCACGAGTGTTTGGAAAACCGCGGGGGAGTTGGATAACCGAAGGGCATAACAAGATATTCAAAGTGCCCTCTGGGGGTATTAAACGCGGTTTTCCACTCATCCCCCTCCCTTATGTGGACCAAATGATAAGCATTACGCAAATCTAGCTAGGGGGGGGGGGGGGGGGGGGGGGGGGAGGTGAAAAGATGGACGCTCCCTGCAACCGCTCGAAAGCTGACGACATCAACGGCAAAGGGTAAGTATTCTTTACCGTGATGTTGTTCAGCCCCCGGTAATCAATGCATGGTCGCAGAGAATCGTCCTTCTTGGCCACGAAAAAGAATCCTGCCCCAGCGTGAAATAAAGAGTAGGCCCGATGAGCCCGGCTTCCTATAGAATCATGAAAACAAAAAAAATTTTATAAAAAAATTTTTTTCTTCATGACCTCCCTTTCTGGAACAGAAAGCGAATATAACTTGCCCTTAGGCGGAGACGTACCTGGCACTAGATCTATGGCACAGTCATAGGGACGATGCGGAGGAAGAGAAGCAGCCCGGGACTTACTGAACACTTCCTTCAGGTCAAGGTACTCCTCGGGCACGTTAGACAGATTCACCAGCTCATTCTGCAACAAAGAAGACACAGACGAACAAGCAGACATCAGACAAGAAGCATAACAAGGTTCACTCCACGCCGATATGGAGTTACGACTCCAATCCACCCTGGGACCATGCTTAACCAGCCAAGGATGACCAAGGACAATAGGTACCCATGGGGACTCTGTGAGCAGAAAGGTGATCTCCTCAGAATGATTGCCTGAGGTTATGAGGGTGATAGATCCCGTAGTGTGTGTGATACTAGGAAGGTTATGTCCATTAAGTGCGTTGACAGATCTTGTGGCAAAGAGGAACTATGGGTATTTGAAGGTAGGATGCCAGATTGTGGTCCATGAAATTCCCCTCTGCTCCGGAATCCAGCAGGGCTTGGCAGTTGTGGAATCGGGCTGTCCATTGTAGTCTTACCGAGAGGAGAGTTGAGGACGAGGATTCTTCCAAGGAAAGTAACCTCGGTTCTACTGTCGGGCTGGGCCTTTTACTGGACAGTGAACCAGAATGTGCCCCTCAGAGCCACAGTATAGGCAGAGTCCCATAGCTCTCCGGCGATTACTCTCCTCCCGGGAAAGCCGAGCTCTACCCACCTGCATGGGTTCGCAATTGGATGTGGGACTAACCGTCATACTGGAGTTGGTCGCGGAGAAAACAGGAAGTTCCGACCTAAGGGTGCAACGGCCTCGTTGCTTACGCCGCTGAAGACGCGTGTCAACGCGAATGGCTAGGTCGATCAGTCCGTCAAGACCAGAGGGTAACTCCATAGCAAATATCTCCTTCTGAATATGGTCAGCCAACCCATGCAGGAACATGTCCCACTGCGCCTCTTCGTTTCATTTACATTCCGCCGCCAGGGTCCGGAACTCGATGGAATAGTCAAAGACGGTCCTGTTCTCCTGCCGTAGTTCGGCCAACATGCGTGCGGCCTCACGACCCGTCAACACCCGATCAAAGACCCGTCTCATCTCCTGAGAGAGGGCCTGGAACTCTTCTCCAAGTGCAACAGGAATGTTTATTCTTCCATACCGCCGTTCCCCACAGACCTGTGCGTCCTGACAGCCGTGTCAACACTAGAGCCACCTTTGACTGTTCTGTGGCAAACATCACTGGTTGGAGAGAGAAAAACATCGAACACTTAGTCAGAAAGGCTCTACAGTGGTTAGGCTCACCAGCATATGTCTCTGGTGTGGGTAGACGTGGCTCATGCTGACGTCCGATGCTTGTAGTTGTAGAGGGAACTGGCGGTGGGAGTGGCGCAGTGGGTAAGCTCAGCTGTTGTAGTTGGGTGGTGAGCTCGGACACCTGCGCTACCAAGGCTTGCACCGCCCGTCCCGTAGCTAGCATCTGCTCCTCCTGACGATCCATGCATGTATTGTTGTGTGATAAAAAGTTCTGCAGATCCGTAGCATTCGCTGAATCCATAATGTGGTCAGATCGTTCTGTCAGGGAGAAAGAATGAGGATTCAGTAGCGAATGTTCAAAGCAACGTTTATTTGGGAATACCCAACAAGGAAGATGACGAGAATCAGATATGTGAAGGGTTGAGGTAACTCCGGGTAGCGCAGGGACACCAACAGGCAGCCAACGGTCGAGGTATCGTGCAGCGAACTCCTCGGCAAGGAGAAAAGGAAACTCCAGGAACTGGTCAGGAACAGAGAGACACGAACTGAACACGGTGACAACATGAAACGATCTGACAACACAGGACAGAAAACACAGACATTAAATAGGCCAGCTGATAAGCCACAGCTGGCGCTTAATCAGCTGATGGCGCTGATCACCAGCACACAAACCACACCCACACCCACACCCACACCCACAATGACACGGAGAGGGCTAGAATGAGTCAGTGAGCCCATGAACCATGACAGATTCATGGGCGCACAAAGGCTGTGCCAAAGAAAAAATAGTTTTTCTTTGTTATTTTTAATCAGTGCTCTTCCTCTAAAATGACTTTTTCACGTTGACATCGCTAATGACTGATGATATTAACTATAGGGATGCACCATGTTTTGCTTTCTAGAGTATTATTATAAATACGTATGCTAGTTTCTAAAATTGTTAAATATGTTTATATTATATTTTGTGTAAAAAAAAATGAAATGACAAAAAAAAATCAGTGTTTTTAAATTTTTTATGCACTTCTGCTCAAAAGTTTGGGGCTGGAAAGATTTGTAATGTTTTTGAAGAAGTCTTATCCTGACCAAAGATGCATTTATTTGATCAAAAATACAGTAAATACAGTAATATTGAGAAATATTATTATAATTTAAAATAACTGTTTTCTATTTAAATATATTCCAAAATGTAATTTATTCCTGTGATGGCAAAGCTGAATTTCCAGCAGCCATTTCTCTGGTCTTTAGTGTCCTTAAGAAATCACTCATATATGCTGATTTGAATTTCAAGAAACATTTCTTATTATTATCAATGTTGAACTGTGATAGAAAGTTCAAAACAATAGCATTTTAATAGAACATTTTTGTAAGAAAATAGAACAAGTCTGTCACATTACTGTCACATTTGAAATTATTAGTGCTATTAAATATTAATTTTAAGTGAGTGCTTGATGATGACAAACCAATATTGATAAGTAAACAGTGAAAAGTCCCTTATTTCTTAATTTCACATAACTCCATCATCCTATATCTGTCATAATGCTCATTTAGATGTTCATTTATAACATAATACTCATTATCCAAGTTCCCTGTCACTCTTTGCAGGGATTGCAGAACTTCTATAAGTGAAAGATTTGTCACGCTAACCTCCAGGCAGCCTGTCATATTGCTTGCCACAGGGTGCAGACACTTGCAAATGATAGATGATCTGTAGGTCAGTGTCCTGGATGCCCCGTTTTGAAGCAGAGGTCTTTTTGACGATGACGATTTATTTTTCAGAGATGAAGTTAGAAACTGCCATAAAATTATGAGGTGTGAGAATGAGATTCTTGGGCTCCTAAGTTCATAGCAGAGCGGTGTGGGAAAAACACAACTCCTGAGGGGTTTGCCTGGAAGCTAATAGACGTCAGATGAGAGTCTTTTATTCCTCAGGTTTTAATCTTTGTGTCTGGGAGTCGTTGTGGCATAAGCCTGGAGGGATCCATTTCATGATGTTACTCACCGTACCTCAGGTGACCAATCCTTCACCCGGCCCAGAGGGACTCTTCTGTAAAGTGGAATGAAGTTGCGATAAATGCTTTTTTGAGAGGTCAAGAAACAGTAAAGGAGTTCTTTGTAAATCAAACAGTTATTATTCTGCTTACCCGGGTAGGTTTGCAGTATTGTTTTAGGATGTTTCGACATCTGGTACTGTAGATTGAGGCTTAAAATAGGTGAGCAATTACTCCGATATTAGTAAATTAAACCTTTGACACCAATTCTGTCTCGAAATTTTTCAGTAGAAGTTATTGCACCACATATCAATGACATTTTCAAAGGTCATGCTCAAATCGAGCTTTAATTTCCATAACATTTGCATTTTCTCATTTTGCAGATGCTTTTGGACCAAAGCGACAGTGCAAACAGTCAACTGATGTAACAAATACAATTACAGAGAGCATGTGACTCGATTAATACTGAGGCAAAGCCATATAGAATGAAGAAGACCTTCATTTTGGATATTAACTTTGGATCCCCTGCTCTTAGAACAGAGGAAAATTACCTTATTATTTTCATGAACCTTCAAAGTAATAACAGAAACATCAGTGCAGTGCCATAATGATACTCTAGGGCAACCCGACAAAAATGATAGTGTATTATAGACATAATAGACTAGTTTATGTACTCAAACTAACTTAGAAATGAATGTTCACGACCTCTGTTTATTTTTTCTTTCAAATGTTGTTATAGTAAATGTAAGCACATGTCTTGACCTTGCTGTATCACTTATTCAGGCATAATTGCAGTTGTACATAGACACTGAATTGACCTTGACCTTTAAAATTAGCATTACAATTTTTTAGACACAAACATGTACAGTGAAACACTTTAATGTATGTGATTATGAGTTCTCTGTAACCTATAGATTATTGAAACCAGTCTTAAAATATGTATGTGCTATCGTGCAAACATTCATCCATTAGGACATGATCCGAGAAGATTTAAGTGTTTAAGTGGTGACGGCTTGATCCTAAATGATGTTTGAAGAACGACAATCGTAAATTGAGTGCCTGGCTTTGGAAACACATTATTCTAGAGAGCTGTCATCATTGCAGAATGACATATCTCGCCTTGTAAAACACATTTGTGCTGAAACGGTCATAAAGAATCACGCTACTGTTTTTCTATCAGATTGTAATTGGTACAGTTTACAAGTCTCTGGAATGCTTGATTCTGAGTGGTCAGTTGCAACATTCAAATATTTTTTGTACAAAGACCATTGAACCATATAATTGACCTACCATGACTCTTATTTCAGTCCTCAGACCAGTTATTTTAGTATTATTTATATACTAATATGTGACCCTGGACCACAAAACCAGTCTTAAGTCGCTGGGGTATATTTTTAGCAATAGCCAAAAAAACATTGTATGGGTCAAAATTATCTCTTTTTCTTTTATGCCAAAAATCATTAGGATATTAAGTAAAGATCATGTTCCATGAAGATGTTTAGTACATTTCCTACCATAAATATATCAAAACGTAATTTTTGATTAGTAATATGAATTGCTAAGAACTTCATTTGGATAACTTTAAAGGCGATTTTCTCAATATTTAGATTTTTTTACATCCTCAGATTCCAGATTTTCAAATAGTTGTATCTCGGCCAAATATTGTCCTATCCTAACAAACCATACATCAATGGAAAGCTTATTTATTCAGATGATGTATATATCTCAATTCCGAGAAATTTACCCTTGACTGGTTTTGTGGTCCAGGGTCACATACACTATGTATTAATGTTTAGAATATTTTCATAGTTTTTATAGTATTTTATATAGTTTATAGTATTTTTAAGTTTTAATTTTGTTGTGCTTTTGTCATTTTTTTAAATTAATTTCTGCTTTTTTAACATCTCTATTTAGCTTTAATTTATTTTTTATTTCAGTTTTAATTTTAGTACTTTAGTACTTATTTCAGTTAATTAAAAAACATTCCTGTACTTACATTTTTGCAAAAATCCAAAAGCGTACGTATACATAGAATTCATGGTAGTTTTCACCTGAAATGCATTATTTATCTGTGTCTTGTCACTGTCATTCTGTTTATGCTTTGGAAGCCTGTCACCAAAACAAAATTCTAGTATGTGAAAACATACCTGGCAATAAAGCTCTTTCCGATTCTGATTCATTAGAGACAGTAAAATGGCAACAACCTTTATTCCTTCTGTACACTTATGGGGCAGATTATTGATTAATAATCAATTAAATGTTATCACACAGTTCTTTGCACAGTACTATGTTATGACATCAAAACATTTGTACCATGGCACATGATTTATAAACTTTGCAAATCCACATGTAAGGCTTTTCTAATGTAGTAAACTTGCTCTGTAGCTCACCTGGTACAGCATTCTACTTGCGATGTGGAGCGCTCGAAAACGAGTCCCATGAAACATGACTAATAATAAAAGGGCTCAAAGACTTGTAAAAGCAAGCTAAAATGACAAAGTTGCTTCAGCTAATGCATGTTTACCTCAGATTTTCTTTTGTTAACTTGTGGTTAGGTTTTTCAAATGTGATAGAGCATTAAACTTTTAGCACCACACACTGGAAATTTAATTTCTGAACTGCTGCGATACTTACAAGAAACCAACAACCATTGTATATAAAATGTTGCTTGATTCACGTTTGTCACAAACTGCCTGCTTTGGATTTGTTTTCATTTGTTTCTATCCATTACCTGTTTTCCTTTATTCCAGGCCACATTCACACGAAGCCAGAGCTTTCCTTATTCAATCTTATTTTTTCCTTGTTTTAAAAAAAAATTCCGTAAACACGGCGTTGTCTAAAGAAATTTCTGCATACACACGAAACGACTGAAACTGAGTAAAAACTATGAAGTATACATGAGTTCTATCACCCTGTGTATTTTAGTTCTTCCTTTTCATTCAGTTGGTGTCTGGTATTGTTTGTGTGTAGACCCACTGTTACATTGCCTTCTCACATTTGGATTAACTGAGTTTGTTTTTATTAAAGAACCTTTTGTTTGTGAAAACCTGTTTGAAGCTTTTTAATCATCTTCCTCTGTACCTGATTGTGACAATATTCATCTGTTTCGGATAAAACTGAACATTTCTTCTAGCACCGCTCACTGGAAAGTGTCATTTTATTTTGAAAGTCAAGTCAAGTCACCTTTATTTATATAGTGCTTTTAACAATACAGATTGTGTCAAAGCAACTGAACAGCATTAATTAGGAAAATAGTGTGTCAATAATGCAAAATGACAATAGTAAACACAAATTTTTCAGTTAAAGGCAGTTCATCATTGAATTCAGTGATGTCATCATCCAGCTCAGTTCAGTTTAAATAGTATCTTTGCAATCATTTGCAATCAAGTCAACGATATCGCTGGAAATGAAGTGTCCCCAACTAAGCAGGCCAGAGGCGACAGCGGCAAGGAACCAAAACTCCATCGGTGACAGAATGGAGAAAAAACCTTGGGAGAAACCAGGCTCAGTTGGGGGGCCAGTTCTCCTCTGACCAGACGAAACCAGCAGTTCAATTCCAGGCTGCAGCAATGTCACATTGTGCAGAGGACTCATCTGGTTTCTGTGGTCTTGTCCCGGTGGTCATCTGAGACAAGGTCTTTACAGGGGATCTGTATCTGGGGCTCATCTAGTTGTCCTGGTCTCCGCTGTCTTTCAGGGCTGTGGAGGTCCTTTCTAGGTGCTGATCCACCATCTGGTCTGAATACGTACTGGATCCGGGTGACTGCAGTGACCATCTGATCTGGATACAGACTGGATCTGGTGGCTACGGTGACCTCGGAATAAGAGAGAAACAGACTAATATAAGCATAGATACCATTCTTCTAGCAATGTAGCAAGTACATCGGGTTTTATGAGAAGTGTTCCCATTTCCAGTTGACCTAATTAATGCAGCCTAAAATCCTTTAACGAATTTGAATATTAGAAATCTGTTAGTGTGTTATGTGTAAACCAGGTTAAAGAGATGGGTTTTTAATCTAGATTTAAAATGACAGAGTGTGTCTGCCTCCCAAACAACACTAGGTAGGTTATTCCAGAGTTTGGGCGCTAAATGGTCAAGTCAAGTTTATTTGTACAGCGCTTTTGACGATACAAATCATTGCAAAGCAACTTTACAGCCATTAAGTTTCTACAATTTTTAGTGGTAGTTTATCAGTGGTGACCGTCAGTTAATGTACATATGGCAGAAAAAATCAATTACGGAAAAAACAATTAAAGACGTAATCAAACAGATGATTAACACTATTAACAGCAATTATTATATGCAATAATTGTAGAACAATTTGGTAGTTCTGTATGTTGTTTCAGGGTTGGCATCATCTGAGGTCCTCTGAGGGGTTGGCATCATCTCTTCTCAGGTGTTCTGGATCCAGACTGAAGCTTGTGTAAATCTACATCCCGTGGCAAAAAACAGAGAAACAAATAGAGACATAATTAGCGTAGCTGCTGTTCCAACCAAGCAAAAATAATTTGTTCAACACAAGACTAAAGAATAATATTGTGCATTTGATTAGATATAACTGCAGTAACAGATTATGAGATGCATTATTTGAATGCGTGGCCAAGAGATGTGTCTTTATCTAGATTTAAACAGAGAGAGTGTGAACCCCGAACGTTATCAGGAAGGCTATTCACGATTTTGGAGCCAAATGCGAAAATGCTCTACCTCCTTTAGTGGACTTTGCTATCCTAGGTACTACCAAAAGTCCAGAGTTTTGCGACCTTAGGGAGCGTGATGGATTTTAGCGTGGTAGAAGACTAGTTAGGTACGCAGGAGCTAACCCATTAAGGGCCTTATAGGCAAGTAATAATATTTTGTAACTGATACAGAACTTAATAGGTAGCCAGTGCAGAGACTGTAAAATTGGGGTAATATGATCATATTTTCTTGACCTGGTAAGGAAAGTGTCTTGTATCATTTTGCATACATTTTGATACAGGCATGTATTTTCAATGAACCTGGGTTTGTTTCCAAGGCAACATTTCTAATTTTTGTTAAAAGTAAAATTTTTATCTAATATTTGCATTTTATTTTGTTATACGTAGCCATGAAATTAGTTGGATATTGTCCAGTCAGCTGGCCATTATCGCAAAAATAACCCCCCTGAGACCTGCCAAAATATCTGGGTTTATTTTGCAATAATGAGCAGCTGGCTGTTTCCCTTTACTTACGTTTAGGACTGACAACCAGAATTCAACATTCAGTATTTTCACTCCATTATGCCTTCCAAAGTTTAAATATAGTAGTAACTATAGTAGTTAAATGATAGTAACTATCCAAGGGTCACCCTTACCTGTGACCTTTGAATTAACCATGTAGTTTCAGCACTTTTTTTTATTGTTAGTCTCCAACTGTACATCTACATCAGTGTCACACAGTGTCACTCATCAGTGTTTTTGTTCCCATCAAGCTAATTATATCAGTAAGATGCTGTTGTCCAAGAGTAGGTATTTGTGTAAGTGGCTGCTGTATGTGTTTCAGAGATGTGAATGAGCCTATCTTTGTGTATGAGAGCCTGTGTGTTAGTGTGAAAGTGTGTAAACGCACACTGATACAGCGCTGTGCTCATTAAGGAGCTCTGGCTTGGCTGGGCTTGGCTCCAGGGCCACATGTTTCTCCTGTGCAGTGCTCGGCTATTTCTGTCTGCAGTGTTTAGCTGGGATTTATACTCCACTGCTCTCTCAGTCACTCATTCTTCATACAGTGTCAACGGATTTCTATCTAGGCTGGCTAATAGACCTATCTACTGTACACTTGTTTTGATAAATTTGGAGTGCGTGAGCTTGAGACAGAAACTGGATTGATGGCAACTTTAAAACCTTGTGTTCCAATAGTCTGGATCAGTGTTAGTCACCTTCATTGTCTCTTTAAAACAACAGGTTTTGAACACATGTATTTCTGCAAAACCACATATTTCTGAATATGTTAAGTGTGAAATAGAGCGGGACTTATCCTTTGAAATCTGATTGGTTAACTCATGCTTGCTAACATTATGTGCAAAAATTATTGCCTATTATTTATGCTAGGATAACATTATTTTTGGATTATACTGGCTAATATTAACATTGGCTAATATTATTTATGCTCATATTATTGCCTATTTGTGCCATTTTGGCTAATATTATTTATATTTGGATATTACTGGCTATTTATGCTAAAATATTATTGGCTAATATTATTATTGCGAGAATTTTATTGGTTAATGTTATTTATGCTAAGATGTTATTGGCTAATATTATTTAGACTCCGATGTTTGTGAATTATGTTTAGGCTACAATACTGTTATTATTTATGCTAAGCTAAGATATTGGATAATATTATTTAGGCTAAGATATTATTGTCTAATATTTATGCTTGGAAATTATTGGAAAATGTTAGTTATGCTAGGATATTGGCTAATATTAGTAAGGCTAGGAAGATATTGGCTGATGTTATTTATGCTACAATATTTTTAGCTAACGTTATATGTTAGGATGTTATTGGCTAATATTATGTACACTAGGATTTTACTGGCTAATGCTATTTATGCTAGAATGTTATTAGCTAATATTAAAATGATCTAATATGATGTGTTTGCTACATGATCTTGTTTACTTCAGATTAGACCTTTTGTCAGATTTGGAGAAAATAGTTTAATTTGAAAACAACCTATGTAATATATGTAGCTAACCTGAGGAGTCAGATCTTGCTTTGAGTTTGCTCACCTCAGAAACAGTGACTGCATTTCAGTGTTTGATTTTGTGTGCTTTTGTTAGCATGCAATAACCTTCACAGGTGTGGAGTTTTCAGATGACAGATGCTCTGCAGGTTATGTGATGTAACTTGCTGCTATTCTTTTGTCACTGGAGACGTTTCCCAGGCACCGCGTCCCCTCGTGATGGCCAAAGTGCCAAAGTTTTTGCACCTGAATTACGAAGACCACTTGTATATCAAGTGAAGTGCGGTGAAATGTGAGAGATGTGTGTTTGGAGATGTACAGATGTTTGGAAGGGAAGAATGTGTGATTCCTATATGGTATTTACTGTATACTGTGTGTGATGTGCTGAGGGGCATTGGGAGTCATGTTTGTGTGTGGAAGGAGATGAGGGAGTGGGAGAGGGGGATGTGTTTGCTCATGCATCTGTGTTTGTGGCTCTCTGAGAGGTTTAGCCTGCAACTTCATGGATCTTTGTGGAAAGACTGATCACTTTGTGCCCATTCTGAATCTCTCTCTCTCCAACTCTCCAACTCCTTTAACAGCTCATTTGATAGAATACAATTCACCTTTCCAAACTAGACACCTCTCCACAGATACAAAATACCACATCTCTTTCACTGGTCACATGACCTGGCTTGCTTGTCAATCGGCCCCTTCCCCAGAGGAAGCTCAGGGTTGCCGTGGGGATGAGGATCCTGATGGCAGATTTGGGGAATCTGAGGCGACGTTACCATGGCAGAGCCTGAGTCTGAGTCTGGGGAAGGGGTACATTGGCTCTTTGAAGCACTTGTTGTTGCAGCTGTTTGCTTGTTTTTGTCTCATATACTTATTAATTTTTTTGCACTCATGAGGGAACATTATCTCACACTTCAGTATCTTACCTTACGAACTCACATTCATGTCTAATTTTAACAGTCCAGTTTACTGCAGTAATTTAAACGGGTCATATGATGCTGCTAAAAAGAACATTATTTTGTGTATTTGTTGTAATGAAATGTGTTTATGCGGTTTAAGGTTAAAAAACCACATTATTTTCCACACTGTTACATGATTGTTTCTCCTCTATGCCCCCGCCTTTCTGAAACACGTCGATTATTACAAAGCTCATCGGTCTAAAAAGCAAGGTGTTCTGTGATTGGCCAGCTATCCAGTGCGTTGTGATTGGCCGAATACATCAAGCGAAATGTTACGTCCCTTACCATATTGTGATGCCTGCGGCAACCACATGTGACGACCCCGGGCTGGACTCCGCTTTGTCCACGGTGAAAGCCGATACGGCGATCGACAGCGTGAAGTTGAAGTATTTCCTCAGCAACCAGCACGGATCGCTCCAGGCATGACGAAGCAGATATCGTCCTCTTTTAGAAGTTAACAAAGTAGTTTCGCTTTCACAACGAAGCCCACAGCGCCTTCACGACCTGGCGGCGGCGGCAACAATACTACAGCGATAATAAAAGCCGCCTTTCTTTGCGTGAACATTTGGGTAGCGTTATGCAAATCTTCCCACATAGTGACGTAGGTATGTGGGGGCACGTTAGAACGAGCCGTTTTAGGTAGGAGTGGTTGACTCTTAACTTTTTTTATAAAGAATGTCTCTTTGGATTTGATACTTTAGTCTTTGCAACTTTACATATCTTCTTTATGCACCAAGAGATTGTAATACTCCAAAGAGAAAGGAAAATTTGAATTTGCATCATATGACCCCTTTAATGTACACTATAGTTTAAAAGTTTGTGATTTTTTTTTTTAAAAGAAGTCTCACCCAGGCCAAATTAATTTTGTCAAAGAAGTAAATAAATAAATAAATACATACATATTCTAAAATATTAAAGGTGGGGTAAGCGATTTCTGGTAGACAATGTTGACATTTGAAATCACTTAAACAAACACGCCCCTATCCCAAAAGGGTCTCGCCCCTATTTTGATAGCTCCGCCCCACACATATACGTACGCAACCCAGGAAACGATTAGTTCAGTGAAACAAAGCAACCAATGTTACGCCGTGTCTACACAGCGGACGCGAGTGGCTCGGTGCGACAAACTACTATGGAACATCATTAATAATCAGTGATGCTGTCTACACCATAGATACATATCTATGGTCTACACTGGATGCGTCGTGGCACGACGTGACAAATCCCCGACAGAAAACTGCTGCTGCGTTCTATTTATGACATATTGACACAAATTTCAAATGATTTTCAACGGTCGCTTTGTCGCGTCCAGTGTACTAGACAGACTTTAGTTGTTGCGGCGTAGACACGGTGTTGCTCACCTTCCGCTCCTTGAGTTCTCTCCAGCTCTGGAAAGCTGATCCGATATTTACATTGGTTCTACTTCTTGCCTTATTGTCTTAAGCTTTCTTTTGTTCTGCAGACGTTTTCCTCTCTTGTTTTTTTTTTATTTCATCTCTATTTTTCTGTCGCTCGGCTCGCTAATGTCTGTCCTGTGCACTGAACGCTCTCTCCTCTACATCATGAGTAGACACCCCCTTACTGCTGATTGGCTACAAGTTTGTTTTGCTACTCTGCCCGAATCTGTTTTCTAAAGTGTTTTTGAAAAATCGCTTATCCTACCTTTAATGCATTTTAATATAACTGTTTTCAATTATATTTATATTTTTACTATTTTATATAATTTTCTATTTTAATGTATTTTAAAATGTATTTTATTCCTGTGTTGGTAAAGCTGAATTTTCAGCATCATATACTCCAATCTTCAGTGTCACATGATCCTACAGAAATCATTCTAATAAGTTGATTTGGTAAAAAAAAATCATATTATCAATGTTGAAAGTTGTGCTACGTAATCTTTTTGTGAAAACTGTGATACATTTTCAGGATGAATAGACCGTTCAAAAGAACAGCATTTATTTGAAATAGAAGTCTTTTGTTACATTATAAATGTCTTTACTGTCACTTTTGACCAACTTAATGCATCTTTGCTGAATAAATGTAATAAATTATTCATATTGTTAATTTCTATCAAAAAAAGTACCCCACACTTTTTAACATGATGTATTTCTGAAGTAAACAGGATATTCAGCAAGAAAAAAAGACTCGATTGTATTTGTCTGGAACTGATTGAACCATGAAAGTTGGTGGTTGCAAGGCCTGAGTTAAAAAAAAGTACAAATTAAGAGGGTTTGGTGAAAGTTGCAAGTTGTTTTAGAAGCGGAGCAATTTGAAGATTAAAGGTTAAGAATATAAACATTTTTATTTGAACAGTGTGCATTGAAGATCAGGAATGCGTTTTAAGGCCCCGATCAGACAGAATGTGTTTTTCAGGTTTGAAAACGCGAGGCGCACCACACTGCCTTTTTTTGGTTGACTTTTTTAACTTAGAAAAGAGCAATGCGCTGCTGGTTTTTTGATGTTGTAGGCAACCACCGAATCAGCTGTCCTGTCAGTCTAATGAAGGATTATAGCGCGAGTGTTCTAAAATCTTTGGTTTGGTTTGGATTGCAACTTCAGGCACTCAGAGCGCTCCAACAAAAACGCGAGGCGCAGCAGGCGAGGCGACAAAAACGCGAGGCACCTGAAGTTGAAAAAAAATAAACTCTGAGCAGAAAAGCGCCTGACGTCATTTGCATTTTTCTCTCATTGTCCAATCGAATTGGGCCTTCCGTTGTGGTGACGGAAGTTTACGGTGGCTTGGAACGTCAAGAGACTTCAATGATTGTGGCATTGAAAACTTGTGGCAGCTGTAGCTGTATGTTTCTGCTAATATTACAGTTTACTTAACAGTAAACCAAAGATTTTGGAGCGGTCGCGCTATAATCCTTGATCAGACTGACAGGACAGCTGATTCAGTGGTTGCCTAGCAACATTAAAAAAAAACGCAGTGCACTGCTATTTTCTAAATTTAAAAAAAGTAAACCAAAAAAAGGCAGTGCGGTGCACCTTGCATTTTCAAACCTGAAAAATTTGTTCTGTCTTATCGGGGCCTAAATCCTTATTGATTAGGAGAGAACCAGCTGGCAACTGTTTTCATTTTAGCTATCATTTTAGTCGTCAGAGAACCATCTGTTTTTGCAGACATGGGTTGTTAATCTTTTGCAAACAGAACAAAAAAACTGGATGGGTTATGGCCATTATTAGACACAAAGAGCACATCTGACTATAAGCTTTGGACAAACAGTGAGACAAGGAACATATCATGACATTGTTGTCCCCGTGACACACTGCATACTTCCAGTGTCGATTGGTGGCAAAGATCAACCAGCTCCACAATTTTTTATAAAAAATGGTGTAAAAGCAATTTTCACTCAGAAATCTAAAAAAATAATTACAAAGAATTGTCAATAAGTACATTGAGTTAAATGTGAAATTTTGAAGTATATAGATTAAAGTTATATTTTCTATATATAATGTTCTTCGAAAAAAAAAAAAAAAAAAAAAAAAAAATCATTTTTTAACAGTGTACCTCTTACAGGTGTGCTTGCAGTAAACATTGTTTGTTTTTGAAAGAAAATGTTTTCATAAAAAAATTCAGTAAATATAGTAGTATTATGTATTATGAAATACTGTGTTATTACAAGCTACAATTTTACAATTACAGTTTAAGTTAACTATTTTAATATATTTGGTGCTCTAGAAACACTTTTTATTATCACTGTTGAAAACAGTCATGCTAATTAATATTTTTGCGTAAAACCATGATGCTTTTTTACAGGATTCTTTGATGAATATAAAGTTCAAAAGTACAGCATTCATTTGAAAAATTAATATTTTGTAATATTATATCACTGTCTTTTTTATCTTTAAAAACCTTGTCCCTTTGATCACACAATCGACCCTGCATGTTTGCTGATAAACAAGCACCCGATTTAATAGTCTTTCAAAAGAAAAAAAGTCTGTAAAACGGGGACCCCCACAGGGCTTGTTTTTTTTTTTTTGATGGGAAGGGGGGCCCAGGAGAGCAAAAAAAACAAAAAAAAGGCTGATTTCAAACCAATACCTCTGGGGGTCCTGCCCAAAAAACGCAGCTGACAACAAGCTGCCGCAAAAACTGAGGTTGGAAATGGAATGCTAACAGATGGAGTGGGAAATAGCCTTCCCTCCAGTTAGCCACACGGAGAAGTCCTTGGGGCAAATGCTCAGCAGGCTTGTGCGTTAATCCATCTATGAGCGAGATGTGCATGGAAAGAGTCAGACCCAGCACACTATGCAGACAGCAGAAGAGGGAGTAACTTCCTGCAGTGGGTAAAGGCAAATAGAAAGAGAAGATGAAAGACAAACAGAGACAGGAGAGAGAAATGAAGAACAGGTCAGGCAAGATGCTGGAGGGAGCGAACTGCAATATGTACCTTTAGCCGGACCATGGCACATACAAAAAGGAAATTCATACTTTGGTTCAGGAGGAAGGTCACTAATATTGACCGCCTTATTGTTATATGCCTAAATGTTCTGAAATCATTTTGTGATGCTAAGAAATGCCATAGAAAACAGGAAAAGGGGTCAAGGATGTTGACCAAAAGGTGATAGAGTTTCTTTCTACACTGAACAAAAGGCACATTTTCATTCAGAAAAATGCAAGATGCAATTAAGTCTGACTGTAGTTGCGTGAAGTGAGCAGGAGAGGACAGATTTTTATAGATTGAATGAGTGTGGAAAGGTCTGGCAACAGAAAGCTGAGGAGTCCAGGAACAGAGCAAATGGAAAATGAGTGGAAAGTGAGAGAGGGATTGGGAGGGAGGGGCTGGGGAAAAGGAGGCGCGGCCTGCATTCTATTCTGCCTATCACATCCACCACATCCAGGGGCAGGGCAATTAAACGTTGAGAGAGAGAGAGAGAGGGAGGAGAGCGAGAGAGAGAGAGAGAGAGAGGAGAGAGAGAGAGAGAGAGAGAGCATGTGAAGGAGAGAGGTAGACGGAGATGTATATTCTCAGCCTGTGGCAGAGAAGCTTGGGTTGTCTGAAAATATCAGAATAGCACAGGACGGTCCTGGTCCAAAGTCTGTTTCGGAGTGTGGGCCGGACAGTATGACGGATTCGGAGCCAAAGTCAACTCCAAAAAAGCCAGCATTCGGGCTGCTGTCATTCTGATCGGACTACTGCACAAGTCCAGACGGCAGAAGGAGAAAGAGAGGGACAAGGAGCGGTGGGTGAACTTTTCTTTTTCCCACCTCCTAGTTTGACCTGATGTTCAGATCTGGCTGTTGTTACTGGCCTGTGTGCTCTGGTTGGCCTGTGTTTTTGTATGAGGTTTATGGCTATGTAGGTCATTGTATGTACACTTTATACATTTATTGTTGTCCCAGAGTGCGTTGTAATTGGGTCTGTATATAGTAAAGGACTTTTTTGTGTGTGTGGCTCATTTGAGGATGTTCTCGTTGCAAGCTTGTCTTCCTCTTCATATGCCCCAAAGCAAAATTTCAGACGCAGATATTAGACTTGTTCATAGCTCAGGATACTTAATGCAGTTCTCAATTATTGAAGTGTCATTGAAGTATCTCAGCTGTTTCTGATGGAGAAATAACATAACACAAATAAGACAATTGTTGATATTTGAGAATGAGAAATGTTTAATTTAATCACAGACTTGGCAAATCTCAGCACAGTTTGAGACATTGTTTTAGTGCTATTTATTTGTATAATTTAAGTTCTCATTTTATTAATTTATTTTGTAATTTCCTAATTTTTATTCATTTATTTTTAAATATTACTATTTGTTTAATTTGATTTTATTAAAATTTAGTTTTTGTTTCAGTTGTAATTATCGTCCTTCAACTTTAGTGGCCCACATATTATTTTTTTTTAATTTAATTTAATTTTAATGAATAAAAATGCTTTAAATAATTTTAAATAATATTAGTTAATAATATCAATAGTTGAGAGTCTTCTGAAACTCTGACTTTGTGTGTGACCTGCCCTGCTCTTTGTCTAATCTTATTGCTGTCTAAGAGAAACAGTTAAGATAATAAGAAGATTGCATATGTATTTTTTCTTTCCTGTGTAACCGTCCATGTACAAAGAGTTCCAAGCAAATACAGCTCTGTTAAACAAACAGAGAGTAAATAGAGAGAGAGTGAGAGACAAGAGCGGTAAATAGTTTTCACCAATATCTCCTGGTCAGGGTCATGCAGGTCAGATCGTACAGTATGTGGAAGTAAATCTCCGAGAATGAGACCATGAAACTATTTCTCAGCTATCATTTACTCATCTTCTCCAGTGGTTGTCTGGTCAGTAGCCGTGTTGCTCTGTATCAACTGGCATCATTATTGCAAACAGTGGCCCCATTGTAACTTTGTCTAATCATTAATTTAAAACTGATTTGACTGCATACTGACACACACCCAAACTCACTCTTTTACGCCGATGTCGTGCTGCTTGCAACCACACAATACGATTTGTCTTCGTAGGCGCCGTGTGTGTGGATCCATTTGCATAGATCTCATCGATAACTAGCGTGGATACTGACATCACTGCGAGACGGCCCAGCTGGAGTCGCCACTTTTATTCCCTTTAGATCAGTTCTGTCCTGTTCTTCAGCTCAGATGTGCACTCCGTGAGAACAGAGTCTATAAATATAACAGGCTTTTCAGATCTCATGCGTTTGAATGAGTGATAAGTGGGGCATATTTGTAAATGTTCTAATGAGATTCTCCTTGATGGTTGGTCTGTCAGGAAGGTTATTGTTTTAATTGAAAGGTTGATTGCTGTAGTAATTGCATTGTTTTATCTTAAAACTAAAGGTTTGGTACAAGATTCAAGAGCACTTCAGAGTGTAATTTGTTCTCTGATTAGAGTTGATATACATTCTTTGAGTAGGTAAAAAGATATTTTAAAAGCATTTTCTTAATCAGTATCTTTGTCTTGTATTTCAATAAAAATATCACAGAGAATATCCATTGAATAAATGATTTATTTAATTTATAATATTTCATCTTGATTTTTTGTATTATTTAGTCATTATTAATCTAATAAAATATTTATTATTCGTTTTTACCGCGTTGGCAGAGTTTATTGTAAAGATTTAAGAACTTTTTGGGGCATAAAATAAAAAAGGAAATAGTGAGTGCAATGCTTTATACTATTTTCCAATAGGTGGATTGATGATATATTCTCTGAAAATACAATGTCATTTCATGTCATTTTCAGTAAAAAATATCCATCTCATAACAACAAGGTAAATCTACTCTTCTTACAGAATCACTTATTCCCTCATAAAATCGCCTCCTATTTAAGAAATTTAAACGTATTTAAGCTCCAACTAACTATTATTAAACTTTACATTTCATAAACCAACATTCATACCATTTCTTCTTCCCTTAGGTGACAAATTGTCCTAATGACATGTTATATTAATTATTAAATATATTCTATTTTATGTGAATAAGTCTATCTTAAGAAAGTAGATTTACCTTGTTTTATGAATAATTGGATATTTTTTACTGAAAATGACATGAAATGACATTGTATTTTCAGAGAATATATCATCAATCCACCTATTTTTTCAAAATTATCTTATAAGCTTCGTGCCAGCTTCACCTATTTTCCTGTTTTTATTTTTTACCAAATCCGGCGCGTGCTCCCCAAGGTCAACTGCAGTACGCGCCAAGCGCGGGATAACACACCGTGAATCACACATGGAAATATGCGGTACCTCGTACGACTTAGCAGTGATAAGATGTCTAAGCCAAAAAACTCACGATGAACCTATTTATTTTGTCTTATTTAGTGCTCCTTTATTACAAGTCTAGACTGAAATTCTGGTTATTATGAGGCCGTGTTTGGTACCCTCGGCTTTGGCAATAGTGAGTGCCAATGCCTCTTTATATACATCTGATTTCTCCAATTCGTCAGTGGTCATGCTCATTTTCCAGTAACAAGATTATCACCAATTATTCATGAAAACATCAGTTAACTGCCGTAACTTTTCTTAATAACCTAGACTTAGTGGTCCCATTCGCAATAGGCTAAAAGTAGCTGTATCTTTATAAGTTAGCTATCGCGACCACTGTCATTGTATGATTTTATATAAATGTGACTCTGGAATTTTATCTCTTACATTAAATTCTCCACTACATAGGTACTAGCTCTTGCAACTCCTTTCACAACCCCTCAACGGGGCTCTATGTAAGGGCATCGCGTTTTTCTGCTTCTCTCCCAATGGCAGACTTTAGTTCGTTAACATTTAAGAGAACTTATAGACATATTGTAGCCTTAAAATCCTAATCCCTAATAGCTGTTTCAGTTGCTGTCATACCTCCATTTTCCCAGTGGGTTTAATTATTGGACTATATGTCATCTTTGTATCTTTGTGGAGATTTTACGGAACACAGACCAAAATGCTTACCTGCATAACTAAATTTACATTCGTTTTTTGTTGTTGTGCAGTCTCTCTACCCAGTTTGACTAGTTTTATTTTGGCGTTATTATATTTCGTTTTTCGACACTTAATGCTTCCTCTTCCATTTATCTTAGCAGTGGCGTGCAGAGTGTAGGAGCACGCACGGAAGCATTTCTTCATAGGTTCATTATGCCCCAAGCAAATGTTTTTCTGGTTTCCGTTTTCATTTCACTGAATCTAATTTCTCGCCACCTGCTCAACACTCACATTTCCCCCATGTCCGGTCTCCTTCCGACTCGCATGAACATGCTTCACTCCTGACTCATCTCATTGTCCCATCACACGTGTATTTCCTTAGGTTTTTCACTTCTCCTTCTTCACATCGTGTGCCTCTCTCACGTCGTAGATTTTGAGCCCTAGGCACCTCCCTGTGCCTTTCCCCCTTCACCCCTTCCCCCTTTTTTTTTTTTGCTCGATGCTTTGTGGTGTTGCTCCCGCCCTCCCCCCCGCCTCGTTTTTCCTTTTTTAAAAGTATTTTTGATTAGCAGCTGTGTGAAATTAAACTAAACTAGGTCACCTTTTGCCCTCTGTCTCGCTTATAAACATACAAAGACTCAAAGTCCTTTAGGTCAGAGGATAAGATTCCTAACATAAGATTCCAGTTCAGTTCCTCATTCAGTACCACAGATGCATCATCGTCTGTAACTGTAAGAGCGAGTCATCGTGAGTATACCTGGAAAAAACATGTGGCTCATTCATCCAGAAGAGGCCGTAAAACAGACCTCTAGCTGCCAGCACAATGGCAAAGCACACTCAGTGATATACACACAGTATGTCATAAAAACTCAAACTAAAGGGCTCAAATGGCAGCACTTTGGGGAAGTTATGGATTATGATATAATCATGTTCCTTATCAGTCCTGCTAAACAGAAACATTAAATGGACAGAATATTGCTTCTGAAGCTCCATGTACATTTTGTGATTTACAGTATACTTTCATACAAAGGCAAAACGCAGTCATTTTGGTTCACAGTGAAGGCAATAAGTGGTGTCCCATAATGACAAAAAGCGATAATGCTCGGTAACACTTTACATTAAGGTTCCCTTTATAAAGGGTTTATAAAGGTGTTAATAAATGACTAATAACTCACTTACAAATGCATTATAAATCATTGATATACAGTTATAAATGCATAAATAAAAGGGTGATTTTGATGCAATACCTGCCAAATAGTGAGCCATTTTTTACACTCTCTACTCTGTTATACTTTACGTACTGCTAAGAGTAGGCCAAATGCTGAACAAATATATTTAACTTATTACATTATTTCACTCCCCAACCATATTCCTAGTTCATTTCATCTGGCAGTCCAACAACTTTTACATTTTAGCAAGCGAGCTGAACAATGGTGTTGTATGTATGCGTTGTTTCACTTCACTTATATCTCATGACCTTCGGGTCACTTTGTCTTACAATGTATTTCCCCCTTACCAACATCTCCTCATGGTCGCCTACCCATGATCCTCCGCAAAAGTTCGGTGTCCGGCCTCCCTCCACTCCTAGCCAAACCGACAGTGATTCAGAATCTGCGTCGAGTGATACTGTTGGGTTCTTCACTCCCAGCATTCGACATTAGCATGCTTGATTTTATTTTTGGGTGGCTACACCATCATAACACAAGGCTTTACACTCCCATCTGGAGCCGTCGCTTTGTAACTGTCTCATCTGTGAACCCCCTCCATGTGATTCGATGCGTTATAATGTATAATACCGCTGAAAAGTTGACTCACCTTAATGTAAAAGTGATCACCTGGCGAGCCGACCAGATTTACTGTATAGTCCCTGGATCTACCATTACAACGTTACAGTTGTTGCTTGAACCTTGAAAGTGAACTGGCTCAATGTACCAGCCTGCCACCTGCTGGAGCTCCTTTTATTATAGAGTTACCAACCTGTTGTAGCCTCGGTGTAAAAGCCACACCGCGTATGTAAAGCTCGAACCATCCTGGTGGCTCCCATTATCTAATGGCTTTACAATGTAGGAAACCAGTATATCTATGGCAATTCCTACTATGTAGTCACCACCTGTGACCATCGGCGCCCTTACTTCGTCTCAGCACTGCTGAGCCCACACCTTGTAAAAACACCTACTTAGTTAGATTTACAAGACGCTTCATAACAGTGAAAACAGCTCGTTGGCTACCCTGCTTCAGCCATTACTTAATTGAAGTCTCTACCCGGACACCGTTACTCCTAGCTGGACTACGGTTGCAGGTGCACTTGACATCGCCGCAGCCATGTACATTAGTATCGGGGAAAGTTGAAGGCATTTATTAAGAATTACCACACGTTAGTAACTGAACACCTGTGTGCGGTGGAGAAAGGTGTAGCCCTTAATGTAAAGTGAACACCTGTGAACCATTTATTAATGAGTATTAAACATTAGTAACCAGTCAAAGTTAACTTTAATGTAAAATGGACACAATAATTATTTATATATTGATTTATTGATTATTATTGCACACACAGAACAGTTAGTAAAAAAGTAAAAAAGTTAGTATTTTCTGGTAAAATAAATGTTATTGTTGTTGCACTACATCAGCAAACAACTTTCAAAGATTAATCTTTTCTTTTACAGCACACTGGAACATTACTGAGCATAACTTCACACAAAAAAGTGGCTTATAAAAGTAAACTCACATTATAACTAAGCGTCAAATCTGGGCACCGCAGCAAAAAATGGCTGCCCACTGCTCCCCGGTGTGTGTGTGTGTGTTCACTGCTGTTTGTGTGCACTTTGGATGGGATAAATGTAGAGCACTAATTCCTAGTATGGGTAATCATAATTGGCCACATGTCACGTCACTTTAAAACTTTTTTAAAACCTTTAAATGCAAAAATATTTTTATTTTATCTAATTTAACTGTTTTCAGAAAATAATTAAATCAATGACGGTTGCACAACACGCCCCCTGTACTCTCCAACGCATTATCAAGCGAGTCTGCTAAATAGAATTGGCCTCTAGGTCATTAAAGCTGTCTTTGTTCAGCGTTTTGTCATATCATGAGGTAACTACGCCCACTGTAACTTCATATTTGTTCATCCCACCCGCACCTGCACCGGTCGAGCTCTTGGCCTACGGCGTGCCGGATGCCAAGCGGCCGGGACGTGCTAGATGTACGGTTGTTCGACTGCAGTGCGGTCATGTCACTTAATGAATAATCAACCCTTCGCTAGAATCAGGCGCATCCCATGGGGAGACAGAGGCGCCCCCCTACTCAGGACCCAATAGGTACCCTGGCGGCGTGCTGCATGGTGGCCCTCTCGGCCTCCGGCCTGCACATTTAGTCTGAGTGAAGTCGCGTCGTAACCACTGTTAAGTCAACACAAGCCCACGCTTCAGAGCACGTTGCAACAATCCTAACAGCGTGAATTCTCAGTGTGACTTTACATCGGATGCTCGCTAGCGCCAACTACAGACTTTGGTGACACACAGGCAACTACATACACTTAGGCTTTAGTGATGTGATCCTGAAAGAATATAATAAAAATGCATTATATGCAATGAAAATGATTTTTATTAGTAGTAGTAGCTATATACTTCCTAAAAAAAAAACGTATTTGTCACAGATTGTATTGAAGGGCAGTGAGGAAGCAGGATTCAGATGCAGCAGTACCTACTATGTTTATTAAGAAGATTACTGAACTCAGGGAAATGTGGGACAACAAGCCATTCAATAAAACAACAAATTTAGACAACCAAATACTAAAACTCTACTACTCTGTACCATGGGCGTGAACTCGAGTCACATGACTCGAGACTTGACTCGGACTCGAGTCCCAAATTTGATGACTTGCAACTCGACATAATTAAAGACTGAGACTCGACCTTAGACTTGAGCCCTTTGTGGTGGTTTCAAAAAAAAAAAAAAAAACAACAAGCTTAAATACGCAAAGTTAGAGCTAATCAAGGATTTGTTGATCTGGGTTTTATTTTAAATCGAGTTGTGTTGCACCACTTAATTTTAAATTTAGATTAACAAATCGGGGATTCAAATTCTAACCTGCGATTAAAACCTCCATCTACAATTTTCTCCACCATGATGGATTTATCATGTAATTAAACAGCAACAATGCTAATATTCCTTATCCTCGGTCTCTGACATAAGTTGCTTTTGTCGATAAAGGAAATAAACCGTCCACCGTCTTTATAAACCGCTAACGTACATACAGTGGGTACGGAAAGTATTCAGACCCCCTTAAATTTTTCACTCTTTGATATATAGCAGCCATTTGCTAAAGTTATTTTTTTTCCTCATAAATGTACACACAGCACCCCATATTGACAGAAAAACACAGAATTGTTGACATTTTTGCAGATTTATTAAAAAAGAAAAACTGAAATATCACATGGTCCTATGTATTCAGACCCTTTGCTCAGTATTTAGTAGAAGCACCCTTTTGTTCTAATACAGCCATGAGTCTTTTTGGTAAAGATGCAACAAGTTTTTCACACCTGGATTTGCCATTCCTCCTTGCAGATCCTCTCAGTTCTGTCAGGTTGGATGGTAAACACTGGTGGACAGCCATTTTTAGGTCTCTACAGAGATGCTCAATTGGGTTTAAGTCAGGCTCTGGCTGGGCCATTCAAGAACAGTCACAGAGTTTTTGTGAAGCCACTCCTTCGTTATTTTGTCTGTGTGCTTAGGGTCATTGTCTTGTTGGAAGGTAAACCTTCGGCCCAGTCTGAGGTCCTGAGCACTTTGGAGAAGGTTTTCGTCCAGGATATCCTGTACTTGGCCGCATTCATCTTTCCCTCGATTGCAACCAGTCGTCCTGTCTTTGCAGCTGAAAAACACCCCCACAGCATTATGTTGCCACCACCATGCTTCACTGTTGGGATTGTATTGGATAGGTGATGAGCAGTGCCTTGTTTTCTCCACACATTCCGCTTAGAATTAAGGCCAAAAAGTTTTATCTTGGTCTCATCAGACCACAGCATCTTATTTCTCACCATCTTGGAGTCTTTCAGGTGTTTTTTAGCAAATTCCATGTGGGCTTTCATGTGTCTTGCCCTGAGGAGAGGCTTCCGTCGGGCCACTCTGCCATAAAGCCCCGACTGGTGGAGGCTGCAGTGATGGTTGACTTTCTACAACTTTCTCCCATCTCCCGATTGCATCTCTGGAGCTCAGCCACAGTGATCTTTGGGTTCTTCTTTACCTCTCTCACCAAGGCTCTTCTCCCCCGATAGCTCTGTTTGGCTGGACGGCCAGCTCTAGGAAGGTTTCTTTTACTGCCTCACTGCAGATGTGGTAAACAGGCATACAGAGCTAGGGGCAGCCAGCTTCACACTCATGCGGCAACAGACTTAGACATCACTGGGGGACTCTCGCAGCTGGGGTGGTGCGGCATTAGAGTAATGTAAGCGGGGGTGTAAAACGGTGCCAGCAGCAACACACCAGTTCAAGCCGTATCGGTTGAGTCAGGAACAACACGGGCATACATCCATTTTCAATTGTAAATAGCACAGCATACATAGCAATAGCATAAACAACATTACAGGGCACACATCTCACATTTCCTTTAGTATGCAAATGATCACACAAGTTTTAAAATGCATCATTATTGAAAAATTCTTTACAATAAATGCCTAGATTAGGTGAATCCAACAAGCTGAAGAGTACTAGTCTTACATATACACACACACTCATCTAACATCTCCAAATACAACAACACAACCAAAAATAAACACCAAAAAAAACATTCATTTAAAAACACTTACAGACAGTGCCTTTTCCAAGAATAAATTAAGTGTGGATGGAGATTGGTATCGTCTGTGTGCCCTCTCAAACGCCTCACAACATAATGGCTGAACAGCACATGCTCTGCTTAAATATAGACATGCACCCACTAGGGGTCGCTAAAACCTGTGACACTAGAACTGAAACCGCATAGTTCTGGTCGTTCCAAATGTCTTCCATTTAAGGATTATTGAGGCTACTGTGCTCTTAGGAACCTTAAGTGCTGCAGAATTTTTTTTGTAACCTTGGCAAGATCTGTGCCTTGCCACAATTCTGTCTCTGAGCTCTTCAGGCAGTTCCTTGACCTCATGATTCTCATTTGCTCTGCACTGTGAGCTGTAAGGTCTTATATAGAGAGTTGTGTGGCTTTCCTAATCAAGTCAAATTAGTATAATCAAACACAGCTGGACTCACATGAAGGTGTAGAACCATCTCAAGGATGAGCAGAAGAAATGGAAAGCACCTGAGTTAAATATATGAGTGTCACAGCAATATGAATACTTATGACCATGTGATATTTCAGTTTTTTTTCTTTTTTAATAAATCTGCAAATGTCAACAATTCTGTGTTTTTCTGTCATATGGGGTGCTGTGTGTACATTAATGAGTGAAAAAAATGAACTTAAATGATTTTAGCAAATGTCTGCAATATAACAAAGAGTGAAAAATTTAAGGGGGTCTGAATACTTTCCGTACCCCCTGTAGAGAGACCGTTGATCAAACGGCTGATCAAGCAAGCAATCAAAACTTTGAGGCAGTGCATACGGATTTCATAATATTGGAACTATATTTATAGTATAAATTAATGGAGTATAGCGTAAGACAAAACAATCGAGATAAGAGAAAATAACTGGCATGATTCGCGGAGCAACTACCTCCGCTCGTGACAGTGGCGCCCTGTCCGTTTGATCGCCGTTCAACAGCACGTGTGGAGTGGGGCGTGAGAACATGTTGCCAACTAATTTTTAGGGGAAGTTGCTAAAGGAAGGTTGATTTGTTGCTAAAATTTGCTAAATGACGTTGTGATGACATTGCGTGATGACGTCACTATGTAATCACGATGCAAAATTGTCACTACATTAAAAAAATATATTTTTTATATATGTTAATTTAGATTTGTTCATAGCAATATAAATGCACAATATAATATTAAAATATAAATAACTTTTTTAATTCATTGAATTATCGAAAACTTACACATTTTTGAACGATTACAATTTAAGTTTTATACTTTAAAGCAGTTTTTAGTAGTTAGTTAGTATGCTGCACTCTAAGAAAAGTAAAAAAATAATGCACAATCTACTGTGTTAATATGAAGGAATTTTCTGGATTGATTTTTCCACAGGTTTTGTACCTGCATTTTTAATTACGCATTGTATTTTGTGTTTTCGGGTTACAACGGATAACGGATAATGTCCTGGAAAATTACTAGCACCTTTTTTCATTTTTCTGCATATTTTTCTTACAGTGTACTAACTCATCAACAATCGCAGGTACAAGCTACTAACAAAGTGTCTCATAAATGAAAAATAACAGTATTCAATTATTATTACTATTAAATTAAACAATTGCAAATAGCAGCTAACATAATTCACGTGATGTGTGTACTGCTACGCATCTTTGGTTTCCTCTTTTTGTGTAATTTAAATGGTAAATTGTGCCTTTTTATCATTTGAGTCACTTATCGAAAGTTGCTAAAAGCTGCCAAATAAATAAAATTAAAAAATAGCTAAATTTGTTGCTAGGTGCTTTTGGAAGAAAAAGTTGCTAGGGTAGTCTGAAAAGTTGCTAAATTTAGCAACAAAAGTGCTAAGTTGGCAACACTGCCGTGAGAAAACAGAGGCGCGGGCGGCCCGCGATCCTGTCTTCTGCACCGAGATAAGTGATGGATTCACATACCGGACTCGATAGCAGACGCAAGTTTACTATGGGCTGCAATGACCCTCAAAATCTGCTGGCTCAGTGTGCTTTAATTTTCATTTTTTATTTATAATAAACACCTCTCTGAGACCTGACGACACACCCGCTGTTTCTGTCTTTGTTCAATCAGCCACATAATTGTAACTGTAGGTGCACTTTATTTTATTTAAACCTCCTCACCTGTCAATTTAAAATGAATCCCTAATTGAGATTTAAATCTGACTTTTAAAGTTATGGAGTAACCTGATTAAATGTTAATCTACAAACCCGATTCCAAAAAATTTGGGACACTGTACAAATTGTGAGTAAGAAATGAATGGAATAATTTACAAATCTCATATACTTATATTTTATTCACAATAGAATAACATATCAAATGTTGAAAGTGAGACATTTTGAAATGTCATGCCAAATATTGTCTCATTTTGGATTTCATGAGAGCTACAAAAAAGTTGGGACAGGTAGCAATAAGAGGCCGGAAAAGTTAAATGTACATATAAGGAACAGCTGGAGGACCAATTTGCAACTTATTAGGTCAATTGGCAACATGATTGGGTATAAAAAGAGCCTCTCAGAGTGGCAGTGTCTCTCAGAAGTCAAGATGGGCAGAGGATCACCTGTCATCTATGTTGTATTCTGAATAAAATATTGAAATTTGAAACTTCCACATCATTGCATTCTGTTTTTATTCACAATTTGTACAGTGTCCCAACTTTTTTGGAATCGGGTTTGTATCTTAAATATAAATTAAACCCAGGATCAAGATGATGGTTTAAATGTAAACCTGTTTATTTTTAAACAAGGTTTAAAGTTTGGTGCAACAGAGTTATTAGATAAAACTTGATTTAATCTAGGTTTAAAATTAATCAATGCAAACCATTTACAGTAGCTATAATTTAATTTGGGGGAAAAACATGCACATTAGGCCTAATGTCTGAAGTGGGCAAGCGGCAATAGGCCTAATGATCATTTAAAATATAATTTGAAGAAGTGTTTCTTTCACAAAATGAGTATTGTATATATAACTATAAAATATAGGCTACTCAATTTTTCTCCCTCTTCACCAGGCACTCATGTCACTTCCATTTCTTTCGGCATAAATGAATGAATTCACGTGTTGTAAATTAGTCTGTAGGCCAATAGCGCATAGCCCCTATAAATTTAGTGATCAACTATGCATATTATAAGCTTAACATTTAACATACAACATTTTTTTTTATTAAATGATTTTGTCTTTGTTGCTCTTAGTTATAAAGGATGGTAGCACAGCATTTTTGAATGATTGTCTTCATGAGTTTGTCTGTTTGTCTGGCAGTTATGTCTTCTAGTTCTTTCAAAGCATTTCTTTCTGCGCTTCCGCTCACATAATTTTTTTAATTAAAAACACATTTTTAAATCTGTTTCATTGAGGTTCCAAATAATGGCTCATTGGCTTCGATATAACAATTAGAAGCATATAGCTATTCTTATGCACACATGCAAAGTATGTTGCAGCTGTTATTTCTATGAAATTATGTTGTCTTTGCTATTCTGTTACTAATAAAATAGTTTTTTTTCACTGCTTGTCCTATTTTGGCACAATAACTAAATTGAACTTGAGTAGTTTTACTAAGGGCACCCATCTCACATGAAATTGAACTATGCCAAACATATTCTACCTGCCTTCCTGATATAAATTACTATGAATTTGATATGGTAATTAATACTGAGACACTAATTTGGGCAAAGAGCACTAATGACTTGTTTAAGACTTGAAGCTAAAAGTTGAGGACTTGCAACTCGACTTGGACTTGCCTGTCTTGACTCGGGACTTGATTTGAGAATTGAATGCAAAGACTCGAGACTTACTTGTGACTTGCAAATTAATGACTTGGTCCCACCTCTGCTCTTTACTGTAGGAATATAATAGACAAAAGGAGAAAGGAACAAAATACAACAGAATGCAATAATATAAAAAATAATCACTAAGCAAACAAACACAAAACTAAATGTGACATTATATAAATACGTTATATATTACATCTTATAATAATATGTAGAAACAACATTAGAAATCTGTGAAAACTCTTGTAGATTATATGTTGTTATACAATTTACTTTCTGGTGTGCAGAACGTTACTGAGTGTGGATGAACAAATACTGAAGTTACAGTGGGCTTTATCATGATATCAAAAAGTAATTACTGTTTGCTTATTAATATGATAATGTTCTGTAACTGTGCTTTCAGTAATTTTAATTAATTATTTACTCAAAACTGTTAAATTAGATAAAATATAAATGTGTATATTTTTTGGTGCTTAGATATAATTTACTGGAATACTTTATTGTATTTCTGAATTGTTTATTGTGAGTTTACTTGTATAAGCCACTTTCCATGTGCAGTTATGCTCAGCAATGTTCTTTAAGTAGTTTTGTTTACTGATATAGTGCATCAACAATAAAATACATTTAACCGAGAAAAAAAAACCTTCTGTGTGTGCATTAATAATTAATAAATGATTAGTGTGTCCGCTTTACTTTAAAGTTCACTTTCACAGGTTAATGATGTTCATAGCTCATTAATAAATGGTTCACAGGTGTTCACTTTTAAGGTTTGCTTTCACAGGTTATTAACGTTTATAGATCATTAATAAATGGTTCACAGGTGTTCACGTTTACATTAAGGTTCAATTTTGCAGGTTATTAACCTTTATAGCTCATTATAACTGGTTCACCAGTGTTCCTTTACATTAAACGGTTCACTTACACTGTCTAACGTTTATAGATATTATAATGTTCACAGTGTTCACTTTACCTAAGGTTCATTTCTTTGACGTTTATTAACAGTTATAACTCATTAATAACTGGTTCACAGATGTTCACGTTACAGTAAGGCTCACTTTCACAAGGTATTAACGTTTAAAAATCATTAATTAATGGTTAATTACATTAAGGTTCACAGGTAATATTGGAATTACATTTTTCAATATTAATATCTCATCAAGTTATGGGTGTGCTTTTATGATTTTTCCCCCAAAATAAAAATCAAGATTTAATAATTTCATCCTGATGAAAAAAAAAAAATGGTTTCTAATCATTGCTGTAATAGCTCATGAACTTTTGCCGAGAATCATGGTAAGGTCCAGAGTAGATTTCTGGTAAGAACTTGTAAGAAAAGGGACACGATTCATGAGATATCAATGGCAAACCATAAATACAGCACCCTTCAGTCTTGCTAAAATAATACATTTTTGTTGCATCATGAAATAAATCAGGAATCTGGTTTTGAGTGAAATAGGTATGAATAAATATATTTATTAAGCTTTTATAACATGTAAGTTAAAAATGGCTCACTATTTGGAAGGTATTGCATTAAAATCACCCTTTTATTCATGCATTTATAACTGCTTATCAATGATTTATAATGCATTTGTAAATGAGTTATTAGTAATTTATGAAGACCTTTATAAACCCTTTATAAAGGGAACCTTAATGTAAAGTGTTACCAAAACTTTTAATGATCGGTGTTGAATTTGAGTGTTTGTTCATTTTGATTAAAACTAAACACCATTTTTTCTTGCACCTGAATACATGTAAGTGTCCTATTTTTTTTTTTTTTTTTTAATATAATATTTTCATAGAATTATACAGTATGCTGTGTATATATTGGTTCATTGAACTGTATCAGAAAGTGGAATAGTTGAGGTGACTGTTTCTCTCTTAACAAGTGCTCTGAGACAGTTTCACTGGCAGGTTGTATATTGAGCCTATTTACAGAGCAGTTGAATTGAGGAGGGTATTTTTAGTAGTCACTATTCTTTTCCCCTTTCTCTCTCCCTTTCTCGCTCTCCCAAAACCCTGTTGCATCCTCTTTTTGGATCCTGTTAGACTTGATTTAGTGATATGGACAAAGGATTAATGCATTAAAAAACCCCAGAGGAGCACAGGTTGCTTTAATGGAGGAAGTGATATCAAAAGCTCCCAGCACCAGCCCCCCTTAAGGCCCCTGTGGTGGTCTGCTGAGACTCCTCCAGAGTCTAGGAGTTTGTTTAGGCTGAAGAGGGCTTCTTCAGGACTTTTTGGATGTGGTAAACCTCCAAAAATGAACAACTGTCCAATTTGTCCATAGGCAAATAAACACAAGCTGCTCTCAGATTCATGCTGGAGGCAAAAAACATACTCAGACTCAGTACGGGTGATGAAAGGTATCGCTGATTTGAGAATGAATTTGATTTATTCAGACAGTTGGAAAGAGGGATTACGTATAAACAGGTTTGCTTTTTATTCTCTGATGTGGTCTGTTCTCTTGCTGCTACTTGTTTTCTTGGTTTGTTTTAGAGTTATTTTATTTGTAAAGTCAAAAAGTACCATTGCATGGTAATACTATAGTAAAAGTAATGCTATTTATAATAGTGAAGATGCCACAGTCGCCCAAATATGATGATCCTACTGTGTGGGTCCCCATTTCTAAATTATAACAACAGCTATTCAAATTTCATGTAACATTTACTTTGAAGTCATTTTCTCTCGGAAATGCTGTAGCTACACTGAATTTTTTAAAATTAATTTTCACTCAGAGTTTGCTAGTAAATTTCACAAATAATTACGAAGGAACGGCAAGTAACAAATTGAATTGTAAATAAAAAGACTTAAATATTCTGTGAAACATATTTGAATAATCTTTACAACTTCAAAATTAAATTGGAAAATAATTTTTTACAGTGTAGTAAATTTGGAATTAAACAGAAATTTACAGAACATTAAACTAAATGTAATTTTTTTTATGGTGTATATATTTACATGTATAAAAACCCATTTATGCTGTGAAATAAATTAAAAAAATATGTTAAAATATTATCTGGAAAATATTGACTTTGTGTTAACTTGACATTTTATTTAATTTTTTATTATTTAATTTAATTTTATTTTATTCCTTAGTCTAAGCACAGTATTATGAACTTGGTGGAGAATGCTTAAAAAAGTTAAACCTGTGTTTTTAGCTTTATTCTGTGGAAAATGAATGATTAACATGCATAAATGTATAAAATGTTGTCCTGACTGCTTTAATGCTACTCTCGTCCTGCTGAGAGTTATTATCCTGCACTGCTGCTATAGGATGTCAGCCCTTGAGCAGTTGCCATAGTAGCGAGGCAAGTCTTGATAATGTGTAATGGTGACTGAATGGCTGTATTAATTGAGTTATTGATTGTCTACAGACCGTGGGCAAAATCTCAGGTAGAGTAAAATGAAGAACAGGTGCAAAAAGTCAAGGGCCAACTGGTTTGAGTTTGTAGAGGTTTATAAATAAGCCAGATGTGAATATTGCGTCATTAAGTGATCATAGAAAGGTTGACAACTGCTATTTTTTGTTGTTCTCGGAAACTAGTTATTGAACAGTCTGTTAAGAAGGAATACGTTTGAATTTGATCAAATAAAAATCATAACACACTGTCATAGCACAATACCATATTCCTCTACTTTAATACATTGTTTACAAAAGTTAAACAAGAAAAAAAATCTAAGAAAAAAGACTGAATGCTTTAACTGAGCCCTATTGAGCGACTTTTGTGTGCCGCTCTAATACGTGTTAGCACAGCAGGGACTAAAAGCAGAGAGGATTTTAACAGCACTCAGTATCGATTGTTCCTTTTATGTGTTAAAATGTTCTGTTTCAGCAGAGTTTATTTCTTAATTAAATTTCCATATGGAGTTCATCAAAATTACCTTTGTACAAGTCATTTTCATTTGTGAGTGTGTTAGTTTGTGTACACAAAGTGTGTGTGTCTGAATGTGATGCACCATGTTTGGGACACTGGCCGCTGTCCACATTTCTCACTTTCTATAAATAGCCTCAACATATCATCATACAACAGAAAGCAGCACTCTGACCACTCTAACTGCTATCTGAGGAAAAAACATCCTTAAAAGACACTGGTATTGCTTCCCATAATCCCTTTCTGGAAGAAGAATGATAAAAGACTACCTCAGCATGTGGACTGTCAGTTTAGCCGACAAGCAGAGCTTTGTTTGACGCTGTCATAATAATCATGGAACCATAGCTTATAGAAAATGTTTAGGCCACGGACTCAGATGAGCATAATGTATCTGTAAAACAATGAACCTGACAGGAGTGTATTAAATTAGTTTATGCGAGCAGAACAAATACGCACTGCCATTGGTAGGTAACAATCTAATTTGCTGAATATTAAGGCCATTACTGCAGTGATGTGGCTGCAATTTGTCATTTGAAATGATCAAAGAGGGAATGATCAAGTTCATTATTGGTTTTCATGGGTCAAAAATAACATTTATAATTAGGATTTAATTGTCAACCCTCTGGCAGTATGTCCTTTCCCTTTCCTCCTGTCCCATAGTTTCTCCCCCCCCCCCCCCCCCCCAAAAACCCCCCCCCCCCCCCCCCCACCCCCCCCCCCCCCCCCCCCATCCTCTATCCTATCTAATTATTAGTGAAATGTATAGTCAGCCTTCAGTATCACAAAATAAACTCCACAGGGTAACCGTATCGGTGCTTTCCAAATAAAATATTGAATAAAAAAAAAGCTTTTATTATTATTATTATTATATTATTTTTATTATTATATGTTTATTTTTATTTTTTATTTTTATTTATTATTTATTATTTTTTAAGTTGTTTTGTTTTTGTTTTTTTGTTTTTTTGTTTTTGTTTTGTTTTGTTTTGTAGATTATTCCTAATTGGCAAGCTGATTTTTCAGCCTCTTCAGTGTCACAATGATCCTTCAGAAATCATTCTCATATGCTGATTTTGTGCTCAAGAAACATTTCTTATTATTATCAATGTTGAAACAGTTGTGTTGTGTAATATATATTTTTGTTGTTAAAAACTGTAATAATTTATTTTAATTTTTTTGATGAATAGAAAGTTGAGCATTTTTTCTAATAGAATTCTTTTGTAACATTATAAATGTACATACTGTCACTTTTTGATCAATTTAATGCAATGAAAACAATATTATTTGTTAAACAAACAAACAGACTTTTGAGTTAATGATTTATTATGTGAGAAGAAAGAGACCACAGAGTGATACGAGATCATATTTATTTAGGAAATTGGTCCCTGCCAAATATTTCGACCAATCAGAATCAAGATGGCTGTGTTTCAGTTCTCTACTTTCAGTACTCAGTCTGTATGTTGTCTTTCTCTCTTTGGAGTGTAATCAAAGCATGAGGCATGTTGCCGGAACATTAGATAATCATAATCACTGGGCAGATGTGATTAGTATTGAATCAGTCCTAATTAAAGAGGCAGATATACAGCCTTGTGATGAAACTGTGGACTGGAAATGAAAGGAGACAGCATGTGCTGGACAACTAGAGATATCGCAGCTTCCCAGTTCTCCCTATGAGCTGATAAGATTATAATGAACCCATAAGTGTGATTTACTGGGATTGTTAATTGTGTTTCTGGCCTGCTGTAAGGCTTTATTCATAAGTAAGCATCGAAAAGCAGTACCAGGAAAAAGTTTCATATAGCTTTCAAATAATATATAAGTCTTCATCTTTCCATTGTGCACGGCACAGCAAACCTTTCAGTTCTCATATACATTTTATGAATTTAAACACATGAAATCTTGATCACAGTTTGTGACTCCAGTCTTTAAATTAACATCATGTTAAGTGAAAAGCTGCATGTATGTAAGAAACAAATGCACATGAAAGAATGTTTTGTAACTTTAACTGTAATTCAGCAGAACAAAAACCAGTCTATAATCCATTATAATGCTTGCTCCACTGGATAAAGGCCCGCTTCTTTTGTCCAAAATCCACCGACATATTTCTTTAGAACTGTTTTGGACTGTTTCTGCTTATAAACGGTGCTTGATCTGTGCACATTTCTCTCCTGCGTCAGATAAGACTACTTTTTCACTGGAGAAAGCAATATTATGGATAGAGGACTTGTCTTTGATCCGAATATGACGGTAAAAACATCTTGATGGATTCGTTTCTTAAAAACATGCTGCTTTTTGCTTCACAATATGTTACTTAATAGACTGGCATTGTGTGGATTACTTGTGGATTACTGTTATATTTTTATCAGCTGTTCAGACTCATTCTGACGGCACCCATTCACAGCAGATAATCCATTCTGATGTAATGCTAAATTTCTCCAAATCTGTTCTAATGAAGAAACAAACTCATCTACATCCTGTGGGTGGACCCATCCTGTCATGCTAAGTGAGAGTGATGTAGTCAATGATGCAGTTACATCAGCAATGAATGTGATTAGACGGTCAAAATGCTGATCACACTCCTTTTAGCAAAACACATTACATTGTGTCTCTAAAGCAGGGGTGTCAAACTCAATTCCTTGAGAGCCGGTGCCCTGCAGAGTTTTGTTCCAACCCTGCTCCAACACGCATATGTAGTTTTCAAATAAGCCTGAAGGACTTGATTAGCTGGATCAGGTGTTTAATTAGGGTTGCATCTAAACTATGCAGGGCTGTGGCCCTCCAGGAATTGAGTTTGACACCCCTGCTCTAAAGCCACAGTGGTTTCAGCTGCTATGAATGCAGTGCATATGTATTCCAGTGCCCATATTAACAGATTACAGCATTTTGGTCCATTTTGGTACCTTAAAAGTACATATTAGTACTTAAAGTGTACATAGAACCTAATAGGTACAAAAGTGTACCTTTTGAAAAGGTACCGCCCCAGTGACAGCTGTTGTACCTTTATTTCTGAGAGTGTATGTTGGCATCTGCCTAATTGGATGAATCTGTGCCAAAATACTTTAGACTTGGACTGACCCCACAACCTTTGACATCAGCCTCTACTGTTATCCATCTGTTTGCCTCTTGACTTTAGACCCGCACTGGCAGCTGGCATTGTTCTGGTGACCCAGCTGGGAAAAAGATGTGATTTCAGTATAGAGGTGAATTTGAACATGATTGGCCATTTTCATCAAGAACCGTGGTGTTCTGGAGCATGTACCTCAATCAGCTGCAGTCATGGCTAGATGGAATAGATGTTTACTCAGTGTTTCTTATTATGAATGGAAAGACTGGCAGCCAGACACACACTCACATTTGGCTTTTGGGCTAATTGAACTGTTTCTGTGTGCTGGATGTATTTTGGAAAGGAAAAAAGGGAGTATGTGCATTAACAAAGTACATTAACATTGACTTTGTCCCTCCACCTAATGTGATATTTTAGTAATGTCCAGATAACCTACTCATGCTGAAACTCTCTAGAGAATAAAAACAAAATTTGCTTTGTCGCTGCTCTGGATGATTCATTCATAACTTACAGTAAGGTCCTAAGAGATCATTTGTAAAAACTAGTTTTATTCTGCTTCATTTATATTTTACTTTTTTTGAGGTTAAAAAATAGGATTTAAAATACCAGATTGTCATGAGGACTCTAATTATGTCTCCACCTGTCAGACTCTGTCCCGTGTTTTGTCCCAAGTCAGGCAGCAGTTCCTGAGTCGAGTCAGCCAGCAGTTCCCAAGTCGAGTCAGCCGGCAGTTCCCGAGTCAAGTCAGCCGGCAGTTAATGTGGCAAGCCCAAAGGATGTTAATGTGGCTAGCCCACCAAGTGATCATGTGGGCCCAGTGTCGGTTCCAGCCCCAGTGCCCGCTCCTTGTAAGCGCCTTCCAGAGCGCCCCCCAGTGCCCGCTCCTCGTAAGCGCCTTCCAGAGTGCCCTCAAGTGCCTGTTCCAAGTGTCGGCTCCAGCCCCAGAGCTCGCTCCAGTGTCGGCTCCAGCCCCAGAGCTCGCTCCAGTGCCAGCTCCCCGAAAGCCCAGGAGGGGCTCCTGTTCCCGAGTTAAGCCCAGGAGGGGCTCCTGATCCCCAGTTCAGCCCAGGAGGGGCTCCTGATCCAGAGTTAAGCCCTGGCGGGGCTCCTGATCCCCAGTTCAGCCCATGAAGGGCTCCGCCATGGCCTCCCGAGTCCCCTGCTCCGCCCTGGCCTCCCGAGTCCCCTCCTCCACCCTGGCCTCCCGAGTCCCCTGCTCCGCCCTGGCCTCCCGAGTCCCATGCTCCGCCATGGCGCCCCGAAGGTTACTTGTTCTGGAGGCCACGTCCCGAGTCTATCCTGAGGAACCTCCAGAGCGGCCCCCCCTCCCCGTTGGATGTTATATGGCGTGAGGACACGCCTTCCGGAGGGGGGCGTTATGTCAGACTCTGTCCCGTGTTTTGTGTGTTTTTCTGTGACCCAGTTTCTGTCCTCCCCGCGTATTTCTGTAATTTCAGCCATGTGTTTCCGCATGTGTATTTCCCAGTGATCCCGTGTGTCGCCATTATCCCTCTCATCCTGTTTTTAAAAGTCTTAGTCCGTTGATTTATGTGTCCGTTTTTTTTGTTTATGTCACTTCCTGTTCTACATTTGATTCCCCGCGATTGAAAAACTCATTGGTTTGTACTCCTGGTCTCCTGGTTTCCTCGTTCCGTGCTCCTCACAGTAGCAACCCGTGACACCACCAGGGCCGTCCTTAGCTGACGCGGGGCCCGGTGCGAGGTAGGGAGTGGGGCCCCCCTCGCAGGGGCGTGTCTAGAGGGGAGGCACGGTCCCCCCTCAAAATATGCTTGGCCCCCCTGTGTCCCCCCCAACAGTGCAGACTGATCAGAGTATAACATCTGCAGTGCGGGAGCAGCTCCAGTGCATTTAAAATCTCACTCAATGATGTCATACACTAATCGGCAGCGTAGCGCCGCTTGAAGTAGAACATATCTACTCACTGTCTGGTTCGCTGCCAATTATTTCCTGTATTTACAACGCAATTGGATTAGAGTGCTGTCAATTTCACAGCTCAAACAGGAGAAGCACGATTTCGCAGGCTGCAGACCACGTCTCCGTTCATTTAAGTATTAATTATAATTATAGGCCATATATATATATATATATATATATTGAAATTTGTAATGTATGTTGAAGCTCCTTAGAGTTTGTGCTTATTTGTGTTATTCAGCCGCGATGCACCAGCACCGCTTAAAATAGAAATCATTATGTTACGTTTCTTCCTGTTGTTTCAGAGATTAAAGGCACATTCACTTTCCCAAATAGTCTGCAGTAACGTGGTAAATACCAAAATGTGGGGGTTTAATAATGTTAGCGTTCTGACACTTGGAATTATAATATGTAGAATAGTAAACACCTGTTTGTACTGAATAAAAGTTTTTGCGTGGCAGTCATATATTTTTTTATTTTCGTTTGCAATGTCCAAGAACAGCTTCACATTTAAATTATTTTGTCTTTAATCAGATGAGAATATGGCTTTTACTATTTGTGTAATATTGATAATTAAGTTAGAGGGTTGTTTTACGGTCCCCCTCAGTCCGTTCGCCACGGGGCCCGGTGCGACCGCACCAGTTGCTCCCCCCTAAGGATGGCCCTGGTCTCCAGAGTCAAAACCTTTGCAAATGCATATTACTCCACAGAACACACAGTGTGGTCGGCATGGCATGTTTATTGTGGTATTATTTTGATATAAATACTAAATATTATGTATAAATATTGTCAGTAAATATGTAATTGGTTCCATCTTGTCAGATTGAAATGACTCTCTTTTATCTTTCACTGAAACCTTCACAGCCTCATATATGTATTGTCAGATCTTCCTGTGTTCAATTGTTCAATCTTTTTGGAGTTTAATTTCCCTCAGAGGTGTAATGTAAGGAAAGATTTTAATGGACCCTCACTTGAGACTGTCTGCAAGTATCTTCATTTCTAGACCAGAGTTTGTCTGCCTGACTAATTTTAACCTCTGATTCCAAGTAGCCTCTCTCATTTGTCTTTGGCTGAAAGAACTGCTTTTAAAATGCGATCATGTTCCTGCTTGGAGCTTTACACCTTACTTTATGCTTCGTCCCCCCTCCTTTACCCCTCTCCTCTCTATGTCTTTTTTTACAGCAGCACCTACAGCAGTGTGTCTGCAGGGCTGGCTGCCCTGAGTAGTTCTTGTTATGTCTCTGTGCAGATACCGAAGCAAACAAAATAATTGTTGTTATTGAGTTTTTCTATCCTGTAGTCTTTCACCTTAGTCTCTGGAGGCCATGTTCTTTTTTTTCAAAGGGTACTGCACTGACCCTCTGCCCTTGTGTGTGCATGTTTGTGTACATCTACGTCTGAGGACTAGTCTTTTGTTTTAGTGCAAAACTACCATATCTTGGTCTTCAGTTAAAAATGTGTGTTGATCTGCCTGTGTTATTTTGAGGGAACCAAATCTCTGAAATATTCTATATTTTGAGACCTGCTTACTAAACAGAGTATTAGATGATTAACGAAAATGTTAATGGGTCATGTGACACTCATTTTTTCTTGCAATCTGTTTATCAATTTATTTGAAAATCCATAAATAATACTACAAATAATTAACTTAATTGATTTATTATTATTGTTGTTGTTGTGTTCGGTTAGGATTTTATTTCTTGATTATGGTATTTCCTATTTCTGACTTTACATCCCATAATTTTTTTTTTTACAAAAAAAAAAAGTTCATCATAGAAGAGGTCAATCTTTGTATGGATAAACCTTAAATGTCTAATGACATTACATTTTGAAAACAAAAACAAAAGAGTATCACATATATTTTAATAGATATATATTTTTTTATTAATATTTACTATTTTTATTAGGCAATCTCAAAATGTAGATTATATGTATGTATTTATTTATTTATTTGGGGAAAATGTTTTAACACTGCATTAATATTTAAAATACAATGTTTGTCTGCAATATTAAAGTAATTTGGTGCAACCAAATGCAGAAAAAAGGTAGAAAAGTTTTTTTACCATATTAAACCTACATAAGAGAGTGCATTTCTAAGAACTTGGGACATGTCTTCTAAAGTATATTTTTGTTTCTAAACTATATGTTTCCTTAAAAAATTATTTTTTTATTGTGGTGAAACTTATTTACACAAACATCCTAAGTAAAAAAGCAATTGTCAATGCAAGGTCTCCTGATAGATAAATGATATAAATATTTAATGACTTCTACCATGACTTCTACTGTAATGACTGCTGACCATTTGCCTGGCTAACTGTGTGTGTGTGTGTGTGTGTGTTTTGCAGGAAACAAGAGCTGCTGACCATCTCCAGTGTGCCTCTGGGAGAATGTCCACCCTCACCTCCCCGCACTGCACCACCCACCATGAAGGTGAGTGTTCTGGCCACGCAATCACACACACACGCACAAACACCGCTCTATTAGCTGCTGTTAGCTGAAATCTGCTGCATTCATCTCCCAGGCACACCTTTGTACTGAATTAATCTCTATTAGCTGTGATAGCATGAGAAAGTGAGAATGCCCTTTGTAGCATGCCATATAAAATGACCCTCCTTTCACTACAAAAATGTCAGCATGCTCTTACATAATGCCTCAAACTGATTTAGACATGCACATTAACCTGCGGTACTGTCTGTGAAGGTTCATGCGGTGTGTTTGAGGTAAAGCTCTTCATTCAAGGTTACCTCTAAATGTAATGGTAATTCATTAGGACTGAGAAATCCATTTTCTTCAGAGCATTAAGGTCCCACTGAGTTCACATGGTATCGCTATCTCTTTATATTTGAAACAGCCTCGAGAGGGACTGGAAAGATTTTCTGTCTTGTTTAAAAGTGGTACACTGAGTTCAGAGATGGATTGTGTGGCGTGAGCAGTCGGTGCCACCTTGAAAAGAGACACACTTGCCGAAAAATCAGAGGAGGGAGAGATTAGTGTTTATGCATGGAGGGGGAGGGTGTGAGGCCGAGGCATCAGGTGTGATATTAAGATGAGAAGACATGAAGTCGAACCCAGAGGTCATGATCCTGTTAGCCAGTGCTTTAATTATGAAAATTGTTTCTCATAAGGGCTGATTAAATGTCTGAGGCACAGAGCACTTGTTGAAAAATCATACTTGAAATCTATTAAGGTCTCCAGGCTTTTGCTTAGTTATTACCTGTTGTTGGAGGATTTGAGGATTTATAAATAGCTTAAATAGGATGTGCCTTTCTTGTGAGCAGCTGTTGTAAATTCAGTAAAGTATTTTTTTAAGAACTTATTTCACAACGAAACATAACAATGATCAAAATGAACAGTAAAGACATTTATAATGTTACAAAAATTATTACAAATAAATGCTGTTCTTTCAACTTTCTGTATCACCATTTCCACAAATATTGTAAGCAGCACAACTGTTTTCAACATTGATAATAATAAATATTTTTATTCCAAATCAGCATATTAGAATGATTTCTGAAGGATCATGTGACACTGAAGACTGGAATAATGCTGCTGAAAATTCAGCTTTGCCATCACAGAAATAAATAACTTTTTAAAATATATTCTAATGTAAACAGTTATTTTAAATGGAAATAATATTTCACAATATTGTTGTTTTTACTGTATTTTTTATTAAATGTAGCTTTGGTGAGCATAAGATACTTCTTTTAAAAACATTTTTAAAAAATCTTACCAACTTCAAATTTTTGAACAGTAGTGTATATATATACTGTGTATATATATAAATAAAAACAGACAGTTAGCACCACATAAACTTACAAAAAATGTGTATATCTAATATAAGTTTGTATTGTACAAATCCCAAAATAAATTTGTTATTGAAAAACTCACATAACAAGTTTTCAGTTCAAACTTTGTCCTTAGACTACACAGAGTCACTTTAAATATTGCAATTAAATGTCTGCAGAACACTCGTTAACACAACACAATGTACTGTACCTCACTTCAGGTTTAACTATTCTTGTGGGGACATTTGGTCCAAACATTGTAGCCAAAACCTTGCACACAAACACACACCCACTCAAAACACTCCCACAATGTGCAAATACTTCATTAACAACTATGTTTGAGAGTAAACACAATACATTTAGTAAGGACATATTAATCGGTATGTGTACTTGTCCTTTAAGATATATAATTATGTGTTGTTCAAACAGTTGGTGGCCACTCCCAATGTAAACCCAGTGTCTAAAGAAGAAAAGAGGAAAGGGAGGAAAGCAAGTGTGCAGACTTGATAAGCTCTTGTGAACTGTGGTTCGAACAGCTGTAGATCAAACACAAAGCAGAAAAACTCAGTACAGACATACTGGTAAGACCAGTTTTAGGGTGTAGAGCTAGAAAACAGTGCCAAGCAGACTTAGGCGTCCTCTTCCTGTTTTGTGCTGCTGAAAGTGTTTGCATAGAGGAGTACAGCTGATCAGAGGAGAGAGGTATGATCGCCCGTGTGATGGGGGGAAACAGAATGTGTGAGGAATTAGATTCGCTGTGTGTTTATTGCAGGATGGGGGTATTGATGAGGCTTGTTAATGTGTATTTGACACAGCACAGACCACTGCAGTTCATTCATTCATTCTAGTACGTCTGAGTCTTTATGTTATATCAGTTTATCAGCCAGTTCTGGACAGAGTCCCAGCTGCACATTTTATTACCCACTGCCATGAAACCAAAACACCATATATTTTATATTTATTTTATTTATAATATATTAATATATATTTCTGTGTCTCTTTATACCTATAACTACTTGCATATTCAAGTAAATAGTAATAGTTTAAAGTGTTTATATTAAAGAAATGGCAGCATTTTACAGTAGGGTTCAATTTGTTAACATTTGCTATTTATTAAAATGAACTAACAATAAACAGCATTTTTTACAGCATTTATTAATCCAAGTTATATTAAAGGACTATTTTGGATACAAGTTAAGCTCAATTGTCAGCATTTGTGCATAATGTTGATTGCCACAAAAAATATTTCAACATGTTCCTCAAAATAGATCAAAAATAGATGTTACAGTGAGTCATTTACAATGAAAGTAAATGGGCTAATATGTGGATGATTTAAAAGCAAAAATATGAGGCTTATAATTTTATAAAAGCACTTACATGAATTCTTCTGTCAACGTGTGTGTATTATTTGAGCTGTAAAGTTTTTCTTCTCATTTCAGCTGACATTTTAGTGTTTTAAGAGTGTGTTGTCATGCCATCAAAGTTGTAAAATTTAATATAATTTTACTCAGAAAAGTGATTATTTTTCCCCACACTAAAATCATGTTAATACACATGCTTTTCATGCCTTGTGGCTATACTATTGAAAAAGTATTTTAATGTTTACAGATTGGCCCCATTCACTTCCATTTTAGGATTTTTGCCTTTAAAAAAAAATATACTATTGTTCATTGTTCATTTCTGGTGTAATGTTAACTTGTGTAACTAGAAATGTTAAATGTATTAGTATATGTAGAAGCTAACTTGATAGTTACTGTAATACTTAATATTTTCACTCAGAAATTTCACAAATAATTACAAAGAAACAGCAATTAACAGATTGAATTAAATGTGAAATTTGAAGTAGAAAGATTGAAATAGTATTTTCTTGTAAAACATGCTCCAATAATATATTTGTTTTATTTACAACTTTGATTATTATTTTTTATTTTTTATTTTTTTTACAGTGATGGTGTTTTTATCTAATATCAGGGACTTTTTATTTCTACAACAGAATATTTTGATGTATTGTGTGCTTCACTGTAATTTGGTTGGAGCTGCAAAAATCCAGGATAGGATGCTAATCTTGTCTGAAACAATGGAACTAAAAGGTTGTGGTGGGGGATATGCTCCATCTCTTTATAACCTTACTATGACACTGCAGGCATAATTTAAGACTATGTAAATTTTTTATCATGTAGCTCTTATGATTTTATATTTGATTTGATTTGATGTGCTCGCGCAAACACCTTCAGGCACTTGACTGCTGACTCATGTGAGATTTGTCAATATTCAATATATAATCAAAAAAGGTCAAAAGGTCATTGCATTGCAAAACTTTCAAAGCCTTTCCAAAAATATACACATCCATTCGCCTTGTTCCTTCTACTATGTGTTCCTCTTCAGTAGGAGTTTAAGGAGTTACCCTTTAAGGAGTTACCCACATGTGTCCTATTGATGTTGTGGTCTCAGTTCCTCGAGGTAATTTGGGCAAATATGGCTTAGCTGGGCTTTAGTCTGTTGACTTTGTGAAGTGAGTTGCCCTTGGATCCATGACAGGTTAAACATTAACCAATCTGGTTTTGCACTTGCATCTGTTACACTCTGTCCGATCATAGGAATATCCTTAAACCAAGGGGATCTATTTGGAACAAATATCAGATGTTTTTCTGGTCGACTGCCTCTTAACTATAGCAGGGGTGCTTTGTCAAGGTAAGAGACTCTGCGTGTAGTAGAAATATTGTGCAAAGTTATCAAGAATAGTTGAGAGTTGTTTTATTATAAGCCCTTCAGGTCTAGACTACAAATTGTGCTTTAAACCTCTATTGCATTTCTTAAATAACTAATAATTAAGCCCTAATGGTTGCACAGCCCATAAATTAAATGCAGCTGTAAAGGTTCAGTAAGTTTGATTTAGAGTGAGGAAGTATTATGGTTTGTTAAGTCTGCATCGAGAAAGAGTCATTTGATGTCATTCACAATGCATTGAGCATATCTTGACCCATATCACATTCCATATTTATGATATAGCGCTACAAATGTGCAGTGGATTGTGGAGAAGTCTGTAGTTGTTGACTTGGTTTTAGATATGATCAGACTGTAGGAGTTGGGTGTGTAGGCTTGAGAGTCCACTATACATTGGCACGTCTTTAATATGTTTTAAAATGCATCCCAGAATGCACCTCATGTTCACTGAGGGAATGTCTAGAGTGAGGAGAGCTGGAATCTAGACAAAGGGGAAAATGAAATGAAATATAAGACTGAAATGTAAGATTTGCTTTGTTTTCAAAATAATACTAAAGTCATTTAGTATATTTTTGTATTTTTAAAGTTTAAAGTTGAGCATTTTAAAAGTATATTTTAGTATTTTTAAATTAATTTAGTTATTTAGTTTTTCTAATAGCTGTAAAAAAAAATTATTGTTTTTTTATTGTGTATTTTATTTTATATTTTTAATATATTTCTTCTTTTTTTCTTACATGCAATTGAGCATGCTCATTTTACCCATTTTTACTTGTAGATTATCTTGTTAGTGTTCACTTAATGTTAATCTTTAAATCTAATCATTCAATAACTAACAATTAAATGTAATATTCCAAATCTCAAAGTAAATATCCACATTTTCATATGTTTTGATGCTCATTTTAATCTGTAGCATTTAAAACAATCTAATGATTTTGGTTTTGGTGTGCTTTTTTATTATTTATGTAGAAAAAATGTATAGAATTTTAATCTGCCATTTATCTGTTATCAACCATAAAATGAAAATAATTATTGAATTCTTAGTATTGGTCATAATTTTAACAATGGTACAAGTTTTGATGCCTTTATTATTATTTTACAATATAGAAAATAGTAATAAGTAAAAATAAGTTGCCAAAATGTATTAACCTTTGTTTCTTTATTGATTCTAAAATTTCCAGATAATGATTTAAAAAAGTGGTTTGATGTAAATATCACCACAAAACCACAAATCTCAATTTATGTTTCTTTTCTAGTCGGCAGAGTTCTTCGACATGCTGGAAAAGATGCAGGTAAGATTCCTTCCATCATTCAGATGATCTTATAAGCGCATGTCCTTCTTTAGAATAAGATTCCTCTAATAACAGTATTCCTCAAATAACTTTGTACTTTAGCTGAAGAGTATTTTACTGTATAATAATATAATAATTACTGCATGTTTTTTTTTGCCCCTGAGTGCTGGCTAAGTGTTCTCTCTCCAGTGACTAGTCCTCCATTACTATGAATGAATAATTACACATTGCAGCTCATTTCAAAGTCATTGATATAGCCAGCACTTTTCTCTGTGGTGGGTCTTTGGGTTGGGGTTTGGTAGGAGCCCCACAGGGGCGAGAGACTGGGAACAGGACATACTGACCTGTTATATAACAGCAGCATGATGGTGTTGTTGTCTGTGAGAGTGTGTAGATGAGGGCTAAAGATCAGCTGATCAATACTGTGTTGAGGCAGGAGTGCAGTACCTCAGTCGGGTGGTTTTAAAGCTTCTAGTGCAGAACTCAGTATGAGTGACAGATCGATGCAGAGGTTTGTCTGAAGGGCTCCTCTCTCTCTCCAATAGATCACATGCACTTGTGATGTTTTTCTTCAAAGATGATGGTGTGAAGGTGTGTCTAGTCAGCGCCCTAGTTCTGTAGCATGTACAGTGCCCAGAGCAGGGAATTGGGCCTTGCCTATTATCTTTTTCAGAACACTCCCACAAACTTTTAAGAATTGCACAGAGATAAAATCTGATAAAACATGTTTTTAATTTGACATAATATATTAAATTTGATTTGATTAGAATTTTTGATATAGAATTTGTGTTATTAAAAAATCTAGAAGATTACATTGATATTTAAATTAATAAAAAATATTAATTTAAATATTAAATAAATAAAATACATGTATTTACAGTGTTAATGCAATTTATTTTATTAGCTTACATACCATTTATTTTTATTTAAAATATATATATAGATTAGATTTAAAATATATAAAAATATATATATTTATATGTCTAAATGCTATTATGTACATTATCTGTTTAATTTGAATAATGTCATGTAGGACAGTCTCTGTACTTAACATCTAAAATAAAGAGATTGAAGAACTACCAGTGTTATACAGTAATATTATGGTATAATGTGCAAAGTGTAACAAGAGATTCTGCCGTCACAAATATTCAAATGTTTAAATATTTACATATAAAATATAAAGATTTATGATAAATTTACAATTTATCCTGGTAACCACAGTTTTTGACAAATAACTGGATATTAGCCACCATAGTCATAAAAAAAATTTAAATATAAAAAAAAGAACAGGTTCAGAAGACTTTATTGACTGTAAACAAAACTTCTTAATTTGGGGAGCTCATTTGACTACCAGGGTTTAATGCTCTAGTTTGTCATTTATTCTTCCTCTTTTCACTCTCTTCTGCTTACCTGGACATGGCAGAGTCCCAAAACCGAGGAGACTAAGAAATACAAGGTTTGGCTGGTATTCTGAATGCGTGTGTATGCGTATATTGTGTCTGTAAGTGCATGTTTGTGAGTGGGGTCTTTTCTTCTTCATAAATATTCTGACAAACATCAGCCACAGTCTTGAGTTCTACAGCATCAATCAACATCAATAATTTTGAAGTATTTTTTTACATTTAGTGATGTAAAGGTCAGTGATGATGGCCTTCAGATGATGCCAGAGAGTCCAAAAGCAGACTAAAAAACCTTTATATATGATTATTGGAATGCAAGCTGAGAATAATCAGATACCTTTATTTTCTTGCTGCTGCTGTTATTTAGATTTTTTTTAATCAGTCCTATTCTGGTGTAGATATTTTTCCTCTATCCTGCTCTTGGGATTTTTCATTGCAATAAACACACTGTGATACACTGAACAAAATTATAAACGCAACACTTTTGTTTTTGCCCCCATTTTTCATGAGCTGAACTCAAAGATCTAAGACTTTTTCTATGTACACAAAAGGCCTATTTTTCTCAAATATTGTTCACAAATCTGTCTAAATCTGTGTTAGTGAGCACTTCTCCTTTGCCGAGATAATCCATCCACCTCACAGGTGTGGCATATCAAGATGCTGATTAGACAGCATGATTATTGCACAGGTGTGCCTTAGGCTGGCCACAATAAAAGGCCACTCTAAAATGTGCAGTTTTACTGTATTGGGGGTCCGGGGGGGGTCCGAAAACCAGTCAGTATCTGGTGTGACCACCATTTGCCTCACGCAGTGCAACACATCTCCTTCGCATAGAGTTGATCAGGTTGTTGATTGTGGCCTGTGGAATGTTGGTCCACTCCTCTTCAATGGCTGTGCGAAGTTGCTGGATATTGGCAGGAACTGGAACACGCTGTCGTATACGCCGATCCATAGCATCCCAAACATGCTCAATGGGTGACATGTCCGGTGAGTATGCTGGCCATGCAAGAACTGGGATGTTTCAGCTTCCAGGAATTGTGTACAGATCCTTGAAACATGGGGCCGTGCATTATCATGCTGCAACAGAGGTGATGGTCGTGGATGAATGGCACAACAATGGGCCTCAGGATCTCGTCACGGTATCTCTGTGCATTCAAAATGCCATCAATAAAATGGACGACGAGCATGCAGATGAGCTTCCCTGAGATGGTTTCTGACAGTTTGCGCAGTAATTCTTTGGTTATGCAAACCGATTGTTGCAGCAGCTGTCCGGGTGGCTGGTCTCAGACGATCTTGGAGGTGAAGATGCTGGATGTGGAGGTCCTTGGCTGGTGTGGTTACACGTGGTCTTCGGTTGTGAGGCCGGTTGGATTTACTGCCAAATTCTCTGAAACGCCTTTTGAGATGGCTTATGGTAGAGAAATGAAAATTCAATTCACGGGCAACAGCTCTGGGGGACATTCCTGCAGTCAGCATGCCAATTGCACGATCCCTCAAACTTGCGACATCTGTGGCATTGTGCTGTGTGATAAAACTGCAAATTGTAGAGTGGCCTTTTATTGTGGCCAGCCTAAGGCACACCTGTGCAATAATCATGCTGTCTAATCAGCATCTTGATATGCCACACATGTGAGGTGGATGGATTATCTCGGCAAAAGAGAAGTGCTCACTAACACAGATTTTGACAGATTTGTGAACAATATTTGAGAGAAATAGGCCTTTTGTGTACATAGAAAAAGTCTTAGATCTTTGAGTTCAGCTCATAAAAAATGGGGGCAAAAACAAAAGCGCTGCGTTTATAATTTTGTTCCGTTTTATGTGCTTGACTTTCCTGTGTTATCCTATTATCAAATTTATTTTTCTCTCCTACAGGATGACTACATCCCTTAACCCACGGATGAGGATGGGGTCCCGAAACACACACCACACAGGACAACACTGATAAAACACACAACAGTTCAAAGGAAAACAAAAACAAGCCTAGTTCTATGTACTCTATACTCTTTTGTAATTTAGCACAAGAGAGTTTTCATTATGTTCAAGTGTTTTAAGGTTGGAAGGAACAGATTGTCTCTATTTATCACACGGCTCTCTGGAATACTTGATTTTGATTGGTTAATCAATGCATGTATGTTTGATAATGATTGCTAAGCTGTTGTCCCTGGCAAAAAATCTCATACACTGTGCTATTTATTTTTCCATAATTTTATAGGTAGCCATTAGCTTTCATTAATAACTTCAGCATTGCTACTGTTAACAGGTAATAGTTATAAATGTAATGAAAGTTTGATTAAAATATTTTTCATATAGACATTTGTAATGTTACACAAGATTTCTGTTTTAAATAAATGCTATTCTTTGAACTATGATTTTATGTATTATGCAAAATACACCAGAATAAAAAACATTTAAAATTTTTTTTATATTTCATAATATTCCTGTTTTTGCTGTGTTTTTGATCCAATAAATACAACCTTGGTGAGCATTAGAGACTTCTTTCAAAAAATAACATTAAGTAATCTTACTGACCTCAAACTTTTGAGCAGTAGTGTATATTTATATAATAATAATAAGATATATTTACATAATCATAATAAGTACATGAGTTGCTGATCTGCATGGTTTGTGAATGGTTTTATTGAGTTATATAATTGAAACCAATATAACTTTTATTTGTTGATATATGTTGGCTAGGTCTTGGAGAAGGGTTTTCCCTACCCTCAGGTCATTTTACCTCAATTTGGTGGATATTGGATTGAGGATCCCGAGGCTCCGGTTGGAACGCCCACGTCCTCAGACAGCAGCTTCTGTGAGGAGGAAGATGATGGTCTGAGCCCTGGTGGAGAAGGAGGCTTCAGCTACAGCCTGGAGTGTAACAGCATCTCACGGGCTTATCGCAAACACTTTCTGGGCAATGTGAGGATTCATTTGTTAATGCCGACAGTATGTTTAATTTCTACACTGTAAGTTCACAGGGCCAAAAGTAGCCATAGCTGAAGAAACACCCATGTATTATAATGTTTTTTTTCTCACCACGGCCACAAAATGCCAGTAAATGCCCTTTTAGCTGAAAGTAAGTGTCCTATCTGAGGTAATATTCCATGTGCCAGTAGCTTATTACTCACAGTTCTTAATAACACTTTGATATTAGGTGTGATGGCGCCTCTTTTAACAAACATTTTGTACGGCATTTTTTTGTATCAGTTGTGTGTCACAGAGAGCTTGACTGGAACGACACAGAGCCACACTTGAGTTATAAAAATGCAAACCCAGTCTACTGGAAAATGAAACTCTCCATATTGAAATATGTGAGGAACAAACCTGTGAAATGACGCCTGTGTAAACACCTTTCTCTTTCTCAGGAGCACATGAACTATTACTGCACAGCCAGTAGTATGGGACACCTCATCATGTCTCTGAAGTATGAGGAGGCAGATGGACAGGAGTCTCTCCGCATCATGCTCAGGTGCCATATCCAGCACATATTGAAACTCTGGAGAACTATGTCCACTCCGTCGCACGCGAGATGCCGATATGTGCCTGATCCTAGTAAATACTGAGGGCCATCCCCGCCAGACAGTTGCATTCTACTTATCGAGCTCATCCGACGTTTCTAGGTTCAAAACAACGCATCGCTCCTGCATCGAGCTGTAATCCCATCTTGAAGCTCTCCCCTCCATGCTACATCCAAGCTGTACCCCCAGAATAGCCACCGCTGCGTGGAGCTGGCAAACCGTCTTATACCCAGCACCCGGATACTCATGCTTCCTTCAAAGCTTGTAAATAACACCAAATTGAAACGTTGCATGGGTGTCCAATACGACCCTGCTCCTTTTCAGATTTGTTCGCAGTTCCGCACTTGATAATAACTTCGACTCGCCGTGGGATTGCTCTTGAAGTGAGCGTCCTATTGTATCGCCTCATTTCTTGGGTGTGCGTTTCATGGTATACCTTTCCTTTCGCCGATCCCTAGAGCTCCGCAACAACATATCGCAAAGGGGCTCCTCTTCGCAAACAACAAAATATCCCAAATTGAAAACCATCAAGGGAATTGTGCCCAGACTTTACCCCTCAACCTGGCAATTAGTCATGATATGCTGCCCGCATTTCTCTAAAAGGCTCTAATGTGGGGAGTAGTAAACATTTTCCTACTAGGCTCGATCCTTAGCCTTGTCGTGTCATGGCGCAAAATCTCACGAGAGCCTTTACAAACCGCATCTCCGCCTGATCTATCCCAACTGTCCATCGCTCCATTGACTACGCACACCCCATCTACTAGATGCAGCCGAATCTAGCGTCCTGCTTAAACTTGCGTTTTTGGATGTAGCAATATGGCGCAAATACCAGTATTTGACCAAGTGCAAACTTTAGGTAAATCGCGTTGCCTGAGCAGTTTAAAGGGGTCATATGATGTGATTTCAGTTTTCCTTTCTCTTTGGAGTGTTACACACTGTTCTATGAATAATAGATCCCTGAGTTGCAAAGACTAAAGTCTCAAAAACAAAGAGATATTCTTGATCAAAGTTAAGACTCTGCCACACCCCCTTAAAACGGCTCGTTCTAACACGCTCCACATATCTAGGTCACTATGTGGAATATTTGCATAATGCCGCCCAAAAGTTCACACAAAGAAAGAAGGCGTGGTTTCAGCACCTCAGGTTGATGTTAAGCAGCCATGTCAGAGAGGTACTCGTGTGTGTTTTCACTGAGGCCTCAAGTGCAAAAGCACTTATTTGCCTTTCTACCCGAAAGTATGCATTTAGGAAATCTTTAAGAATTACCTTTACAACAGACGAGCAATGGCATTTGTATGGACGACAGATTCGTGAACCTAGGTAGAGGAGGTAATTCCGCGACTTTGCTAGGACACATCTGGCGCTTCTTCTGAAGCATGACTGTTAAAGTACTTTTTATTACTAGTTTTCAGTATTTTGCTATTGAGCTGTTGCAAATGCGGAGTTTTTGTGCATCGTGTGTGTGTGTGTGAGAGAGAGAGAGTGGAGAGTGAGAGAGAGAGAGAGAGGAGACACGTCCTCACTCACAGTAGAGTCGCTGGTCTTAACCCACTCGTCTTGTGTAGCTAGCATCAATACGTGTCTGTTCATCCTTATCGGTCTTTGCAACTGATGGGAAAACATACCAATGACATTGATTTACTGTCTGAGACCTTTTATTTTGATAGATGAAGCTCGCGATTATGGTAAGGTGTGTTACATTTCCGACGAGTGCTTGCTGTTTTCGGCCAATCACAATGCACTGGGTTAGTTGGCCAATCAGAGCAGACTGCGCGTGTTGGAAGGAGGGACTTTGTAGAAAACTACGCGTTAGAGAGAGGCGGGGCATAGAGGACCTACAATAATCTACAGTATTTGAAAAATAATGTTTTTTTTTTTTTAACATTAAAGCATGTCAACGTATTTTGTTTCACCAAATACACAAAATAATGATCTGTTAAAAAGCATCATATGACCCCTTTAAGAGTTAATTCAGTCACTATTCTAAGCCGATGTCCATGTCGAAAAATCAAGTTCAAATGAAGCTTTGCACATGCCAAAGAAAACTTTAATAGTGAAAATACAAATGCATTCAGACACTACTGTTCATGTTAAGTTTTGTAGTCGGTCAATATTTTAAAAAACGTTTTTGAAGACGTCTCTTTATGCCACCATGGCTACATTGATGTGATCAAAATACAGTACTATTCCATATTATTTAAGTTTTTTTATTGTGATATTTTTAAATGTAATTATTCATGTGTTATTTAGGCTGAATTTTCATTCGTCCTTACCCAGTCTTCAGTGCAATGATCCTTCATAAATCATTCTAAGATGCGAGATTGGCTTGCCAAGATAACATTGATTATTTATCCACGGTTATTTAAGTCTGATGGTGCTTATTTTTTTGTGGAGACCGGTTATTTCACGAGTTCTTTCCAATGAATAGAATGTTGAACAGATTTTGATTACACAATTTAAATCTCGGGGGGGTGGGGGGGCGGGTTTGTTACCAAATGTATCACTTTGTAATTTGAATGCCAGCCTTACATCTAATAAACTACTTAATAGCTTAAAAAAAAAAAAACAGTACTGGTCCAAACTTTGGAATGGGTGAGTTATAAATTTAATTCTTTTCAACAACCAACCAAACCCCATAGAATTTGGGATATCATCGGCAAGGAGTGAGGCTTACTGGTATTCAAAATTGGTCAGATGAAGACCATCTTAATAGACACAATTACATTTGGAGGTCTGAGTCAACCTTTTTAAATTGTATAGACACACATTCTCAAAAAAAAAATCTCTCTCACAAGTCTCCCCCCCCCCCTCCCAGACTGCTAGCCGACCTTCCTTTTGAACTCATCCCTCATCCACTCAAAAGATGCTAATGTTCACTCGATGTGTCCCTGGCTGTGTGGGTTTCAGCTGGCTCTGCGATGAACGTCACAGGTCGAAGTTCAAAACACCCGCCTCTGACCCTAGGGTGTAGATTGCTGTCTTTTATTTCACCCATCTGTGACTGTACCGCCTACTCAGGCAGCAGGGTGAAATTGGGCTGGGGGCTTTGCTCCTTCTCACCCTAGTACCCAAGTCATCTGATTACTAGGGTTCCTGTTCTCCAGGGGGAGTCCCAAATCCACTGCTGTTAACAACTGCCTAGGCAATGCCTGAACTGACATATTTGTTGTTTGAGAGAAGTCCTTGTACCTCTCAAGGCTGTGCATGGCTCTGTCATGGCATGGCAAAGCACAACCCCGCCTGAATTTTGAAAGGCAGACTGAAGCCAACAACCCCGATAAATTACCCGCTTGAGGCTCGCTTTCCCTCTCGACTACTTGCTTGCATTTCTCTTGCCGCCAGCCTCGCAACTGCTCGCCCGTTTGTGATGAGACGAAGGGACACCACTTTCCAGTTTGGACGTCAGCTATCGCTACTGTGTTTGGTCACGGTGAGACGAGTCCGTCCCTTGGTTGGTTTCTTCTATTGTACATACTTTGATGAAGTCTCGGCCCCTTTTTCTTTCGCGTGTTTTGTCCTTTCGTCCACTGGTAATTGGTCTTGGTCACATGGGTCAGACCAGAGGACGACCATTTCGTAGAACAATTATGAGCACGGCCCAACAAGGCACTATTACCCGTGTAACGTTCCTCAAGTCGTTCTTAGGACGACAATATTGAACTGCAGGATTTTAAAGGGTGAGAGATGGAGAGTTAAGTCACTGTGACAAAAGGCTAGGCTTCTGCCAAGGTTCACCTGTGCTCACATAAAAGGCTTATTTTAATATTAAACAATATTCAAAGAATCCATTTGTGGATAATTTATTTAATTTACTCATTGTGAGTGATTTTGACTGGAAGCCTGTTTGCGGTAATCAGACTGATCTGCCTAAGCGGTGTTTCTGCAGAACTAATTTGTCTGGTGTGTGTGGTATTGTGTTGCTCAGGTTCAGAGGCGGTCTGGATGTGTCTCATGGACAGACAGGATCGGAGTCTGTCTATACTACGTTCCGTCAGAGAGAAATCATGTTTCACGTTTCTACAAAACTCCCTTTTACAGAAGGAGACATTCAGCAGGTGGGCTAGAAAATCCAGATTCTTTGATTTTCTCGTTGTTAACGGCATAGTTGCACGGGCCCAAAATTGAAAATTAGCCTGTGTTTTACTCACCTCAAAGCATCTTATGTGTATGTGACTTTCTTCTTTCAGATGAATTCAGTCAGAGTTATATTTAAAAATGTCCTGGCTCTTCCAAGCTTTATGATGGCAGTCAATGGGTGTTAAGATTTTGAAGTCCAATAAAGTGCATCCATTCATCATAAAAGTACTCCACACGGCTCTGGGGGGTTAATAGAGGCCTTCTAATCGGCATCGTTGTGGTAAGAAATATCGCAATTTAAACGTTGGTAAACTGTATCTCGACACAGCTTCTGCGCTATCTCTCGTACACGTGTTCACTAGAGAGGCCATTCAGTGATGACGTTGACCGCCTGTACGACGTTGGTTGCAAGCCTAGAGATTATGGTTATAAATTTTTTAAATATGGATATTTTTCGTAGACACGAATATAACTCCAGTTACTATTTTAATCATCAACGCTAATTGTAGTCACCGACGAATAAAGACACACAACACCTATCGATTGGCTTGAGTGTGGATAAATCAAGGGCTAATTTTCATTTTTGGGTGAACTATCCCCTTTAATGTTAATTTTTTTTATATATATTATTTAAGTTTTTAGTTAAACTTTTTTAATCTAACATTAATGCAATATTTAAAAATATTATGTCTTATTATAGAATGAATCTTTTATATTGTGCATTTTTATCTTGTATTTATTTTTTAATTTGTCAAGTTTCAAGACACTCGTTAGATCCGGGGTGCCAAACTTGATGCCTGATGGCCGGTGTCCTGCACGAGTTTAGCTCCAACCCCAAGGAAACTCCCCTGAACTAGCTACTCAAGCCGCTATATGTCATTAGCTAAGAGAAACTTCCAGCAGTGTGTTTCGGGCAGTTGGAGCTAAACTCTTCCTCAGGACAGCCGCCCTCCAGTAGTGAGTTTGGGGCCCCCTAGCTTAGAGCAGATTCACTCCTAAAATCAACAGGAATACACAAATCTTCCAAATCCTTCCAAATCTTAATTATTGTAGGGACAGTTATGACTTTAATTAATGACTGGTTTCTTTTGTTTGTTTTTTACATTAGCAAAATAAAAGATATTTAAAGATATTACCATATGTAAGAATCCTCTCCATGGTAAAAAGCTATTATTGTTTTGTGTTCGTAATGGGATATATATTGCATTACCGCCATGACAACCGAGGAAAATTGCGCTTAATGAAATTCCATTTGTGAAATAATTTTAGTGTTTTAAAAAAATATACATTAAATAAAATTGCAAATACTATTACTTTATATTTTTATATATCATATTTGCTCAATATTAATCATGCTATGTATGTTGATCTGGGCTTGTAAAATGTTTGGTAAGCTCCATTGCATTCAACAATATTTATAAATATTTTCCTCTTGTTTCATATTCTCTCAGCTCCAGAGGAAAGACATTTTGGCAATGACTTGTCGCCCGCCGTCTTCCAACGAAGCGCCCACACCATTCGTACCTGATATGATCGCATCCAACTTCCTTCATTGCCTTACGTATTAGTGGTGCGGACATAACCCTGCCTGATCAACAACCCACGTACAAGATGTTTGTCAAACGACCTCACTGCTGATTACTCAATGCCCATCATCCCACTCAATCCCGCTGCGCTGGGCTTGATCGTGTTCACCATGTTCCCGTCACAGCACGAGAATGTATGGCCCTCCGTTTGGCCCCCTTCTCCAAACCCTTCTGTCTTTAAGAAGGTAACATTAAAGATTACTTCAGTTAAATGTTGTAGGAGATGATAATTTGTGTCATAAGATGATGGAGATCAACACTTCCCCAGGGTCCCGAGTATCCGATTTCTTCCTGACAACAATGGTCCACGCATCTAAAATGCATTGCTGCAATTCAGAACAAAGTTCGCGCGCAAGCTAGAGTGATAGAACAAGATCCACCTGAGATTAAGGATTCACTATAGTATAAACACTTGATTTGAAGGAATAATCACCCAAAATATTAATTGCTGTATATTTACTAATGATTTTTCATTTTTGGGTGAGCTATCGCTTTAATTAGTCTATCTGAATCATTGTCTGTTGTTGTTCTGTGTGTGTGTTTGACAGGAGAGGACACGGGCAGCACTGTTAGATAACCTTCACGATGAACTGCACAGACAGACACAGGCCACAGTAGGACTGGGCTCAGCTACAGATGAAGAAAAGCTAGAAAATGGAGGTCATGGAGGGCTGCTGGAGTCTTTTAAGGTGAGATGTCTTGTCCTTGACCACTTAAAAACCCAGAGAACTAAAGATTTTACTAAATGATGTTGCTCTTTGACTTTGTTCTGTTCAGAAAAGTATTCTCAATTCCCTCTCAAATATAAAAAATAACATATTCTACGGTATGTACTACCAATCAAACTTTTGGGGTCAGTAAGATTTTTAAAGGAATTAATACTTTTATTCAGCAAGGATTCTTAAGTGACAATAAAGACAAATAATATTACAAAAGTTTTCTATTTCAAACAAGTGCTGTTCTTTTGAACTATCTATTCATCAAAAAATCATGAAAAACTTTTCATGGTTTCCACCAAAATATTAAGCAGCACAACTGTTTTCAACATTAACAAAGAAATTGCCACCCCTTTATACTGCATAAGTGGCCTTAACTGCTATGTACTTACATTAAAAATTAAGTACAATGTATTTATTGTGTTCATATTGTATTGCAAACACTTTTGCTGCTATTGAGGTGGAAAACAGGTAAGGTTAGGGACAGGTTTGGAGGTATGGGTAGGTTTAAGGGTGGGTTTAAGTGTAGGGAGTGGGTCCCTGTGCTAATTATAATGTAATTACCGAAATTAATTAACAGATGTATTACATGCATGTATTTTAAAAATATAAGTACAATGTAAAAAATGTATGTACACAATAAGTGCATTGCACCAAATTATTAATTTAAATGTAAGTACATAGTTACATTTAAATCATTAAATATATAATACATTTATTATTAACTCATAGTTATCAAATGTATACGCTATATATATATGTATATCTTTTTTTTTTTTTTTAAGTGCAAAGTTTGTAAATCACAAAGCAAAAATTAAATGTGACGCATAAAAAAAATAAGAAATAAAAAACTTAGATTAGGATTTTTTTTTGTTTGTTTTTTATGAATGAATGTGTGGTGTTCTACTCCCCGTTGTTTGACCTTTGGCTTTAGCATAAAGTGGTTTGGAGCCCACCTACTGGGTTGTTCAGCTCATTACACTCCGTTTTCCTAACTTCATACATCCTTATTATGCACTTTTAGGGCTAATATACACAATTATACAATATTCCATAAAAGTTTTAATAAAGTCAATACAGTCATTCAAAATACATTATTGGCCAGCTAATATAAAAATTTACATATAGTAAACCTTAATAAACTGGACATAGGTTCTATTTCTTCTTTTCTTTCTTACCATTCCATCTAGATACCACTACTGTACATTGAAATTTTGGTCAATTTCTGGATTATATATCTTATATATATATATGTATGTGTATGTGTCTGTGTGTGTGTCTTTTTATTCACATATCTTTATTTCTTATTATCTGTGTGTTGTTGTCTCTGTGTACTGGAAGCTTCTGTCACCAGAACAAATTCCTTGTATGTGCAAACATACTTGGCAATAAAGCTCTTTCTGATTCTGATTCTGATTCTCTTTATTTGCCACTATAAATGTATTTGTACTCATGCTTAATACAGTTTTTACTTTCAGATGCGCTTTCTGTTCCTCTCTCACCCTCTTCCTCTGTCACTGTCACTGTCTCTGTCAGAGGGCCATGCGTGTGAGGAGCCACTCCATGGAGACGATGGTGACTCAGAAACACAAGAGTCCTGGAGTGACGGCAGGGGTCCCGTCCAGTGTCAGCGGTGGAGGACTCCAGCAGAACAGCGTGGAGTGCACCAAGAGCACCTTCACTGTACTTCCATTATTCTCTTACTTTCATTTATTCAGATTAAATTCTTATCTCATCCAGTGTATAAACATCCTGAAGTAATTTATTATTATAATAGTGGTGCAGCAGTGCATGAGCTGATCTTTGTGTGTTTGTTTTTGTCAGCCTCCAGTGCTGTCTGCAAAATCTCCATTAATGAGTCCAGTAAAGCGGCGCTCTGGTCTGTTCCCCAGACTGCACTCCAGCACAGAAAGTCCAACTGAGAAACATCCAACTCGCAGGTAAACAAAAATGCAAAATTTTTTACATTTACATTTATATACTGTATATATTTTTGTACACACAACAATGTGCAAAAGACTATACACTGCGGGTCTCACCCAGGCTTATTTATTTGATCAAAAATACAGTAAAAATCAAAACAGTATTATTGTAAAATATTAATATTGAAATGTTAAAATAACTTTCAATTTGAATGTATTTTAAGATGTAATTTATTCCAGTGATGTAAAGCCGTTTTTCAGCATCATTACTCCAATCTTAAGTGTCACACGATCCTTCAGAAATCATTGTAATATGCTGATTTGCTGCTCAAGAAGCATGTCTTATTATTACCAATGTTAAAAACTGTTTTTGCTGCTTAATTTTTTTGTAAAAACCATTATGCGCTACCATTCAAAAGTTTGGGGTTAGTATAATAAAAGAAGAAATAAATTAATACTTTTATTCAGCAAGGACACATTAAATTGATCAAAAGTGACAGTAGAGCATTTATAATGTTACAAAAAAATTATATTTCAAATAAATGCTGTTCATTGACCTTTCTATTCATCAAAGAATCCTGACAAAAATATTAAGCAGCAAAACTTTTTTAAATTATAATAATATAAAACCAGTAGGCGAATTACCACCAATATCACAAGATCAGCATATTAGAATGATTTCTGAAATGTCATGTAACACTTGGAAGACTTGAGTAATGGCTGCTGAAAATACAGCAATGTTTGTCTGTGAAAACCTAGTTTGTATGTTAGTATTTCAGAAAAGCACTACATAAACTGTATTCTGTGTTTTTCTAGTGACCTAAAAACAGAAGTGTTACCTCACTCGCAGGAAGTGAGGTCAGAGACATCCTCCAATCCGAGTTCACCAGAAATCTGTCCAAACAAAGAAAGGTGGGTTTCATTGTGGAGTTCCAGCTCCTCAGGTACAGCAGATGTGAGTGCAGTGTTGGAGTGTTTTGACATCATTTGATGAATCCGATATGTTGTCGGGCTTCATTTTTAAATCCTTTTCCAGCATCTTCACTTTTAGCAATGTATGTGACAGGGTATTCCTGCCTCCTTCATTGTTCTTCAGTAAACAAAAAACTGTGTATCTCTTTTGTGTAATCTCTGTCCTGTTGGTTTGGTCCTGCAGGCCATTTGTGAAGCTGAAAGAGTGTAGCGGCAGAGCTAATATCTCTATCTCCCGATCCTCCTCCAGCACCAGCAGCTTCAGCAGCACAGCAGGGGAGGGAGACGGACTGGAGGAGCTGGAAATGGTGACACACACTTATACATACAGACAAAAGAGTTCTGTTGACCTTTCAGGAGATTCAAGAGTGCACTGCAAAAAACTGTATTTTTGACCTCTTTTCTATTCCAGTATCTCCTTAAACCAAGTACAGCGACACAGCATAAGATCTATTGTATTATCTATATATATATATATATATACTATATATATATATAATATTTAAGTATAACAGCATGGATTCTCCCTATCGAATTGATACATTCTGTTAAAATATTGTCGAATATTTCTACAATTGTGTGCTGAATGGTTGTGGCTACGGTTTTTAATAGTACTTAAAATATGAAGTATCTCCTGTATGGTGAAAAGACTGGAATTTTCAGCAGAGCCCATCCCTCAAGTTGTCACCATGTGTCACGTAGTGCCTTCCAGGAATCATTCTAATATGCTGATTTATCAGCATTGTTGGAAACAGTTGTGCTGCTTAATAATTTTTTTTATAACCTGTTATACTTTTTTCAGGATTTTTTTGATGAATTGAAAGTTTAAAAAGAACAGCATTTATTCAAAAACAAATCTTTTGTAACAATAAAAGTCTTTACTATCTCTTTTTATCAAGTTATCATATCCTTGCTGAATAAAAGTATTAATTTCTTTATCATAAAAATAAAAAGGCGTACTGTGACCTCAAACTTTTGAACGGCAGTGTATATTGTTACAAAATATTTTTTTTGTAAAAAGATATATCTTGGTGATACACACTGCAAAAATATAGTTCCCTTTCATGGAACTTCGAACTGCGTCCTCTAGGTGTCGCTATTGGGGAACATCTCGTCGTGAACCGTGTCTGAAGCATATGTACATTGAAAAAGCACCAACTCGTTGGCCAGCGACAGCCATGACACTACCGGTGCGACTATAGTATAAAAAGCCACCGGGAGCACACATCATTCTCTTCTTAGTCTTCATTGACTGTTTTGTTTGAAACGTGCCATTTCCAAGGAAAAAGTAAGAGCTATTTCTATTCATTATGGCGAGCACTAGCAAAGCGTTTAGAGGTTGTGTGCATCCGTGTCGTCGCTATTTGACACCAGATGACACACAGGATCTATGTGTTGTTTGTTTGGGTGAGGAGCACGCACGCGATGTCCTCGAGGGGGCAATCTGCGTTCATTGTGAGCATTTTTCAATGAAAAAACTCCGTTCTCGTTTGTCTCTCTTTTCAAGTAAAGAGGGGCAGCCATCTGCTTCCCGCGGTTCGGGACCCTCCGCTGCTGAGGCACGGAGGAGAATGAGCTCGTGGGGATCTCAGGTGGACCTGGCCGATGAGTTTAGAGAGGGGCTTTCCTTCTCGCGCTCTTCGGCGGGGGGCGAGAGACAGCCACTGGAGGATGATGTTCTCTCTTTAACATCATCTGATCCAGGGGCCAGTGCTCTGCTGGGTTCAGCCCAGGAAGAGCAGGAAATGGTTGAAGAGAGCGAAGAAGCTGAGGCTGAGCCTTCTCAATCCTCCTGCCCTGCTTATGATGAGCTCTTAGAGGTTATGGATTGTGCCACGGCAAGACTTGACTTGCCATGGAAACGGACTAAGGAAGTGGCGTCGCGAGGTCGTCTCGACGAACGTTATCTTTCTGGCCATAACCCTCCAGCTCAGGTGAGTCTTCCTTTCCTTCCTGATCTCCATACTGAGATCGAGAAGGAATGGAAGAGGCCGTTTTCCTCACGCATCCATCGGTTTCAGCATACCAGTTATGCGAATATCGAGGCGGTGCGCGAAAACGGCTATGAGAGAATGCCCCCTGTAGAAGAGACGCTAGCTAGCTATCTCTCTATGGGTGAGACATCGTCTCTCAAAACTCCCTCCTTGCCATCTGTGCCTCTTCAAGCTACATCTAAATTGAATGGCAAGGCATACGCAGCAGCAGGTCAGGCTGTGGCCTCGTTGCACACGATGGCGGTGCTCCAGGCATACCAGGCTGATCTGCTGAAAGACCTGGATAAAGGCAAGGGCCTTTCTTCTGATGAGATGGCTGAGTTGTGCCGCACCACGGATCTTGCTCTCCGTGCTACTAAGCAGGCTGCCTCTGCCATGGGCAGATCTATGGCGGCAATGGTAGTAACGGAGAGGCAGCTGTGGGTAAACCTGGCAGACATCGGGAAGAAAGAAAGGGGTTTTCTTCTCGATGCCCCGGTTTCGCCCTCTGAACTTTTTGGTACATCTGTTGAGACGGTTGTCGAAAAGTTCAGGGAGGCAAAGGCGCGCTCAGCAGCCTTCAAAACCTTCATTCCACCAAGGTCCATTGCTGAATCCCGCCACCGACGGGTCCTTGCCCGTGCCCCCTTCCCCCCCCGAATTTTTTTTGAGGATCAGAGACGAGCACAGAAGGCGAGTGTCGCGACTCGCGCTCCTCCTCCACCCGCGGGTAGGGGAAGGAGGAATCGCAGGTCAAAGGTAGGTAGGCAAGACCTAATTGATGTGATCCAGACAAGGCGTCAGCGATTTCGTCCGGATCAGAGTGATACTTGAATATCTACTCATTTCCCTCAGGGGGTTTAACATCTGCCCTAATCTTCCCCTTCCTAATTCCCCTGTAAACACCATCTCTCCACCTGACCGAGGTTAGTTGGAAGCTTCCTGCATAACAGTCTCCTTCTGGACCTATGATTGTTTAGGTTGTTCTATGGTTAAATCATAGTTTCCACCTTTACTGAAGGTCCGTCTAGAGGCTTTCTTCCGGAAGATGCTCCCGCGTGGGAGCCGTGGTGGGTGAGTACGATCCATGTTTAATATATGTATATATGAATATATATTTGTATCTAATGAGACTGGTGGTTGTGTTTTAACCTCTGCTAGTTTCTTTGCAGTGTTTCCCCGGGACCTGTGTGTTTCTGTCCCTTTCTCTAGGATAGGTCCTCGGTGGGCACCCCCACTGCTGGGTTCAGAAACCGGCTGCTTGACTTGCAGTGTTTATTTCACTCATCAATATATGTCCAGAAGGAAAGTAAAGCCGGGTTTCCGCTTCATACTTCCTGGATCATATGGCCATAACACAGGCTTCTGCAGGAGCCTTTGTGATCATCAGGCCCCCGACGCGTCACTGCAAAAAAATTCCTGGTCGTCCGGGCTGGGGTTACGCTTTCACGCTACCCTGACTGGTCTACCGTATCTGGTTCATCGGCCTGAGGGGGTTTTCCCCCCCATCACCTAGGATACTCCCTTGAGGCATTACCGCCCTCACCATTGATGGGGGGGTTTTTTTTTTTTATTGTGAGTATGATGTTTCTTCTTCTTTTCGAGCGTTAATCCTCTCTGAGGGTTGGATATTTTCCTCGCTCCATGGGCTGTCCTCGTGGTAGTATTGAGCATTGCTCCCCTTTTATCAAAGGTTTACCTGGAATGAGCAATGTTATTTCCTCTGAATTCGGAGTTCTTCTCTCACATGATAAGTTTGTGTTCTCTGTTTCTCCAGAGCGCCTGGATCCAGCAGCATCAGGTGAATTAGGCCTTTCCTCTGCCTCCCTTATGCGCTGAGTGTTTGGCTAGATTGCAGTATGCTTACCCTTCTGATTTACAATCATGCTGCAGGTCGAGCCCCCTCTCGTTGAGAGCTGGGTTTGTTCTCCCTCAGCCAAGGTAAACTACTGCTAGCATTCCAGCATTGGAACATGCTGTAGGTCGAGGCCCCTTCTCGACTGAGAATTAGGTGTGTCGCTCTCACAGCTAAGTAAACTATTGCTAGCTGTTTCAGCTTTGGAACATGCTGCAGGTCGAGCCCCCGCCTCGGATTGAGAACTGAGTGTGTTGCTCCCTCAGCTGAATAACTGCTCGCTGTTTCCTACCATGGGAACATGCTGTAGGTTGATCTCCCTCTCCATTGAGAGCTGGATGTTGCTCCCCCAGCTACAGATTTACTGCTAGCCACACCAGCATTATAGCCTTAAACATAGCGTTTTGGTATACGCTATTTCTATCTATGGGCTGCTCTTTCAGGGTGCCACGATAACCCCTAGAACGGTATTCAAGTGTGTGCATGTTATGCTTTGCCCACTTTCTTAAATCCACATAAGTGGTAAGTGTGCATGGTATGCTTTGCCCACTTTTCTAAAATCCACATAAGTGGTAAGTGTGCACGTTTATGCTTTGCCCACTTTTCTAAAATCCTGTATGGTAAGAGCTATGCGCAAGACTTCGTGCTCTTTTTGAGTGGTTTAAACCCCGGTTCCGCCTTGGGCACCACTCCTCCTATTTATCCTCTGGATACCTACTTAACAGGGTATTGCTACTAAGGATCTGTTGAGACAATTCCTTCAGCACATGCAAAGAGAAACGTGCGGTAGCCCCTGTGTGACAGGCCAAGACTAGTATGATTCTAGGCTCTTGGTCGTATTCCCTTAAAGGAATCTTTTCCTGATTCCAAGCCTTGAGCTCTAACCCAGGCCCAGGAGTTCTGGCCCTAACAGGAAAATTTTTTGGGGGGTATGTAGCCTAGGGCTTTGGCTGTAGGGAATAACGTCACTGACAGCCGCCTAAACGTCCCAGGGGCAACTCCCATAGAAATATGGTAGAGTTGGTACTTAGTGCACGCCATAGGTTTCTGGCATGCACTCCCCTCAGCATGGCGGCGTGGGTACACCGTTCCCCATAGAGACCCCTAGAGGACACAGTTCGAAGTTCCCATGAAAGGGAACGTCTCAGGTTACTTATGTAACCATGGTTCCCTGATGCGGAACGAGCCACTGCGTCTCCTAGTTTTTCTTGCCATGCTGCGGACGCAAGCTTCAGACGAAGAAGTGAATGATGTGTAGCTCCCGGCGCCGATTTATACCGGTAATGACGTCATGGCTGTCGCCGGCCAACAAGTTGGTGTTTTTTCAATGTATGCTTCAGACACGGGTCACGACGAGGCGTTCCCCATAGCGACCCCTAGAGGACGCAGTGTCTCGTTCCCTACTCAGGGAACCATGGTTACATAAGTAACCCAAGACGATTTTTTTGATTAAGATATGATTAAGAAAATCATTTTTGCAGTGTGTTTCTTTCTCTAGCAAAGCTTTTGAAATAACTGCCTTAGATAAGCTCACTGTGAAAACAATTCAATTATGCTTCAGTCTCATCTAGAAACTTCCTGTCCACAGCTGATTTGCAGATAACCATCACACACTAAATGGCCCTTTGCGTTGATCCACTCAGCCTGACACCTGTCGATATGCTTAATTACTGCAGCACAGCTAGTTCTAGGACAATCTATAGCAATCGTACTAGTATTAACATTACCACTGCAGTTCACTCAGACTGTCTTTTGGTGTGTGTTGTGTCCTGTAGAGCAGTCACCCATGCACGGCTTCATCTGTGTACAGTCCATCTCTCAGCGTGGAAAGCCAGAACTCCGGAACGCCGCTGATCATGTGCCGCAGTCCCACAGGTGAATTAAGCAATCATACACATTAAAAAATAAACTGAAGCAATCATACACTACACAGCCAAAAGTAAGTGGACACCCGAAAACCAGACCCATATGTGCTTGCTTTTTTGATTGATATGCAATTGGTAATAGTTGAAATAGGGTAGGAACTATTTCATCTATAGCTCATCAGAACACAAGTAAAAATGCTGTAACTTGTTTTATAATTATTGTTAACAAATAAAACAACAAGTCTGATTTTCTTGCTGAAATTGTACTGGAGGCCATCCAAGATCTTGATGAGTTTGTTTCTTCATTGGAACAGATTTGGAGAAATTGTCATTACATCACTTATTCACCAATGGTTCCTCTGCAGTGAATGGGTTTCGTCAGAATGAGAGTCCAAACGGCTGATAGAAACATCACAATAATCCCCAAGTGATCCACACAACTTCAGTCCATCAATTAACGTCTTGTGGTGTGAAAAGTTGTTAAGAAGCAAATGCATCACGTATGCGTTTTAACTTTAAACCGTCGCTTCTGGCCAAAATACCAGTCCATAATCCATAATAATGCTTCATACACTGAAAAAGTCCATCCCCTGTTGTCCTCTCACATCAAAATCCACAGACATATTTGTTTAGAACTGTTTTGGACTGTATTTGCTTGTAAACGGTGCTTGATCTATGCATATTTCTCTCCTGATTCAAACAACTTCTTCACTGGAGGAAGCAATATTTGGCATAGTGCAGTGGACCTCTGTATTTGATCTGAAAATGACTGTTTGAAGTTAAAAATTTGTTAACAATGGATTTTTTTCTTACAAACCTGCGCTTTTCACTTCACAAGACGTCAATTAATGGACTGGAGTTGTGTGTTACTTTTTGATTTTGTGAATCATGTTTCTTATCAGGCTGTAGTTGACTACTCTCTCTGCACTGACGCGCACCCCAGTGAAGACTCACTGTCAGGACCGGATTCCATTCGTCTCGTGGACATCCGTGGAGATTAGGTGTGTGCAATCTCACGCATGCCTCTGTCGTCCAAATCTCGCCTTCACAATGGACCGTAGGGAGCGACAAACTCATCTACACCTGTAATGGCCCTGAGGGGACTACATTTTCATCAAATTTTATTTTTGAGTGACTTACCTTAAAAACTGTAAATTAAAATGTTGAACACTAGAATGTTAAAAATGTTTACTAAAATAAAGTTAAAAGGAACACGCCACTATTTTTTGAAAATAGTCTCATTTTCCAACTCCCCTAGAGTTAAACAGTTGAGTTTTACCATTTTTCGAATCCATTCAGCCGATCTCCCGGTCTGGCGGTAGCACTTTTAGCTTAGCATAGATCATTGAATCTGATAAGACCGTTAGCATCTCGCTCAAAAATGACCGATATTTTTCCTATTTAAAACTTGACTCTTCTGTAGTTACATTGTGTACTAAGACCGACGGAAAATGAAAAGTTGCGATTTTCTAGGCCGATATGGCTAGAAACTATACTCTCATTCCGGCGTAATAATCAAGCAACTTTGCTGCCGTAGCATGAGTGCAGCAGGTGCAGATCGTAACACAGCGCCTTAAATAAGCCCACCGCTAGGTAATAGGAAAAATATCGAAACTCTTGTGGTCTTTTTTGAGCGAGAATGGCTAACGGTCTAATCAGATTCAATGATCTATGCTAAGTTGCAGCTAAAAGTGCTACCGCCAGACCCGGAGATAGGCTTAATGGATTTGAAAACGGTAAAACTCAACTGTTTAACTCTAGGGGAGTTGGAAAAATAGTGGCGTGTTCCTTTAAGTACTCAAATTAAAACTGAAATAAAAAATGAAGCAATCATACATTAAAACTTGAAAACCCGACCCATATATGATTGTTGAACATTTCTCATTAAAACCATTAATAGGAAATTGATGATTGTTGAAATAGTCTGACAAGGTGGTGTCCACATTTATAGTTATGAGATGTGCATAAACATGAGTATACTTGCATGCACACACAAATGCTTGCACTTGGCACAAAAACAATAACAGAAAACGTTATTTTTTTTTTTAGATGGAAAGAACAAAACTTCACCGAGGTCAAATTTGAAATTCCGCTTTGACAAACTGAGCCACTCCACAGTAAGTACTGTATCCTCGAATATCTTTTAATATTGACTGGGCGTATTTTGAAATTGGTTTCAATTTGTTTGTTTTATGTTAGATCATATTACCGACCAGCTGACAATGTTGACTATGTGTGCTTAACGTGCGGTATTGTTTACTTGGCAGGTTATATAGTAAAAATGCATTTGTTGTTATAAGTCTGTAACAGTGCATTTGATCCATTGTAACTTACTGACATGAGATTAGATTCATTCGGTCAAATAATCCTTCTCTTTCTTGCAGGGTCATGTAATCCAGGACAGAAGCCACTGCATGGACAATAAGGTCCTTTGCATATTACAGCAATTACATATCTTTTAGCTAGGTATGGACAAATTCATCTTGAAAATACAATCTTGCATAAAAATATCAAGTCTTAAAGGGTTCTTCTTGGCACAATGCTTTAGCTAACCTTTAATTTTTATCATAAAAATTAACCTGTACGATCAAAAATTTTTAAGTGAAAAACTTTTTTTTTTAGTAAGTATAGTTATAGTATGGAAAGGACTAGCAAAGCAACTGTCTCTCATTGTTTAGTCATCAGAACAAGTCATCCAGACTACTTGTTGGCAAATGTGTTCTAGTACTGGTTTGGTTAACAAATAAACACATAAAACTGAGTCGGGTCCTTTCCCTCTTGCGTGGGAGCCCCTTTTAATGGTACATGTATGCGGATAAGGCTTAAATAGAAATATCACAAAATAATACAACATCCCAAACAAATACCAACTAATCAAAATTGCTAAACTTTAAACGTAAAATTTAAAACATGAAATTGAAAAAAAAGTAAATCGTCGTTGTATTTATATTGACGTCAGACATCAGTGGTTCTACATACTCTACTTGGTATCACAGTCCTACATAAATAAGGTGTCTATCCTCGTATTATATGTACCTCTTAGTGAACTCTCTCCTGGGTGGCACGCGTCTTAACAGTAACTTACGTTTTTACCTCACGTGCGGTCTATTCTTTGTCTTTTCTAGCGGCCGTGCAGTGACTCTCTCGATATGGGAGTGTTCTATAGCCATTCGTGTAGCCGTACAAAAGCGATCCAGCTCTCTCGCCTCTTCTGCCATTGCGACAGTTATCCAACCTGTCTCAAGCATAATCACAACTGAAACACTATTGTTGAGGAACTGCGATCCCTCATGCATGTGTGACACACGTGAACAACGCGCCTTTAGAGGAAGAAATAAGCCCCACGTGTCCTTAGGTCACGAACAAACCCCCACACGATGCCGCTGTTTGTTCTTCCAGCATTGCGGATTGTAAATGTACGTGCTCAAACAATGTTGAAGGTACTATTCCTTGGCTCAACGTCTAATCTGCTTTCTAGTAGTGAATGCCTCATGTTACACTCACACATGCTACCGAACTTACTTTGTGAAGAGGTTCTGCAGGAGTCGCCTTAAATGTGTACGAGAGATAAGGATGCTACAAAGGTATCATCATTAACACCTGTAATGTACTCAGTCGTTGTCGTAGATTCGTGAGTGTCTGTCGTTGACGTCGTTGTCAGACCACCCGTGTGCTCGCCAGGGGCAGTGTGTGTAAGCGGGCGCTTCGCTCGTACTGTACCACCGCGCTACTCAGGTGCGCCTGCCTGCTGTGTGCGGCGATTGGTCTGTGTTCTTTGTGATGTTTTGAGCTGTGTGCCCGGGGAGAAGGTCAATTCACCCCGTCTCGAGGGTTACAACGCCCAAAGGATGACGGATTGCCCAGGTTTATGTGGTGGCTAAAAGGGCGAGGGGGTTTTGACACAAAAACATTACACTCTTCCGCTGGTGTGTGATGGCGACTCACGACCGCGCAAGGCGTCTCTCGCAAATTCGTTTTAGGACAGCAAACTTTCGATCTGTGCATTCATTGCAACGGTGCTATATTTAGTTTTCTCTAAGATGTGCAAAGACTTCACGTATATGTTTTCAAGTGCACTGCGGGGTTACGCGCAGATACTGCTAACTTTACTGAACTGATATATTTGCACAATTGAACAAAAAAAAAAAGAAATTATTTACTTCATTAAATTTCATTTTTAACTCTTTTAACACACTTGAGAAAGCAGACACACAAACATGGTTCTTCTTAATTTCAGACTTGTGGAATGTCCAAACCACGTTGCTTCCTTCTTCATTGGTAAATGCTCTGATACGTTACTACTCACCTTTAGTCTGCAGAGTAACTAATTTGCTTTGACAGAGCAATTTTCTTGAAGGATTTGATCTTTTGAAACTTTGGTGTTAGTTTGTCAATAGGTCTCTGTGTCTCGGGTGCTCGCGGCCCGTAAAGAGCGCGTCGGCTCATTCCTTATGATTCTGTTAGTTTTTCAGCGGTACTCAATGGTGAGGGCATTAGACTGCAGAGAGCGAGTTAAATATTCTTGTACAATAGTGACAAACTCTGACATAAAATGTGTTGGCATATGATTGTACTGCCATAATTTATTGCTTTAAAAATTGTTGATGTTACGTAAAAAAAAAATTACACAGAGTCAAATTAAAATAATTTAAAAGATTATGTATATGTATATTTGGTTATGGCATGTGCCATTAAGAATTTATTATAAAATAAAATGTATTTTGTGTCAAATACCTGTCTGTTGTGTAAAACATTTAAAAAATGACACCAATTCTGTTTGCTCAGATACATCTCTTTTTATTTCAGGTACAATCTTACATTCTACATACACAAACAAACATCCTACAGTGTTTCTGGAAGAACACCACCATTCAGTATGGTGTTACAACCACTGTATAATAAATCAAAGTGTGACATTGTTAGCATTCACATTTCAAAGGATCCCAAGTCAGGTTGATATCTTTTCAATCTTGTTGACTAACAATTCAACTGTACTGCCACAGTGTTTACAGTCATGTTTGCTCTGGTATTGAAAATAACCCACAGCCACAAGTGAGATAGAAATGCAAGATGTCTTTATGTTCGGTTGAAGGGCCGTTGAATGCCCTAGACGTCTGAACATACAGACCGTTCGTGCCCATGACGCTTGTTTGGATGCATCTTACGCAGGTCCGGCCTTGAATCATTGCAATGCAACTTCATGGATACATGTCAGCATGCACCCAATAATGACAAGTAATCAATCGATCATACTTATCCCTGTGATTTACTCCAATCACCGGATTCTTATCATGAACTGCACCCAATGTACTGAGGCAACTTGACTTCCTTTTTCATGGCTTCACGTCTATATGCCTCTCGAACAGAAATAATCATTCAAAAAATTATAATATTTTTTAAATATTTAAAATAAAAAACAATTGATAAGTTGATTGATATATGACACATGTGCAGAATAATGGAGTTGACTCTTACAGGACGTGCAGGGCTGAGGCGGGACAGGGGGTAGTGGTGGATGAGGATCCCGGGTGAGACACCAAACAAATCCCAAAACAACAGGAAAACACATCAAGGCACCAAAACAAAGCAGAACTCTATGAGAGAGGCTTCTGACTGATGAGTCTACTGTCGCTGTCCAGAAATAAAGATTTCATTGTTAGCAATATATTGTATGGAAATTAGGAAACCAAAAATTGAAACATCATTTTAAAACAACAGCTTGTCCTGCATGCATATGTATATACCTGCAGTCACGTTAACAAATGTCACATGTCCACTGCTAGTTAAATTCTGAGGCCAGGTTATCAGGCACTTGTATGCTCCAGCATCTGACTGGTTGATGTTGTGAATGTGGAGTAACAGATGTGTGCTATTGGCTGTTGAGCTGTAACTGGACATCTCGATTCGTTCAGAGGGAGTGAGGAAAGTAAATCTGGCTCTGTCCGGTTCCTGGAAAGTCCATCCTCCAGTCCAGCCAGGAAGCCCACAGTGTTGCACTCCACAGCTCAGCTGGAGACTGCCGCCCTCCGCCACAAACTTTGTAGCACGACTTGCTCGAACAGATAAGCACAGTTCACATACTGAAATGAGAATATAACAAGCGACTTGAGTTTTAGTTAGGCCTATACAAAGCCGTTTTGGACTTTGTACAGACTGTCTTATCACAATTGAGCCCTTAAAGTGACTTTAGTGAAGTCGCGTGCTTACGAGAAACGCGTGAACAAGAAAATCATACAAAATATTACCATAAACCTGAAACCATAACGCGAGCGGAAGCGAAAGTTGCGAAAATGTTTCCACTCTGCAAATGTCACTTTGTGAACGATTACAATACTAAACATTTGTGGAAAAAGTACATTTAAAAGTGCAGCAGATTTAACTATGAATTTGAGGACACTTGGCACATAACTTACCTTTTAAAATACACAAAAATGCCAGAAACGTCAAGGAACACCCTGTAGCGAGCCTCGTTTCATGCCTTATAACTGTTCTTTATGGTACCTTCTCTCATAACTCACTCTACCTATGCGTATCGACGCTCGTCCCTCGCACGCATAACATAACAGCAGATTCGGTAAGAGTGCTCAGTTCACCCTAGCACCCACTCAGTTTTGGTTTCTGCTCAAGTCTCTCAGCCATAGGAACAACAAAAGCTACTTGCTAACTCTTCACTATCTCCGTAACAGACCACCATCTCTCTTTTTACCTGAGCAGGAAAATTGACTCCTCTTTCGGTAATTAACTGTACAAGACCATCGTCCGGTCGCACGGCGGTCACGTCTACGTCCGCGCGTTACATATGATTTCCAATGTGGGCTCACTTGTTACTCAGGACAGCATCGGGGCACTGCGCCGGGGCAACGGGGAAACCCCTCGGCTCGGCCGGCTATGTCCCGATTGCCCGGAGCATTGGGTAGCCCTCATCGTGCCCGTGGCGCGAATGAAGCCGCACACAGGGCAGGGACTATCCACTCTCAATCAGCGTGTGGCTTTATCTGCTGTGCGGTCATTATACTGGACTGAAACTAGTACGGGGCTACTGGGGGTGCTGTGGGATCTGATAGACTAACATTGCCAAAATGAACCTTTTCACCTTGCATGTAATTGTGTGGTGTGCGGCGAAGTGGGACTGTGATTGTGCCAAGTTTGCATATAGGGGCACTTTGGCAACGGAATTAAACCAACCCCGAAACAAGTATAAAGGGCTTTACCCATATTTTTTAAAATTCTGTCGATATGTTTCCATTTTCTTTGGTGCTGTTATGGGTGGTTTAAGTGTAGGCCTATTCCCTCTACTACATAGACTACTACTACTCTTATAGTGGTGTCGTTTGTATAAATCTGAACATCCTTAAAATAAGATATATTTATGTGAGAATAAAAAAGAGACATTAAGAAAATATAGAATATATCAGGGTTTTTTTTACTCCACTGGGAAATTATATTGAGATTTATGCTTAAATAAAGAACAGTGCACTTCAAATATCTTATTGGAAAACAAGACAAAAATATTGATTAAAAAAGTTTTTTTTCAGTGCACCAGGGAAATGAAATTCCGAAAACAGTGATTTGCTGTTTATTCGTTTGTTTATCCATTTAATTTTTGAGTCTTGAGTGATTTATACTAAGATATAGGCTACCACAGAACGCCACAGTTGTTCTGGCTGAATTATTATTATTAGTATTTATTTAGGTAAAATTGTTGCATGGTGCCATATATAACACTGTCAGTGAAAGATAAGTTTAACTTAAATCATGGTTTCTGCTGTAGCCACATGGTGGTGCTGAAAGCAAATAGTTTCTCAGCAGTCCGCTGGGAAATCTGGACTATAGTTAAAGCAAAAAGGGGCATGTGCAGGCAATTACACAGCTGCTGCAGATAAAAGCCAAGCTTAAACAGAACCTGCTGCTGCTGCTCTGTTGCTTTAAGACAAATTGCCTTCACATTGTCTTGATATGCAATACATTACACTTGATAAATTTACTTGCGATCGCTAAATTAAGTTAAATTCATATGACATAGGCGAACCTCGAAAGTTAAGGTTTCAGATTCAAATCCTTTGAGTATAACCTAAATCCAATGTTTAATTAAAATTCTTTCATTATTTACTCACCCTCATATCATTCCAAACCTGTTATTTCTGTGACAAATGTGGTCATTAACTGTAATATGGAAAGAGTCTTCAAAATATCTTCTTTTTTGTTGTTGTCGTTGCAAAGAAGAAAGTCATACAGGTTTAACAACTCAACAATTTAATCATTTTTGGGTGAACTATCACATTAAGCAACAAATGAGACTCGGGCAGCATTTTGGCAAAGGGAGGCTCCCTCAGAAGGTTCCTTTGAGCTGTGCGATTGTTTCCTGCAGAGAGTAACTTGAGTCAGTGGACCTTAATGGTAACCAGATGTGTAGGACGTCAGTGTGGGCTTACAGTCTCAGGATATGTCTGTTTTTCTTGGAAAGTGAGTGGTACAACACCAACCCTAAGTTACGCAAGAGCTAACAAAATCATTTAACCATTTAGTTGAGTCATATTAATATAAGCTTGTACTTGCAAAATAACTTTTTTCATTTACGGCCCTTTTACAGGTCTGAAAGTGAATCTGATCTCCAATCTTTTTTGTTATTTGAAATCAATCTGAAACTGGACAGTGACCACCCAGGAATGGGCAGGAATGAGTGTGTGCTGGACCACTGCTGGTCAACTCACATGGCTTAAAACAGATAAGTAAAAGCAAACACTCACGGGTCTGTGCTCAGGAGCAAACAACAGTGACTAAACTGGCAATTTTGTCCATGTTTTTGATGCATACAGTGTCATAAAGAACAAAGGAATTAGCTAATGCTTACAGCCATGTACTGTACAAATCATTTTTATTCAAAAATGAAAAGGCAGATTAGTGTCCTCTGAATGGTGCAGTCCCAAGAAAGAATGGTTTCTTGGCAGTACAGATTGCTCCATGATCAGATTACTCCATAGGCATTTCCTCAGCCTTCACTGAATGTACAACAAGGCTCTTTTTTCCCATAGTGATCAGACCAGGTCTTCTGAGGTTTCTTGAATCCACGCTGCAGAGGTATGCAAAAAATTACAAGTGTACTGTATGATGGTATTGCACTAATGCATTACATGGAATGTAAACATCATTATGTGGTCAGCACCTCTCAAGGGAGTTTAGCTACATTAAATGGCCTGTTCTGACACAAAACACTAACCCGGTTGAGCGTGACGAGTGAACACAGAGCTTGGTGTGTCTATTCTGGTGCACAATAAAGCTTTTCTCTTGCACACAGTGTTACAGTGAGAAAGCCTCTATTGTGTTGGTTTTCTGATACTGTGAGACTTGCGCTTTAACAAAAGTCTTTAACAAAAGGGAATGAAGATGACTGTACTGTGTGTGACTCCAGCAGCAGCTTGAGAATGAAACTTCTGTGCACTGCAACACACTTAAGCATGGAAGACCGTTTCCACCGCAGAATAAAAAAATGTGAACAATTTATTTCACAATTCAGACATTTTTTTCTCACAATTAAGACTTGTTTTTCTCTAAACTTTGAATTGTGAGATACAAACTCCTAATTAAGAGAAAAAAGTCAGAATTCTGAACGAAGTCAGAATTCTGAGTTTAAATCTCCAATTCTGACTTTTTTTTCACAGAATTGCAAGTTTATGTCTCACTGTTCTGAGTTTATATCTCCCAATTCTTCACTTTTTCCTCATAATTGCAGTTATTTTGAAGTAACAAATTGCAATTATCTTTTTCATTTTTTATTCTATGGTGGAAACAAAAACAGAATTGTGAAAAAGGTCAGAATTGTGAGGAAAAAAAGTCTGAACTACTGAATATTATAGAGAATATTTAGAGCAAAAATAAAATTCACAGATAAAAAAAAAAAAAAAACTGGTACTGGTTAAGGATGTGAAATCCAGAGAAATATGTTGTTTGCTTTTTATGTGGTGTCTTTTTTAAAGCATGGTGAACTAAATATCAGCCAAGAATAATTACTGGCCTGTCGTTGTTTATTCAAAGAAGCACATGAGAACTTTAATTTGTTTGTACTGTATACACAGCCTGATCTCATGGGAAACAAAACAATATTACGAGGTGGAGACTTTGTATGAATTTGTATGATGTGAATCATACACATTTGAAAACATAAGAATGAGATTGTACGAATTCATATGAATTAGCACATCAATTCACCAAACAGTAAAATAGTTACGAATTGCCATGAGACTGTGTTGGTGTGGATCATCTGAATCGCAAATCAATAGCAGCATGCTGTGAAACAACAAGCACTGGTATGGCACTTTGTAAGAATGCTTTTCCAATGAAAAATTCATGAGATTTTCATGGGTGAAATGTGACCATGGCTGCATTTTTTCCAGGCTTCATTCCGTTTATTGTTTGCATTCTGGTTCCAGACATTGAACCCTTTTAATCAGACTCAAACTCAGATTCTCTTGTGCTTTTAGGTTGTGTCAGGTGTTTGGCACATTGTCTTTTTTCTAGCAATAAATATTGTACTTTTAGCCTTGAATTAACTACAATGGGAATCTGTGTTTGAGAGAGTTTATTAAGGGGAGGATTTAACATTGTTTGTGTTTACAAGTGGAGACTGAGATTTTTTATTAAATGAACTCTATACACTAGGGGTTTTCATGTCAACTATGGTTCTTTTCCTAATGGACTGCGGCTCGAATTGATTATGCCATATCAAATGGTTCACCTAAGGCCCATTTAATTTCTGCCCTTATCTAAAGTGAGAGCAGGTGATATGTGACACTAATAGATTTATCATGGCTTACATGCCGTATATTACACAGAAGCAGGAGTACTCACAGTAATTCACAGAAGTTCATAACCCAATGAACTGTGTGTCCCATACGAACTGCTTACATCATCATGTCTAGTGCAACCTCTCACATAGTAAGGCAAGTTGATGCCTATGAAAGGCAAGGTAGATAAGCAGTGTCTGTCCTAAATCAAAGTTAGCAATTCATTGTGACCATGTACGATGTTCTGTTAATGCTGGTTTGTTTGGATTTGTTAAGTAGGTCACTATAGTACAGTTGACTTACCAATGTCAACAAATGAGTAATCAACGTCTCCTTTTGGGTTTTTAAAAAGCTATAATTTTTAAAAGAATGTAAGAATAAACATAGAATATCTCCTATTAAAATAGATTGCTAGAATCTTAATCTTTCAAAATTGGCAGCAATGATGACATTCACACAGAATGTGTTTTTGTGTTTAAAAGCATGTGATGTAGCGTTGCGGCATGGCAAAGAAAACAGGATTTTCTGCAGTTTTTCTATGTAAACATGCTAGATGGATGACTCTGACTATTGCACATGTTAAAAGTTTAACTTAAAAATGTTTCTCTAGACATGCCATGCGTCTGGTGTTTTTACATGCAAAAACGCATGAACCCTTCCTAATATATGCATACTACTGGTTTGCAATTGGTCTTATTTTTTCTTTTCATTCCTTTGCATACTAAATTGTGATTGGACTTTTTATTTACAAAGAGCCAAAGTTAATCTTTTGCTGCCTTACAGCAATGGTATTTCCTTCAGGAAATGCTAATCTAGTTTATTTTAAAGGATTTTGCCTTCTTAAAATTGTGTTTTTGAGAAATCACAGAAAATGGGTAGAAAGTCATGATAACATTCACTGACTGTTTGTTCTTGTTCCTCTTTGGCCCGTTTATTTATATTACTTATTTATCCTGAGCATAGCAGAGAGTGCAAAGTAATGAAGAGAAAGTTGAGCTGTTAAGTAAACCTTTTTTTCTGCTAAGCTTTTATGTAGAAAAGAAGAGGGGGATCTGTCTTTGGCATTAGTCTCCTAGAATTTCAAAGAGCTGGATCTTGGCAATAATTCAGAGCAGCTAAGGGGATATATGAATACTTGGTCTGTGAGGCCTAAAGCCTGACAGGCTGAAGTCATCTGTTCCAATTCAGCCATCAAGTCTTCTGTTCGCCTAAAACGGCTGTCCATGGTTAGTATGAGTGAATGGATAATGCCTTATTCTTGTAAAATAAGTGTAGGGTAAAACACTGGGTGTGTTTTTTATGAACAAATCATGGCTGTCTGAGTGTGTTAGACTGAGGAGAACCACATTAGTGAGGCCTGTATTATGATTAACACACTGCATGACTCAGAAAGATGTGCCGAAATGCACGTCGGCCCTGGCTTAACTTTGGAAGTTTTGATACAGTTTGGGGAAGTGAGCTTTAAATCACAAAACTGAGCACAAACATACTGGCATATGAGTAAATATTTTTTTAGGAGGAGTATAGTTTTGTACAAACATCAACCATACCTCGGCTCACATGATGAACAACCATCATGCTTTTTTTTTTTTTAAGTTAAACATTAAAAGTGCAAAATGTCAGCGCAACCAAGTAAACGTCTGTGAAATGACAATGTAGGAATTAGAAAGAGATGTGAACTCAATGTTACATTTCCCTCAAGTGTCAGTCTACGTGATGTGATTTTGTAGTTTGTAAATCATATTTTAGGTTCAGTATTAGGAGAACAATATAATGCAATAATAAATTATATTATAATGGAAAATGTACATTCCGCATATTATATTTTATCCTTTGTGCTTCTGTCAAAAATGCCCCACTTTCAACCAAGTAAAAACACCTCAATTAAATATACCAAATTGTATTGCCTTCAGTGTTTAAGGTCAAATCATTATAAACCTTCTGAAAATATATACATTTAATTATGGATTAGTGTAAACTGTACAGCTTTTATGATCATTCAAAAATGATGACATAAGGTCATGAGGGGCATCCAAACATTAGAAATGTATTATTCCAAAATACTTAATGAATTACAATTTAAGGCACCATGACTTCTAAACTGACCTGCAATACTGGTGTTTGTACAAAGTGTTTGAATACACAACTTGTGAAACTTTAAGACTTAAGAAAAAAAACACACCACAAATCTCAGGTTACATATTATTAAGTGAAATGTAACTAAAGTGCATGAGTCATTGCGATATACTGTGCGTGCTTAAATGTGCTCAACACGTAAAATAAAGGACCTTAGTAGACATAGTATGTGCAAATATGATGCAATCTTGAATTACAAAAAATAAAAGATCTTATGAGATACTAAAAAGGCACAGAGATGAGAAAAGGATTCTTTCTTGGCACTTCAGGCTCACAAGATCATTCCTGCGTTGTCACAGGTAAGTATATCATTGGGTTTGGCTTGTCCAATCTGTCTGTGAAACTGTCCTTGCTTGTGTGTCTTCCAGCAATGCACATTTGGACCTAAAGATATGCTCTTTATGCTTGGCATCTGGGTAAAGACGGTCCTTGATAATGGTGTGACAGGATTATGGGACAAATTGAGCTCTTGTAAAGAGACAAGTCCACTAAATACATCCGGGCTCAACGTCTTGAGCCGGCTGTTGTTTGACAAGTCTAAGACCTGTAGGTTCTTCAAACCTCTAAATGCACCTGGTTGAATGAGGGTCAGGTCGGAAAGGCTGCTGAGAGACAGGTGAACCAGTTCTGTCATTGAATCAAAGGCCCCTGCATCAATGCTGGAGATGAGATTCCCATCCAGGTTCAGATACTGAAGTGGGATCCCGTTGAGCATCGGCACCTTCCTCAATTGGTTCCCTGCCAGCATAAGACTCTTGATGTTCAACGGATGGCCAGGCGTCTTCCTGGAAACGGAGGTAAGAAGGTTTCGCGACAGGTCCACCATGATTGGTACATCCTGTGCTCTGGTGGTGAGCAGATCAAGGCTAAACTCTTTGAATCGGTTTTCACTCAGGTCCAGCTCAACCAGAGGGAGTCCGGTGAAGCCGCCATCGCCAAGATCCTCAAGAGCGTTGTTGCTCAGGTCCAACGTCTCAAGGTAGCGAAGTTTAGAGAACGCTTTGGGACTGACATGTGAAATGAGATTGCCGCTCAGGTCCAGACTAACCAAGGTGGTGTAACCCGGTCCGGAGAGCATCGAGTCGCTGATGGAGGTGATGGAGTTTAAGGAGAGGTCGAGATGGGACGTGTCCAGAGGGATGGGGATAGGAGCGTTCCCGGGGCCGATTCCACTGCAGTCCACTTTGGTAAGGCTGAAACTGTCGAAGAGGCCGAAGCTCTCAACCTCACACCGACATTGCGGATGGCAGTTCTTCACTGCTCCCATGACAGCCAGGCCAAGCAAAGAGAAGAAAAGACACAGCAATGTGGCCATGGTGAGCTATAAACCAAAAAAAAACACACAGTACACGGTTTAATTTCACAGTCATAAAAGTACCAAAACAGAATGAACCAATCAAAATCAAGTGAACGTCAACATTTAGTTCTCAGTTCACCCTGGTGTTTAGTTCCTATAACCAACCAGTGCGAAATCTCCTATTATCGTACACTGACATGGATGCTAATATCGTTATTATAGTTACCTTGATAGTTATTGTTCTTTACGTGACCTGGCCTTAAGGGTCTGGCATTCCATGTTACCATCAAAACAGAACCATAACCCACTTCAGTGGTCTTTGAGAGGTTTGAAGAGATTAGTCGCTCATTACATATGGTAATTTATATGCAGCTGGACGTACATGCTTGTCACTCTGGGTCTGTGTTGATTCATTCGTTACGCTAAAAGTATAAATATTCTTCCCTTCTAGTGCAACTTGATAAGCCCTAATTTTTACGCACATTCTCAAAGGATTTTACCTCATTCTTATGATCAAAGAACCTATTAAATTTTAATTTCTCAATTATAGCAACAATTTGTCATGATTACAAGGGTGCAAGGCTGTTCTCATGGAGAATTTAAGGACGGTTAACACATAATCATTCAGTTAAAGAATATTAAGAAACTCAAAGACTTTGATGCTTTAATATGCTTTAACAAACCAGTATTAGAAATTATTAAGATAATTAACTTATTAAATTAATGAAGTTAAATTATAAAGTTAAGTTAAATTATTAATATCTATAATATCAGTGTTATTTGGAAATAAATAATAGAGCCAAGCTGTAATATTACGTCTATATAACTAGATGGTATAAATTCTGTAATAAATAATTATACACATTCAAAATTTGTAATTCAGGTTGTCAATATGAAAGTAATAAAATATTAATATAAAAATGATATTCAATTTAAATCTAGTCATAAAAAGCCATTACTTTCATTCTTGAGTGCACGTGATCAATAGAAATTATTGTAATATGTTGATTTGGTGTTTACACAACATTTCTTATGGTTATCAATGTTGAAGACAGTGCTGTTTTAATATTTCTGTGGAAATAATGATACATATTTTCAGGACTCCTGATTAATACAGTTCAAATAATAAGTTCAAAAGAACAGCATTTATTAAAAATATATATATTTATTGAATAATGTTATATTTCACACCCTGCTGCATTAGTCTTAATTCTCCAAAAAACTAAAATAAAATTAAATAAATTAAATAAAAAATCCCAAACTTTTGAACAGGTGCATGTGTGTATATAGATATATGTGTGTGTGTGTGGTGTGTGTGTGTGTGTGTGTGTATGTATTAGGGCTGCACGATAAATCACATGCAATCGAGATCGCGCTTCGACAGAAGCTGCGATTGTCTATGCGTAGCTTTCAGTGAAGGCACGGTTCTGTGCTCAGCAGGTAAATCTCCATCCAAAGGGCCGAGGCGCGCTCTCACGTGCTGAAATCTCCAATACGCCTCACTGCAGCTGGATAACGATAGATTCAACTGCTTTCTTGATCACGTACTACTAATAAACACACGATTATGACAACATATGGTTTATCTTGGTTATTATTATTATTATAATTTTCATTAAAAGAAAGTATATTTATACTGTATTGCAATGCTTTATCACTGCTTAAATACTATGAAATATTTTGCGTGCCTTATTCCTGTGTAAGAGCCACATCATCTCACAGAAGGATTTATTTCCAACACTCGACTGACATTATAAGTGAGTTTGGAGTAAAAATTTTATTAAATGTGGTATTTTCACATGCTTTCAGATGGAGCAGCATTTACTTCACAGAGCCGTAGTTATAGAAGCTATGCAAACAGCTGTCATTATCGCAAACGATTTCTTCGATTTCAGAATCGCGCAATAAAATCATCTGCGATTTTTTTGCATACCTTTTCAGTGAACTACGGCTATGTGTAGTAAATTCTGCTCCATCTGAAAGCAAGTGATGATGATTTCCTGCTGATTACAGAACTGGCTTTTTTTAACAAAATGCACATGACAATCACATTCGATTAATCGTGCAGCCCTAGTATGTATATATACAATATATATAGCTTTCATGATCAATAACTGGAATTACACATGTAAATAACTTATAAATGATTGCTAAATAAATCATTACAGCATCATTATACGCAAAAATAACTGAATCTTGCTTACGCGTTTTCATGAAGTACACAGAAGACCTTAAAAAGTAGACAGAAGATCTATGTGTCACGCAGGTGGAGATTCTCTATGACTCCAGCTGAACTCTATAAATGCTCTACTGACAACTTTAGTTATCGGACTGCCCTACCATGTGCTCTTTGTTTAACTAAACGACCTGAACTTAAACCTATTTCAACACTTGGCTCCAGATCTAAATACAAACAATACTGTTGAATCTGGGCATGGGTTAACCTGATTACAAAACAAAACAGGTTCACACAAATCATTAGAACGAAGCAGCAAAAACGACTGAACATTAATTTGTAAGATTGCGTGTAGTAGTATGTATAATGATTAACAGAGCCAGCACGCTAAATAAACAATTACCTCTTATGTAACTGATTGAATAATAGGTACAATTAAAACACTTCACTTAGTGTGTACACTGACAACAATTTAGTGAGATATAACTATTAATTTCTAATGTTACTAACACAATAGCAGACATGCTATAAGAAAGTAGTTCCCCAAATTTTTTAAAAGTCTTTGTGACACCCTAAAGTGCTACTTAAACTTGATGAATCTGCTTAAATAGGAATATTGTGCTTTTCATTCAAGTGAGAAAAGCAGCAATTTAAATCCAATTGTTAAATAGAACCCAAAACAAAGATGAAAATAAAATGATGAACAAATAAATTTTTACATAAACAGCTATGTTGCAATTATTGTTATAATATGCCATAAAAATATTATTAATAATAGTTATTATTCTTAAATAAGAACGTGTATTACTTAACGTGTAGTACAAAGCAGAATAAAATAACAATTAATAATTATTTCTTTTAAAATGTCTGTGCAAAACAATATTGGTTGATTCACTGTAAAATGAATTTATCTGATAACTACTTTGACAGAATTTTGGCCATCATTGGTGCTGTCTAGGTAGGCAGCTGACTAGGTTTTGAGACCCAAATCTCTGCCTTCATGGTCTGATCCACATCTGTATTCATTTAAAAATACAATCGCAAATAAACGTTGGAACAACTTGTCAATGCTCAACAAATGTGTGCGTTTCACAGCACCAGAATGTAACAATATGCAAGTTAACGTTACTTCCATTGTGTCTTTATTTTTCATTACGCGAACTACTTGAGATGAAGCAATCAGCAGGCATTTTGAGTTTGTCAAATAAAAAAGGCAGTACAAACCAATGCCAACAGTAAGTCACGTTTGTGAGATACAGGAGAAAACTTTTTTCTTTTTGGTAAAACTTACCATGTGCCGCGACACGTCTGTTGGAGAGCTTTTACTCTTCCAGGCCAGCATCGGAAAAGACTCCAGTTTTAGGGGTTGTCATATCCTGTGCTTTTTGTAGTGGGGCGAATGAGCACGTCTGCGGTATTGTCTTGGTTGGGACTTTGTCGATCTATCGGTTACAGACTCGCCGCAGAAGATGAAGCGATAAAACGCCACCGCAAGCACAGTCTCGTCTAGAGTTTCACTCGCTGATGATAATCCGCGCCCACCAACGTCTAGACGCGGCTAGTAACAGCGCCCTCTAGCGGCGAGTATATAACACTACAGACCATTTCAATGTAAACTGGAGGTCGAAACTTTTCTGACATTTTCTTAATGCATCCGAATATGTTAATGTTTTTATTTTTAAATTAAACCAATAAATAATAGCTTTTATACTGTCTCTGTTCTGAAGCCAAAACAAATTATTATAACGTTTTCTAAAAAATATTTACTTTATAATAAAGGAAAGGCATGCAGGCAAGTCTAACGTGAGAAATAACTATGTGTAACCATAACATTCTTGATTTGACTGTTTGAACAGCTCTGTAGAGGCTTTACAGATGCACATTCATAAAGAAGGTGGTCTTTTTTTCATTTATGCACCATGTTCTTGTAGCATTTATTTATTCATTTACAACTGTTTGAATGATAAAAAATAGTAACAATAAAAGAAAGTTGATGATGTATGTCAGTGGGTTCAAATCTATTTATATAGTGTTTTTCACATTAAATATTGTTCTAAAGCAGTGTTTCAGAGAATAGTGCCCTTCAAACCCTAATGAGCAAGTTAAAGCTATTCACTGTTAAAAATGAAGGTTACAAACAACAGAATAAAACTAATCATGATTAGTCTTGTACTTTCCCATCAGTCTTTAGAAAGTGGAATTTAACAGTAACAATATCAAATTTAATAAATGTTTAAAAAAAAAAACTTGAGCTAACATGTTAAACGCTGTCAAATTTTCTCATATTTTCTATATGGACTCCCTTATGGGCCACTGCAATATACCACTAAGATCATATTTTGTGTTTTCAAAATGTGAGTTGTCAAATAAATCACAACTCATTTATTATTAATATATTCATGTTAAAATATAAACTTCTACAATTTAATGTTGAAGGTTACCATCATACAACTTCAGCTTAAATTACATCTGTAATGGTAAGCGTTTACTAAATTTAAGGAATAGAAAAGCCCCAAAGATGTATGCACTATTATTTGTATTTATATTATCACTATTTTGTGGTTTTCAGGTGGATTTAGGTCACAAAGAAAACCTTTGATTGTGAAATCGGAGTTCTTAAAGTTTCTTTTGTTTTTCTGCTCTCTGCAGATTTTTATAACTCGTAGAAGTGAAACTAAAGAATAAAGAGAAGGAGAGTATAGGAAGAAAAAGAGGACAATGACGATTATGCAGGAACTGCATAGTTTATAATATGTTCTAAAATATCAACTTAAAACAACCTCTGATCTGAATGAGGTTGCACGTTTAAAAGAGTGCAGATTTTTTTCATCCACTAGATGGCAGTACAATAAAACAAACACAATTGTCTTCAAGGAGTCCACATTTCAATGAAGAGAGTAAAACTTTTTAGTTATATATTCACAAATATTATTAATTGTACCACAGATATTAGAAAGTATATGAAGTGCATCTTCAGCAATGGTTAACTAACCAATCAGCCCTAATAAAATTACAGATATGTCCATTCAAACCCTGTACATGTTTCAAAGACCAAGACATTTTGGTTTTGTTTCCTTTAGAGACGGTTATTTAGTGCTACAGAGTGCTTGAAATATTACCTGTAAGAGCTTTGGGTGCTGTTTGCTGAGTTTGCATCCTCTGTTTCTGGTTGTAGGGCAGAGGTGTCAAGGTGTAACATTTAAGAAGCTCAGAGGCTTATTGGATATGGGTCAGCACATCTCTCTCGCCCTCCTCCCTCTCTCTCACTCTCACTGCACATATCACCAGAAAATCTCAACAGTAACCTGAAGGCAAACGCTGCATTAAGCAAAAGCTGCATTAAGCTCCTCAAGCACATCAGAAATCCCAGAAGTCACGTGATCCGTCAAAAAGTCAAGACTTTTAAAATGTTAATAGCCAGCAAACGAGAAACAATGAAAATGTGAATCAAACAGTAAAACTGCTTGAGCACAAGATGGTTTTGTTCCGTAAATGTTTCTTATTACCTGGGCTCGTATTTCTCTGTAAACATTGTGCTAATAGTCCAAATGAGCTCAGAGAGACCTCAGATGAATTCTCAAAACACAAGGTTTAACTGACGCAGGCAAATGTGAGAGAACTCTAGGGATCGTCCAAGGGAACGCTCTTCGTTAACTTTAATTATACCCAATACACCATGTGCAAATTCAATTGAAGTGGGCCTATCACAGCTACACCAAACAAATGCTTGATTACACTGCGTAAACGCTCATGCACCTCAGGGTCTCCATGGCAAGGTGGAAATAGGCTGCTGAGACCTTGCTCGACCATAAATAACCTAAAGATGAGAGCTCAAAAACATAAAGCATAAAAATAATAATAAAATGTTGTTTTCTATACTAATAAATGTTGTTCTGTAATTTCTGATCCAAAAGTCATTTTGATATTTTTGTGGTGCTTTAAACGACTGGAGATTGTAATTCTTGAAATATGAAATGTTGGCATAAGTAGTTTGGCTTGTATGTACTGTGCATATATATGATATTTTATTGTTATTTTGTACAAATAAATGATTTAACCCTATTCAAATGTGTTCATAGTCATTTGTAGTCATTTGTACATAATATTATATAATAAGACTATGTATATTAATAATTATTTTATTAATTAATTATATTATATAATATACACACACAAAAACACAAACACACCTATATAACAGTGTGGGGTATACTACTTTTATTATATATAATATACTATATATATCTTATAGATATATATTATGCAATATATAAGATTTTAGCATATTTTTATGAAACCAAAATCTGGTATTCAAAAAAAATCACATTTTAATGTTTTTGCTTAAAACATTTTCCACCCCAAACCAACAGCACTGGAAATCACGTTTCTAAGAGCTATTTTATCACCCAGGACACACAATAAAATCTAAATATAAATGAATTAAAAATACATGATTATTTAGGTGTGAAATGAATATGAAGTAGTTGTAAATGTGATTGATTCATTGCATTTAAATTCTCTGGGCCCATCAACCATATCTTCATAAATGTGTAATTTACGTTGTGAGGACTGTACACTATAATGCAACACAAAAATTTTATGTTCCTTCGTTTGCCCTAAAAGTAACTAATTAGTTCATGGCTACGCTCATCAGTAACGGTGGGCTGAAGAGTTTACGTATGTCTGCAATCCTATGATTTGTCCCTGACCAGTATGGATTGATTCATCGCGGGTCACGTGCAAAGGCACTTTCATTGATAGAGAAAGAACAATCTAGGCATCTTGATAATTTTGAGTGGATTCATTTCAAATCGCTTTTTATTTGATTTGATTATAAAATGTATTTAATTATTTTAAAGCTCGTCAAGGATTTCAGGAACTGAAAGGTAAAAACTGAACCCATATCGACAACACTATCGAGTAGTTGTACTGCAATATTCATAAGGGTGAAGCTGGAAAATGTTACTGAACGTTAGGTGTGAATTGTGAAAGGTGCAAAAGTGCACCTGGATTGATGACTGTAGGCTTAAGTAGCTCTCCAGGGTGCTGAAGTTGAATCTCGACGCCACTGACGAGCCTCATCAAACTCTTGTTTGTGAGCTGAGATCTACTCAACATTTGTTTATGCCCACTGCGCGACTGATGCTGGAGAACTCTATGAAGGATATAAATCGACCTTATAAAAGAAAACACTGGAGGAAAGAGGTAAAACTTTGTGAAAATGTTTTCCTGCACCAAGAGGCCCATATAAATAATGGTAAGTTCATTTTCTAAATTGCATTTTATGTAGCAATGTGTTTCAATTTGTTCACTAGCATAAATATAAGTGCAGATCAATTTGTAGTTTATTTATTTATTTGTATTTGTCCTGCATCAAAAATTTGGTAATGAAACAATTTTCACTCAGAAATGATTAGATCACAAATCGCAAATAAGTACAACCAAAAGGAAAATAGCACATTAAAAATGAAATTTGGAAAGACTGAAATGTTATTTATTTGTAAAATGGACTCCAATAATCAATGTTTTATTTACTAAATAATTACCTAAAATAATTTTTTACAGTGTAGATTAGCAAAGCACAAATAAATCTTTTTCCCATGTCACAATAATTTCATGTAATTTCTACAACCATGTTCTAATCATTCAGAGTTCAATTATTAGATTTGATCAGATTTAACTCACATAACTTACATTTAAAATGAACTGCAGACTGTCGATTTGCAACTACTTTCATTTTTACTTAAAAATGTAACTAAGTTTTCAATTTTGGTGTGTTGAAATGAATTGTACAGAAAATATACAACCTAGCTGTATGTAACAGATAAGCCTATTGAATATTTGGCCTTGAAAACTGATAAAAGTGTGCCATGACTTCAATTCATGCCTAACCCGCTGTTTTCTAGGTGTCTCTTTGTAATATCCATCTCTCATAACGTCTTCTGACGGAGGACAATGCAACATATTCACCTCCCATTCGGAGGTGCTTTATGGGAGTTATCCAGTTACCCCTGCTGCCTCGTTCTCAGGAGCAGACACAGCCTCTCTACGCTCCCATTTTACAGCATTACACTATGGATTATTCTTGGTGTGTTGACGTTCCCATGCTGTGTCCAATGCCTGATTTTCAAAGTAGGTGTCTTGGGGCCTTGGAACTGTGACCCTTATTACGCAAAATCACTTCCTGCCATTGCATCCAAACTGGCTGTTGGCCGCATAAACGAGGATTTTAGTTAGATCTGGGCTGCACAATGGACTTTGTCATCCTTCAGGAGGCTTGTGAGACATCCAAAGCCTTGACCTCATTTGTACAATATGAGAACATGGTTGATGCATTTGTAGGCCCTACAAATCCAGGATACTGCAATGCTGCGGTGCTCATGGGCAAGAATTGGGACAAGTCTATATTTTCATGGGCGTGTATTAACTATGAGTTAGACCGGGTCCAGGGCTACCCAACATTTGCTCGAACTTTACCATCCCCGACACGGGTGCTTTTTAGTGTACTTAAGTTTTTCAGCTTGGCTAACATAGCCATCGTGTCTTCTAATGAGGATATATGGATCGACACGGCTGCCAAATTGGCTAGTGCTCTCAGAAACCAGGGGCTTCCTGTTGGCATCGTTGTGTCCATGGGGAATAATGACACCATGCTGGAGAACACGTTGCTGAGCATACGAAACGCAGGGGAGATCAAAGGTAAATTGTTTTGGACACATAGATTTGCAGTGTGTGCATAAACATTCCTTATATGTTGAGCGACATCAAGAGATTTGTGTTCCAGTAAATATTTCCCAGTATTTTTTAAGGTCAGTTTCTGTATAGACTTTTTGAGATGACAATGCCAGTAAAACACAAGGCATCATACAAATAATAAACCATTGTTTTAACCAATAAATTGTATGATAATAATTAGATTAGATATATAAAGAGATATGTTTAACAAGTAAAAAACAATATAATTATTTATAAAAACAAAAATTGATATTTAAAACTGTATAATTACACTTTACTGTATAGATTCTTCTCTATTTAAGTTATATAATAATATAAGTATATTATAATATTTTCAATGATAATTGAATGTTGTAAATGGATTTCTCAGTATATCTGAAGTCCCTTTCGTAAGACTGTGGAAGGCTTTAAAGACTCTCTACAAAACCATTTAGGTACAGCAAAAAGTAACATATCAAACACAAACCATGGTTTTAAACAATTGGATACTTTTCAAAATTTTGAACAAAAAATGACAACTCTCCCTTGTGAACCTTTAAATTTACTATATATATTATATATATAATATAATATATAGGTGTGTGGGTGTGTGTGTGTGTTACTTAATATTGTATACTATATTAGAATTATTATCCTACTATGTATCTATAATTTTTTAAAGAGAGAGAACATGGTATTTAAAACCAACAACACACAAAAACCACTGCTATCAAAATCCTGTAGTTACTGAAATAGATCATATAAGATTGAACAGATGATATCTGAAAGTTTGCTTCATCTCATCATTTCACTTTCTTTTGCTACAGTGGTCAAAAGGAGCTTTATCTCTAACAAACTAACAAAAAAGCATTTATTTAAACCTGTGCGTAAATGCATTCACTACATTTAGTACTCAATTAAAGATATTTATGTGAAACAAACATTCGTAAACATTTTCCTGCTTGTTAAAGTTTTTGTTTAAAGGTTTGTTCAATTTCTTCAACTGTCTTTTTAAAAATTAAGTAAAACATATTTTTAAAATTACAATTCAACGTGAATGAATTCATTTTTCATGTGTGTTTCAGTCATCATTATGTGCATGCACTCAGCACTCATTGGAGGAGAACAACAAACTTCATTCCTGATGAAGGCCTATGACATGGGATTGACAAAGGGTCAATATGTGTTTATACCATACGACACCCTTCTGTACAGCCTGCCCTACACCAACACCACCTACTTCCCACTGCAAAACAACACAAAACTGCGCAAAGCCTATGACGCGGTACTCACCATCACCATGGAGTCAGATCTGATGTCATTCAACGAAGCGTACAATATGGCCAAACGACTTGGAGAACTGATGGTGTCACAAGAGCCAGAGCAGGTGTGCACTTTGAAACATTTGTGAGTCTTATTTGTACACATGCATAAAACTCTACTTTAAAATGTTCTGCTACATTTCAGGTCTCTCCGCTCTTTGGTACAATCTACAACAGTTTGTACCTCCTTGCCAAGTCCATGCACAATGCCAGAAGAGCTGGTAAGTGGTTCTCCGGGTCCAACCTGGCTTCCTTCACGAGTAACATTACATTTTCCGGATTCAACCAGAATATCCGCACGGATGGCCAAGGGAACGGGCAAACCGACTATGTGATCTTAGACACTGATGGCTGGGGATCTGAACTGTATCGCTGCTTTTATGTGAACCTGACGTTAGATAAGGTGCTGTTTGCCGGCACGTACATTAATTTCCCTGCAGGTTCCCCTCCACCTTCAGACTCCAGCTGCTGGTTTGACCCCAATGCCATCTGCACAGGAGGTACAACAAACCCACGCAAACTCATACTCATTTTACACAGTGTTGATCAATGAGAAACAGATATTTGACTTTTAATGGTTTTATTTTTTCAGCTTTTACAAGTCACCGCATTTCCTATTATATTATTATCTCTTAAAAATAATGACATGCAAATTCAAATAATTTTTAAGAATGTTATTAGTTAGTTATGATCAATATAAATAGTATATTTAAATATTAGTATTATATTCTTTTAAGAAATATTTTTAAAGAAAATATCGGATTTTTTTTTTTTTACAAAGAAAAATAACATTTTAATCAGAATATCAATTAAAAGAATAAATGTTAAAATTAAATTAGTTACATAGCATCTTCTCTCTCTCTCTCTCTCTCTCTCTCTCTCTCCGATATAAATTTATAAGCACTGTAAAAATAAAATGAAATCTTTATGCTCAATATTGTTTGTAAATAATCATAGTAAACATTGTTATTTCTTATTATTCAAAGCCAAATAGTTAAAGAATAATCAAATAAAAATACATTCAATAATTAAATTAACCAGTAATATTTTATTTTTTAATTGCTAACAATTATGGACATTTGCTTATTTTACTATGTCATTGACAGTCACATATAACTGCAGATTTATTATTTATTATTATAAAAGTCACATAATTAGCATGAAAAAAATTAAAATTTTAGTATGACTTTAGTATTTTTAAATAATCACTTTTAACTGATGCTTATGATATTATGTATAATTAGTAACATATGCTATGTATTTGTTGACTAATTTATTCTTTTTTGTTTTAGGTGTGGAAATTATATATGTTGTTATAGCGTTTGTGATTGTTCTCATTATGGTTCTTGGTTCTATTGGTCTAAGTCTATTCATAAGGTAATATTGCTGTGATTTTGATAAGATCCTATGATTTTTTCATTTTATGAATATATAGAAGATACATGAAGTTGTGCGTGAACTTGTCTGATCTTTGTAGGAGGCGAATCCAACAAATCCAGCTGATCAAAGGGCCCAACAGAATCCTGCTTACGCTTGAGGACCTGACCTTCATCAACCCTCAGCTGAGCAAGAGAGTATGCGTCACCTTACCAGCTGCTTTCTTTAAACATTAAGCTCTTTTTTTTGTGAAAATGTTATATTATATTTTCTATGTGTAATCTCTTTGCTCACAGAAAATCACCCTTGAAGATCTTTGTGATTCAAAAAGTTACATTGAGGAGAAGAGCACAGGTGAACGTTCCCGCTCTGTGAATAGCATGGCAACAGCAACACATGAAACTTCAAACGTGGCTGTCTATGAGGTGATTTTATGAGTCATTTCATTTTATTTATTGAGCACACCATGTCATTTCAACTTGACAAAATTTAAATCATTTTGATATTTGCAGGGTGACTGGGTGTGGCTAAAAAAGTTTAAGGAGGGAGACTTCAAAGAGGTTAAACAGAGCACCACTAAGATCTTCACCAAGGTATGGTTCAAAACACTAATTTAAAGCTACCAGTTTGGTATGAGCTTGTTCTTTGAGTGACACTTCCTATCATCTTTATAATTCCCAGATGAAGGACCTACGGAATGAAAATGTCAATCCATTTTTGGGGTTCTTCACCGATTGTGAGATGTTTGCCATTGTGACTGAACACTGTTCACGGGGGAGTCTACATGACCTCCTCCGTAATGAAGATGTCAAACTGGACTGGATGTTTAAATCCTCCTTAGTGCTGGATCTCATCAAGGTACTTTTGAACATTTTGATGAATATTAAGGTAAAAATGCAGACTTCTAATGATCTCCAGATTATTTTCAAATGCATTTATAATGTCCTTATATATATCTTTGTCGACGTTAAAATCTGATGGTTTCTGGTACCATCCAATAGGGCATGAAATATCTTCACCACAGGGAATTTCCTCATGGGCACCTGAAGTCTCGTAATTGTGTAGTAGATGGACGTTTTGTCTTAAAGATCACTGATTATGGTTACAATGAGATTCTTGAGACCCAGAAAACTCCAAAGGAGACCCCACCTCTAGAGGGTATGGGTGTTTGTTTTTTAAAAATCTGGTTTATTTATAATGCAAATCTCACTTTTATTCCATCTAATTCTCTGATATTAAACAAAAGCATGATAAGGCAATTATTTGTCATTCAGATCTATTCTGGACAGCTCCTGAATTTCTCAGAGACCCTGAAAGTCCACGGAAAGGAACTTATAAAGGAGATGTGTACAGTTTTGCAATTATACTTCAAGAAGTAGTGGTCAGAGGAGCGCCGTACTGCATGCTCGGCTTGTCTCCCGAAGGTCAGTTATAAAGACAGTCTACAAGATCTACTGCTCTTAGTTTGATAAACCAGCTTTATAGTAAACAGGCTGTTACAACAGTAACTGGACTGGTATTATCAGTGAAATTTGGCATCTCTTTATAAGCAAAGACATGATTATTGTATCAACAGAGATAATAAGGAAGGTGAAGAAACCTCCGCCTATGTGCAGGCCCACTGTAGCTCCAGATCAAGCTCCACTGGAATGCATCCAGTTAATGAAGCAGTGCTGGAGTGAACAACCTGATAGAAGGCCTCCTTTTGAACAGATCTTTGATCAGGTGAGTTTTGAGTAGTCGCTTTTGGAGTTTATTGAGTGCATTGGCTAACAGAGTAACAAACTTAGGATCTGAGGAACTTTGTAGTTTTTAGAATGGTTGCTTGCTTTGTGTAATGATTTTACAGTATATTGTGCCAGCCATTTAATTTTATTGTATTTTATTTATTTTATTGTTGTTATTTATTTTGTGTTATTTGATGATTTTCGTGATTATATTTATATTTTAGCTTTTTTTAAAAGAGCTACATTACAAATCCAGCAGAGGGCGCGCTTTCCCCTTCAATTACTATACACACTAAACGCAACATATTAATCGTAATTTTAGCAATAGCAAAAGGAGAAGTATCAAAATGAAGAACACTGATAAAATAAGAAGTAATATAAAGATTAGGTAATTTAACTGTCACTCAACCTACAGATAAAAAGGCAGTCTTGCGAAACATCGTTCATGTGATGAGTTGTGAGATAAGGGAAACAGACCGCTTCCACATTTTTTTGTATTTAAAAGAAAAGCTACATTTAAAAGAATTGTACTTCTCAAAATAATGCTTAAAATAATGTACACTCACAATGACATAAATTGGTCTCGAGATACGTAATGTAGAAGTTAATGTTATTTGACACAGCGACTAAAAACGCGGTGCTCATCCACGCGCAAGACGCTGGAAACGCAGCTGGACGCAGAGTCAGTGGCGTCTGTGGAACGTATTTTTATACGGATAAAAATTTAAAAGCGACACAAATAAGTTATGCCTGAAAGATAGCATCAGTTCTAGCCAGTTCTCTGCTCAGATGAATAGAATTGCATGTGTATGTGTACACAGTGAGTGAGTAACATAACCAAAACATGACTTTTGTGCGCTCATTTTTTGTTTTCATCTGCAAATATACGGTAGGTTTAGGTTATATAGCCACAGAACGTCCAAAGTCTCCTTAAACACCCTGAGAAGATATGCAAAACACAATAAAAGTTTCAGAGAAATTAAATACCCAGAAAACCCACAAGATCCAAAGGTTCCACCACAAGCAGTGAAAGGGTTAAGTGCTGTGACATTTTTCACTTTGCAGATGTTGCTTGTAAGAGCCTTGAGTCATATCTTCACACCCAGTGAGTGCTGCATTACAGAGCACAGCAGAGTGTCTCAGGGGACAGTCACACAGAGAGAGAGAGAGACAGCAAGACTGCAGGGAGAAAAAAACAGGTCTGCATCCGTAAGGTGAGCTGGTTAATATCTCTTTAAAACAATGTTTACTAACCCCTTGGCTCTTTGGTTACCTCAGTAGAAGTGCTGTAACCTGTGACCTCTTTTCTAGCATATCCTGCAGGTCTGAACCTGTTGTGGGCTCATGCCTCATTCCACACTACTTTTCTTGAGTTTTAATCCATGTACATACTTTTACTCTGTCTCTATCTTACACTGTTTACATATCTCCCTTTGTAAAATGGATTAACCTTTACAATTGATGGATTAAAGATGGAACAGTTTTATCAGGGGTGGTGGCATGTTTTGAATGTTCAGGCATTTCCTTATTCAGAACTGCAGAACTGTGTTCTTGTAGATAAGGTAAGATGACAACTAACAACATACTAGCATTTAATCGGAGCTGTTTAACACCAGTAAAATTCTGTAAAAGAAGTGCTCAGGATATTCAGTAAACACACTAGGAAATAGCAATTTCCTTGTGTTTTGCCTTTGTATCTGACGTTATAGTAATAGTGTCTGCCAGATTGTTACAGTACTTACAAATTTCCTTTTCCTGTTTTTGAATACCACAAGATTGGCAGTTAGCTGTCATCAACTGACTGAGAGGTAAACAGCCCATGTTAATGTGGTATTCTTATAAAATAACAACACATACATTCATCGTGGTGCTTTTACTGTGGAATTTTTCAGGAATATTCCTGCAATGCATTTTAAGAACATGAGGACTTTGCCTCTGTCTCTCAGGTGGAAGTTTCATAGATCGTGT